>JASAUF010000365.1:3712500-4912500 GCA_030180095.1 Magnolia changhungtana | reverse complement strand
ACCCACTGATAATCATCTGATCATGTTAAACAATGTTGTGTCAATGCTAAATAGGCAGTCGACCCTCATGTATTCCGACATATCTAATTATCTTGAGCTGAACATTCGATTCTAGCACACCCGCACAAACCATGTAACCAAATTTGGCATGTCTGGTAGGACCTTAGTTTTATTGGTGATTATAGAGTCTAAAAATCTCGTGTATGTCTTGTCTAACCTTTCGAACTCAACCATTATAACTTTCTTAAACTCATGCCAAATTTATATTATAGACCAATACTAACGTTTATTAGACTATTACCATTTGATAGACGTCAATTATTTCTATAATCACAAATATTGTACATACAAAACTTCTATCACCCCCGAATGTTCAATGCACACTGTTTTGTGTGGTATGTCACACACTAGTTTTGGATTTATATGATTTTTAAATTCCTGTCCTACACGGATAGAGTGGATTTGTCACTAACGTCTCTGTGTATTCCACACCACCTTGAACATAAGAATATTTCTATGCCCGGGGTCACAGGCAATCCGCTTCCCAGCAAAGAAGGGCGTGACTATGGTCTGCCTTGCTTCGCCCGAGTTTGAATTCCATAGTTAAAATGTATGTTTGTCGTTTTCTGTTATGATATTTAGAATTTTTGATACGTTGTCATTTTTCAGTCTTCGTGGAATTAGCTTATTCTACAAGGCATGCAAAAAGTTTGTAAGCTTGACTACACAACCACTTCAACCCTTGTGGGACCCACCGTGTTGTGTGTATTCCATCCAACCCGTGAATTAAGTGATCCCCACCACTATAATGGGATTTTCCAAAAATCAGGCCTATCTAACCGTTAAGTAGACCACTGCATAAAAAACAATTGAAAACCAACCAAAAACTTTCAAATTTACATATTGACCCGTTTGGTGGTTGGATCGGCCTGATTTTTTTGGACGTCCAACCTTCAAAATTGGATGACCCTTCTAGAGAGATTGGGTGGCATATATACAGACGTTGGGCCCCAGAGGCAAGCCTTGTAAAATATTGCTAATTCTACTTACTACTTAGAGGATCCTGCCTTTGATGTTTTATTTTACTCATTAATACGTACGTCATACCTTATAAATGCATAAAAATCATGACCCTCCAATCGAGGATCTGAATATAGCCATCGGGTTTTGCAGCTTGTACGAGGGTACAGTGATCAGGGCGGTTGATCTGATGGGTCTGTCCTTGGATGGAGAATCCCTCAACAATCTCTAGGATTAGAAGCACCAATCGTGGGACTTTCATAGTTGAATGCAGGGCCAATTAGATTAGCGGTCTAGATAGTCCAACCAAGTTCTCACTTGCACAAAACCAAGGCTTCATAGATGCACACGAGTGTAAATCACGTTGGCAGCACACGTGCCAGTATGGGCGTATGTGTTTCAGATTAGGGTCGTCCCCGCTCTGATGACCAGAATGGTGCGATCATCTAGTTGGGCACCCTGTTGAAATATATTGATTTTAATATATTTTAAATAAAAAATATTATATATATATAGTAAAATTGTTTGAAAAAACCCTTTTCAAGTGTTTTGGGAATAATCCCACGTTGAAAAAAAATAGAAGAGAAATTTTGAGGATACATGAGAAAGGTAGAGTCTTATAATGTTTACTCACTTAAATCGAGGAGTATCGGACCTGCGTTTTGCACTGGAACACCCACGCTCGGGCTCGGTGCGAAGGCATGGGCATGTGAGGTAGTGTGGCTGTAGAAGTGCTAGTGGTACACTTTGCACTTATGCGAACCTTCACGACCTTATGCGAGACGAGTGCGAGTCACAGTGGGACAAAGAGCTAAGGCGAATGGCTGGGAGTTTAGAGGACTGAATGAGGTCCCTTGGGCTTATATAGAGGCTGGAAATTAGGGTTGTACACGAGTCAAGCTAGCTCGAAAAGCTCGCTCGACTCGGCTCGACTCAGCTCGGATTGACTCGGCTTGAAAGGTCGACTTAAGGCGAGTCAAGCTTGTTTACTAAAGCTCGAGTTGAGTTCAAGCCAAGTTCAACCATGGTGTATTTCAACTCGACTCGAAGCTCGAGCTTGAGCTCGACTCGGCTCGAGTAATGTATTTTAATAATATATATTATATATATTATATTAATATTAAATTTTATATATATATATATATATATATATATAAGTTTAAAAAGAAGTTAAAACTTAAAAGTTTTTACTAAAAAAACCTACCCGTCCCCATTCCCTCTTTTCTTTTCCTTACCCTACCGAGGTAAACTCGACTCGACTCGAGATAAACTCGACTCGACTCGAACCACTAGCTCAACTCGAAAGCTTTGGCGAACAAGCCAAGCTTCAATGTTGAGCTCGCGAGCTCGAACTCAAATATAGCATGGACGAATCAAGCCGAGCTTGGTCCACCTCGACTCGGCTCAATGTACAACCCTACTGGAAATAGAACTGTTGTAGAGAGGTGTAACTCCTCATGCAATTGATTGCTGACCATGTAGAAACTGTTACATGTGGCCAGCCCAACAGCTAGAAACGGCTAGCCAGTGTCTCACAACGGTCAGAAACAGTTGTATGCAGTAGTCATTACACTACATGCACAATAGTTAGAAATTGTCAATAATGACTAGTTTCTCACAATAGCTAGAAAATGGTCATATGGATTAAATTCCTTGGACCAAAACTGCCAGCCACTATAGCTTATATAAACAAGGCCCGAATGAGTTTACAATCTATCATAAACACACTCTAGCAGACTTATACTAACCAAGTCCTCTCCTACAACCATAAATTCCAGCAAGACGGCGAGGCTAATCTAAACCATTGCCTGAAGAACAGACTAGCGGTGTGGTCTAGAACGGTTCATATGAACCACTAGCTGAAGAATAGACCAGTGCAGTGGTCTAACTCTTATTTCTTCTTCTCATTTTTCATAAATTTTTTCCTTTTATTTTCTTCCAGACATTGTATGCAAGAGTTCCATTGATGGGTCCTCATTTTTACTGAACACAGATCTATACCAGGCTCGTCGTATCCTATAAGCGATTTGCCTGTAACCTTTCAGCATAATAAATCTACTTTAGGGACAGTGTACTCATACATGCTTCAGCCTGTCCTGATTCCACATTATTTTTGATTTTTCATATTTTACAGAAACATTATTTCTACATTATTTGAAACACACCCATGTATAATAAACAGTTGAAATGAATAAATTAGCAATACACATTCAATACACGTGTGGTACCTGATGAGTAGACCGACGTTGTTTTTTAAAGTTGGGCCAGCCAATGTTCGTTGTTTTTGAGCAAAATAAATATTATTCTATTGGCCAAACCCATTGACAACACTCATGCTAACACCCAAAATTAGTATAGTGAGTGCAACAACATCTCATGCTAGCACGTGAGCAGTGCATTCATCGCTTCTCTCGAGAGGCCACAATTACCATGAGCAAAGACGAGGAACTCATTTTTGCTTTGCTATGCTTACTAATACTTGTATTTGCTTTGCTATTCTGCCCAAGCCGGACTAAGGAAGAGATAGGGGGAGTAAGGCTACGCCGTTGATTTCTTACATTTTAGTTGACTTGTTGCGTATTAAACCCCACCAAAAATTACAATCAATATCCCCGTCAATACATGAAGCCCAATCAATAACCAAGCCCCAAAAACCTCACCCAAATTTATAAAAAATTACAATCAATATCCCCACCCATACACAAAGCCCAATCAATAACCAGGCCCGTTGCATGCATTATAACCCACCCCGAAGCAAGACTCAGTTCCAAAAGCATTTTCTACTTCTTTCTTCTAAAATTGCCCAATGACCTGCCAATAAACATAGCTGCCAAATGCCTTTCCTCTCCTTTCCAACCTCCATCATCTCCTGCCAACTTAAAAGATATGATTTTTTTACTCTTATCCTGCTTTGATATTGAGAAACTGATGGGCAGAGTGGATTTGTCATCATCATTTCTTTGGGCCCTGTTGAAGTGATAAAAGTCCCTTGATACACCACACTCTGACAACTTGAGCTTTTGGAGTGAATGGTTGCTTGACATGGTATCAGAGCGGAAGATCCTATGTTTAAATCTCGAGAGTAGCAAATATGCCTCGCTAATATATTATTCTCCCACGAGGGGTCAGGAAAATTAGGTCCGGCCCAGGGCCCGGCAACTTAAGCCCGGCCTATTTATGGTGTGAGTGTCCCTCCACCCTCGTCAGTATGTTCCCGTGCGAAGTTCCCACCCCACACGTTGGGGGGGGGGGGGAGGGGGTGTTGAAGTGATAAAAGTCCCTTGATATACATTGATACACCACACTCTGACAGCTTGAGCTTTTGGAGTGAATGGTTGTTTGACAGGCCCCACATAGCTTATGAAGATAAGAAGTTCATACGTGGGGCACCAACAATTTGCGTTAGCAATAATGGGGCGTCTGATGCAGCTACGACGAATATGGAAAACCAATGAAGGTCAGTGGATCCATAAGGCTCTCCTTGATGTACGTTTGTTTTAACTCATTTTAAGGACATAAGCTCGAAAAATAAGTTAAGTGGGCCACACTAGAGGGTGGTAGCCAAGCTCCATTTCAACTGTGAGATCATGTATGGAGTCCCATGCAGTGGGGGTTTGTGTAAAATAAGAAAAAGTAAACCACACCACAAATAGGTGGCTGTTTGGCACCGTGGATTGGAGGGGGTTTCAAATCCCCTGGTTGTTTGGCAGCATAATGTAACTCGGGGTTTCAAATCTAGGGGATTTCCAATCCCCTCTTTGAGGGGGTTTGCAGTCCACAGTGAGAGCTTGGATTACACCTAAAATCATTTCAATAGTTGTAGGTGTAACCCACTGGAGAAAATTTCCTGCGCTCACCCTTCAGTGTGTGTCACTATACACTATCATTCTATTGGGCACATGACCCACTAATGATGATCAACACCATCCAAACATTGTCCATGTAAATCAACACCGTCTAAACATTGTCCATGTAAATCAACGATTAAAAATAGTTGGTTAGTCACTCAGACATGATCTTGTGCTTGTGGCCCATCCGAGACTTGGAATTTCATCGTTTTCGGGTAAATCATATTTTTTAGCGGGCTTATCACAACCATTGTATCAAAAATTACATATCTCACTAATTAGATATTAAAGTTGATTTAGTAATTAAATTCAAATCCCTGTAAATATACCATGGATAGGTACTTTTGGATTAAAGTTGATTCACACTCTTGGGTGCCAAACACACTCAGAGGATTGCAAATCGAGGGGGTTTCTAATCTTGGGGGTTCCAAATCCAGGAGGTTACATTTCCACGCTCCCAAACAGGCCCCTGAGTAATATTTGCATGTCTCAAACGGTCCATTTGACAAGTTCATCATAAGGCTTGAGCTAAAAAATAAGACGAAGTCTATTTGACAAGTTTGTTGTAAGGCTTGAGCTAAAAAATATGACAAATCCAAAGATCAAGTGGACCCCATTGTAAAAAGTAGTGGGAGATTGAACGTCTACCATTGAAACCCTTTCGAGGATCACAGAAGTTTTGGATCAATATGATATTTGTTTTTACTCTTCATCCACGTCTTTTGTGACCATTATTAACAGATTAGATACGAAAATAAATATTATGTTGGCCTCTATGAATGTTTTAATTGCGAGAATCACTGTCCCACTGCTATTTGTGGTGTGGTCCACTTGAGCTTTGGATATGACTCATTTTTGGGCTCTTGCTCTAAAATGATCTCGCCAAGTAGATGAACGGTGTGGATATAATAAATACATCATCGTGGGCCCATGTAACTTTGATCTCCTTTAAACTGTCCATACAATGAGGAGCATCAACGATCATCTTCCCACGACATTGACACACCAACCAGGTCAATGGTATGTGGTACACCAGCCAATCTGCTTCAGTCCTTTCCTCTTCGAGCTGTCGTGATCCATGTGTGACATCTACTTTATCGGGGGCATGTTTACACCTGAGCCCAAAAATCAAACCATTCTAAAATTCAAGTTGGCCAAACCATAGGAAGCGTTGAAGAAAGGATCGCCTACCATTAAAACCTTTTGAAACCTACCTAATTTTTAGGTGCCATCTAACCCATTAACAGGGTGATTCCTAGAGTCATGGGTGGAAAAATAATGGGTTTCTTAGCAAATGGATTTGGTATGAATTAAAATTCAAATCATAATAGCATGGAATTATATGAATTGGAATCCTGGTTGGTTTTTGTACCATGTGGATGGAATTCATGTGAAATAAAAAAATTGAGTAGCTTACATTTTTCATACCAATTTTACGAAGTCTCACACATGGTTTGTTGTGATGTTTATGTAAAATCTACCCTGAATATCAGGTGTGTCACTCCTTTTTTACTATAAGCGCAAAAAATCAGCCCAATTCATGTGGACCATTCAATTGAAAATAATGTACAATGCATTCCTCTTCCAACTGTTTTCTTTCATGTGACCCACCTAAATCAGAGACTAAGCATATTTTTGAGACCTACATCTAAAGTAAAGTGATGCACTGGTGATTGTGGTGGATTTCACTTAAACATTATGGTGGAGGCTACTAATTATTAAAGTCTTTTATATAATCACGATAGTGGACTCTAAAAAATAACAAGGTTGGGCGTCCCTTTCTTGAATCATTTTCCTTAGTATGGCTCACCTAAATTATGGACCATGCTGATGTTTACGCTAGAGGGCTAAAATTAACAGCATAATGCAATTGTAATTATAATAGATTTCACTTAAACATCACAATAGGGTCGAATATTTCTTAAAGTCAATCGTAACTGATTTTTATGCAAAGTCATTGGTATTACAGGGCTTAAAATATATCCTCGACTCAGGAATTTCAAAAAGGATAAATTACCCATGTCAACCCCTGAGAGAGTGATTCTATACGAGCGCCGCCGTGTGGCATCATGTGAGTAGGGGATAGTAAGTTTGTACCTTAACCGCCATGTGTTATTTTTCAAATATTTACAGTTTTTAAAACAATTTTATTTTTATTTTACATATACACATTCTCCTTTTCCTTTTCCTTTTCATATCTGTAAGTAATACCTTTCCCTCATACACAAGTCACCAAATTGTCAATGCTATTAGATGGCAGCTTAAATAGGTTGGCTAAGCTACTAAATTGCAACAGGTTAGGCCCAATGTCACATGTTCGCTAGATTTGAACCATCGAGCGGTTCCTTTTTTTATTTTTTATTTTTATGCTGTACGTATCTCCAAAATCTAAGCCATCCAATGGGTTAGCCCCACCATATAGATGGTAGTACGTAGCTACAAGATCAGGCCATATAGCCGGTTACTCCAACCATGATAGCATATCATTAAGATCTGAGGTATTCAGCCAGTTAGCCCCACTAAATAGATGGCGAATATAGTACACTTGCCAAGACTTTTGTTTTATGTAGATGGCCCAACTAAATATTGGACTAGACTGACTATGGTGTCACTATAGTGCCCATGCCTTCCTTCTCAAGACACCAATCTACACTGATCAAATGCTGGGGCCCATCAGTACCTAACGAGGATGTCTAATGGTACCAAACACTATTAATGTGTTCCTGCTAGACATGTTGGTTTGGATCATCCATTGTGCTATGGACCATTGGTGTTGAGGACCTACAGTTCGACGGTCCTTATCTGAGTTAATCGTAAGGCGGGTCTGATGTAAAGAAAGTCACATGTAAGGATCTAAGCCATTCACCAGATAGCAAACATCAGATGTAAGCCATGGTTTAAAATTACAACCAACCAATGATCCTAACGACCCAATCAATTGCATCCAATTTTTTTTTGGTCAAAAGGTGACTAAGATGAAGGTAACCATACGAGCAATGGCCATATAAAAAAAAGACACCTATAAATTGGATACTCCCCCTGCCGATGGCTGGTGGTCATTGCTATGTGGCCCCACCATGATGTTTGTGTTTCATCCATGCTGTCCTTCTTTTTTTTCTAGACCATTTTATGGTATGAGACCAAAATCGAGGTATATCACAATCTCAAGTGGACCACATTACAGGAAACAATGTTGAATGAACGTGGACCATTAAAAACTTTTTAGGGGCCATAAAAGTTTTGGATCAAGCTGATATTTGTTTTTTTCCCTTCATTTGGGACTGTATGACCTAATCAACAGATTGGATGTCAAATAAACAGTACAGTGGGCCTTAGGAGGATTTTAATGGTGGATATCCAATCATTATTATTTTCCTGTGGTGTGGTGTGGTCCACCTGAGATTTATATACCTCTCATTTTTGGGATCAAGCCCTGAAATGATCTGTAAAAATGGATGAAACACGTACATGATGGTGGGCCACAGAGCACCGACCAACAGCCACCGGGCTGGTGGCAGGGGGGTAGCCAATCGGTTTCCCCTATAGGCCCTGTTTGGGCAACTGGATTAGAAGGAATTAGGTGGGATTGTATTCAAAAAAATATCATTATTACCCATGGCAGGGATTGTCCCATGGGATTAGATTAATGCTCTGCTTTGTTGGTAATACGGTGGTACATTGAATGGATATACCCACCATCATTTGAAATTACCAGAATAACACATATGTATTATATCTAAACTGTTCATTTGTTTTGTAACCTCATTTTATGGTATGGGCCGAAAAATGAGGTAGATCCAAAACTTATGTGGCCCCAAAGAAGTTTTCAACGGTAACTATTCAATCCCCATTGCTTACAGTGGTGGGTCCACTTGAGCTTTAGAATTACCTGATTTTTGGCCCATGCTCTAAAATAATCTCAAAAAATGGGTGGACGGTGTGGATATAGCCCACACATCAGGGTGGGACCTACACAACTTGCTAGCATTGAGTGAAATTGGCATGGGACCCAATGTAATCCATCCGATCTAATTCCAAGCTTTGCCAAACATGGAGTGGAATTGGCACGGAACTAGATGAATCCAATCCCACCTAATCCCTTCTAATCCTGTTGCCCAAATAGGGCTATAGAGTGATTAAGATATAAAGTGCCAAAATTATGCGATCCATGCGGCATCGAAGGATAAACATTTAAAAAAGAGAGGGTGTTTTATGGGAAAAATAAATAATAAAAAATTCAAGCGGTACCAAAGTCACGAATCACCAACATTTATAAGGCCTTACCATCCAACGTCGTCATATACCGACAGGGATATTATTTACAAATACGATAGTAGGGAGGGTCTTTTTCTTGCATAAAGCATGTGCAAAAAAAAAAAAAAAAAAACATCGACCTTTCACGTTTCTGTCTGAAATTACCTAAGGCCAGACTGAGCTCCTCACACTCACACACAAAACTTCACATTGTGCATCGCCCCGCACATCTCATCCAAACCATTCATCTAACATGTCCCACCAAGGCAAACAAACTAAAAAACAATCAGGTCATTCCAAAACCTAGGTTCCAACAACATCCAATTAAGCGGTCAGTGGGCTCATGTCTATTTGATCCAGACCATTGATGTGATGGCCGCACGTTCCTATCTTCAACGTGGGGTCCACTTAAAGAAGTTACCTACTGAAACACTCGGAGCTTGCACTGGCACTCTCGATTGGATTGAATTCCTCCGAACTCAACACCAAACCAAACCAACCTGATCTAAATACATGTGATCATTCCTAACATGAATTTGCTCAACCAGAGACTAACCCGATTTCAAATTGCGTTGGAGCTTTCCAGCCCCTGACCTAACCCAACCCAGACTTGGGTTCGGTTCGACCCAAACCCAAGTTGCAGTACTTAGCCCGCACTTATGGGTTTGCTATAACAACACAACATCAGCAAACATTTTATGCTACCATTTGCATTATCAATATGCTATGTTAAACCATAGGAGCATGACTACTGTCAGTACATAAATACAAGCTTTCATCACTCGTAAAGAAAAAAAAAATGATAAATCAGACCGACTGTATATAGTAATAGAAAAGGAAAGAAAAGGAAAACTGCAATCACATACACCGAAAGAATGTATATACGCTTTGTTAGCTTATGTTGATCCTGCAAGACAAGGAGAAAAAACATTTTCAGTTACAGTACAAATACAAGATAAATGACACCACAACAGCATGATAGCACTGAGCAACCAAAATTCTCCGCATTAAAAGGAACAAGATAGGTATTTCTGTATTGTTTTTTAAAGAAAAGGTTCCAATTTGAAAAGCATGTACCACCCGCCGGTCTTGATCCGACGGCTGTCAAGTGCTATGGGCGCAAACGACAACCGTTCTAGCGTGGGACCACCACTTGCTGACAGTCGGATCAACGGTTGTAAATAATTGTTATTTCCCAAATAAGCAGCAAATTAGTGTATTTTAAGAAGAAAGGTTTGCTCAGACCAGAAACGGGAAGAGCCCTGCCTATCTACCACAACAGAGCCCACCGATTTGATCTTCTGGCCAAATGCGGTTTTCGGACTTGGGGTGGGCCAATCTGCTTGTTTCCTAAGCTGTGGTCCATCAAAAAATCGAAACAAAGTAGCCACCTCAAGGAATGGTCGGATCTGTCACGTAATGGGTCGTCTGGGACGTTGCTTGAATTAGATAGAACGGGCTCCTACAAACGTGTGGGTTCATCAGAAGCCTCTCGTCGGACCATATCTCCAAATGCTGCTGTAACCACATGAAAGCGACATGATCTGGACTACACAAAAATCATGGGCATCCGACAATCCTAAACATCTAATCAGAGGACTTTGTCGACAGACAAGGCCGAGCTACTACTTCCCAACCATCCATTTGCAGGCTATCGGATCATAGAGATTTTCCATGAGCAATAATCAATTTAGGATGGACCCACCATATGAGCCGCCGAGATAATCCTTACCCCAATCAAGAGAAACCTTGCCAATAGGGAGACGAAAGAAGGCCAACGCATTTCACGATTTATCAATTTCGTGTAAATTTTGGTAGTATCACAGTAAACCTCATCTCCAAAACATAATTATATTTGAGAATTATTAGAAAACACTCCCTGAAATTTACATTTCCATAGTTTCTTTTAAAAACCTTGTCATTAACAGACCTAGCTAATTTAGGTAATTGTCATTCTCAAAATCTCATTAGATTTTATTACTGGAATTTAAATTAATTGATTGATTGATGATTTATTTTTTTTGTAAAGAACAAAACAAAAGTCCTTAGAATACGAATTTAATAATCTTGAATTGCTTTTCTCGATACGAGTGAATGGCCCATTCTTCAGTGATCCGGAAGCGGATTGGCTGGTGTGTGGCACACACTACCGACATGGTGGGTGGGTTGATGTCACCAAATTCTATGGATCCCATGAGGTATATGTTATATCCAAACCGTTCGTTCATTTGGTGAGCTCTTCTTAAGGTTTGATCCAAAAAAATAAGACAGATCAACAGATCAAGTGGACCACACTGCAAAAAGGAGTAAGGATTGAGCGTCTACCATTGAAACCCTTTTTGGGGGTAAAGGAAGTTTTGGATCAATATGATATTTGTTTTTCCTCTTCATCCGGTCGGGTGACCTTATTAACAGGTTGGATGGAAAATAAATATTACGTGGGCCCTACGAATGTTTTAACAGTGAGAATCATTGTCCCACTGCTATTTGTAGTGTGGTCCACTTAAGCTTTGTATATGACTCATTTTTTTATTAATGCTCTAAAATAATCTCAAAAAATGGATGAACAGTGAGGATATAATAAATACATCATTGTGAGACCATGTTACTTTGATCTTCTTCTAACCGTAGGTAGAACTCGGAGCTCGAAGAGCGGCAACGCTGGTCTTCGCTGGACGCGGATTGCGTCCTACCCCCGCCCGGACGCTAATCCGTCCGGGCAGGGCTCTGTGGGGCCCACCGTGATGTAACTGTTTCATCCTGCCGTCCAACCATTTTCTCAGAAAATTTTAATATGTGACCCAAAAGATGGGGCAGGTTCAAGGCTTGAGTGGACCACAAAGTGGGGATTGAACATCCACCATTAAAAGCTTCTTGGGAGCCAGAGAAGTTTCGGATTAAGCTGATATTTGTGTTTTCACTTCATCTACGTCTACTTGACCTCATGAATAGGTTTTATGGTAAAAAAAAACATCACGTTGCCCTTAGAACCATATCAGTGCAGGTTCCTTTGGTGTGGTCCACTCAAGCCTTGGACCTGCCTCATCTTTTGGGTCACATATTAAAATTTTCTGAAAAAATGGTTGGATGGCAGGATGAAACAGTTACATCACGGTGGGCTACACAGAGCCCTGCCCGGACGGATTAGCGTCCGGGCGGGGGTAGGACGCAATCTGCGTCCGGTCTTCGCTACGACACGTACACACACCAGCGAGGTCGGTGGTGTGTGGTACACCAGCCAATCCGCTTCCCAGTGATCCAGGCCATTAACACGATGGCAGTGCAAATTCCTAGAAAGGAAGATCCTAAAATCGGATCGCTGGAATCTTGAGAGATTCGTTTTTAAAGAATCCCTCATCTACAGTGAGGCCCATCAGATCAGGTGAACGGATTGGTGGTTGGTGCTCTGTGGGCTCCATCATGATGTATCTGTTTCATCCATGCCGTTCTCCCATTTTTTCTAGATCATTTTACGGAATGAGACAAAAAATGAGGTATGTCTCAATCTAAAGTGGAGCACATTACAGGAAACAGTGTCGAATGAACGTGGGGCCATAAAAGTTCCCACTCAACATATTGGATGACAAATAAACAGTACAGTGGGCCTTACGATGATTTTAATGGTGAATATCCAATCGCTATTGTTTTCGTGTGGTGTGGTCCACCTGAAATTTATATTCCTCTAATTTTTGTCTCCTACGCTAAAATGATCTAGAAATATAGCTGGACGGCATGGATGAGACACATACATCACGGTGCGGTCCGCATAGCACCGACCACCTCCATCGGGCTCGTGGCAGGGGGAGTAGCCAATCCATTTCCTCAGATCAACGGTCTACGTACTAAACCGTGGGCCTCACATGTACAGAGCAGGAAGCGCGACAAAGCGAATGTACAGTGGATCCGGCCAGCCTAACTGGCTTAGGTACTCAGGAGGCTTCTTGAAGTGTGGGCCGTATGTGGGACCCACTAAATCGACAGTAAAAGAAACAACACGAAGAGAAACTTACCACTTGAGAGTATTGATCTTGCATTTGGGCGAGGCACCTCCACTCGACTTCCTCACCCTCACGTCCTCGCACAAAACCCTAACACCAAGCTTCTCAGTCTCCCAACCCCAGAGCCTGAGCCCAAACCTAGTCCGAACCTCCACGTCAAAAGCAAGCTGCTTGCTCTGGTACCGAGCCTTCAATCTCTTCCCCGCGCCATCTTCAATCAGCTGGTTTTTTACAACTGTCGAGAACTTGAGCACCGTAACATTCCTTGTCCCCTGCTCGAAACCAGCCAAAGATCCCGAACCTAATCCCACACCGTCGACATCCACAGCCGATATCCGAACCTGGGTCTTACCGTACGAGAATCCAATCTTGCTGTTCGGGTTCCTGGCCTGAACCCGGATCACCGTCTGTGAATCCAGGAACGTCCCGTCAGGTCTAACGTCGACCTTGAATTTTGGCGTTTCCAGAGATTGGAGCTGGAAAGATGGCAGCTTGGGCTTGAACCAAAGGTAGAAGAGGCCGCCTGCAATGGCGACGATGATGATAAGTAAGAGTATGAAGATGAACATGAAGCAGCAGCAGCCACAGCAGCAGCTCTTCCGTTTCTGTTTCCGATGGTAAGCCGGATGGATGGGCGCTTTTCGAGTAGGCGGTTTTGATATAAGGGGCTTGTTCGGGTCCTTGTAGCCAGGCGGTTTTTGCAGAATTGGTTTTGGTTTTGGGTTGGATGGATCTGCCATTTCCGGATCTCAAATTAATTATTATTATTATTTTTTAAATGGAGAGGGATGCAAATTCAATGCAAGTAAGTCTGAAAAAAACAAGGTTTTTAAATTGAATTTCTTGCTACCAAAAATAAATATTAGATTTTCACATATGTAGAAGAAAACTAAATTTAGAAATATTCCCTTTCTTCATTGAAATTTTCAATAACTAAGTATATATAGAGATTAATTACAAAAAAACATGACTAAAATTAAAAATCTCTAACCATCGAATTCATTAAATCTTGAAAAATGTCGAACAAGATCTAAAAACTCTGTATTCGAAGGGTAAGAATGACGAAGATTCATTAAATTTTAAAATCTGAAATTAATAAAAATCAGAAATAAAGATTGAAATGGAAACCTCTAGAATCGAAAAGAATAAAGGATTGTAATCCGAAACGAGACCGTACTAGCAACCGAATCCAAAACGATGCGGAAATGGCGAATCCTGAATTTCACGAAAGGAATGAGGGAAGCGAATCGGTTTTCTCGAAGGAGGGAGAGATTTGGGTTTATCTTTCTTTCGAAAACTCGAGAATATCTTAGAATCGGAGAGGGATTTTCGCACGCGAAATTGACGGGCTGTCGTGAGCTGCGGAGATGGTGTTTTTGAAATTGGACGGCTTGTATACGTGAGGACCTGGTATTTTTTGTGGGTGAGCGGCCCAATAATAGAGTTCATTGGGTGGAATTACTAAAATGACCCTGTCTTTTGTCAAAGTTACCATCATAGTCAGCTTTCATGCAGCTTCTGCGTATGGGAAGCGTATCTCGCCAGCTCGACTTTTGTTCTTCGTGGCCGCAACTATAGCAGTATGCTTGATTCTGTTTTCCATCTGTCGCGATTGAGTAGTCGCAGTGTGTCGCAGAATACTGGGCCCCACTTCCATAGTATTACGATGATCGGAACGTTCCATATTGTGGAGTCTGCTGGAGGAAATAATAATATTACGCTGGAAGAATGATTATGCCCGTTGAATGGTTGTAAGATATTTTTAATGGTTTTGAATTTAACTGTAAAAGTCAAAGGTTTGGATGATTATAAAAGCGTGATTCTTATAAAATATAGCTTGTTATGGTAGTAACAAGAATACGGACGATTAGAATCATTGGACCAGCTCGTCATACGGGCCCCTGGGGTGGCTACACTGGCTAGATCCTGAGTCGCGACGTAGCCAAAATAACTCTCGCCGGTGGCAACGTGGTATTCACTATCCCGTCGGCATGTGGAGGAGTTATTTGACACGCTTGAAGACTAGCACACATACGATAGCCACGTGGCATACATGCATGTAAACCCAAACCATTCAAATGGTGGACGCTTTCTGTGGGAGGATGTTAACGGATAAAGTACACTAGATGCGTTATCGTAAGATTGTGGCCATCAGACGGATGGTTTAAAATGGATCATAGGCAGGGATCTAATTTCGAAAAACAAACATGGACTAACGAGAGGTTAGGATCATCGGATCAATCTTTTCTTATATAGCTGTTCCCCATCTGCAGTGTGGTCCATGGTTTGGATATTTTGAATTAAGGTACACCGTGGCATGTCTACCGTGGCCGCGTGCATGCTAGTGGATGGTCACATTCTGCCACATCATCAACCTCCTTCCATTTGTCCCTTTCGATTGGAATCCCATGTACAGGTGGGCCCCATCAATTAAGGTCGGGACCTGACCGAGTTCGTCATTTCAGCGGGGCCCACATCGATGTGTGTTGTATATCTACGCCGTCCATCCGTTTTTCCTGTTGTGTGGTCCAATTGATATTTGGATCTGCATATTTTTTGTCTCATGCATTATAGTGATATGGCACAATGGATAGGCGGCGTGGATAAAACTCATAAATCACAGCGGGCCACCTCCCATAAGACCTCACCGAGATCCGTCTCGATTTATGTGTTTGGACCACACCACATGAAACAGTGGGATTAAATGCCCACCGGTGAAAGCTTCTTGGCAGCGACGAGTTTGCCACAAGTTATAGATCACGTTGATATTTGTGTTTTCCATCCAGGTCTGTGTTATTTGCAATGGTATTTCACCACCCGCGGATACTCGAACACTTGACCGGGTGTTGAAACTCCCGAGAGTCCCTCACCCGAACAAGAGTAAGGATTCCGGTCTGTGTTAACTTAGTAACATGTTAGATGGAAAATAAACACCATGATGGTCCATAAGAATTTATTCCTATATCATTTTTTAGGCTCGCACAAAAAACGATGCGTAAAAATAATGGGTGGCATGGATAAAGTACATATACTACGGTGGGCCCCACAGATTTGGGTCACCAGGATATAGCTGTGAGATCTCCACCGAAATCCGCGTCCGAGGTTGGCAAGGTTACATAAATGGGAGCCGGGGACCACAGCTTCCGTGGTCGTGGACCAAAAAAAGAAAAACAGAAAAACCGGCAATCGTCGAAAATCGTGATAGTTTATCGCATTGTTAAGTGGCTACAGATCACCCATTGTAGAGTTTCATATGGTAATCCAGACAATCCCAACCATCAGCTCGATTGTGGATGGTGCAGAGTCCCGAAATTACATATATTGGACAATTTGATCTTGCCAAATGGCTCTGAGATACTAACACTAATTTTGACCGTCCATCTGGTACTCACCAATTAGATGTTTAGGGTGATTCAATCGCAATTGTTTCTGGCCTATGCTCCCAAAAACGGGCCTTCAAATTTGGGTGGCTTGGATAGTCGAATACGTATGCCACGCTGCAGATATGGTGAGTCCCACCACTAAAATGGTGGTAAACTACCACCATATTGTTGTTTACGTTTTAACGTTAGAAAGGCTTAGAGTTTTCCTGGACCGTCCATTCCATGGGCCGCACCATGGCTTGCCAGGCTCAGCATCACACCAATAAAATAATTCAAATTAAACCATGGATGTGAACTATGCATTTTAAATGTGCCGTTGGTTGACTATTGCCCATTTTGTCTTTAGTGATCTATTTTCACACCAACGATCAAACGGTTCTCATTCTTTATTCCGAGTAATTTGCGACCTCCAGGGATAAATGCTGCAGTGCTATCATACCACTGTTGATTATAGTGCTCCTAGCAGCATTAGAACACGGAAAATCCAATCCGTTGATGTAGACTGTTGACTAGGTGGGATAACATGCAGACATCACACTGATTTGAGAAACATTGTCCATTTGATATATGGACGGTCAATATTATTTACGAAATTTGATCCATCTATTTGTTAGGCCCCATCATAGATTGTTTATGATTCTAAATCATATTTGTTAAACAATAGTAACAATCCCATCTATGGCTAGGAAAAAGGACGGCTGCAGAAAATAAGGATTTGACTGGTCGATCAGTTCAAATTTGCATGGTGGTCTATAAAATGTATTCCGAATTTAATGGATAGTTCAGATCCATTGATTTAACTGTTTAGCGCTTCCAATGCAAACATGAGTATTGAATCACCTATCATATGCATCATATGTACGAACTATACTCTTTTTATTTTTTTCAGATTCTGGGTCTGGTCCAGTCGGATCATCTGGAACAGCCATTGATAAACAACCTGGGCGGTCGGGTTGGTAGGGTTCAACCCAAGACCGAACCATTTACTTAAATGGGCCACACTTTTTAGCATGAGTCCTCTGTAGCTGATTTAGCTTGACCTAACCCACTTCAAAATCAGATCTGGCCAGTTAACTCACTTGTCAACCTGACTGACGCCGACTGCGTACTGAGTAACTCAGTAGACTATATGTAGTAAACTCTATGGGGCCCACCAGTAATGTATATGTCTTATCCAAACCGTGCATCCATTTTACCATTGGAGCATGAGCTAAAAAATGAAGCATATATATTCGAACTTGAAGGGATCACATCACAAGAAACAGTGGGGGGATAATGATGTCCACCGTTGGAACCTACCCAGGGGTCCACAGGGTGTTTATTTGCCATCCAACCATTTCATAATATCACGCATATACGGACGGAAGTAAAACCCAATATCAGCTTGATCCAAAACTTCAGTGGCCAACGAAGTTTTAAATGTTAGGCTTTAAATTCATATTGTTTATATGGTGTGTTCGATTTGAGTTTTAGATTTGCTTTAATTTTAAACTATCTCCCGTGATGATGATGTAAGGGAAAATGGATGACAAGGTGGATAAGACACATACATCACTGTGACCACAGAGTTTTCTCAGTACGCTAGGCAATCCACGTCCCAACCTGACCTGATTTAGGCCCCCAAAGTTACTGCAGGTCCAGCGAATGGGGCCATCATTCTACTGATGCGGGGTTAACCTGGTAAGTGTATTAGGTGTGGGGCCTACTTTAATGAATTTATTGTATATACATGCCGCCCATCCTTTTTTATAGCTCATATTAGGAAGTTACTTGTAAAACGTACGTGCAACCAAATCTCTGTGGACTACTTCACTAGAAAAAGTGGTGAATGGCCATCAAAAGCTTTTTATAGGACAAAAAGGTTTCAAATCAAGCTTATCTTTGCATTTTCTTTTCTTCCATGTCTGTTAGGCCTTGTCAACGGGTTGGATGGCAGATAAACATTACAGATCTTCTTACGGTGGGCTTAGAAAATTTTAATGATAAGCATTCAATCACCACTATCACCACTGTTTCCTGATGTGTGGTCCACATGATATTTGGATATGATCTTTTTGTTTTTTTATAAAACGTCCTAAAATGGGCTTAGAAAAACGGATGAACAACGTAGATATACAACACATCATTAAGGTGGGCCCCACGGTAAGGGTAACACCCACTGATGAATCACCAGGGTAAGACTTAATCTGCGTATTTCAAGGCCAATCCTAACCTCTTTGATTCGGTGACAGGAGGTTTTGGTCATTTTCGTATTAGAAAGGGCATTGCTGCGCCTACAATATTTATTTTATTTTATTAATTAATTACAAAATAATTTTTGGTGGAATGCGGATAAGGAAGGAAATGCTACACGTTCATCCACGTGAGGAGTTTCCATGGCAACCATCAGTATTCTTGTCTTTTTGTCACACGAGCAGCACTAGATGGTGATGGCTCATCCACTGCACACGTGCCAAGCATTGTTATACCTCATCAATAGTGTGCGAACGATTTGGATGGCACAGATTCTTCTAAAGTACGGCAGATGTACTCTGAATGAATCACCACCATTCACACACGTCGGCCGGGCCTCGAAAGATTGCTAGCATCGTCGCTGCATTGAGACGCCGATTGGGTACTACCCGCCTCTTCCCAGCTCGGGATAGGCCGTGGCTCTGACGGGCCACCGTTATTTATGGCTTTCATCCACACCATCCATCCCTTTTTTCATGTCATTTTAGGTTATGATTCCAAAAAATAGGCATATCCAAGGCTCGAGTGGACCACACAAAAGGAAGCAGCGGTGCTAATGACGCCTACCGTTGAAATCTTCCTAAGGGCCCACTGTGATATTTGTTTGCCATCGAACCTGTAAATAAAGCCACATTGACCTGGATGAAAGGAAAAAAGAAAATATATGCTTGATCCAAAACTACCATGTCCCTAACAAGTTTTCAACGGCAGAAGTTTAATCCCCACCATGTGGTCCACTTGATCCTTGAATCTAACTACCTTTGGGCTCATACCCAAAAATGATATGAAAAAATGGATGGACGGTGGGGATAAAATCCATACATCACGGCAGCCCCTCGAGCCCCAGCCTGTCTCGAGATCGGTACAGGCAGGAGTATACCCAAACCGCGTTCGCTGCATTGCTTCCATATTAAGGTACACGTGGCGAAAATGTCTGAAGATACCTACCGTTAATCTGGTAGAACACCATATGGATGGTCCATCGGCCAAAAATTTCAGTAAATGGATTTCGACGTTTTTGTGAAGTTTTATTGTTGAATGTAGACCGCTCCTCTAACACCTACTTTAGCTGGCCCTTGATTGGATAAGTACTACCATCCATTGCAGTTGCTTGTTTTTCGTGAAAAATACCCAAACTTTTAGAGGAGAGAAAAACCTGGATACTCTGGCAGAGTGTGATGAATGATACGCTGGCACTAAAATATTACTTAGATGCTGAGTACTTGGAATAAAATTAATTCAAATTAAACTGTTCCAATTATGGACGCCAGTATAGGTGAACTTTGAACAAAAAAAAATTGAGATTATTTGAATATCTAACTGTTGGATTGATGGAGATTTATTGGACGGTTACAATTCATAATATCCAATGACTGTGATCCCACAAAAAGTGTCAACGAATCAGAACATAGGATTGTTAGAATAATCTTATTTTGGTTTTTTATCTTAGCCAATTATATCTTCCACAGTTCAGTCCGTTTAGTTTTACTTAATGTATGCCATGTTTATAATTTCTTATTGCCTGTCTATCAAAAGTCATGACAGCCAGAGTATCTTAAAACTCCTCTTTGGACATGTGGGCTCGTCGACTTTGGTAGCACACCACCAAAGCCGGTCCCGATCACCACGATGAGAACAGTTTCTATACTCTGGTAGAGTGCGACAGATGATACGCATGCACTTTGAAATTGCAAGCGTGGCATGTGCGTAATTCAAAGTAAACTGTTTAATTTCTTAGTCTTTATTTAAATGTATCATGATCCAAAAGGTACAATTATTTGATAATCCAACCATTGGATTGGTTTGACATTTACTGACGGTTAAAAATGAAGAATATGCTATCGTCCTATTTCAACAAACAAGTGTCAGAGATTATCATTGTTCAACCAATCTGATTTTGGACATTAACTTAGCTAAATTGAATTAATTTTAGTTAATGTTTTTTAACCGTCTGATTTCGCCTGTTAAATCTGGACCATTAATTTTCTTTTCATCAATCCGTTCAATGGTCATGGATTAGATGTTTAGGATGGTCACATCCACATTGGACCTCACGATATGGCCGGTTCAGATCGCCAAGCATATATGTTAGATAAATTGCTACACTTAATAGCGTGCGGGTCCACCGTGGTACTATGAGGGCGACCTCATGGGAACTTCCCATGAGGTCGAGCCGTGTGGCCCCACCGTGGTGTGTGTAGAACATCTACCCCATCAGCTAGATGTACCAGTCTATGGTGGGCCGCGGTCTTAAAAATAAAGTCAATCCATGACTTGGGTGGGCCACACCACATACAACAGTTGAGAGGGGTTATCCTCCTGTTAAAACATTCATAATCATTTATTGGCCCATTGAAATATGGTTCACAAATCTAGCCCATCCATTGTATGTGTCCCACTTTGATGAGGGGTGAGACCAAGTTTTAGCGACATCCAAAACTCAAGTGGGCTGCACAAAGTGTTTTTATATATTTTAGTCCTGTCTTCACATGATTTTAGATGATATGGCCCACCTGATTTTCATGTACGTGTGATTTTTGGTATATCACGTAATCTAATCTAGAGGGGACAAAACACGCACCGCACCTTTTCATTTAAAAATTTCAAAACGTTTTGACTGCAAAACCAAAATTCCAAAATTTCCTAATAAAATTTCAACATAAATTTCCACTATTTTTTCTCAACGGTGTGCCCCACTGATGCATGGATACTTGGATAGCGTGTGATCTTTGCTTTCCATGGACTTCCAATTATGGCCTACCTTTTGACAGCTCGGATGAGGTATACACCTGTTGTACGTATCTTAGCCGATGAAAAGGAAGGATAGAGCTTTTAGATCATTGGGCACAAGGCCGACCCATTAATCAGGTGAACCACCTTTGCACATCCAGTAAATACATTGCCTGTTGATTGTTTTCGATAGTGTGGTCCACCTGATGCATAGATCAGCGTCATTTTTGTCTCCTGTTGATCATCCAGGAAGGGCTCACCATTTCAGCAGCTAAGATGTCACATAAACTTCACATCCTCCGTGTGGTGGACGCGGATTTCATGCGAAAGCCTTGCCCAGGAAGTTCCTGTAGTGGGAACTTAGGTGGGGCCCACTGTGATGTTTTTGAGAAATACTCTCCATCCATCCGTTTTGTGAGTTCATTTTCGGATATTTTGTCAAAAATGAACCGCACAGGAAGCTCAGGTGATCTGTACTAAAGAAAAATGTGGTTAGGGAAATTCCTACCGTTGAAACCTTCTTAGGTTCAACACTGATGTTTAGGTGTCATCCGTGCCGTAAATAACGTCATTCCTATTGGGATAAACTGAAACCAGAAATATTATCACGAGATTTTAGAGGGTTTGGGCATGATTTGGCACTGTACCCTGGACTATAGACCATTTGAGTTTGATTTTTGGGGCGTCCAATTTTCTTGATGGGCTTCATCTGATGGACGTAAGATGAAATACATCATAGTGGGCTCTATACAAATATATGTCTACCATACACTCAATACCGTGGGATCTTTCTCATCACTCAATCTCAGACGTAGAAATTTCGATCTTTTTTTTTATATATATAAAGACATTGGTGCAAATATCAAGCTGCGACCTCGCTGTTGAAGGTGTGGGGTCGGCATTGCAAGGCCACAAGCTACCGACCTCAGCTTCCTTCTTCCATATACCACCCCCCCCCTCTCTCTCTCTCTCTCTCTCTCTCTCTCTCTCTCATTTTTCTTGTGCTAGAAAGGTGAGAATTTTGACTGCATCTTTGGAAATCTAGACATCTGGCTTCTTTTTTCAGGTTGATCTATTCAGCATGTGGGTGTTGGACTTGTTTCTGATCGTGGTTTGTTACAATAATTCAAGACGTATTGTTATAGAGTACATCCTCACTACAGCTATTCGATTCCAGCTCATTTTCAATTATCTGAACCGCTTATATGACGGGACTTACAGTAGATGAGGGGAACTTGATAGACAAATCTCAGGTTGGAATATTTCAATGCTTTGACTTTTTTCACTTTTCACCACTCTCCACTCAACTGTTTACTTTGCAGGCAAGTTTAGCATCTTCTAATCTTGAAGATTGTTCAGGCAGCCACCATCAGATATCTATAGTTTTAAATGGACGGACTGGATCAGATCATCGAATCATAAACCAAGATCCAACGGCTAATCCTGACACATATATCCCATAACAATGAGGGACGTGTTGTTATAAATCATCAGTGCATACAATAGGGTGATGATTGATGATAATCGACTAATTATTAACAGCTTAGCATCGTATATTTCATTAATCAATATTTTTATTGGCGAATCATGTTAGTGCGAGCAATGGGAGTTATTTGATACTCTGGCAGAGCATGGCACTTGATATGAAGGAACTAAAAAATGGACACGTGGCATACATTAACTCAAATTAAACCAACTAAATTGTGGAAGCCGTTCTCAAAATCTGATTCATGGACACACATTTGTTAAAAGAGGACGATTGCATATTTTTCATTTTTAACGGTCCAATAAATTCTCACGGTCCACCAATCTCATGGTCACGTAATCAAATCAGCGTAATCTGTTGTTCGAGTTGCATTTAAACTGGGACCCATAATTTGGACAGCTTTTGAATTACTTATATGCTGGTATGCCATTTCTAAGAACCTCCCTATCATCCGTTCCACTATTCCAGGGTATCAAAGCCTTGCATGACTGGGTTGTCAGTTTCTATATGCTGTCAATATATGCATTAAATCTTGTTCATCACATTGCTTGGTCAATCGAGGGACTGAATCGACTAGTCGAAGGTCCCTTTGACTAGTCGAAGCCAGCTCAACTTGCAGTTATTTTAGATGTCTGAGACGTTTAACCAGTCGAGGGACAAGCTTGACCAATAGAGGGATAAGCTCGACCAGTCGAAGAGGTCCTTCGACTAGTCGAGGTTACGCAGATTGCGCGCGGACTACGTAAATTTGAGGCAGTTTTCAAACTTTTCTAAAGTCAGTGCGTAAGTGGAGTTTCCTAAATTATAAATAAGGCTTCCTAGGGCTATTTTAAGGCTTTCTAAAGTTCTTCTAATGGTTTCTAAAAGAGTTTTAGGGTTATTAAAGGGTGTAGCAATAGTGAGATTCGAGGTTGTTCGAATCGGGTAAGTCTTATCTCTTTGTAATTTCTATTTTCATAGTGGATTTCTGTCACTTTGTGCCATGGTTTTTTCCCGAATGGGTTTTCCACATTAAATCTTTGTTTTCTCTTGTGAGTGCTTGGTGCTCTTGAATTGCTATCTTAGATCCATATCTGTGTGATTCCGCAGCATAAATCCCCAACGTTATAGGGGTCCATCGTTTAGTGATCCAAACCGTTGATACGATAGGCCTCACTCCAAATGGCCCATTACCAACTGCCTTCCTACATGGCTAGAAGATTCCGGGTGTAGAATTTTTAGCCATTCTTTCATCATTTCACGTTGCTCTATTTTCTTATAGGATTAGGTATTTTGCTTCTGAGAGTTTTTGGGCAAATGGGGCAAACATGATGGAGCCCATGACATCATCGATGGGGTTCTGCTCTAAGAAATAAATGTCCAGAGGGTACGGTATAAACTTTCAGTTTTACTCAAAGTTGTGGGCCATCGTGCTATTGATGTGTACGAAGGATGGGAGATTAAAGCGAATGTATCTTATACATAAGTAACCTAGTAAGAAGGGAGGATTTGTTTATTATATTTATAAATAGCGTTGTCCTTGTTCATTCGCCCTTATCGAAGAAATTTCAAGTATTACAAATGGACGATCAGTAATCTGCATCCAACGGATAAGAACTAAAATCATCCAATTATTATGATCCATCCTAATCTAAGAAATCAAAAGTTTAGATTTGTACATATGCGTTTCGTGTAAATGACAAAATACATTTGTACATTTGTGTCACGTGTAAGCTAGTGACCAAAGCTAGAACAACTCTAGTAAGTAAATTAATAAAGGAGTGTAGTGAGGATACTTGTCTCCAGGACTCAAACTATCTACTTTGTCAAAGAAATATGGAATCTCTTGTCCGTTTAGAAGAAAACCAGTTAGAAACCACCTGCCACAAAAAAGGTGTGAACGTGAAATGTTATTAATGTCTTAAATCTGTAAACAATAGGGTATGTCGATGCCATTGACATACCACTCAATGGCATCAACATATGCTCGATGACATTAAAATAAAAAAAATAAAAAATTTCATGTTTTATTGTTGGAACATTTTAACGTTTTACTCAATGCCATTGAAGGTATTCGATGTCATTGACGGATTGTCGATGCCATCGAAGTCTCATCAAAGGTGCCATTGAGTATGCACATACAATTGTGTAAGTGCAGAATTTGTTTCATATTCCGATTGTGATACTATATGAGCTATATATATTGGGTGTAATCGTGACTTGAGAATATAGAGAAGTATTGTAGGTTTTTTAAATTCGTTTCCAAGGGTTTTAAGGGCATAGCTTAGGCTTGAGGAATAGATTCAAGACTTGTTCGAATCATTAATTTCTATTTCTTGTAATATTCTGCTTTCATAGTGTATTGTTGTCGCTTTGTGTGTGGTTTTTTCCCGTAAAGGTTTTTCCATGTAAAATTCAATTTGTATTTAAACTTGATTGTGCAAATGGAGTACTTTACTTGATTCATCTATGCGCTTCCACAGTTCCCCAACATGAAATTCATATTTAGTTTCGAGAGAAACAATCATGTTTACTTGCCATTTTACAAGAACTTATTTCATTTGCTTATAGTAAGTTATTCGATGTTTCAAGTCCTGTTGTCAAATATGTAACGGTAACCAATCTAAATTATGACATTTGAATTCTTTTATTAGTGATATGTTTAAGAATTAAAAGGAGTGTTCAAAAATCAAAGTAAATTGCACCGGGTGCTTTTAAAAGCTGGATAATCCAATCATTAACCTGATCCATCCATTAGTTCCAGATTTCCAATCTACTTTTTGTGCGTCATTGAAAAATCACATTGATTGGATGATTCTAATCAAAATCTCTAAACTTTAGCCTTCATCTCAATTGAATGTAGACCATTAGTGTATTTATTTCCTCAACCATCTATTAAAGGCTACAAATGTACTATTATTAATTTTTCTATCAAATAGATTTTTGAAGCAAAGTCCATCCACTGTGGGGACATGGACTTTAGTTTATGATTATGCTTTGGTCACATATAGGATTTTAGTTTTCTATTCCATAATTGCTCTTTCGGAACCTGATGCAGAATAATTCCATATCAGATGTTGCTTTAGCCATAAAACCTTTTATAGAAAATAAGTAGATTAGTTTTTTTTTTTTTTCCTTCTTCTTCTTCTCTTTTTTGTTCTTTATAATTCTTAACAGATTATAATATTTTCATGAGATTTTGTGTGAACTGGAAACTTTGGAGGCGTGTTGAAATTTCTATAGGAAAATTTTGCTTTAGTTGTTGTCAATGTCATAGATCCTTTTGCACTAAAAGAGGTATTATTATTTGACCACTTATTTAATTTCCGCAAGGACACGCTACCCAATATCAATTGATCTTAAGTGCAATGTACACAATGACTAGAATCATACACCCAATACATGAACCACCTTGGATGGATCGGTCACTGTGGGTATCTACAACGATTAAATATTGTGATCCTCATCCAAGGTGGTGCATGTATTGGGTGATTTAAAATTCTTTTAGAATTTGGGTGATTTTATACTCATTGAAAAGATAATTTGATGAACTTTCAAATGACTTTATAATCACCTTATTTTTAACACCATTTGATTACCCAAGAGTGATTTCAAAGTTCATCAAGGACATTAAATTGCCGGTACGTACTATGGATCATTGGTCCCACAAAACAACTCATAACTTCCTCATTACATGTCTGACTTGGATGATCTTATACACGTTGGAAATATAATTTGATGAACTTTCAAGTGGTTTTAAAATCATCTCATTTAGACACCGTTAAATTGCTTAAAAGTGAGCCCAAAGTTCATCAAGGACTGTGGATTGTTGATACGCACTATGAATCACCAATCCGATGAAAATTGCCATAATTTCCTCGTTACATGTTTGATTTGGGTCATATTGTGCTCGATGAAAAGATAACTTAATGAACTTTCAAATAATTTTGGAATCATTTCATTTAGACACCATTTTCTATTAAAATATTTATTTATTTTAACATTTATTACATTTATTCATTACAACATTCTTCTATTATAAAATTTATCTATTACAAAATTCTTCAATTGCAAAAATTTATCCATTACAACATTATTCACTCCCCAAGTATAGGCTTGTGATGTAGTAATAACTCGGTAAGACCGAGGTCGAATCCACAGGGACTGAAACCTGTACGTTATCTAAAAATAACCAGATCTAGAACTAGGCTAAGATGAAATCTAAACTGAGTGTAATTTGAGAAATAATGGTGAAATAGTAAACTAAAACTGAAGAAATTTAAAGGTAGGAAACTAGGGTGCCAAGGATCCACTTGTAGAGATCAGGGAGAACTACACTTGATTCATGAAAATCCACTGAACTTCCTTTGATGTAATTTTGAAAAGATGAAAGGTATATGAATTAGAATGGATTCCATCACCAAACCATGCCCAGGAGACAAAGCAAACAACAGAATTAAACTAATTACCAACCAATCAATGTATGAAGGTTAGGAAGGGTACCGACATCCAACCATGCCCAGGAGACAATGGTGAACAATAGGGCTTCCTGACGTCATAAACATAAGAGAAAAAGAACATGCTCAAAGCCATTGCACACCCATTGTAATTTCAGTCACAACAGACCATTAAAGATTCCCTTAATAAAATTAAATCAAAATCCATTCAGTTTAAACAAAGGCACAAGCATAGACTCATCCCGTCACGCTTACAAGCTTCACCTCTTAGCCCTAGCTAAGAGGTTTAGCCACACATGAGTGGACTAGATCTCTTAAAACAAAAGAAAATAAATAAAAAATAAAAATAAAAAGAAAAAGAAAAGAAAACAAGCTACTCCCTGTTTCTCGGCTCCACGTCCAAGCCCAAGCCTCCACGGTTGCCCCAAGCCCCTCCAGATGATGATGTGTCGGAGACCCTCTTTTCTCTTCCCCTTTATAGCTGCCAGCGTCTGTCAGTTCGCAAGGAGATCGACTCCGTAACAGAGTCGGAACCCTCTGTTTACGTAAAGAAAACTTACACAACTACGTTGATTTGTGGGCCCAAGACTGATGTCAAACAAGAAATCCACTCCATTCATTCTACTCGTGGCGGAAAATAACTGAGAAATGGTATTTTTTCTTGAGTTTAATGCGGCCCACCATCTCAAACATTTCCACCGTCAATCTTCCATTTGACAGCTAGGATTTTCTGATAGCTTGCATGGAAGGAAACAGACACCTAGGTGTAGGTTACACCCTATCTCCCGACTTAATGGACGGTTCAGATCATTGATCTGAGCCATCAGTGAGACCCACAACGCAGAACCGGCGTCGGTTCTCGCGGACGCTGCGAAGCAGATCCCCTCACTTGCGCTGACGAAGCTGGTGGGCTCCACTTGATGTCTTTTGAAGAAATCCAATCCGTCCATTCGATTGACGTTGAAAAACCGTCCGGGAAAGTATATTTTTGGAGAAAAATTGGTGCGGCCCACGAAGTTTTCATTCACCGTCCATCTGCCTTCGAACGGATGAAAAAAATGATCTCCATAGTCTTCCGAGATTTCGCCACATTGACAGTGGTAATAGGGACCACGTGGAGCCAATGGACGGTCTGGATCAAACCTACGATCAGTGACGGTGGCCCACTAGCACCCACCGACGGCCCCTGCGAAAAACGTAAACAGAGACTTCCATTTCTGTTTGAAACTCGGGCGGGCGCGGGTCAAAGTCGGTTTGACCCGACCTTACATTCAGTGCACCTCCAGTGCACGTGTGCTATGCACACTCATCCCATGTAAATGGGTCCCACCATGATTATTCGAGCAATCCGTACCGTCTATCCTTTTCTCCATCCAATTTAAGGCGTTAACAACGAAATTGAAGTATATCCGGATATCAGGCAGGCCCCAGATGAGTGATTTGTGGGCTGATCTGTCCGTTGGCCCACTTCTTGAAATATCCACTGGTTGAAAATTGACGTGTATGGTTAATTTGTGGTCTTCAGGCCATATGTGAAGTTTCGAGCTGATCGGATGGTGGGAACACTGTGATCTTGCATTCTGGACCAATTGCGGGCCACTTGAGCTTCAGTTTCTCGATTTTCTCGGATCTCTGGCGTGTAAATTCGTCGATCTTGGTCCCCTGGGGTCCGTCCCTTGCCTTGGTGTCCTTAGATAATTAAATCCATGCTTTTTAGCGACTTTTTACCGTTCATGCTCTTAAATACACCATGTATCACAAACACAGTTAAAACCGGACGTTAAACAATATTGTGCTCGTAAATCCAAGTAATAAATGGGGTCTAATATACAATATTTGACCCTCAACAAATATTCTTTCACAATCCCATTCCTTTCATAACTCTCACCATTTATATCAAACACAATAATAAAAATATAAGGTGTAACGTCCCGAAAAAAAATCCGTACAAAGACCCGAGTACCACCTCAAACAGAAATCACCCGGGACCAAATCCTTTAGAAATTAGATGAAATTAACTAAGTACTAAACTAGATTAGTTGAGAAATTAGCACTAATCACTTTAAATATGAACCGTAAGACCCAAAACGTGCAGAATCCTTAATGCTACATTAATCTATAACTTAGGATCAATCTCAAAATTCAGTTGCTCTCAGGAGCACCTTGAAACTTCGTATCGGACCTGGATCGTGTGTCAAAAGTCCGATTATTGCGAAACCAACCGGTGAGGACCGCCTTACTGGGCTTGATGACCATCTCGGAAATCAAGTCCTAATGATACCCATAAATGCACAACTTGAGCCCAGAGCGAAGTATGTGAGAAACTGAATATCTTTAGAAATTGAGCTCAGATTTAAGTGATTTGGGTCATTCACTTGTGGGCCAAATCTAAGCTTTCAGACCGTCAGAATCTGACCCAATTACACCTTCGGATCAGGAAAAATTTCCAACACATGTCAGTGTACTTGTGGCCCTGATCGAGTACCGGTGACTTTGAACTGAAACAGGTCCCTCGTAGCCAATCTACTGATCTGATCGGACCGAAAACTTAACTCGACCTAGATCCAATGTCAGGGAGCTTAAGTCCGACTGCATGTAAAGAATGGGCCTTCAGAAGTGCTCCGTTAGATCGAAGCAAGTGCCTTTTGGCTATAACCTAAGTATACCTTGGCCCTGGGGCTATTCCCATCAGTTCTGGGCCTATATAAGAGCCTTAGACCCTCTCTCTCATTCCATACGAATTTGCAACCCTAGGAGAGAGAAGATAGCAAAGAGAGAAAGTGAGAGAGAAAGTAGGTGAGAGTTCCTAGGATTCTATCCCATCGCTCTACCGGTTTAGCTACTGTTTCCGCATCGCTATTCCGGCGATTCCGACTCCGTTCGTAGGTAAGAAAACCTAACCCTAATCTGTTTTAGGATTTTTTAATAGTGTACGTGATGAAATAACTAACCTATTTTATGTTATAGGTGATCGTTGTACCGTAGACAAAGACTTTATGTTTAAACCGAGTTTGTTACGAGTCTACCGACAAAAGGTGCTGACTACAAATGTTTAGGTTATGGTTTTCAAGGCTTTCAATGCCAGTTAATGATTTATGACTGACTTGAATGCTATCACATGCTTTGTTACAAGGTTTCTCACACTTTACATGTATAAATGAATTATGTTGAACATATTGTATTCCATGTGTTTGTCGATATGCTTGAATGAGTATGGAATTAGGATTCGTGGTTGCCATGATTATTCATCGTGAATATATAGTCATTATGCGTGTGACAACTCCTTGGTGAAAGGATTTGTCCTAATTCCTGTTATCGCCAACATACATTATGTATGTAATAGTGTGTAGTCTAAGTGTTTGTTGAAATGATTGAATGAGTATAGAATTTGGATTTGTGCTTGCCATAATTATTAACGATGAATATATGCTTGTTGAGTACGTGACAACTCTTTTGTAAAAGAGCTTGCCAAGATATATATTATATGCAGTGTAATCTGTGTATATTGAAATGTATAGCCTATGTGTTTGATAAAATGCCTCAATGAGGAAATACCTATTGAAATGCATGTAATGAGGGTGTTGAGATAGGATTCTCATCTACCTTAACTAGGGCTATAGTTTCCTTTATGTATCCTATATTATTACTACGTGCTTTATGGTTGAATGCCCATGCATACTAACATGTACACTGTGTTTGTTGAAATGCTCAAATGAAACTTATATTTAAGTTGGTTGCTACATGCCGTTTTGGACTAGCACATATGTATTCCTATCTTATTTGAAGTGTGTTTGGGGCTACGATGTATTCCAGTCAATCGGTAACGGATCTTGATTTGGTGGCTGAGGTCGTTTCGCCACAGAGGACATATTCGATGAATCCGAGCCGTACTTTGGTCGACAGTGGTTAGGCCACACGGAGTGCTTATGCACTTCATATCGATAACTCGAGGTGCGCCCGTACTAACCGAGCTTGTCAAGTAACCCGATTAGCCTGATGTATATTCACCATGTATGGACGCTCCTGCTTGAATCTAAAGTATCAGCTTACCAGTGAAAAGCTCATTTAACCATGGTACCACGATCCGCTAAGACTCATGAGCCGAGCATGGTGGTATGAGAGACTGTGGTCGAGCTGTCAGCCTACGCTGGGGCAACGAGCCTCCCCGTAGTGACCAATGAGCAACCCAGACTCGTGAGCCGAATACGGTGGTATGAGACAGTGTATTCGAGCTGTCGGCCTCCATTGGCGCATGTTACGCCCCAAACTCGGAAACCGGGCTCACAAAATTTCTGATCGCCGAATCCGGCGCCGACAGCCTCCGTAATATCCCATTCTCGGCTTCCAGCGCCCATACGCCAGATTCTGATCCTGGGATCCTACAAGGAGGATTTTCAGTATGAAAATTTTTTTTGTAATGTAATGGAGCATAACCAAAAGCATAACCAAGTCACAAAACAACATCACCACATATCCACTATATCAAAAACTTTTAAGTACAATGCATAAAGGGAAATACAGGGTGATCAAAAAGCTCCAAAATAGTGATATGCGCTCTGCCTCAACTTGCTCTCATCTTATGTTACACTTAACTAAGATCGTGCATAAGCTTACAAAAGCTTAGAGGGTGGTGTAAGTGTGTGTACAAGGCAAACGCCAAGTATACAATATCAGAGTAATGCGGGAGTATGCGGTAAGTCCATGAATACTATCAGTTGTACTAAAACTATGCAATGCAAGGCATGAATGCTATCGGCCATACCAAGGCCATGTGATGCGAGGCCTATGTAGCCAAATGTCATATGAGATATACAATACAAGCGTGCCAGTACTCATCAAGTATACATATCAGTACAGTTCCTCTCTGGATATCATCATCTACATACACCTTTTGTTGCTTCCTCCCTAGTACACACGGTCAAGCAAGTGAAAGAGACCACACTATCCTTGCCCGACTAGTAGTCACCGATACCACACAGCTCGTCGATAGCGGACTCATTTGCGAGCTGGTCAAATTCAGCCTAGCTTACAGCTCCCTCACTCATGCGGATAAGGCCACACCCCTTTCCAACCGACCACGACACGGTGGGAGACGCGTTTGGTATTCGGCACTGGGCGCTCGGACATCCACTCGGTCTAGACGTTGGAGCATCTCTGGTACCAAAAGGTTACACGGGACTTTCACTCGAGGACATCCTAAGTGCCCACGGTGCTAGAACAAATATTTTCGGTGATCCGATTATTCCACGATGTGCTGTGGAGCCACCCACGATGTCGTTAGGGCGTGCGGTGATCAAGTCACACATATGCGAGATGCATGATTCACACCGTATAATCATGTTGCACTGATCTCACGCGCGTACCACGCGATCATGTAGGGCACTCCGTCTCATAAGGAGTCCCGTAAATGTCTCAATCCAACGGCTTATGCTATGATCAAACATTCCTCACATCAAGCATACAAATGATGCGTATGGGTATGAATCATGGAGCTATACTAAGCATGTTATAAAGTGGTGAACTACTAACCAATGTGGGCCTACTAATGGACCCTAGGGAGAGTTATAATGCGGACATTTAACCAACATTATTCTTACAATGTGGACGTCAAACCAACATTTCTCCCAAGACATAACCTGTCATCAAACATTATTACACACTATGGGAGAATCCCTCATTGCAATAAGGACATCCTGTTGGGCCTCGACCCATGCACCTTATATTCATCAAATGGGCTGCATCGTATGGGCTTTTTATAAATCAAGTGGGCCACATCAAAGGGGCCTTATGTACATTGCAATGGGCTATATCCCACGGGCCTTTGAATACATCACAATGGGCCTTGTAACATGGGCCTTATATACATTAAGGTGGGCCACATCAATGGGCCGCACCAATATAAGTGGTGATAATGAATTCCACCATTAAAATCCCTAGGGCCCACTATAACATTTATTTCTCATACAATCTGTTCATAGAGTCACCAAGAACTTGGTGGCCCAAGGGTCTAATGGTTGACGTTCAATCGTCACTGTATAGTGTGGTCCACATGATAAATAGATCTATCTTATTTTTGGCCCCAAGCCTTTATACAAGCTTGCTAAATGGTGGACTGTTTGGATGCAACACAAGTATCATGGTGGGGCCCACATGAAGGCCCACCATCCCTTATAATATAAATAATATAACATATAATTTATATAATATATATATATATATATAAATATATATATATATATCTATATACACACATATACACATGCACCCACATACACTCACACACACACACACACACGCATGCACACACACGTGCACACTCACACACGCACGCACACACTCACAGAGGATCCCACCGTCCTTATGACGGTGGGTTAAACACATGCATCGGGGTAGGCTCCTACCGTCCGCACCTGGACGGTGGGAATAAAGTCACTTTAGGGCTCCACGTGGGGCCCACTGTAATGTTTATACTCCATCCAAACCGTTCATGAGGTCACACGGACTTGGAAATGAAGAGGAAAAATAAATTTCGAGTTGATCTAAAACTTCAGTGGGCCCAGGGAAGGTTCCAATGGTGGAGTTCAATCACCGTTGTTTCTTGTGGTGTGGGCTACCTGAGCCATGGATTGGCCTGATTTTCGAAGGGGACCCACCTTAGGGGGTGGTCCACCTCATGGACGGTGTGGATACAACATATACATCATGGTGGGGCCCACGGCTGAGGGCCGTGAGACCAGCCCGTCCGCCCGCAAAAGCGCGGCGGCCTGCGCCCTCTGGCATTGTCGGCAGACGATAAAAACATTTGCCCTTATTTATTTATTTATTTTTTTTGAAATCCCAATATTTCAGTTTTTCGTGGGTAGGGCCTGCATCGGGTGGATCGGACCCAACCATTGGATTCCATGGCCCGACACCGTCTAATAGAGCCTAATATTGGATATTTTTTAATGTACAGAAATATCAGGGAAGTTTTCAACGGTGAAAATTACTCTTTCCAAAGGTGTGGTCCGCTTGAGAGTCAGATTAACATCATTTTTCGGCTCAACGCCTAAAATGAGATAGGAAAGGGGATGGACGGCTTGGATTGAACCCAATCATCAAGGTGGGGCCTGCATGAACAGTCTACCCCAAAACCCAAAAAATCACCTTTTTCTTTCTCTTCTTTTTTTTTTTGTTCAGCCAACGTCCAGCGTCCCTGGACGCTGGACGGTTTTGGGCAACGACTATACAAGGTGGGGCCCTGTTTAGGTGGGCCACCAAATGGTGGTTGGTGTGGGTGTAATACATATAAGGTGGTCCCCACTCATAGGCGGCTCGGATAAAATTCTTACTTCATGGTGGGGTCCATTCAAGTGGGTCACACAATCATATCATCTCAAGAAAAGGAAAATGAAAAAGAAAGAGAGAGAGAGAGAGAGAGAGAGAGAGAGAGAGAGAGAGAGAAGGTGGGACACACGTGTGATGGAGGGACCCCGACACTATGGACCCTCCCTTGCATTCCATCATACATCAACAGATAATCATAATGGGCCATTGGCCATATCTTAGGGTCCCAAGTGAGATCCATACCATTGATCGGTATGCATCACTTGGCCCATCTAAGAAAGTATGAAAACTACCCTATCAAAGCACCCACCGGTTGATCTCTTTGATCCGTTGGAATGCCTATCTCCTTGTGCTCCTCTTTGATGGTGGAAGATGGGGTTTGAATGGTTAGGATGATGGATCTTGTGATGGGAATGGGTCACTCTCCATACACTCACTTTTCTCACACTTGGGATGCCATGGACGTGGGATTTTTTTCTCCTTGCTTCGGAATCAGAAATGAGGGAGAGAGAGTATAGTAGAGAGAGGGAGAGAGTAGCTTAGGTAGGCCATGCTTACTTGTAAGAGATGGTGGCTTGCAATAAATGGTTGTAAGAGGGCTAGGGGTAGGGTGGCTAGCCATAAGTGCTTGTAAGAAGGCTAGGGGGTAGGGTGGCTATAGCTTAGACTAGGGTGGCTATAGCTAGGCTAGGGTGGCTATAGCTAGAGTGATGTCATCCATCACTCTCATAATTACCTAGGGATTTGTGCCACATGGGATAGGTGGGTCCCGCAATGTGCGGTCCATGGTTATTATAATGTATGATCCACATCTTATGATCTAAGCGTCGGATTGGCGCATGAGACGCGGCGTTGGAATCGCGGCAACGACGCAGTCGCTAAGATACAAGTCCCGGGTTAAGCCGACTCAAATATACAGGATATGACTTAGGATCGTTCGCAAACATTGATTAACGTCGCAGGTTGCCGGAATTCGACGGGAAGGATCGCGGAAGTCGACGGAACAATATGAACTAAGATACGGGTCTTACAGCGTAGCTTGGCTGTGGTCTCAGTCGGGTCGGTGATGAGCCTTCGAAAATAGACTGTCAATTGGTAGGGTGTTGGTGGAGTGACCTCGAGTATAAAATAGGCCTACCCCGGTGCAGCCTGGTTGTGGTCCCCAGTTGGGTCGGTGACGAGCTTTCAAAAATAGACTGCCAGTTGGTAGGGCATTGATAGTAGTGACCTGAACTTGCCTATCTTATGTAATTAACTAAGATTGATGACCTTAGATGGATCATTGTTTGGGTTAATGATATAAAGGGCGATACCTTAGTTTCCCAATCCTGCTGTATGAAAATGACTAATAAGAACTTGGTAAGTACGCTCATGCACCGCATTGCATGTGTCATTTGGCGTTGGGTAGAGCACTGAGGAAGTGACTGAATGCGCGACCATGAGATGAAGATCGCAGAAGGAGTGTAGGCGAGGGTATGCATCATTTATACATACCACTTTTGCATTAATCAGAGTACTTAGGGATATGTGATTGTATTGCTTTATCATTACTGCTTGACTGAATTGATAACATGTTAACCTTTGCTTTATAGTTCCACTGAGTTGATCACTCACTCCCACATTACGGGACGGTGTTTTAAACACTTACCAGACCCTGTTTTAGTTTCAGATGATGGCGATGCTTGCGAAGCGAAGCCGGACTTTTATGATGATGAGGAGGGTTTTTCCTATATGCAGCTATTAGGTGGGTCTATGTAGACCATGTTCTGATCGACGGGGTTACAGGGATGTTGATTAGACGCCATTACACTTGTTATTTTACACATTTGAAGCACCCATGTATATTCTTTTTGTTCATTTTTGGAGTATACATGTATATATTTAACCTGGTAATATATTCACACTCTGAAGACTTATAACAGTTTATATATTTTTAAATATCTAACATAGTCTTCCACTTGCTTATTTAACTGTCTCTGGAGTATGATATGCTGTTTTGGTGTAATCTCACTCATGTTTAATGCACTAATATGGACAACATTCAATCATCATCATTTATGTTGCATAAGTGATGCGTTGGAACTCGGGAGTGGAGCTTATACTCGACCCCCGATTTTCGGGGCGCTACATAAGGGGAACCACTGCACTCTTCTTCATTTCACGAACTCTCACCATTAATACCCACTAACGAAAACAGACATAACGCACGAAAGAATACACATTTTCTTGCCATAGCTTCTATGTTGGAGATTATAGGGGGAGAATTTATATATATATATATATATATATATATATTCTTGTGCCCGAAGCTTCACTAGAGGTTAGCTGAAATTTTTCATTGTTGTCGGGGAGTGCAATGTTCATCTGCATGACTAGTAATCGTCGAAGAGGAGGCTTCGACTCTTCGTGTGGTCCCCTCCTGTGGAAAAAAATGAAGAAGAAAGAAGAAAAGGCCAAGAGGTATTCCTACGTTAGGGCCCTACCTTTTGAACCCATATGAGACCCTATGTGGGCCCCACTAGCCTATCTTGGAGCAAATTTAACCCATCCATATGAAAGAATTTTTAATTTCATGCCATTGGCTCAAATTTGAAGGCAGAACTCATCACTAATTAACTATATCGGATGAAATAATTCGAAATTAATGCATAACATTAATGTAATTGTGGACTATAGTTAGCTGGTTTATTTATTTATTTATTTATTTATTATTATTTTTTTTTTGAAATGGCTCTATTATGAGTTCCTAGTTGTCTGATGAAAGTAAATGAATTAGATTGATAGAGAGGCGGCCTCAATTATTGATGCGACGGGTCCAAATTCCATTCTAAAAAAGCTCTCTTCTCATGACTGGGGAAAAAACCTATCGATATAAGGAGAAATGGCTGACAGAGAATATTTTCATCCGTTGAAAAGCTAAATTCTGCCCTAATGGCTTGGGATGCCAACATAATACTTGAAGGGGGCGAATTTATTGCTAAAGGATTTTGCAGGGAGTTCATACTAAAGGCTTTTGTAGGATGCTGGGTGAGGCCCACTAAGATGTTTGTGAGATATTCACCCTATCCATCCATTTTGATAGTTCATTTTAGGACACGAGATTGTTATGGACAGATGTCTTAAATCTGTCTGTTGGTCTGTCGATGACATCGACAGATGTTTTTAATCTGTTCGTTGGTCTATTGATGATATCGAAAGGGTTTCGATGACATTGAAACTAGTCATCGATGATATCGACGGTTACTCGATGCCATCGATAATTCATAGAATTTTTCACCCCTGGTTGCTGGACAGTTTTGGTCCATTCTCAATGACATCGATGGCCCTTCGACGACATCGAAGATGTTATGTAGATTTTGCGTTTTTTGTTTCCTATTCCGATTATACTTCTTTCTAAACTTATATAAAGGGGTGTATGCGGGATTGAGAGGTATTATAAGGCTTTCTAAAGGAGTTCCAAGGGTTCCTAAAAGGATTTTAGGGTTTCTAAAGGGTGTGGCAAGTAAAGCTGGGCATCGGACCGAGTCAGATCGGATTAGGTCCAACTCGACCAGATCCAGAATCTCAATAACCTGACCCGAACTCGTTCCGATTAGGGACCGAGTCCGGGTCACCTGACTTGAACAGATCTGAAATGTGTATGAGCTGATCCGATCTGAGTCCGACTAAAATCCTACCTTAAAACCCTAAAATCACAGACAGAGAGAAGAAGAAGAAGAAGAAGAAAAAGTAGAAAAGAAGAAAAGAAAGCTCTAAATCTGTGGCCCTAAAACTCTAAAGAAAGCTCCAATTTTTATCTCAAAATCTTAAAATCACTATTGAATGATGGATTCCATAACCATAAAAACCTTAAATCCGTGGCCCTAAAACTCCCAAAATTGGAAGCTCTAACTCTCCAATTTTTGCACTTGAGAGAATGAGAGATAGAGAGAGAATGGGAGAGAGATACTTGATGCCCGATGGTGCGTGCGAGCTTTGAATGGCTTGGATTTAAAAATACATCATGGTGGGCCAGAGAGCTTTGACGCCAGCTAGCTGGCCAGTGTGAGGTCACCTTCCAAACGGCGATACACGCATCAGCATGGGAGGCGGGGTTGAAGGCTTGGAGCTTTGAGAGAGAGAGAGAGAGAGAGAGAGAGAGAGAGAGAGAGAGAGGCGATGAGGGTTTGGGTGAGGGTTGGAGGCTTGGAGCGTTGAGAGAGAGCAAGACAGAGAGATAGCGATTTGGGTGAGGGTTGGAGGCTTGGAGCGTTAAGAGAGAGAGAGCGAGACAGAGAGATAGCGATCGGGCGGGGTGTTTTTATATTAGGGTAAAAACTAAAATATCTTTATATAATACCCGATTTCGGATCGGTCGGGTCGTCGGTCCGGATCCACCAAGATCCGAATTCGATCCAAAATTCGTTCGGATCTGAATTACCTAACCCGATCCTGACCAATCCAGATCGTCGGTTCGAGTCTGATCGGGTCGGATTGGGTCTGATCGGGTCGGATCCACCGGATCGGATCTATTTTGCCCACCCCTAGTAGCAAGGGTGAGATTCGAGGTTGTTCGAATTAGGTAAGTCCTCTCTTTGTAAATTCTATTTTCATAGTGGAGATCTGTCGCTTTGTGCCGTGGTTTTTTCCCGCAAGGGTTTTCCATGTTAAATCTGTGTTCTTTTGTGTGTGCTTGGTGCCATTGGATTGCTATCCTAGATCTAGATCTGTGTGATTCCGCAACACAAATTCTCAACAAGTGGTATCAAAGCAATCGTTGGGGCACATATCTGAATCAGAGGGATTAGTAATAATGGCAAGCACCAGGTATGATATTGAGAAGTACTCAGGGAAAAATAATTTTGAGTTATGGAAGATCAAGATGATGAGTTCTTTTATCAAGCAAAGCAAAGATGGTGCTCTTGAGGAGCGAAAGTCTACTATGACTGATGATGATTGGAATACTCTTGATATGAAGGCTTTATCGTCGATCCGTTTATGTCTCACAGATGAGGTTCTCTACAACGTCACAAGGGAGAAAACTGCGGCTAAATTATGGGTGAAGTTAAATGATGTCTATATGAAAAAATCCTCTAAAAATCGCCTGCACTTGAAGTGGCAGTGGTATAACTTCAAGATGGCAGAGAGTGGAGATCTGGAGGCTCACATCAGCAACTTAAATAAATTGGTTTGCAAATTGCTGGATATGGAGGAAGTGATGAAAGATGAAGAACAAGCATGTATGTTACTGAATTCTCTCCCGGCATTGTATGAGTCATTCAAGGACACTATGTGCAGCATGAATAAAAACCTGAGTGTCGACACCGTTATCTCAGCCCTTCAAGGGAAGGCTATAAGAAAGCTAAATGGCGACATGGGGACATCTTCTGATGCATTGTTTACAAGGGGTAAAAATTTTGAACAAGGTACGGGTTCTTCAGGTTCTAGATCCAAATCCAGGGGTAAGGGCAAAGGAAAGGTAAAGTGTTAGAATTGTGGGAAGGAAGGACATGTGAAGGATTGTGAAAATCCTAAATCAAAGAGAGAAGATTCTAAGGCTTCGTAAAGGGAGGACAATGCCGCCATGTCAGATGGATCGAGTGGATGTGATGGTAATGTTTTGTCTGTGTCTACTATCAGGCGATCATACGATGATTGTGAGGATGAGTGGATGCTAGACACAAGGGCATCTTTTCACATGACTCCTCATCGGAGTTGGTTCGCTAGCTATAAGGAGTGAGATGATGGACAAGTGTTTGTGGGCAATAGCTTTGCTTGTAATGTTGTGACTGTTGGTACAGTGCGCATCAGGATGTTTGATGAGGTGGAGCATACCTTGACTGATGTCAGGCACGTTCTTGATTTAAAGCAGAATCTGATTTCTTTTGGTGTACTTGAGGCAAAAGGATGCAAGTACAAAAGTATTGATGGTGCTCTTAAAGTATCTAAGGGGGCACGGGTAATTATGAAAGTACAACGACTCGGTAACTTGTACAGATTGATCGGGAGCACTTTAAAAGGTAGAGTTGCAGTGGATGTAGCGTATTCCACCTCTGCATGTGTGTGGCATGTTGAGCATGACCACATGAGCGGAAGCGAGCGGGAAGGCGAGACGTCTTGTGAGGATATAGAGCGGTGGAGGCACCACTTGTGAGAAGAATCACACGGCATAATCGCAGGATATCGGTGAGGTACATGGACGACTCCAATATAGCAGGGGATTCATCTTCTATTCAGATGGCTCTAGGTGAGCTTGGTGTTGAGAAGTGGAAGGTGACTATGGGCGATGTATGGATTCGTTGTACCAGACCAACATATGAGAGCTAGTGGAGCTTCCAGTGGGCTGGAAAGTGGATGGATGCAGGTGGATCTTCAGGAGGATACAACATAGATATAGGACGAGATTGGTAGCGAAGGGTTATGCTCAAAGAGAAGGGATCGACTTTTCAGAGATATTTACGTTGACGGTATAGCATGTGTCTATCAGATCCGTGATTGGCGCTGGTTGACCAATGTGATCTTGAGCTGGAAGAATGGATGTGGAGTCTGCACTTCTGCAAAGGAAGGTGAAGAGCATATCTACATGAAGCAACCAGAGCAGTTCGAAGTTAAAGGGGCTGAGAAAAGACTTTGCAGGAGGTCGTCGTTTGACCTGCCACCTAGGCAGTGGTTTGATTCCTTCATGGTGAGTCAGGAATTGATGACATGTAGATCGCCAATTATGGCATGTCTAAAATCAATGTACTGAAGACTCAGTTAAGTGGGACATTCAGGATGAAGGATCAGGGGGCTGCAAAGATGGTTCTCGGCGTTGAGAATAAAAGAGGAGTATGCTTTGGTTATCTCAGACAGAATACCTTAGGTAGGTATTGATCAAGGAAGTAATGGACCATGTAAAGTCGGAGAGCGTTCCCTACACGTCTCTCCTCAAGTTTTCCCCAGGACATGTCCCAAAACAGATGAGGAAAAGCAGTATATCTCGTGAGCCTTATTCGAATGCGGTTGGCAGTGTATGCCATGGTCTGGATTAGACCGGTTATTTCACAAGCTATCAGTGTTGTGAGCAAGTACTTCAGCAAGCAATATTGGGTAACAGTGAGATAGTAAGAAGACTACATTTTTCTTTTGAGAAGACAGAAACAAAGGTGGTTGGGCATGTGGATTTAGATCCGACAGACATGATCAACAAGAATGTTCCTACAGAGAAGTTCAAGTTATGTGCAACTTCTATGGGCTTGGCGATGACGTAAAAGAAGGACGGAGTGTGCAAGAGAAGCTATGATGTGATGCAAAGATAAAAGAAGAGGACAAAAACTACACAGATGAAGATTGAAGACATGGTGAAGATTATTATGGACAGATGTCTTAAATTGGTTCGTTGGTCTGTCGATGACATCGACATATGTCTTAAATCTGTCTGTTAGTCTGTCGATGATATCGATAGGGTTTCGATGACATCAAAACCAGTCGTCGATAACATCGATGGTTGCTCGATGCCATTAATAATTCACAAAATTTTTCACCCTGGTCGCTGGACAGTTTTGGTCTGTTCTCGATGACATCGATGGGCCTTCGATGACATCGAAGATGTTATGCAGATTTTCCACGAAAACGTAGATTTTGCGTTTTTTGTTTCCTATTCCGATTCTACTTCTTTTTAAACTTATATAAAGGGGTGTATGCGGGATTGAGAGGTATTATAAGTAGAGCTGTACACGAGTAGAGTCAAGTATCGCCCTACTCATACTCGGCTCTTAACGCCCGAGTGCTGCTCGTACTCGGCTCTATTCGGCCAACGAGCATGGACTCCTTACTCATACTCTACTCGCTCGAGTATGAGCCGAGTATAAGTAGTAAACGAGTCGAGTCGAGTCCTGTAGGAAACACATGCAAAATGCTAAGAAAAGAAAAGGAAAAAAATTAACAATTTTCTACCTTAAACAGGCCAGGGACGAGCTGCAGTAGGGACGGGCACCGGGCAGGGCAGGGACGGGCTGCGGACAGGGCAGGGCAGTGACGAGCTGCGGACAGGGGCGCTGAACAGGGCAATATGAGCGCCTGAGTGAGAGAGAGTGAGAGGGAAGAAGAAGGGTAAGGGAGAAGGCAACCGGGCAGGGCAGGGACCGTCGGACGATTGCTGTGGCCGTGCGGGTTAGGATTTTTGGAGTTTTTTATTTTTTATTTAGGAACGTCGGAACGACCGAACGAGAGAGAGTACCACCGGACAGGGGCACTGGGCACTGACAGTGGCAGGCAGGGACGCGTGGCAGGGACGAGCTCCGCCGGACAAGGGAGTGAGGGAGAGGGAGAGGGAGAGAGAGAGAGAGAAGAAGAGGGATGCGCCGGACGGCGGACAACACCGGGCACGGGCAGGGTCACAGTCTCACAACCTCATAGGGGAGGGGAACGAGAGGAGAGAGAGGGAGATAGTATTTTTGAACGGGGGCTGGGAGGGAAGGGATTTGGGTATTTTTGAATGGGCGGGCTGCGCAGTGAAAACGACGGCCAAAACAAAAAGGGGGCGTAGGTTTTTTTTTTTTGAGGTGGATATATATATACAGTCGAGTACGGGTCGAGTACGAGTCGAGCACACGAGTCGAGTATCTCTAGACTCGTACTCTACTCGTAATCTAAACGAGTCTGAGAAACCCGCTCGTACTCGGCTCTAACTCAGACGAGTCGAGTACGAGTTGAGTATTCCGAGTCGAGTCGAGCGAGTACTCGAGCCTTAGTTTGATCGTGTACAGCTCTAATTATAAGGCTTTCTAAAGGAGTTAAAAGTGTTCCTAAATTATTTTAGGGTTTCTAAAGGGTATAGCAAGGGTGAGATTCGAGGTTGTTTGAATCGGGTAAGTCCTCTCTCTTTGTAATTTCTATTTTCATAGTGGAGATCTGTCGCTTTGTGCTGTGGTTTTTTCCCGCAAGAATTTTTCACGTTAAATCTGTGTTCTCTTATGTGTGCTTGGTGCCATTGAATTGCTATCCTATGTCTGTATGATTCCGCAGCACAAATCCCCAACAAAGATTTTCTTTTTTTTTTTAAGTGGATATAAAAATAAAGTGGGTCACATGAGAGAAAAAATTAGAAAATAAATTCCTATTGTTGAAATCTTCCTGAGCTTCCCCTCGATGTTTATATGCCATCCAAACCGGTTATAAGGTCACTACCACTGCGATGAAACGAAAAGACTACAAAAATTGCCCTGCTCAGAAACTTTGTATGGCCGCGAGAATGTTTCAACGATTCACACTGAATCCCCACTGTTTACTCTCGTGTGACCCACTTAAGTTTTGGATACACGGCATGTTTGGTCGCATGTCGTAGGATGATCTCTAAAAACGGATAAACGGGGTAGATTTCTCGCAAACATTTCGGTGGACCCCACCCTGCATCCTTGCGCAGGAACTTCCTGCGAAAGGCCTTCACAGCCTGTTTTTTAACTTCCGGGAATACGCGGTTAATCACGAATCAAAAGCAAGCAGAGCATCGCAGAGGAGCTGGAAAATCCCAAAGAGAGAGTCGGAGCAGATAGAGAGAATAAAACCCTAGCGCTGCCATTAATGGGGTTGAAGAAAGTTGGAAGGAGAGAAGCTTCTATTGAAAGAGAGCTCCAAGGCGATTATCTCAACATCCCTTCCCATTTTCCCTTTCTCATCCGGATTTTGCAAAAGCAAGGTATCCCTGCGCTTCAGCTCTCTCTCCCTCCCCAACTCTCTCTCTCTCTCTCTCTCTCTCTCTCTCTCTCTCTCTCTCTCTCTCTCTCTCTCTCTCTCTTCCATCCCAGTCGTTTATCGGGTGGGACTCAACGTGTAGATTATTTGGCTGGAAAATCAAGCTGGTAAACTATCAGATGAATTAGACAACCAACGGTTTTAGAAAGACTTGCACGGCTAGCGTTTGACGGATCTGATTTTCTGATCGGGTCATCTAAAAGGTGGGTCGCACCTGAGACGCGGTTCGGATGTTGTCCATGTAAACTATCTAGCACTGTAAATTATTTCATGAACGAACCTTTTCAAAGAATCCAATTGCGTGGTAAGCAAACAATTGCATTTGCATCTGAAGTTGCATTTCCTTGGGGTCTGTTTGGTTGTAGGCGTATGTGTTTCCAGAAACACATGTCCCGGGTTTTCCCAGGAAAAAAACGTGTTTGGTCCAACCAATTTTTGTGGCTGTTAACTTCCCCGAACCCAGCACACCTTTTCCCAGCACTTCCCAGAAACTACGTTTTTTTCTGGGGAATTCATTTTTGGGAGAAGCTGGGGAGATTTTGGCTAATATCCAATGGAACGTTCACTTTTCTGGCCGTTGATTGGATGGCTATCATTGCCCCATCCAATTTTTTTTAGAAGGATGGCTGATTGAAGTTGGACCTAACATGATGTAAGGTCCAGATAAGTATGGACTGTCCATTTTCCAAGTCATCACTCTCCTGGTTAGCACTATCCAATCATAATAACTTTTGATGGGGATGGGCAATCAAAGGTGGGCTCCACATGATGAACAATGACAAGGGCTTTTATAGTTTATACATATGGATCGTTCATTTCCTAGAAATTGATCAGATGGTTAGAATGATCCAATCGAAGAATTTCTTTGGGATGGATGGATAGTCAAATGTTCAACCTGATGCTCTATATCATTGATAAGACCTTTTCTAGCATAATAGATATGAACTATTAATTTCCCACCCATTGGTTTGATGATTAGGATCAGAAGATCAAAGTTATTTTTTGGAGGGCTGGACGATCAAAGTCGGGTCTCACATGGTGTACAATGATAAGGCCTTTTCTAGTATGATTATATAGACCGTCGATTTCTCATTCATTCATTGGATGGTTAGACGATTTGTTTAATCAATACAAATTGTGACCCAGATCTCGCAGATAACTCGATTCTAGCCAATGATGACGCTATAGTCTCGATCTGATTGATTCTTAACAAATTAGTTCCTGTAATTTGCGAGGGTTGTTCTAGCTCTATAGGAAATCATTGATTAATAATATGATAAGTCGATGACTTTGGGAATTCCATAAATTGATTGAATCGGTCAGTATTTCTGAATCTCGAAAAAGAGATAAAAATCATTGGGGATGTTATCTGATTACTAGGTAGGATGATATGATCATAGTGAGTTATTTGTAGGATGATGTGGTCATAGTGAGTTTTTCAAAGAGACGAGCAACCAAAGGTGGGCCCCAAATGGTGGACCGTTTAGATCAATTATTAGAGTTTTTTAGTATAATCAATATGGGCTGTTAACTTTCATAGCCATTGCATAATTGATTTTGATAATTTACCATGCCTAGATCACTTATATTACTACCACACAACATCTAGCTGCATTTTCCACCTGAAATGGAACATTAATTCCTATATTGCACACCACATTCATAATAGACATTAGAAGACATGATCCCAAACATATACTTGATATGCCCATGCTCTTCCAAGTCCATCACGAGGGAAACAAAAATCAAGTTTTGCTTTACCAGGTATTAAACATGAGTTACTGAAATGCGTTGAGGCGCAGTAGTCGACTGCGCATCTAGGGGTAAGCACTATTTCATTGCAGGTCGTGAGACTGGTACTAAATCAATGCAAACTCTGAATACTAGGTATGGCCCCAAAATAACAAGGGTTCTGACGGAGACGATGGGAGATAAGCATCATCGTTGAGAGGGACACAACCCGAATCACCAACTAGGGCCTCTTAAATGATCATTTTGTGAGAAAGGAGGCAGGGGTGTAGAGACAACCAATCAAAGTTACTTTCAACAGGGACGTGCAGTCAAAGGTGGGCCGCACATGGTAGATAGTCCAGACCAGTGATTGGACCATCTCTGATTTAATCAATACAGACTGCCTATTTCTTATCCATTACTCAGATTGTTAGAATCAGTGGTTATGGTCACATTGCATGGCATAATTTTCGGTTGATCTAGTGGTCAACTTGATGAATGGCTTAGATCTCTCAACATGTTTGCCACTGTACAATGGATGTCTTTGAAGCAAAAGTCAAACTTCTCCTTGGAAACAACTATTTCTAACCAAATAGTTTTTTTGAACCTCCGTAGGAAACCAGTCTTTTCTGAAAAACATTAACCTTTTCTTAGGTTTCCCCAGGAAACATGAGCACTAGCCAATAGATGGATTTTCACTTAAAAGAGATTGTAACTGCTGAGGTGGCCTGGTCATTTTGTCTTTTTCAACCCCTGGTCATTTCTTTGTTGATAACAAACATAACTTTTAAAATCTTATAAATAGCCATGGACTGCTGATTGTAGTTCAAGATGAATCTTTTCTGTCTTTTTTATTTTTTATTCCCTTTCTGGCCACTAATTGGGAGAAGATCTCTTTGAATCTTAGATTAATGCCTAAAACCATCTTCAATCTCTACAGGTGACAAGCAAGTTCTGTTCGCAGATAAGATTCTGAAGTTCACTGGATCTGGGAGGTTGAAACGCCGTATTCTGTTAATCACGGATTTTGCAATTTATATTGCTGATCCTGAAGCCAATGTACTTAAACGGCGGATAGCGCTTGCAGCTGTTGAGAAGTTATGTCTGAGCAAACTGACAGATGATTTCTTTGCAATCATTGTTCCAACTGAGTACGACTGCCTTATGGCCAGCACTCGGAAGATGGAGATTGTTTCCGTTCTGGTCGAAGCTACCAAGAGTTCTTCCACTTATAAACTCGAGGTTATTTCCTCCAACAGGCAAGTACATGTCCAGTTAATTTCGATGTCTTCGCACCTCAGATATTTCCTCTATCATCTGTTTGATTTTGTGCCGAAGTTTACTTTTAAGATGATTACCTGACCTCACTATTTGGAGGTATGACAGTAATTTTGTTTATTTATAAAAAAAATCATGTAGTTCTATTGAAGCACTACAAGTTATTACTGCACCTAGTTGTATCGGGACACTTGGACAATCCAATAGATCCATCTGGGCTGTCCATTTGGCTTGGTCCAAAATTTCTTTCTTCTTTCATGTTTCCTTTTCTTTTTCTTTTTTTGGTGCTTCAGCCCACACTTTTGTTCACCATGCAAACACACCAATCAGATGATCATATTCTTCTGAAAGTTTGCCTTATTCGTTGTAGCCATCTGTTTTCGAAGCCATTGATGGTATGATTAAGATTGACTCAAAGGTTTGACAAGTTGAGGAACTTAGTTTCTTCGAGTCCTGAACACCAAGACTTGGTGATATTTTATATTTAAAAATTTATCAAATACTTTAGAGTTCCAGCGAGTCAAGTTTTGTCTAGTGGAGTTGAGTGCGTCAACTAAGTCTCGACATATATTCAGTTGGGGGATTTCACGTCACATGAAATCTGATAACATATCTAAGATACTATATTGCTTGCTTCCAACCTCTTCTAAGTTCATTTGAGAAATCATGGAGAACTCCTTGGTAACTATAGCCCACAAGATAATCCTTCCCTACAATCTATCAGCCACTTGATCTATTCTTTATGCTTTATTATTCAGTTCTTTCCAAATTGACCATGACAAAGCCAGCAAAAGATAATCTCCCTTGAGTTTTTCCTTTCATCAATCTGTATTCATGATTTCAGAACTTGAGCAATTGACTACAGGAAGAAGACATTGCCCATGTCACCTTGAACAACATAAGAGTTATCATCTACACTCCTTGGGTGAACGGGCAATGTATCAAGAGGTTACTGACAGTTTTCCCATCTTGTAAGCGAAGAGTGCAAACGTTTATGATGATTCTTTTTCCTGTTTTGACGATGATATGAATTAAGGTTTTATCGACCACCAGTAACCAACAAAATGCAGAAACCTTGGGGCTCCTACCGATTGCCATACAAGTTGGCTTTTTAGCTTCCCCGAAGTTTGTTAACTTCAAAAAGAAATATCTAATGAAATAAATTCCCTGTGAATCCAATGTTCATATTCTTCTGTCTATGTCAAGGTGTGGAATGTACGCCCCTTCCAAAACTGCACTGAAGAATCTATTTCTTCATCCCTTTTGATTTCTTTTAAATGTAATGTTTGATAGTTGCAATTTTTCCACAGAAGTCATTTATGAAGAAGCAAAATTCAATGTTTCTATAGATGAAGGTCACTATATATAAATGTAGAACTCATTGGCAGTGCTATTTATGTTGTCTATTCCCTAACACAGCTACACATTGCAAATTTTTGTAGCAATTAGAGGCAATTCCCACCCATTTTAATGCAAATATGCAACCTCACTAGCATATGAGGTTTGGTCTTGTAGCTTGTGGGCTACCACATAAATGCACTAGCAAAGGTTCTACTGTATGCTCTCTCTCTCTCTCTCTCTCTCTCTCTCTCTCTCTCTCTCTCTCAAAAAAGAAAAAAAAGAAAAAAAAAAGGTTCTACTATATGTTATTCATTTCCAAAATGCCACCCCCGTCAGACTGCAAACAGTAGCTTTATATACCATTCATCTCCTAATACCCGTTCCCCTTATATTGAAACTACCACCCCTATTCAAGCATTTTAACAGCAAGTTCTGAAACTTATTTATATCGTTTCTTTCACACGTTGTTGTATGTGCCATGTTTGCCTTTTACTAGCTGTATTAAAGCTGAATACGCCTGCATCACATGAAATAACCTTCTGTATTGTGTTCAGTGAAGACTCTTATCATGGTGAATAAAATTAAAGGATACTTAGAAATGCTATAAATTCAAGGATACATTCAAATCCTCATTGGATTTGTACTAGGGATATGCTTGAAATTTGATTACTTTGTATCGGTTCCAATCTGTGAAATTGTGCAGGTTTGAATACCATGCTGCATCTGAGTTGGTAAAGGAAGTCCAATTCGAGGAGGTCGAAGGTTGGTGATCAATTCATTTTTCCTTTTCCCAGAAAAAAGGCATGCTGCAAGGATGCCCGAGTTGTGTTGTGCTCATCTTCCTCCATATAAATGTACAGAGGTTAGAGAGCACAACCAGTTACCCACTGTACCCCATTGTGTATGGGTGCAAAAATATCAGAGATCTGATGAGCCGCTCAGTCAGTTTTCTGCAAATGGATGGTTTGAACCGTCCAGTTTCAGGTCACTGATGGATAGTTAAAAAGAGATGCGGTATTTGCATGGTGGGCATCCATGACGATGGTGTAATTGTTCCCAATCACTAACTGCGGTACATGAAATTTGGGTCTCCTTTTGGAACACAAAATCACTCACCTGCCTTCTATATTTTGTATTACCTTTTAATGTTTAGCATCTGCTGAGGGATGTTGTCTATTTTTTTTGCTTGGACTGTCCAAATTGTGCATCCATATGGCTGGGTCCTCCATCTGTTGGGCCATAGCTTTAAAACCCGAAAACTTGACTTGACTTGGGTCGAAAGTCTGTCGGTTTGAGTTCTTCAAGTCTTGAATACCATGTCCTGGTAATATCTAATCTTTAAAATTTTAAATATTCTCAAGTCAGTTCAAAAACCAGGAAATAAGACTTGGGGCTCAATCAACCAACTCATGACTAGGACAAGGTGACATAGTGATCCACAATATACTCATTGCAAAGGGGGAGGAAGTTGGGCTAAAGAGGATGGTGGACTGATCCACAATTAAAATGTTATAGATTTCTTGTGAATTAAGACGCAAGTAGTGGCCCTATGTGTCCATTCTATTGAAACGGAGTCCATGGTTCATGTCACACCCCAAACTCGGAAACCGGGCTGACAAAATTCTCGATCGCCGAATCCGGCACCGACAGCCTCCGTAGTACCCCATTCTCGGCTCCTAGCGCCCATTCGCCAGGTTCCGATCGTGGGACGCTACGAAGAGGATTTTCATCATCAGTTTGATTCGTAATAAGCATAACCAAAGGCATAACCCACAAACAACAACCAAAAACTCCATCACATTTTTACCATGATAAAAAACTTTACAAGTACAATGAGCATAAAGGGAAATACAATGATAATGGACAGAAAGCTCCAAAATGATCTGCATAAGCTTATAGAAAGCTTAGAGGGTGGTGAAAGTGTGTGCGCAAGGTAGTAATGCAGTATTAGAGTAATGTGGAACATGCTGGTGAATTCATGAATACCGTTAGCCATACCAAGGCTATGCGATGCAAGGCATGAATGATGTCGGCCATACTAAGGCCATGCGATGCGAGATGTAACTCAAGCATACAAATCCTCATCTATATCCATATATCAATACAGCTCAAATTTGGAATATTACCGGGGCTAGTATACTCTAAACCAGATTGCCTCCCCATCGCGCGTAATAAGGTAAGTGGAAGAGACCTCAATATCCGCCTGCCAATATCGGGCTCGGTTCGTCAATAGCGAACCCATTTCTCGAGCTGGTCAAACTCAAACTAGCTTTGCCCCCTCCTCTCGGGCGGGTAAGGCCGCACCTCCTTTCAACCGACCACGACACAGTGGAAAGTGCAACCGTCTGGTAATCGGCATTCGGCGCTCCTGCACCCACTCGGTGTAAACGTTGGAGCAACCTCTTGGTACCATAAGGGTTTAGGGACTTTCACCCAGGGATATTTATAGCACCCCATGTAGAATAAGATTTTCGGTATCCAATCCTGCTAACCACGATATGCCTGTGGAGGCTACGGCCCTGATGTCGCTAGGGCGTACAGTAACCATATCACACAATGCAAATGCATGAATCACACTATCCAGTCATGCAACAATCCTGTGCGTATCGTACGCTCATGTAGGGCAACACCGCCTATCCGGGAGCCCCTAAACAATCTGCCCGAAGGCATATGCTATGATCAGTCACTTCTCATATCAAGCATACATATGATGCATATGATCATGAATCACGGAATTATACTAAACATGTTATATGGTAATGGATGTTCATAACGAAGATGGGCCTAGACGACCTACAAGTAGGGGCCTAACAATGGGCCCTAAGGAGAGTTATAATGTGGACATTTAACCAACATTATTCTTCAATGTGGACATCAAACCAACATTGCTCCCAAGGCATGACCCGCTTAATATCAACACACAAGCCATGGGGAAATCACACATTGCAATGGACCCTAAGGACACCCCGTTGGGCCTCGACCCCTGGGCCTTGGATATATCAAATGGGCTGCATCATATGGGCCTTATATAAATCAAGTGAGCTACATTAATGGGCCTTATGTACATTGCAATGGGCCATAACCCCTGGGCCTTTGAGTACATCACAATGGGCTTCGTAACATGGCCTTATATATCAAAGTGGGCCTCAACCACGGGCCATAATTATGGCAAGGTGAGCCTAATCACTTAGGCCTTATGTATACCAAGGTGGGGTCCACTTAAACTATAGATCTGTCTTATTTTTAGTCTCAAGCCGTTAAGATAAGCTCGCCAAGTGGTTGGACAGATCGGAGGTAACACATGCATCATGGTGGGGGTCCACATGAGGGCCCACCATAATGTATATTATACATAATACACACACACACACGCACACACAGGGGTGGGTCCCACCTTCCAGGGTGGACGGTGGGGATAAAACAAAAACATCATAGAGGACTTTACCGTCCGCTTGGACGGTGGAATAAAACACATATCATTGTGGGTCCCATGTGGGGCCCACTGTAATGTTTATAAGCCATCCAAACCGTCCATACGGTCACGCAGACCTGGATGAAGAGTAAAAACAAATTTCACCTTGATCCAAAACTTCTGTAGGCCCAAAAAGGGTTTCAATGGCAGACGGTTCAATTCACACTGTTTCTTGTGATGTGGGCCACCCGAGCTTTGGATGGGCCTGATCTTTGGAGGGGGCCCACGTCAGGGAGGGACCCACCTAGTGAACGGGTTGGATGACAAATATACATCATGGTGGGGCCCACGGCTGAAGCCGTGGGTTCCTGTCTGCCTTGCCCGCCAAAGACGCCGTGCGTAGCAGTGCGCCGCCTGCGCCTGCGCTCTGGCAACAGCAGGCGTCTGCTTTGCCTCTTTTTTTTTTTTTTTTTTTTTTTTTGAAAATATTGTTTTGTTGTGGTTTTCCTCGTGTGGGGCCCGCATTAGGTGAATCCACCCCGGCCGTTGGATTCCACGGCTCATGACAGGCTATATGAGCCCAATATTGAAGGTATTTTGGTGTGTGAAAAACCTCAGGTGAATTTCAACGGTACAACACATCGTTTGCCATGCCATGGCCCAACAGAAATTCAAATCATCTTCATTTTTCGTCCCAATGCTTGAAAGGACCTGGAGAATGGAATGGATGGTGTAAATTAAACACATACAACAAGGTGGGGCCCGCATGAGCGGCCCATCCAAAAAGCACAAAAACTTCAAAGCTAGTATTGGTGTTTTCATGTGCACGTCCAGAGATCTGGACTGTTTCCATCTCACGTCCGGACGACGCTGGACTATTCTTGGCTCAACAAAATATTCAAGGTGGCCCTGCTTAGGTGGGCCACTACACGGTGGATGGTGTGGAACATACATACATATAAAGTGGGCCCCACCTACAAATGGGTTGGATCCAATACATGTTTTATGGTGGGGTCCATTAGGGTGGGCCACATGGCCATTTCATCACACAAAAAGGAAAAAGAAAAAGAGGGAGAGAGAGAGAGAGAGAGAGAGAGAGAGAGAGAGAGAGAGAGAGAGATCGAGACACGTGTGATGGAGGGACTCTAACACTATGGGCCCTCCCTTGCATCCAATCATACATCAAGTGGGTCCCATTGCATGTGGGCCCATTAAATCACAATTCAACGGTGGAGATCCCTTCTCCACTAAAATAAATGGTCTAGATGACCCTTATCAACTAGAAAGTAAACATCATGATGGGGTCCATGGAGATTGGCCCCATCATGGAATGATCATGATGATTAAAGTGGGCCATCGGCCACATCTTAGGGTCCCAAGTGAGATCCAAACCATTGATCGGTTGGCCTCGCTTGACCCATTATAAACACATGAAAATCTAGCCTATAACGCACCACCATTTGATCTTCTTGTTCCCTTGGCTTCCTTAGCTCCTTAACTTAGATTCCAACGGAGGAGATGATGTTTAGATGGTTGAGATGGGAGATCTTGGGATGGAAAGGTGGGCCTCACACATGCATTTTTTCTCTCCATGGGAGGGCTTGGACGTGTGGAGTTCTTGCTTGCTTGGGAATGGTTTGAAAAAAATGAGAAAGAGAGTTGTAAGGAGAGAGAGAGAGAAAGAGTGATGGGTGATGGAGTGATGGAGTGATGGATGTGGTGAGTGATGGGTGTGTAAGAGATTTTTGACTTTTGTGGCAAATGATGTAAGAAAAGTATGGGCTTTGTAAGAACTTTTTGACTTTTGGGGCTTGTTTGGGAAAGAGTGAAAGGTGATGTGTACTTGACATGTTGAGATTGATGGATTGATGTGACAAGTAGTAGAGATTCTCTTGGGTTTCGCACGCGCGGCGTTTTCCTCGCTTCGAACGCTGGCCCACATCTCTTGGCCAGAGTATCGCTTCGGCGCGCGATTTGGGGCATCGGAACCGCGGCGACGGCGCGGTCGCTAAGGTACTAGTCTTAGGTTGAGTCGATTCGGGTTGACGACGTGTGAATCATGGTCGCGCGCAAATACCGGTTAAGGATCGAAGGTTGCGGAATTCGACCGGGAAGACCGCGGAAGTTTATGGAACGGTACGGTCTAGGATACGGGGCTTACAGTTCATCTATCTAGACTGTTGAGGGAGGGAGTTGGGCTAAGGAGGGTGGTGGACCGATCCACAATTAAAACATTATAGGCTTCTTGTGAATTAGGATGCGAATAGTGACCCTATTTGCCCATTATGTTGAAATGAAGTCCATGGTTCATCTATCTAGACCGTTGACCTGATGGGCCCCCCTGTTGATGGGGTTTGCATCAAATGTCTCTACATTGGAAGATTCTGGCCATCAAGTATCTGCCGTTTTTACTAGATCACTGTTGTGTTTTTTTCTATAATATTTTATTTTTGGGCTCCTTCAAAAATCATTATCTTCTGCCCAGGAGTATTTTGACATCTGTATCCATGATTGGGCTCATCAGATCAATGATGTGATGGGTAAGATTGATTGTATGCCACTGATCCGATGGCTGAGGTTCAGTTGTCAATGATTCTTATCTATATCCCATCCATATAGTGGCCCACTACATCAACAATTCTGATAATCCTAAACGTTTTATATATATATATAGTGGAGATGCTAAAGATGGTTAGACTCATGATCTATGGCAGTTTAATCAAAACTCAAATGTTGAATATTTACACGATGAATGCGATTTTCTCATATATCACACACATCCTTCTGAGTGTCAAGGAGGCCTGTGCTGCTGTGCATACCTCATAGGTGATGGGCTCAAATCCGTAGTTTTTATTTTTCTCAAACACAATTACTTTATTGACTTGCCTAGTTATTTTAACTATATATATATATATATATATATATATATATATATATATATATATATATATATATATATATATAGTGGAGATGCTAAAGATGGTTAGACTCGTGATCTATGGCAGTTTAATCAAAACTCAAATGTTGAATATTTACACGATGAATGCGATTTTCTCATATATCACACACATCCTTCTGAGTGTCAAGGAGGCCTGTGCTGCTGTGCATACCTCATAGGTGATGGGTTCAAATCCATAGTTTTTATTTTTCTCAAACACAATTACTTTATTGACTTGCCTAGGTTATTTTAACTTGACCTAGCCATTGAGCTACTGGAAAGACTCGGGTGGGTTAAGGAGAAATGGTGAATCCCTGCATTGATCTGAATGATATAGGAAGTCGGCTCATTCTAATGTTAATCTGAGTGGTTTGGCTGACTCCTGTGTCAACTTGCTGAGTGTCTAAATAATGGTAAACTTGGAGAGTTTTGTCCAGTTGACCAGGTCTGGGAAGAGTCTTAGTCGAGTTGTGACCAAATCAAGTTCTTCACGAATTGTGATGAAATCTGGTTGGATTTCTTTGTGTTTTCAAGCAGAGCCCTACTATCGATCCACAGAACAAATGTACAAAAATACACATGGGACAATCTGAGATGCTTGATTTTCCCCATCGGACATGGCCCACTGCCGCTTTACCATCCTTTTGAAATCCACTAATTTAATGTTTATACAGTCACCAAATCAACAAGGCCCATCATATGGATGGTCCGAATCATGATTCCATGCAACAAATGGGTCCATCATGGATTGACCTTGTGTGCGCGTGTTTTAACTTTTTTTTTTCCTTTTCTTATTAATATTTGTTGAATTGCAGAGGGTGTAAAAACTAGAATTACTACCAAGTGAAACTGCAGGTTTTGCTGTTCTTTGTGATGGTTGGGTGGGTGGCACTATTGTAGTTGTTTGGGAAATCCTACCTGCATGAAAGGTGCCTATCCCCTCAATTGGTTCCTATATGGGGTACTCTCTTTTGTTTGAGCCAATCAAAAGTGTGTGGTGGTTGTTACCTTCTGTAGTGATTTTCGTTTGTAAAACTAATCCCTTGATAAAGGGAATTGTAATTTTCGTAATGTTTCCTTGTTGATATTCAGTGGTGGGGTTGGAAGGATTCAAAATTGTCACAGTATTACGAGGAATGTCTGAGAAGCAAATTCCAATGCTGAAAGTTTGAAAAGAAAAAAGAAAAAAGAAAAAAGAAAAAGCAAATTCCAATGCTGCGTAGAAATTATTTGCATGGATCATTTAGAAGTTGGATTCTCTGGCAGAGACTGATGGATGATATGCAGGTACTTTGAAATTACTTAGATATTGCTCGTGGCATGCAAATTAGTTAAACGTGACCAAAAAAAAAAAGAAGCTTATTTGATTATCTGGCTATCGGATTGGTGGACATTTATCGGGCAGTTGAACAGCTCATTGATTGTAATGAACTTATGTAAGAGACTATTAGATACCGCCTGATTGTTATCAACCCATGTTATAGTCTATTGCATTGTACCTGTGGGAGTTTTGCGGTCTTATTGCCAGTCCCCAGCCCAGATAAAGGAGAGTTGCATCAGGTTGTTGGCCAATGTCAAGCTTATTCCATTACTTTCATCATTAATCCGAACAAATATGTTGGAATCGAGGAACAGGTGTCTGCAAATCAGAGCTTAGGATTGTCCAAACAATCTGATCTTGAGAGTGTTATTTGGCAACAGTGGGATGCAATCTTCTCTTTTATTTGAGTTAATGTGCTACGTGTACAATTCTGAGTGCCTGTCTATCACAGCTTGAGGATCATATTTTAGAGTTTAACATGGATCACATGTACAATTTCTGAGTACCTGTAGTGTCCCGTGCAGTCAGAATATCATATTAACTCGTGATGTTTTAGCTGTGAGCATGGTTTTCAGACCCCTAGACTCCGACGAACCCGATCAGTACTCAAGAGTCTGCCCGGTCCTCATCTGACCGAATCCAGTCTTAAATTCATGCATGTGACCGTCTCACCCTATCTATGTTCAACTCACAATTTGGTACGGGGACCTGTAATTGCAACACACCAAAATCATTTTCGAGATCTATAATCAAATCGAAATTGTTATCGGGAATTGTAATCGCACTGGAAACATTCCCGAGATATGGGCTAGACCTTGCCTGATTTTCTTGCCATGTGAGGTGCACCAAATCGACCATTTCATTAAGTCATTAACCCAGCCAGGGTATTGACCAATTTGTGGCTGTGGCCTAAATTTCAGGTCCAAAACAAAATGGACCGGGGCTGGGCCACTAGTTGCCCATTCAGGTGCCCCATTGCAGAAGGAAGTGGCCGTACTAATTTCCAGTCTCATGGGGGTTCCACATCTTTCAACCTTTCATTGATTGATTTTCAATTCTTACAAAGTCCGACAAGGGTTTTGTCAACACAGTCCTTCGCGTCCCATCGCTGATGGACTATGCGCAAAATCTTAACCTTTCAATTCGTGGCCTACAGAAAGACAGACAACAAAAGTTCAATTTTAACTTAAGAAGGGCCCTATATTTGGGGCCGGTATCCCCCTATTGGAGAGATTTTTGGGGCATGCTCCATCCACAGCGGGACTTGAGAGACCAACGGTCTGGATTCTAAAACGATCAACCATGGGCGTTACTTTTATTGAATATCCGTGTATATTCACATGGTAAATCACACGGCATAAACATGTCAATCAACTCTTAAAATCATGAACCGCACTGGACTCAGCATGCTTTGAAACTCACACTGAACAGATGATCTAAGCTGCATTTAGGCGTGTCTGAGAGAGAGAGAGAGAGAGAGAGAGAGAGAGAGAGTCCTGCTAAATTCCACGTACATCAAAGAATTGAGAAAAGAAAGAAAAAGAAAGAAAAATTGAAGCGAGCTGAGGATAATTGCACAAATAGAATCAGGATCCGACCCCACACCACACGTGTCAGTGTGAGATCCAAGCTACTAATCAGGTGAACGAAACTGAGTAGATTCCCTGAGCCAAGGATTAGCCGATCAATAGGTGGGCCATACAAGCACCTTCATGTGGGCAGACATTGGTCCATTTTTCGTACAAATGGTCCACCAGAGCAGAGCAGATTGATTTTCGTCCCACAGCATGTACACAAGGGGACCCACCCGATGACCGGTGCATATCTACGTGTAGTGGCAAGGGTGCTTGCTCAAATGTACTTAACAGGGGGGGTCCACTTACACACATGCCATCATGGGAAAACTGCCTCAGATCTAGTCTCTTTTTAAGGCTGGCCTCCGCCATGCATACGCCCTGGCAAAAAAATCAGGCCAGGTCTGCTCATCATGCCTGGCATCACTAGTGTCACGTTCAATGCTAATAAATTGACCAACATACCACATTCAATGCACGAGTGTGGCCCACCTGATACGCAGACCAGCCCGCACAAACTCGGTGGGGCCTGATGAACGGACCAGATCTTGCGTACATGTGTGCCTGTAAGTAGGATCCTAGTCATGGCCAAAAAAAAAAAAAACATATTCAAACTGAATAGGACAATGGTTCAATTTTGGAGGGAAGATTGGCCCGTCTGAGCAGGCAGCGTTTGGCTGTTCGATCCGCCTGGTCCACCTTCCAATGAAGGCCTGTTCCCGGTGTCACTCCGCCGGACGTCCTCGATCATCTTCACAACCTCCTCCATTGTCGGCCTCTGCTCCGGCATCCTCACCACACATGCCATCGCTATCTGCAGCATTTCCACCAGCTCTTCCTCTATGTTCGGAAACCTCATCAGCTCCACGTCGAACACTTCGGCAGTCCACTCCTCCCGGACGACAGATTGCACCCAACGTACCAAATGCACCACCTCCTCGCCTCCGGATGCCTGGATGGGAGACTTCCCAGTGAGGAGCTCCAGCAGAAGCACCCCTACGCTGTAGACATCAGACGCCTGAGATGCTTTCCGGGTGTCTATCACCTCAGGAGCCCGGTACCCGGGGGCACGGGACAGTGGATGGGCTGTCTTTGCATCCATTAGCGGCGTCAGGCCAAGATCAGATATGCAGCCGCTGAGCTGGGTGTTGAGGAAGATGTTGGAGGATTTAATATTTCCATGGACCAGCTTTCTGGAGTTCTCAGTGTGGATGCATGCAACGGCTCTTGCTGCTCCAAGAGCGATTCGTAGCCTGGTGTCCCAGTCTAGAGGAGTCCTATCCTCGCCACTCTTACCTGCAAAGTTACATAAGTGGTTATTTCTCACTGTCGAAATTAATCTCTAATTTCGTGAGGACTGCTCAAAGGGTAAAAATATAGCATGGATTTTGAATTGTTAGTGGATAACACATTAGCCCATTGACCAATGACAGTCCTATCAGGGAAGTTTTGAAATTCCACTCATCATCAATAAATGTATCCAAAAGATCAAGTGTCCATTTGGGTAGGAGATCCGGCATTACGGGATTCAGTTTAATCCCAATTCTGGAGGGCTCCATGACCTGCACGAAGGCAGTCGTATGATCCTAATCCTTGTATTGCAAACAAAGAAAAGAAAAATGAAATATAGAAGTTCATAAGCATTCAGTTTAAAGAAAAAAATTTTTAAAAAAAAAGGAAAGAAAAAAGAAAAAGGAAAAGATCTTAGTCTACATACAACCATCGCAAAACGGGGATGAGCATACTCAGTATTTTGGTCATTGCAAACGCCAATGGGTCAGGGGATTGCGAAAATGTGTCCAAACACAGCACAAATGCAGTTTAGCTCAAAATGGTGTTTAAGCATCAAATGCCCCTTTCTGAGGTTGCATCCAAACGGCCATTAGTTACTTTCAAAGTACAGTAATACATCGCTGAATTTAATGCCCCAAAGGATAAGATGTTCTTGCTCATTTTCTCAAAATTCAATAATGCCTCAGGCCTGTTTTGTAAAAGAGCAGTGACAGTGATAGCAGATCCTACCACATTGCAATTGAAAATTGAAAATTCAAAGCTTGTCATTGCATTGAAATCGGCAAATTTCAATTCAACAATAACACTATCAATTCTTCCATTAATGATTGGTGGAAATAAAAAAGTACCTGAATAAATGAAATCGATTTTCTTAGATGTGACTGCTTCCCTCTTTTGAGAAAGACGAGAGTATTGAGGAAATCAATTTCCTTTTCCTCAGATTTCCTCAGATTTACTCTATAAAGGTCTATTTCATTTTCCATTCTCGGATCTAAAGAAAAGGAAAACCCTTCCTTTTCTATAGTTTTCCTCATATGTGACATTTTCCTTCCCTCATTTACCTTTTAGTTTCCATCAATCTGAACAGGCAATATTAGCAAACAGAAAAGGAGGATAAAATACCACACATGTACCTGATGGCAAATACCAGAGAATACCATATAACTTTAGCATATTCTAAAAAGACCTCGTCTGCTAGTAGTTAAAAGATGTTATTAGGCCACATTTGGTTGCGCCGAATAGAATGAAATTTCATGACTAATCAGTATAATGAAATTTCATGCTATTTGCGCAACCAAACGCAACCTTAACAGAAAACAGTATATTAGAGAATGGAGCAACATACCATGTAACATAGAAGAGACACTGCCCTGGCTATAATAATCGTAGACCATGAGCTTCTCCTCCTTTGAGTAGTAATACGCCCTCAGCGGAACCACATTCTCATGCCTAATTCTCCCCACCACCTCCATCTGCTGCTCAAACTCTCTCTTCCCCACGCTCACCTCTTTCAACCTCTTCACCACCACTGTTGTTGAATCCTCCAAAACTGCCTTATATGCTGTCCCAAACGTCCCCTTCCCAAGCACCTCGGCGGAGGCTCTCAACAAATCCTCCAAATCAAATGCATATCCACTCCCCTCAAAGAAAACAAGCCTATTGCTCTCGTCTTCTCTCCCTGCCATTGCTATCTCTGGGGATCTTTCGCCCTTCTGCAACTTGCCAGACAGCACGTTCTCGCTTTTCCTCTTTGAGTACCAAATGATCAGAAAAACTGCAAATGCAGCAAAAGTGGCACCACAGCTGCTGACTATGATTCCCAATATTGCTGATTCCGCGAGCTTTTTATGTTTAACCAAACGTGGAATCGATGTAGAAACAGGAGGATAGCCTGGTGAAACTAGAACTGGCTGAACCACGTAAGAAAGATTATTTCCGATGAAAGATGTATTTGGGAACCTCTCGAGAGATTTTGGCACACTTCCGTGGAGATTATTATTGGCTAGATCCAACTGCTGCAGATTTGGGACTTGGAGATCAGGGATCTCACCTGAAAGCGAGTTGTTTGCGAGGTTTAAAGCTGTCAGCTGCGTAAGGTTCGAGATGGAAGGAGGGATGCTGCCATTGAAGGCATTGAAGGAGAGATCAATGACGGTGAGGTTCTCCCAGATGGAGAAATCTAAGGGCAGTGGGCCGGAGAAGTTGTTGAAGTGAAGATCTAGCAGAGTTAGATTTTTGAGTTTGGAGAGTTCCAATGGGAAAGCACCGGTGAGGCCATCAGATGTGAGGTTTAGGACTTGGAGAGCAGATAGACGGCCAAGAGTGTTTGGAGGAATCTGGCTGCTGATTGCAACTCCAGGCAATTGGAGGGCTATGATACGAGAGCAATCGGGGCTGCAGGTTACTCCAATCCAGTTATCGCAGACAGAGGAGCTCACACTCCAGTTGAGATTGTGTTTGTAAGGAAGTTTGCCGACAAAATCAAGCAGAGCTAGCTTATCTTCGATTGGATCACCAATTGATGGTGAAAAGAGCAATCCGTGCAAGAAAATCAGCAAGAGAACTAAGGAAGCTTCCATTTCTCTTAAAAATTCCACACAAGGAATCAAGCAACTCTGTAAAATCAAGATCGATCCCCTGTTCTTTCAAACAAATTCAAATGAGAGACTGTTAAAAAAAGAAAAAGAAAAAAGGAAAAAACCTAAGGCGACCTGCTTCAGAAAGCCGCTGAATTTCCTTCTTTCACTGATTCGCGTAGAAACAGAGCGATTTCTGAAGAACTGCGAAGGAGACAGACAACCTCACCTTCTCTTGCAGATCCGTCCAGGAAGAAGCTGTTTTCTCTGAAATTCATCAAAGATTGAGCGATTTACACCACGACTGTTGTATCCAAGTGCTTTTGAAACTTTTAGTATCGGTTTTCATCGCAATCATGAACAGGAAAGAGAGGAGACGTTGCGGAAACAACTACTCGCATTGAGAAGCCGAGAGATTTCTGAAGAACTCCGATCTGACCTTCACTTGTAGATCCGTCGAAGAAGACGCTGTTTTCTCCGAAATTCATCAAAGATTGAGGGATTTACAGGGCGGTTCTTGCATCGGAGTGATTTTGAAGCTTCTAGAATCGGTTTTCGACGCAATCATGAACAGGGAGGAGACGTTGCAGAAACGCATGCGATGATTTCTCTGGCTGTTTTTCACTTGCAAAAACCGCATCTATCACATCATTCCGAAATAGAAGCGCATGTATCTGCATGTGAGGATTGACCGAAAGGCGGAGAAGCTTGAAATTCCTGATTCCTTTTCTTTCGCCTGCGATTTCTGTTTCTACGGAAATTAGTAATGCAGGAACTCGCGATTTGGGAGATTTCTGCTTTTCTTCCGACAGCGCTAGGGCATTTAGGTTTTGTATTTTCTCTGTAGAGTATAGGACACTGTAACGGATAGTGGAGAGCTGGAGGCGGGAGTGTGGAGAAAATGCCTGGATTTCTCTCGTCCTTTTGTGCCTGGTGATCGTCGGATGGATAGAAGGGCAGGATAGGGAACGGATCTGCTTACTTGTATATACAGTACCATGTGGTATTTCTTAGATCCAAGCCGTTCATTGTGTGGGCCTCATGGATCTGATACGGTGGGATACTCGTGTCCCAAAGAAATCAATAGTTAAAAGAATTTAAAATCAACGGTATACATTCTGAGAACTGATAATCGCACAAAAGATGAATGGATAGATCGTATTCTCGAAAAACTGGACACGTGAAGTTAGGATCACATGATGAACGGTCCAGATCTTGCATGGTTGGACGTTTTTGAGTGAGAGCACTTGCGCGGGTGTATTTCGCATTGCTCGAGTTCTTTTCTATATTAAGGAGACGGCCTTTCGTTAGGTAGTCCGGGTAGCAGGTGCTGAGCTGTTGATTGGAAGATGGTGGGACCACGTTTCAGCGCAGGAAAAGTTAGTAGTGGTGAAGTTTTGGGAGCGACTTTGGCGAGCTATCTTATCTAGGATTGACCCACGAAATGGACGGTTCTGAGCTACTTATTCTAAGTGCGGGGACGTATATTTTCCTGAGACCGTTGATCTGAAGAAACCCATCATGTGACGGGTTGTCGCAATTCTTCAGGATTTGGAAATCCTAGCCCCCGTGTTGCCTTCTTATGTACCATTTTGGCAACCATCACTTCATGGGCCGCTATCGAAGGGATATGATCTTAAGATTGGGTGCTTTTCGGGATATCCACCGAAATATAAAATTGGGCCCACCAAATCAACGGTCCAGTTTATCAAAATATGGGCCACAAATGTATGAGATCATGGCATGGGCATTAGTTTGAAGGTGAAGACACCATGCAGTTTGCTAGAATACATCCCGACGCATGGCAATGCGATGCGACGGGACTTTAGAAGTTGGAAATCGGATTGTGTACTGAGTTACTCAGTACGCTCTTATCGTACTGAGTAAACTCAGTTGGGCCCACTGCGAATGCATACGGTTTATCCACGCCGTCCATTCGTTTTTCCAGATCATTTTGGGTTCAACCAAAACTGATGTATATACAAAGCTCAAGTGGACTATATCACTCGAAAAAGTGGAAGTATTGATTTCAACTGTTGAAAACTTTCTAAGGCCCCCAGTGATGTTTATTTGTCATCCAACCGGTTCATAAGATTAGAAAGATATGTATGAAAGGAAAACACAAATATCAGCTTGATCTAAAACTTCTGTCGTTCGGAAGAATTTTTCAACGGTAAATGTTCAATTCACACTGTTTCCAGTGGTGTGGTCCATTTGAGATTTGAGTATGCTCCATTTTTGGCATATAGCTCTAATTTTATGTGTTAAAAGAGATGGACGGAGTGGATACAATGCATGAATGACACTCGGGTCCACTGAGTTTACTCACTACACTTACCGTATTGAGTAACTCAGTACGCAATCGGCTTCCAAGTCACGGATTAGGGCATGAATGACCTAGTAGTTGGGTCTAGGTCATGTGCTCATCGTAGATGGAAATACCCAAAACAAAAATCTCATAATGAAAAATTTCAACCCTTTGATTATTAAAATTTTAAGGATACCATTCATTTTCAAAGGTAAAGGGTCACATGATCGATTCAAATATTGGAGTTCTTTTATTTTATTTTTGCTATTTCTATCACCATCCAAGATGAGAGACATCTAATGAACGGTTTGATCATTGGAAAATAACCTCAATCCAAAGGCTAGAGTCGCGACATATCCTATAGTAATACACTCGAATGTATCATAGCAAACCTATGCTCTTGTATGGTTCCAGCTGCTGCGATTCGTTTCGGTCTCGATCGTCAGCACCGAACCTCGTAGCTGCTGTTGTTAGGTATTTGTCCCTGTTTTCGGTAAACCGGTAATAAAAGTCAAATCCCGGGAAAAGCGGTTTGTAATGATGTGGACTTATGTATACGTTACGGACATAGAACTGCACGTAGTCACATGTGAGATAACTTCACACGTGCCATCCGTTACCACAACACGACCGATCATCAGGTGGACTGCCACTGAGGATCCATGGATTTCCTCACCATCCTATCATGGGCCCACTAACGGACTCTAGAAGAGATGCTTCAGCAATGGACCATCCATTGTAGGCCCCACCACATAAATGGTTCGGATCTTGTTGTGGGGTTTACTGGGTTTCTAGTGCAGAACTGTGTTGTAAGACTCACTGGACTTCGGACACAGCACGGTGATGAGGACCGTTCATCTAATGGGCCTGTTGTGGATGAGTCAATATCAGCCTCACTTATCGAGAGACGTGTAAACGTCTGGCAAGAGATGGGGAGCGGATTAGGCGAGACCTCGGATCCACCAAGGTGGGTAGGATCTCTGACTGTTGGGCCCACTGTTATGAATATGACTACATCCACGCCGTCCATTTGTACTCAAAGTTCATTTTAGTGTTTGATCCAAAAAAAACGAAGTAGTTCCAAATCCCAGATAGGCCATAGTACAGGAAAAGTGGTGATTGACCATTAAAAAAATTCTTGTGGGCCACAAAAGCTTTGGATCAAAATAATATTTGTGTGGTCTCTTCAGCTAGGTGTTTGTGACATTATCAATGGTTGGATGCCAAATAAACATTCCGGTGGAATTTATGAAGTTTTTGATGGTGAGGATTTAATCAAGACAGTTTCCTGTGGCGTGATCCACTTAAGATTTAAGTCGGCTTCATTTTCTGGATCATGCCCTAAAATGAGATTTTAAAATGGTTGGACGGTGTGGATTTTAGACACATACATCACCGCTAGCCCCCCAGTCAAGGGTACCACCCATCTCGGTGGATCCAGGGTCTCGCCTAATCCGCTCCCCAAGAGAAGGGGCAAATGCCGACATTTTGATGGAGAGTCGGGATTCGTAAAGCGGCCCTTCATGTGAGGGGGCAGAATAAGTGTCATTGATCCGTGCGTATGCATACGTGGCATAGATCCGATCCATTCATCAAGTAAGGCACACCGTGAACATACGGTAACCAAAAAATTATGGTAGAACTCGTGTCACCTGAGGCATGGCATACATGCATGTTAAATTTTTACTGTTGTATTTCTTTTTCTAACCGTCCATTTTTTCATATGAGTTTGATCTGCCTGGTTAACTGACCATTCTTATTTTTGGTCCAAGGCATGGTCACTATGTTTTCTACTTTTTGAATGGACGAGATCTCGAACATACATTCCTTACACATGGATCTAGGGCAAGTACTCCCCTCCCTTTCACATGGGGAGCGGCTTACTGAATCACTACTCTCTATGGGATGGCCTGTAGACGAGATGACACGGTAGAGCCGTCTCTCTACATTACAGATGGCCTGATTATCAGTCCATCTCTACTGTCCAACTAGTGGGCCTCATCACTGACGGACAACGCTTAGAAAATTATACTTATCCAAAGACCATAGCCATCTTTAAATTACTTTCGGTCACTTAGGGCCCGTTTGGATACCATCATATACCGCACCTTTTCTACTTATAGGCTTATAGCAGTAGGTAAGTAACTTATTTCAGATAAATAAGTTTAGTTTATAATTACTTATAAGTAAATTTTTTATTTAAAAGTATTTAATTACTTTAGCTAATGTTTTTAGCTTTTTTATTCTTCATGAGCAACAAAAAGAATAAAAAAGTTGTTTAAAGGAGAAGAGAAGCCCATAAGTATGTTGTTTTACTCTTAACAAGTAGAAACTAAGCTATTTGGAACTTAATTTATTTTAAGCAACTTAAATTCAAACGCTTCCTTAGAATTGCCCATTAACTATTTTTCTTTCCACTGTAGATTTAAAGGACACTGTCTAAACGGTGAGAAACATCAGATTCATGCTTATCTTGAATCAATTTCCATCTATTGTGGGTCCCATCATATGGACAATCCTGATTGAAAGATTAGCCTGACACGTGTAATGTATGAACATGACTCTTCCCATATTTCCGGTTTTCTGGTCTGGCCGGTGGAGCCTAGCACTTTGGGCCTTCGTCGAAGAAAACCATTGTTTATGAAGACTAAAGAGGCTATTCGTGCACACAGGCAGGACCTGATCAACTTATCAGGTCGGGCCCACCAAAATCATGTCTGTCCAAAGCATAACAGCGTCACATGTATATGCTTTATATAAGTCGTTGGGTTTTTTGCCCAGCGCTCCATCTTTTGTACACGTGTAGGTGTAGCCCACCTGATGACCTGATTTTCATGCATGCGATGTTCATCGGGTCCAACTTAATCAACGGACCCGGTATCACATGCAGCTGAACAAAAATTACTTCTCTCTCTCTCCCTCTCCTCGCACTACCATTTCTTTTGTACGTTATTCCTCTCGTTTTCTATTTGTTTCTCGACACGCATGCATTTGTCCGTACTGGATGGCCATGGAATTTTGAATTATTTTCTTCGTAGCAGTTGCACACACATACGTCCTCCGTTTTTTTTAAAGATAAGAGCATGCACGGTAGAAAACGACTTTAATTTGGGGTAGATGGCACGGTGGAATATGGCACAACAACCTCTCACAGTACACATGTCATCTCTTACCGAAATATATCAATCAGGACCATCCATATGATATTCTCTATTATGGATGGTAGATATTTCAAAATACATACCAATTGGATGATTCTAGCCAACTGATCAGTGGTCTTAGAAACACCGATGGGAAATGAAATTATTAGTGATATTGGAACAAAGCAATGGAGAGGATCGTCTGATAGGTGCTATAAAACAAATCCAGTCCATCTTAGGTCCAACTAGAAGGATTGTGATGATCGGTAAATCACATGTGGACCGTCCACTTCAGTGGGTCTACCACACTTTGGTTCATGCTCGTATAATTTCCCTTGCCTTTGACTGGACATGGCCAACGGTTGCTGAAGTCAGAGAAAGCGTGCCGTGGGAGTTTGTATTTTTTTTTCGTGGAAATAATTAGCAAAGTAGACAGTGTCTTTTGGGGCGTGTTTGGGCGGTGGGATTAGAAGGGATTAGGTGGGATGAGATTCAAAAAAACATAATTATTATCCAGGAATTATTCCCTTCTGCCATGGGATAAGATTAATGTCATGCTTTGTTGATAATACGGTGGTATATTGAATGGATATACCCACTATTATTTGAAATTACTGAGAATAACACACATATGTTATATCTAAATTGTTCATTTGTTTTGTAGCGTCATTTTATAGTATGTGCCTAAAAATGAGGTAGATCCAAAACTTATGTGGCCCTAAACAAGTTTTCAATGGTAAGTATTCAATCCCTGTTGCTTTCTATGGTGGGGTCCACTTGAGCTTTAGATTTACCTGATATTTTGGTCCATGCTCTAAAATAATCTCGATAAATGGGATGACGGTGTGGATATAGCCCACACATCATGGTGAGACCTACACAACTTGCTAACATTGAGAGAAATTAGCATGGAACCAATGCAATTTCATTTAATGTAACTCCAAGCTTTTCTATTTTTCCCAAACATATAGTGGAATTGGCACAGAACCAGATGAATCCCATCCCACCTAATCCCACCGCCCAAACAGGCCCTTAGGGTAATTAGCTTTTTCGGTGGCGGGAAACTTAGACTACGGAACGTGATTTTTAGAATACGGATGGACCAAAATACCCTCAGGTTTAGGTAAGAAGTAGGTGAAAAAGGAGGGTTATTTTCGTCCGAAATAGATTCTCTGTACAGTCGGTGGTCTATTTTGGTTATCTAGAGTAAAAAATCGTGCCTAGAGTAAAAAATTACCCTTTTTTGTGTGGGCTATACTCAATTCTCTCTTGAATGTGCTTTGATGGATATGAACGTTAGCCAGGTGGACAGCTAATGCATCGTGGTCCTTATTTGCATTCTTAATTTAAATGTTGTCAACTTAATGTTAAGGCTGTTAAGTAGTACCTGGACCCATCATGAGTTTCAGGTGGACCAAACGCGATTTAAATGGTCCTGGTCTCGTTTTTGCGGTCCATTAAGGTTATGATCAAGTTTGGGTCCATGACAATGTATCTGTTTAAAAATTGGATATGATCCGGTTAGGACTCAGCTAGCCATATGGCACCTACGGTCCCGATTCAATCACCGGGTGGGATGTAAGTGTATATTGATATGTGTTATACCGGCATGCCTGCCGAGTGTAGCCATTAGTTTTTATTATATGTTTGTTAACTGAATAGCAACATATATCAGAGTGGCGCAGCGGAAGCGTGGTGGGCCCATAACCCACAGGTCCCAAGATCGAAACTTGGCTCTGATAAATAATGTGATTTTTAATTTTTTCGATGATCAGCACCGTCCATATTTTTCTACTCGTGTCCAAATTGTTCATCTCAAAGTACTTCCATTTTTTCGTTCTTTTTCTTTTTCTGATTTCAACCAATTGAGATGATCAGCACCGTTCATCTCTTTTTTTCCATTTCAACTAAATGACAGCTGATAAGCACCGTTCATCTCAACCGTCTATATATTTGTAATCGTGTCCAAATTGATGGGGCACCGTTCATCTCAAAGTTCTTCCATTTTTTTTTTCTTTTTTCTGATTTCAACCAATTGAGCTGATCAGCACCGTTCATCTCAACCGTCCATATTTTTGTACTCGCATACAAATTGATGAGCTGATCAGCACCGTTCATCTCAACCGTCCATATTTTTGTACTCGTATACAAATTGATGAGCTGATCAGCACCGTTCATCTCAAAGTCGATGATCATGTTGAATACGAGACTTTGTAGAGCTAGCTTTTGGGCTAGGAGCTGATCAACACTTCAACTAAACTGTCCATATTTTTGTACTTGTGTCCAAATTGATGAGCTGATCAACACCGTTCATGTCAAAGTTCGATGATCATGTTGAATATGGAACTTTGTAGATCTAGCTTTTGGGCTAGGCAGGTTGCTCTAGGCCTCGCCTGATTAATAACTTAGATGAGTTACGTGTGCTTAATTAGTTGACATTCATTTATACTTATTAGCTGAGTAGGTGGGTCCCTATTCATGCCTCAGTCGTAAACTCACAACAGTTTCACCTCTAAGCAATGCACCGAGAAGAGAAAAGTTGTCTGGAAACAAAAACATGAGTACAGACAGTATGTACTGGTTGGCTAACTCATACTCAAAACAGAAGTGTAACATAATGGTAGTATAGCTCCTTCTCAAAACAGAACTGTAGCGAGCAAAGATTGCTAACCGACCATATCATTGATCTCAAAAGCTAAAGGATTATTTAAGGCTACCCTTTAACCTAAGTTTATAAAAGTAGCAAATAATGAAGAGCTCCGGGCCCTCGTCAATCCAATCAGAAACCTTAGAAGCGATCATCCTCCTGACGATATGTGATAAGAAATGAAGGATACACATACGCAAAATGCCAAGAGAGCTCGCATGATTCAGTGTACGGCTAAGGCAATGACATTTAGTGACACATGGTGAAATTAATTGGCCAAGCACAACCGAAGTCCTCTAACCAGTACACCGAGAGGAGAGCTGTCTGAAAATGAAAACATGGTACACACAATAACTCAATGGTTAGCTAGCTCCTTCTCAAAATAAAAGTGTATCAAGCCAAGGCTGCTAACTGATCGGATCGTCCATCTCCAAGGCTAAGGGATCATACATAAGGTCACCTTCTAACCCAACTTTATAAAAGCAATAGAGAACGAGGAGCTCTGAGCCCTTGTTAATCCAATCAAACAAACATCTGATTCAACTTAACACTACCTATCAAATCTTTCCCTCCCACATGGACATCTGTCTTGGCTTAGCCTAGTTTAACCTTTACACTTCTGTCTAGCACCATGCTGCAAGAAATTTAAATCGATCAACATAGCTTTAGTTAGATTCTTCACTTCTGTTTAATGCATCATTATAACAAGTTGAAATTAATTTAGTTTTATCCATGACCTCGTCTTTGGAAACCTCAAATCCTTAAGTCCTTACTTAGTGGTTTTTTACCACAACCTGTTGGTTAAATCACAATCGTCTCACAACCGTCTAGGCTCAAACGACTGTCTCACGACTATTCAAGTCCAAAAGACTATCAACCATTCATGGCTACTCACCTGCTTGAATTAGTGTCAATAAATTCATCTGTTTTATTTAATTTTCTATTACTTGTACTGCATCCATATTTAGTTTAATTAATAAAATTAATATTTTGCCTTATATTTCTTGTTTTCTTTCTAAACATTTATTTTGTTGACGAATGCAATAAAGTTACCACCACGGTGATAAAAGTTATTGTTTTCAAGGTAAAAAGAACTCATCTGAAGAATTAGCTCCCTCCTTCACAAATCGCTTGATTTCTTGTCAACCGGCAGCTGAGTAGTTAAGTCAATATTCAAATATTTAGTTCTAATCCGAGTATTTCGACGCCTGATGTCACAAGGTGTTCAGTTCGATTCGGGTCAAATATAACTCTAGCACACCTAACCAATACATACTCATACACACATAAAAAAAATTGGGTCATTTATTATACGCGTGGCTATGTGTCCGAGTTGAAGCCCAACAAGCTCAACAACTAGTTTTTAGGCTAAGGCAGGTTAGCTATAGGCTCTCCCCTGGTTACAACTTGGATGTGACAAATGTGAGCATTGTGTGAAGTTCATGTTTGCACCTTGGCCCAACCATTATCCAATTATTCGGATCCTTAATATGTTACGTCTTAAAAATCATTGTCGAGTTTTGATTTAGTTATTAAGCATGCTTCAGTCTAGTCAAATTAGAAAAGTGGTAAGATCTTTTTATTGGATTTATAATTTTAGTAGGATTAGAAAGTAAGAGCCCTTGTCTTTATGAGGGCCTGACTAGTACGATCACAAGATGTAGAAACTCTTTTTTTCTCTTTTCTCATGTATTTCATTAAGTAATTTGTATCTTTTAGTATCTTTTTTTTGTCTTTTTTCTTTCCTCTAATTCTGTCTGAATCTCCATCAATGCTAAGACTCTCCTCTCCATAGGCTTCTTTGTGTGATTCTCTACCATAACTTTCCTCTCCATAGCCTTCTTTATGTGAATCTCTACATCATATAAGAGTCACATTGGTGAGTAAATCAATTATTTATTTTTTAAAGTTTCTCCAATTCCACTATGTTAAATTTTCTTCATTACGAATTTATTTTTCAATGTTGATAAGCTTGATTATGTTGACATCAAGTACTATTGTTCTTGAATTCATAAGACAAAGAACTATGAAAATTGAAAAATGTGGCCATATTAAGCTATAAAATGGGCCATGACTTCTTTTATATTATGACATTAGTGATCCCAAATTGGCAACAAGCCAAGCAAGACTTGCAAGTTGGAGAAGAATGATGGGAAGGCTTTACATACGATTCAAATCGCCGTTGGATCATATATGGTTTTGTATGATAGAGAATTTTATTTGGCAGAAGAGGCATAGGATTGCTCGATCAATATATACAAGAAAGTGAGAGATGTTAGGAGGTGTTTTTAGAAGTAAATTTAGGGCAATCAAGTAAACACTTTGTGGCAAAGCTTTCTTGAAAAGTGAAGGATTTATTTGATCAAATTGAGATAATTAACATCAAGATGGAAAATGATATTCAAATAACGATCATTTCAGAAAATCTACGAACCGAGTTTTATACTTATAAGAGTATTAATTTAATAAAACAAGCCACTTATAAGGGAAGATTTGAGCATGTTACTACAAGAAAATGCTCTTATAGAAAGATGGATATTGGAGGCTCAAAGTAGTTCTAAAAAGTTAGAGATGAACAATGACGCTTTGTTTTCATAAACATATGGTCAACCCCATGCAAATGAAAATGGTCATAGATGGAAAGGAATTCACAAATTTTCACAAAAATCAACAATTGTGAAAACATCTATTGTTGCGTTGTTTGTCATAGAAGTCAAATATCATGTTGCATTGTAATACTAGTTACATGAATATTGAGAAGCTTCGAAGAAAAAAAGTATTAGGCCTATGTCCTTATGACCATTTTGTTCGTAGGATCCCGCGGTCCTCTCAGTCGAATTCTGGCGACCTGCGACCGGTAGATTTCATTCGCGCATGACCCTGAGTCACATCCTGTAAACCCGAGTCGTCTTGACCCGAAACCTGTGCCACTGCGACTACGCCGTCGCCGCGGTTCCAACGCTCAAATTGTAAGTTATGGCTCGCGAATTATTCCGGCCATTGATCTTGTGATTATGTGACCCACCTATCTAGATTTCACATTTTCCTAGGAAATCCATCATTAGAATGATGTCACCCTACTCTAGCCACCCTAGCCTTATGCTTACTTGCAATCATGCCTTTCTCTTCCCCAAACTCATTATTACCTTACATAGCAATCATTCCAAGTCTCTCTCTCTCTCTCTCTCTCTCTCTCTCTCTCTCTCTCTCTCCCCCTCCCTTTCTCCCTCATTTCTCATCTCCCCTAGCAAGAGAGAAGCCATGGACTCCTAAAAATTCAGCCGCATCCCAAGCTCATTTCCCCCAATCCAACCATTAAGACTTCATCTCAACCATTGAATCTTGTTCCCTTGAAGCATTGGAAGCCGTTGGTGGAAGAAGAAGTCCTATATTTGGAGGTGGGTGCTCCTTAGCACTTGTTTGTTTGTATCTTTGCATGAATTTTCATCTTTTTTTATAGCATAGGGCAAGTGGGACCCACCAATCAATGGTGGAGATCCCATCTTGGTCCCTAGATGTAGCCAAAGGCCCATCACACCTTTTCTGTATGTATCCATGGTGGGACCATTCTCCATGGTTGCCCCGCATGAGCACACTGTATGCACTGGATTGATGCATGACTAGATTGTGTGACTTATACATCTTGCATTGTGTTGTGATTACTGTACGCCTTAGCGACATCAGGGCCATAACCTCTACAGGTATATCGTGGATGATAGGATTGGACACTGGAAATCTTCTCTTTACGTGGGGAGTGAAGGATGTCCCTTGGTGAAAGTCCTTAAACCTGACGGTACTGGAAGATGCTCCAATGTCGAGACCAATTGAATACATGAGTGCACGAGGGCCGAATATCAAGAGGCCCCGTCTCCCACTATGTCATGGTCAGTTGGAAGGGGGTGTGGCCTTAAGGTATGGGGCAATTACTAGGCTGAGTATGCCGGATACATATTAGCTGACTATTAGCCAGACAAATAGTGAGGTCTCTTCCGCTTGCACTGTTGTGCATCCAGTATAGGGCGGCAATGTGGTGTATGGTGTATTAGACCCCGGTGATTATCCAGAGAGAACTGTACTGATATATGATACTCCAAAGATGAGCTGGATTGATACGTGGATTGGTATGCTTGAGTTGCATCTTGCACATGACATCGGCTATGTAGGCCTTGCATCGTTTGACCTTGGTGTGGTCGATAACATTCATGCCTTGCATCGCATGGCCTTGGTGTGGCTGATAGCATTCATGCCTTGCATCACATAAGCCTTGGTACTGCTATTAACATTCATGGATTCACTAGCATATTCCACATTATTGTGATATTGCATTCTGAGCACGTTTATATTGTGCACACACTCTCATCACCCTCTAAGCTTTTTATAAGCTTATGTACGATAGATGCGTGCAGGTGACGCCAAGACGCAGCCGTATTTGAGCAGGAGTAGGAGCGTGCCGAAGGACTTCTGGAGCTTTCGTTGTTATTATTATTGTATTTCCCTCAATGTGCATTGTACTTAAAGTTTTTTATCATAGTGGATTTTGTGATGGAGTTTCTATTTATTATTCGTGGGTTATGCTTATGGTTATGCTTGTTATGAAATAAATTCATGTTTAAAATCCTCCTTGTAGGATCCAAGGATCGGAACCTGGTAGATAGGTGCCAGGAACCGAGAATGAAGTACTATGGAGGTTGTCTGCGCCGGATTCGGTGATCGAAAATTTTGTGAGCTCAGTTTTCGAGTTTGGGGCGTGACAAAAAGACTCACATTCACATTGTGAGTGACAATATTAGTTCAAACTTACTGGTATTAAATACCTTTACGAAGTACATAGAGGTCCATTACTGTCACGCCTCGAAATTTGAGTACAAAGTGTACACCCTTAGACTTGAGTTTCGAGTCATAATTCATACATTATGTACTTAACTCATTCTATTATACAATTATTAAGAGGCAAAAGTAATATTCATTTTTATATTCCAACTAGGTTCATTTACAATCATTCACACAAAATAATTTAAGCATCAACATCCGTCCATTCTCAATATCCATAAACATTTAATCAACATAAATTATGCATTATTCATCAGTCAGTACAACTTACCAATGAATACTTGCTACGGACCTAGAACAATTCAATTAAATAAAATCAATCAAATGCTTAAAATCCTATAATTAATACTATCATTCATTATATATAAATCAAATCATCCTAACAAATAAAATTTTAATCAAATAATTAAGAATTATTTAAATGCGCCTAGTTCCTCTTATGATAAGTACGACCACGGCTCACGTATGTCGTGCACCAGTTCAATCACAACTTCTTGTTCCTGCACCAATTCATCAAGTAATTGCTCATCTGTAGGGTTTTTTCATCAATAAAAATGTAAGTTGGCTAGGTTTAGTGTGAAAACTCAACATGGTTGATGCTTATTGAAATTAAGATATAATAAAAACAAAATATACACAATGATATGGATGCATCGGATGGGATGATTGTCCATCTGCTTGGGTTGGAGATTGTCAACTTGCATTCACCCGTTTGGTAGGCTTCCACCTTTCGGTAGACTTGAGCATAGCCCGCATCTGAGAACGCTCTACAAGGGTCGACATTTCTTCTAGGGAAGGCTCCTACGATTGACAATGTAATATGTTTGTATGATGGATGATGTATGAATGTATCGTTTTCATAACTGCCATAGTTACTTATCTTGATCAGAACATTCATATGTGAATTTAACGTACAATTATCATAATTCATTCAATTTAGCATAGATTAGTATGTGATTTACCATAACATACATTCATAATAGTTAAATTAACAATATCTTAACAAAATACTTCAATCAGTATATCAATCAATCAAACCATCACAAACAATTTATTTTAATTCTAATGAATATGAGACACGATTGAGTTATTCACTTGGGTCTACTAGTGAAGAATCCACAAGATGATCAAATTGATTTAAATTCATTAATCCTACTAATTATATCCACAACATTGCTATTCATACGGTTATATTACACGGTGGGGCCTGCCTTTGATTATCATCATAGTTGGTCAAACTCTAAATGACCAAATAATTGAAATAATATGTTCATTAAATTTAATTATTAAAATTCAAATTTTTGAAAATTCTATTCAAACAATTATCGATTGATGTCGACGAGTTGAGAAAATACATTTCAAGGTACATAGATTGTTGGATGAAATTTAACCAATTTAGACATATCTACACCTATCATTGCCCACTCCTTGGTCAAATACCAGAGAAGACCCATGTATTAATTAATACGAACTATTCATATACTTATTTACATCTAAAATTTAAAATTAAATGACAAATGATTGATCAGGTTGGCCCATCGGATGATTAGATCGTCCGGATTCTTGAAGTCTAAGCATATTTTGCCTCTACATATTAGATGAATGGTGTGAATCTAACCACACATACACCGATGACCATCTCGACCTTTTACGGATACAAGCACTTGTGTAGAAATCTGAACTTTCCTTATTAAACATTTTCAGATATTATTAGTGTGGCCCATCTGATGGTCAGATCAATCTGCAAGTTAGGACCATTATATATTTTGGACTATGATAGATTTTATTTTTTTACGATAGATAAGATCCGTCGTTTATTTGCGTCGGAGGTAAACCGTCTCAGATGAGCGACGAATGCAATCCGTTTATTTTTTGCGACGCACTGAACAACGATGGACCATGCGACTGTCTATATCCGTCGTTAATCACGTTTTGTGTCCGATCTGGTCCAGCGCAAATTCATGATTTCGGCAGTGTTGTAACCGTCCTGTCCATGGCTTTGAACTGTGTGACGAAATAAAAGGCATAGTCAAAGATGGATCAAATCTTCTATTCATAATTTTTTGTAATGCACTTAACGAAATGTGTTTTCGAGTTGATGGATGAATGGAATATCAAAGTGACTTAATGTAACTAAGAACATTGGAACATTTCTTTAATTTAATTAGGTTTTTTAGTTATTAAGGTATCTTTGGTTGCGTTATATTATAAAAGTGGTTAGATTAGAATATATATATTTTTAAGTCTTGGTAGGATTCATAAATAGGAACACTTTTATGTAAGTATTTATCTAGTACATGCACAAGATGTAAAAACATTCTCCGATGTCTCTCTTATTTTATGAATAAGGTAGTTTGTCTTAGTTTTTGCTCTCTACATTTTCTTCTCGTCTTTTTCTTTCTTCTCCAAGAATGTCAAGACTTCACTCATCCATTGTCTTGTTTGTGCATTTTTTACATCATGACTCATAATGGATTAGTAAATCTCTTGAAAAGCTTCCAAATTGAAAGTTTCTCATGTTGTGAACTGATCCTTAGATGGGCCACGTGACATTCGTGTCCAGATGATCCCCCACATCCTATGGTCATACAATATTCAATGTTCAATAAGAGTCCAAAGTACGGCATCCCTCTTTTTACAAGAGGTGTAGTCGGATTAGTCTCTCCCCCTTGAGGGAGAGGTGTGGAGATCATTTGTAAACTGGTGGATAATTTGTCCATGGAAAGGATGTTGGAGGCCTTGCACAAAACCTTAGGATCTAGCCCTCCAGAACAAACCAGAATTATGGATAATAAAGCAATGAAAATAATCAATGCATCAATCACACACCACACAAGAGATTTTTACGTGGAAAACCCTCAAAGAGGTAAAAACCACGGGACCTCGTCCTGATCAATAATCCACTATGAAGTAGAACGTTAAAACCTTCTTCACTCACGCAGGAGTGAATAAACAATAAGAGAAATAGAGAAAACGGAGAGATCTAACCGATTACGAGGACATAGAAGCGCTGAGATATAGATTGCATAGTAGATAACCTACACGAGCAGAACCTCCCTTCTATAAGCTTCCACTCTCTCTTTCTCTCTCTCTCTCTCTCACACCTTTGATAGCCCTAAACCCTTTAGTAAATTTCTTATAAAGCTTTAGAAAACCCTTTTGCATTCTCTTGTGATACCTAGAAAATCCTAGGTAACCCCTTTTATAGTTTAGGAAACTTCCCTTTCGCATCCCGGTTGCGAAAGGACTTAAAGCCGCAGTTTCGCACAAAATTGCAGAACAAACTGCGTAACCTTCTACTAGTCGAAGCCTGTCCATGACCGGTCGAAGCCCACCTTCGACTAGTCCTAGAATTCCAGGACTAGTCTTAGCTTCCGAGAAAAAACAGCACGAACTCACTGGACTTTGAGTCGTGCTAGGGCTCGAACCTACGACCCGTCGAGCGGGGCTTAGGACCGGTCGAAGACAGGAAAAAAACCCCATCAAATCTCCCCTTTTTGACCCAGGAGGGATCCACCTTCTTCAAGCCAGCCAGGTTTATACAAACCTCAAACTTGCCCTTGAGCAAAGCCTTGGTTATCATGTCTGACCCATTATCGTCTGTGTGGACCTTCTCAAGCTGTAACACCTTCTGTTTCAAAGTATCCATGATCCAGTGATACCGAATCTCTATGTGCTTCGACTTGGAGTGCTGACTTGGATTCTTGCTCAAGTGTATAGCACTCTGACTATCGCAATAGACCATGTGCTTCTCCTGCTTCAGGCTAAGTTCCTGTAGGAACCTCTTCATCCAAAGCATCTCTTTATATGCCTCTGTGACTGCAATGTACTCGGCTTCTGTCGTCGATAATGCTACGACCTTCTGTAGCTTGCTCTGCCAGGAGACCGCTCCTCCTGCAAATGTGAACATGAACCCCGATGTAGACTTCTTGGAGTCTATGTCACCTGCCATATTTGCATCTGTGAAGCCCTCTAACACAGGTTTACCGTCACCATAACATAAGCTCAACCTGGATGAGCCTCTTAGATACCGTAGTATCCATTTCACCGCTGCCCAATGCTCTTTGCCAGGATTGACAAGATACCGGCTGACAACACCAACCGCATATGCTATGTCTGGGCGTGTACACACCATAGCATACATCAAACTTCCTACCGCTGACGCGTAGGGTATCTTCTGCATCTCTTCCACCTCTGCCTTCATCTTGGGACACTGCCTGTCGCTCAATCTGAAGTGACCATCTAGTGGAGTACTGACCGGCTTCGCTGCATTCATATTGAACCGCTCTAGGACTTTCTCAATATACCGCTCTTGTGACAAGAGCTTCCTACTGCTTCTATCACGAGTTATCTCCATTCCTAGGATCTGTCTAACTGGGCCCAAGTCTTTCATCGCAAAAGACTTGCCCAACTTCTATTTCAGCCTGTCGATCTTCTTGATGTCTTTTCCCATGATGAGCATGTCATCAACGTATAAGAGCAGTACTAGAAAATCACCATCTGAGAACTTGCGCATGAACACACAGTGGTCTGACTCCGTTCTGTCATACCCATGTTTCAACATGAACGAATCGAACTTCTTGTACCATTGTCATGGACCTTGTTTCAGCCCATACAAGCTCTTCCTCAGCCTACACACCATATGCTCCTTGCCCTTGACTTTGAACACCTCTGGTTGGTGCATGTAGATCTCTTCTTCCAGGTCACCATGGAGAAATGCAGTTTTGACATCTAACTGCTCTATCTCCAAATCCATGCTAGCCGCCAACCCAAGCAACATCCATATGGATATCATCTTCTCCACTAGCGAGAATATCTCCTCGAAGTCTATGCCTTTCCTCTGACCAAACCCTTTCACCACAATCTAGCCTTGAACCTCGTCTGTGAATTCTTCTGCTCAATCTTCTTTCTGAATACCTACTTGTTGCTCAAAGCTTTCTCGCCCTTAGGCAATTTCACCATGTCATAGGTGTGGTTCTTATGCAAGAATTCCATATCCTCTTGTATAGCTTTCAACCACTCTCCCTTATGCTCATCGGCTAGGGTTTCAGAATAATCTTCTATCTCTCCCCCATCGGTTAGCATAATGTACTCATGCGGCGAGTACCTCTTGGATGGCTGTCTGTCCCTAGATGACCTCCTCACCCGTGGCTCAACAGGTGGATCAAGTAGGGGCTGCTCCCCTGGTCCATCTTCTGAAGGAACTCTCTCGTCCTCTGCACCTTGCTGTACTCCCCCGTCATCAGGCACCATGGGAGGAATAATCGGATCCAAGTCCTCTAGCTCACATGAATTAGGCTGGTTCTTCTCTAGCTTACCAATGTCTTCTATACACTGATCTTCAAAGAAAACCACATCTCTGCTCCTGACGAGCTTCCTCTCGGTCGGATCCCACAATCTGTAACCGAATTTTTTATCACCGTACCCTAAGAACATACACTGTCTGATCTTCATATCGAGTTTGGACCTCTCATCCTTTGGTACGTGAACGGATGCCCTGCATCCAAACACCCTGAGATGACTGTACGATGGATCATGTCCAGTCCACACCTTCTCAGGTACTTCTCCATTCAATGGCGCTGATGGAGACCTGTTTATCAAATGCACCGCCGTGCGCATTGCTTCTCTCCAGAACATCTTGGGCAACTTCGCATTGGAAAACATGCATCTGATTCTCTCAACAATAGTGCGATTCATTCGCTCAACTACACCATTATGCTGGGGGGTCTTGGGAACCGTCTGTTCATGCCGTATACCTAGGGACTTGCAGTACTCATGAAAGTCACCAATGTATTCACCACCATTGTCAGTGCGGATGCACTTCAATGATCTACCTGTCTCTCTCTCGACCATAGCATGAAACAATTTAAACACACCAAAGACCTCGTCCTTGGATTTTAAAGCATAAACCCAAACCCTCCTAGATGCATCATCTATAAAAGTAACAAAATACAATGCCCCACCCAAGGTTTTTGTCCTCATAGGACCACGAACATCAGAATAAACCAAATCTAATGTATGCACTTTATTAACATGAGAAACAGTTTTAACGAATGAAATCTATGCTGTTTCCCTGATAAACAATCAAGAAAGGTTTTGAGAGGTGTACTGTCACGTCTAGAAGGAGCCGCTTCTTTGCTAGTAGCCGAAGCCCTTTTTCACTCATGTGGCGTAGACGCCTGTGCCACATGTCGATAGCTGAATCTTCCGCTGTGTTCAACCCACCCTTGCACATACTGACACTTGTCTTGTACATGGTGCAATACTTCTTTCCTCTGGCCACGATCAATGAACCCTTGATGAGTTTCCATCGCCCACCAGCAAACCGACTTTCATAGCTATCATCATCCAGCCTTCTCGTCGACATCAAGTTGAGGTAAAGGTCTGGGATATGTCTCACATCCTTGAGAACCAATGTGCAGCCCACATCAATTTTCACACAAATATCACCGACTCCCACGATTTTTGATAAGCCAGAATTTTCCATCTTCACAGTCCCATAGTCACCTGACTTGTAGCTTGTGAAGGAGTCCCTGTGTGGAGTCGCATGAAAAGAAGTTCTCGAGTCTATCACCCAGTCGGTGTCCTGACTCATAGCCGTGAGACACACGTCATGATCTGCAGAAAGAATAACTACCATGTCGCCATCTGAAGCGACTGCAGCGGAATCAGATTCATCTTCCTTCCCTTTTCCTTTCTTGTCGTTCTTCTTACCACGACATTCATGCTTGTAGTGGCCCTTCTTGCCACAATTCTAGCAATCAACATCTTTTCTGTTACTCGACTTGCCTCTTGATTTATCTCGGGCCTTCCTGCCCTTTCTGTTTTTTCCTCTCCCTCGTTCCTGTGTCACAAGGGCTTCTTGTTGAGTAGACCCCTGAGACTTCCTCATTGTCTCTTCATTGAAGAGACAGCTAGTCACCTATTCCATGGATATCTTTCCGTCTAGCGCGGAGTTACTTAGAGACATCACCAATGTCTCCCAACTGTCAGGCAATGAACTAAGCAATAATAAAGCCTGCAATTCACCATCCAGGACTATCTTCATAGAGGTGAGTTGGTTCACTATATTGCTGACCTCATTCATGTGCTCAGCCACAGAACCACCATCCTTGAATTTGAGATTCACAAGTTGTCTTATCAGAAAAATCTTATTACCGGCTGTCTTCCTCTCATACAACCCTTATAATTTCAGCCATAGGTAGCGGCTGAGGTTTCCGTAGACACATGGTGAAACACAGAATCGTCCAACCATTGTCTAATAAACCCCACCGCCTTTCGGTCCATCTTATTCCAATCATCATCAGTCATATCCTTAGATTTTGCTGATATGCTTAAAATTGGAGAATATATGTCCTTGCAATAAAGCAAGTCCTCCATCTTAGCCTTCCATATGGTCTAGTTAGAACCATTGATGTTGATCATCCTTAATGAGCTACCTTCCATAATTCAAAACTGATCCTACCCGTTCAATGAACTTAGCTCTGATACCACTTTGTTGGAGGCCTTGCACAAAACCTTAGGATCTAGCCCTCCAGAACAAACCAGAATTATGGATAATAAAGCAATGAAAATAATCAATGCATCAATCACACACCACACAAGAGATTTTTACGTGGAAAACCCTCAAAGAGGTAAAAACTACGGGATCTCGTCCAGATCAACAATCCACTATGAAGTAAAACGTTACAACCTTCTTCACTCACGCAGGAGTGGATAAACAATAAGAGAAATAGAGAAAACGGAGAGATCTAACCGATTACGAGGACATAGAAGCGCTGAGATATAAATTGCACAGTAGATAACCTCCACGAGCAGAACCTCCCTTCTATAAGCTTCCTCTCTCTTTCTCTCTCTCTCTCTCTCTCTCTCTCTCTCTCTCACCTTTGATAGTCCTGAACCTTTTAGTAAATCCCTTGTAAAGCTTTAGGAAACCCTCTTGCATTCTCTTGTGATACCTAGAAAACCCTAGGCAATCCCTTTTATAGTTTAGGAAACTTCCCTTTCGCATCCCGATTGCGAAAGGACTTAAATCCGCAGTTTTGCGCAAAATCGCGAAACAAACTGCGTAACCTTCGAATAGTAGAAGCCTGTCCACGACCAGTCGAAGCCCACCTTCGACTGGTCCTGGAATTTCAGGACTGGTCTTAGCTTCTGAGAAAAAACAGCACAAACTCGCTAGACTTTGAGTTGTGCTATGGCTCGAACCTACGACCGGTCGAGTGCCTCCCACGACCGGTCGAGTGAGGCTCAGGACCGGTCGAAAACGGGGAAAAAACTCCATCAAAGGATTCATCTCTAGATAAATATATAAAAGTAGATACCTCGATTCCTCTCCCCTCACCTCTCAAAGGGTAAAACACCTTATAAATGGAAGGGTGAGAAAGAGCCGAAGCACTTGTGGTTGTTCATCTTCTCCAAGCTTTGGTGACAATGTCATCAGCTATGCCATTATGAGCTGAAAATCATCATGGTTGGATGCGTGAGATTAGTTAGACGCTGCACATCTCAATGTTTACAGAAATTAACCCTTCTACAAGCATCGATCCAGTGTCAATAATTAAAAACAAAAAACAACAATGTTATGAAAAAGGGCCAAATATGGAAAAAAAGGAACTTCCAACCTTAAATAATTTTGATGGATCTGTGACCAAAGTGGGCCATCTGATCAACGGTTTGGATGGCTAAATCACGGCTAGCCCTTGTTCCGAATGAACTGTCAAGTCACTGTCAGAATTGACATCCAAAAATTGTCAGGTGGTCGTTGTGACCCACCTGCGTTTTCGATCAAGCTGATTTGCACACCTGATGAACGGGTTGGATGAATGATACACCTTATGGTGGCCCCACACACAAACCTATCTTTGGTATCCATAGTCATTGTTCCCTGTGGTGAGGCCCACCTAAGTTTTGGATTTGACTGATTTTTGCCGGAGGCTGCAATCTAGGGGCGCACCTGATGGATGGAGGGGATTTCACATACACACCATGGTGGCTCCGAGAACCTGGGAGCGGATTAGGTGCTACCTGGATTACACGTTAGTGGGTGTTTCCCTGACCGTGGGGTCACCTCGATGAGTATGTTGTATATCCACACCGTCCATCAGTTTTTTCATATCGTTTTAGGTCATGGTACTAAATCTGAAGTAGATCAAAATCTCATGTAGACTGCACAGTAGGGATTGAATGTTCGCCCTTGAAAACTTCTCCGATGCCACAAAAGTTTTGGGTAAAGCTGATATTTATTTATTTATTTTTTTCCTTCATCCAGGTTCGTGTGACCTTATCAGCAGGTTGGATGAAAAATAAACATTATGGTGGGCCCTGAGAAGGTTTCAACCGTGGGTGTCATTATTCCCACTTTTTCCTGTGTATTGTACACTTGAGTTTTGTGTCTGAATTTTTTGAAAGTATGACCTAACATGGATGGACGGCGTGGATATACAACACATAAATAAATGTGGGCCCCACGGTCAGGGAAACAGCCGTTAATATGTTGCCTGGATAACACCCCCGCTCCCCGAGAATCTGGTGTTTTACACAGCGGAGGGGAGAACTGGTTTCCTGCATCTGAAGGCACAGAATTTTCGTGTCTCCGGATCATGTAATGTACACGTGGGGTATATATATGATGATCTCAACCATAAATTACATGGACTCATCCGTTGATTGACTGTTAGCTATATGTTCTTGGATTAGACTATCCTAACCGTATAATAAATGGGCCCTTTCTCACTTAATATGAGCCATTGCTGGTTCTTGTCTTTCCGTAGTCTTTGTATGCCACCAATTAAAGGACTAGTGCTGTCCAAACATTGTGTTTTTTGGACCATGGACCAAACATTTTTGGAAGCACGAAATGGACGGTTCCGATCGGATCCTTATCTGCCACGTATTCAGAACGACATGGAGGCACGGAATCTGCTGCGAGAAATTTCCTACTGTACGACCCATTAAAGGGCCCACCATAACATATATTTTCCATCCAATCTATTCATAAGCTCACAAAGACCTGGATGAAGAGGAAAAACAAATTTCGTATTGATCTAAAACTTCATTGACCCCTAAAAGGGTTTCAATTGTAGACGTTCAATCCTCCACTACCTTTTATAGTGTGGTCCACTTGATAGCTAGATCTGTCTTATTTTTCGTCTTAAGCCTTAATACGAGTATGCCAAATAGATGGACAGTTTGGATATAACACATACATCATAATAGGACCTGTAAAAAGCGGTGGGGATTACAACCGAAAAAAAAAAAAAAGCCTGATCTCGACCCGACTTGTTGTCCGTGTAATTTTTGTAGTTATATTTTTTTGTTACAATGAGAACTTTTTCTTTTATAAGCCTATAAATTTTCTCTCTTTTTACTTATTTCTTTCTTTATTCATTTAATAAACATATCTTTTAAACTAGAATGAGTTATTTGATGTACCATATAGGATTTTGGGGTAGGAGATGCTACTTTAGCTAACCAACCTACTTATTTTCCAAAATTCCATCAGGTCGATGGTCGAAAATCCATTTCATTTACTTCACGGTCAATTTCAATCAGTTCGCAATTAATTTCATTTATTTCATTCACTTTGTAGTCAATTTCAATCAGTTCGTGGTGAACTTCATTCATGTCATTTCACGGTCAATTCCATGCATTTCACAGTCAATTCCCTTCACTTTCACAGTCAATTCGCTTCACTTCACAGTCAATTCCATGCATTTTACGGTCAATTCACTTCACTTCACGGTCAATTCCATGCGTTTCATGGTCAATTTGCTTCACTTCACAGTCAATTCCGGCGATTCCCCTTCACTTCATGGTCAATTCCATGCATTTCACGGTCAATTTCCTTTACTTGCATTTCACGGTCAATTCTCTTCACTTCACAGTCAATTCCATGCATTTCACGATCAATTCCCTTCACTTCATGGTCAATTCCATGCACTACACAGTCAATTCCCTTCACTTCACGGTCATTTCCATGCATTTCACGGTCAATTCCGACGATTCCGCGTCACTTCATGGTCATTTCCATGCATTTCACGATCAATTCCCTTCACTTCACGGTCATTTCCGTGCATTTCATGGTCAAGTGAAGTGACTTGACCGTGAAATGCATTGAAATGACTGTGAAGTGAAGCGGAATCGCCAGAATTGACTGTGAAATGCATGGAAATGACCGTGAAGTGAAACGGAATCGCCAGAATTGATGGTGAAATGCATGCACATGACCGTGAAGTGTGGTCAATTGACCATGAAATGCATGGAAATGACTGTGAAGTGAAGGGAATTGACCGTGAAATGCATGGAATTGACTGTGAAGTGAAGGAGAATCGTCGGAATTGACCGTGAAATGTATGAAATTGACCGTGAAGTGAAGGGAATTGACCGCGAAATGCATGGAATTGACCGTGAAGTGAAGGGAATTGACCATGAAATGCATGGAATTGACCGTGAAGTGAAGGGGAATCGTTGAAATTGACTGTGAAATGCATGAAAATGACCGTGAAGTAAAGGGAATTGACCATGAAATGCATGGAATTGACTGTGAAGTGAAGGGGAATCGCTGGAATTGACCGTAAAATGCATGGAAATGACTATGAAGTGTGGTCAATTGACCATGAAATGCATGAAAATGACCGTGAAGTGAAGGGAATTGACCGTGAAATGCATGGAATTGACCGTGAAGTGTAGGGGAATCACCAGAATTAACTATGAAATGCATGGAATTGACCGTGAAGTGAAGGGGAATCGTCGGAATTGATCGTGAAATGCTTGGAAATGACTGTGAAGTGAAATGAATTGACCATGAAATGCATGTAATTGACTGTGAAGTGAAGGGGAATCGCTGGAATTAACCGTGAAATGCATGGAAATGACCGTGAAGTGAAACGGAATCGCTGGAATTGACCGTGAAATGCATGGAAATGACCGTGAAGTGCAGTCAATTGACCGTGAAATGCATGGAAATGACTGTGAAGTGAAGGGAATTGATCGTGAAATGCATGGAATTGACCGTGAAGTGAAGGAGAATCGTCGGAATTGACTGTGAAATGCGTGGAATTGACTGTGAAGTGAAGGGGATTAACCGTGAAATGCATGGAATTGACCGTGAAGTGAAGTGAATTGATCGTGAAATGCATGGAAATGACCGTGAAGTGAAGGGAATTAACCGTGAAATGCAGGAAAATGACCGTGAAATGAGGGAATTAACCGTGAAATGCATGGAATTGACTGTGAAGTGAAGGTGAATCGCCATAATTGACCGTGAATTGCATGAAAATGACCGTGAAGTGAAGGGAATTGATCGTGAAATGAATGGAAATGACCGTGAAGTGAAGGGAATTGACTATGACATGCATGGAATTGATAGTGAAGTGAAGGGAATTGACCGTGAAATGCATTGAATTGACCGTGAAGTAAAGAGAATTGACCGTGAAATGCATGGAATTGACCATGAAGTGAAGGGGAATTGCCGGAATTGATCGTGAAATGCATGGAATTGAACATAAAGTGAAGCGAATTGACCGTGAAATGCACGGAATTGAACGTGAAGTAAAGGGAATTGACCATGAAATGAATTGAATTAACTGTGAAATGCATTGAATTGACTGTGAAATGAAGGGTATTGACCGTGAAATGAAGGGAATTAATCGTGAAATGAATTGAATTGACCGTGAAGTGAAGGGAATTGACCGTGAAATGAATTGAATTGATCGTGAAGTGAATGGGAATCGTCGGAATTGACCATGGAATGGATGGAATTGATCGTGAAATGAAGGGAATTGACTGTAATTGAAACCCTTTTAGGGGTCACAGAAGTTTTGGATCATTATGAAATCTAGATAAGCACACTTAACCTATATTTGGTTAGATGCTCATTACCAATGTGCATGTAGCTCATTTCCATGCATTTCACTGTCAATTCCCTTCACTTCACGGTCAATTCCATGCATTTCACGGTCAATTCCGGCGATTCCGCTTCACTTCACAGTCATTTCCATTAATTTCACGGTCATTTTTCTTCACTTCACGGTCATTTCCATGCACTTCACGGTCAATTCCCTTCACTTCACGGTTAATTCCATGCATTTCATGGTCAATTCCGGCGATTCCGCTTCGCTTCACTTTACGGTCATTTCCATTCATTTCACGGTCAATTCCCTTCACTTCACGATCATTTCCATGCATTTCACAGTCAATGATGATATGCTAATCATATTACAATATCATAATGCCAATCAAAGAAACAAAGTATCTACATGGATGAATTTACTTTCCGGTGTTCTGGCCTCTCACCGTATTCGAAGATTACGTCCAATTAAACACACTATTAAGTATTTCTCTTGCATAAAGAAAGGAACAAGAGCTCAAGGGACATATATCAATTATATATGTTTCCCTTCTATTTTAGAACATCAAGTATTTCTAAACTAAGCTATAAACATAATGCCAAAACAAAATCAAAGTCAAGCAAACATTCCACAATATTAAAACAACATATTGGAGGATTTGGAACACCTTATTTGTCAGATCTCTTATGTCCTTGTCATTGCATGTGCTATAGTGACATTCCTGCACATACAATGAATCATAAACATTGTCAAAAACCCTTTGACTCCTACCAAGGCATGTGGTCCTTCAACTTAATGGGTCTCTTCGGAACATGCCCCTTGTTTGTCTTCTCCATGCGAATATCTCTCTTGTGTATTCTTCATTGCAGGGAATAATTAAAAAAAAATAAAAAAATCATTAAGTCCATCTTCCTAAGCAACAACCAAGTCATTGTCCCACTAAGTCACAATCATTTTGAAAATATGGCTGTCACTTAGTAGGTGTTTTATTAACATGATGGAAGGTGATCATTCCCATTACAAGAACCATAATAATGGGTTCGGTGATTTTTATTTTAATTTTTTATAACAATGTTATCAACCCACTTTGGATGTGCCACATTCATATCCTTGATATTTTAATATTATCAATACCAGATTTGATATTTCACAACTTAGAAACGTTCAAAGAAAAATGAATCTCAAGAAGAATCACGTCAAATATTTTGATTTACCTAGCCAATAAGGGGATAAATATTATAGCAGTATATCCATGAGAAAAAGGGCTCTAATCACCCATCCTTGTATATTGGAAGCTCAAATTTTTAATTGATTCTTTTTTGTTGCTTGCTCAAACAACCAACAAAACGGAAAATCTCAAAAGGAGCAAATGGCTTATGATGCTAGAAGAATCCTCACATATATTCATAACAACCAGGACCTCCAGATCTTGGAAACCAAACAGACTATGATGTCCCACTGACCCGGTTGACCCTGACTCACAGTCCACCCTCTTGCAATTAATGGGTTAACGCCACGGTTATGCTACGGTTATGGCTACGGTTATAATCCGTACCAGAGAAAGCCCCAGCTTTCAAAATTCAAATTGCTGACTGAAAAAGCAGGGTCATTTTCGACCTGGGAAATGGGGGCATACAGCTGGGCTTATTCTTGGGAGCTCAAAATAAGTGTGTTTAGTTTTGGGAATGGGCCATAAATAGGTCGTACAGTAGGAAATTTCTGATCTGCTATCCGTGGAAGATTCTCGTCCCAAAAAACACAGAAAACACTTGAGTACCTCGCGTTTGGTACGTACCGGACTTACTTTTACTTACGTGGGAGGAACGACTTAACGTGCGAGAAATCAACGCCGTTCATCTCGTACTCCACCCCTTTTGGTCGTTGAACCAAAATCAGGATGATTCAACACTCAAGTGGGTCACCCCAAAAAATTCATTCCTGAAACCTATAAATTCACGTCTTATAGCTCACCTTAGTTTTAGAATATTGTATTTTTTTATAATGCTTTCATCCTGACGAGGCACGTCAGATGAATGGATTGGATGGCATATTAATAAAACAGCGAGTCCTACACAAAACTAATGGCAGGCGTTCCATCTCAACCGTTTCCTCTTCCGTAGACTATATGAGTATTGGATGATCATAAATTTTAGTTTTAATGGTTAAAATTTCGAATGCATACCTGATGAACGGTGTGGATCTCATGACAGTCCCACCCGCATGGCTCTATGTTTGCGATAGTAACACGGTGGGTACCTAGCGCGAGTTACCCTAACGAGGCTCCAAAAGAACCTCTCGCTTATATTCATTTCGGTCGAAAATCGCGTGAAGCGCCTCGCCCATTGGGCACACGTGTGGCAATATATCGAACGAGATCTCGCCTTCTCAAGCGCCGATTACTAGTAATAAAAGGGCGAGCGAAGAAACGAAACCCTAGAGAGCGAAATATCGCGATACGTTTCGTCCCGTTTGGGGAAAAAATGGGTGTATGAATGGCGATAAATCGGAATCGATCGCGCGTCGAGAAAACCGTCTCGAATCCTACTTCGACTGCCTTCAAATTCCGTTCAACTCGTTTTCAGGTTGGCTTTTATCTATACTCCTTCCCTTTTGACCTCTTTCATTCATTATTTTTTCTTTTTAATAATTCTCCGAAAATGAAATCAAAGCGATTTTGAAATCGATTTTTTAGAAAATGAATTCAAAGTACGACCGAGTATGGAAAACCGAAGAAGAAGAAGAAGAGCTGGAATCCAAACACAAACAGATTTCTATAGAAGATTTTAGTAAGAAACAGAAAAAGGCAACGGTGCGTTTGGTGCAGCCAAACGCACTTTACCCAATTTGCGAACGATCTATTTCACTGTGGCCACTTTGAGAATTCGTTGCCTAGAGCCGACTGGAGTCTGTATGCTAACTCGCCATAACCCCATCTTAACATCCGTACCATGAAAACGGTGGGTCCCATTATTAAGGTTGCCGGACCGGAAAATCAGGCTGGTGGGCCACATCTGTATGTTGATCGGTTTATGCTGATTCCGACGTTTGTGGCCCACCGGATAGGCCAAGCTGCCTGATTTTTGTGCCAGATACTATTCGTCGTGGGGTCTGCTGCTTGTATGGTCCGGATGCCCCACACGAGTGGCATGGTGGTGGGAGATTGTGGGGCTACCTGATTGGTTAGCATACGGCTGGCTGTAGGCTATCAGGGCCGACCACTTCATGAGATGAGCTAAGTCGCGGTCGTATGTCCCAACATCACACGTGTATGAGATCCTCGTCGTCCATCCGTGTTTTGAGCCTTGGTCCAAAATTAGGCCGCACAATTCATGGTGGGGCACGTGTACTTGCGAAAATTCATCAACGATCAATATTTAAAGTACGTGTGTGGATGACCTAATTTTGGGCACATACACAGTTGACCTTCGGGCCTTGAACACGTGTGCATGTGAATATGATCCTAATCCCACCCGTGCAAGCAGTCTTTGCATCCATACTCAAACAGTTCTGGGGATCTGGGGCACATGCAGGGCGTTAAAACTCGTCTAGAGGTGGGGCCTACATTGGATTTTCGACGGGCTACAAATTGTAGGACGCGGATTGTGTAATAATTCACAACGCTATAGCCTGGTGAGTGAACTCTGTGGCGCCCACCATGAATCTATGTTTTCTTGACACCGTCCATCTACTTTTCCAGCTCATTTAGGTGATGATCTCAAAATTGAAGAATTCAGAAAGCTCAAGTGGACCATACCACAAGAAACAGTGGGAATTGAATGTCTGCGTTACCTTATTCATCCATGTCTGTGTGACCTTATGAACAGGTTGGATGGCAAATAAACATAACCATGTGGGCCATAGGAAGGTCTCAACGCTGGATGTTGTTATACCCACTGTTTTCTGTGGTGTGGTCCACTTGAGCTTTGGATATACTTCAATTTTGGGCTCATGCATTAAAATGAGCTGGAAAAATGGATGGGTAGCTGGATAATGACACATAAATCACTAGGCCTGCAGAGTTTACTCACCTTGCTATAGTGTAGTGAGTTACGACACAATCTGCGTCTCAATTTGTGCTGGTCAGGTTTTTCAAACCATTCATCGAATACCGCCCATTGAGTATGGAAAGTTGGCCATTTCAATTTTTCATTGTCCATATGTGGAGACGGGATGTCATGTAATAGTTGGGCCGGAGGTCAGTACTGGGTGGCTGTGTCGGCATGTGAGTAGTGTCAATCGGCGCCTCTTTCATTAGGGCTGCAACTTGGGTTCGGGTCAACCTGAAGTACCCGATTGACCTGACCCAAGTTCAGGTTGATTGGGTTGTCAAGGATGTCAGGTTGGGTTTGGGTTGGAAAATGCCAACCCAATTTGAACTCAGGTCATGTTCGGGTTGAGTAAATTTTCTGCCAGTTGGAAATGGTCACATGTATTTGGGTCGGATCAGGTTGGGTTGGGTCGCACCAAGTGTTTAAGTACTTCGGGTTTGGAACCTTGGGTTGGAATTCTGGTCGGGTCAGGTTGCGGGTTGGGTTTTCTTGAGATCTGGTTGACCCTCAACCCAATACAACCTGCCAGAATTGCACCCCTATCTTCCATAGCCGATTCCAAGAGCCCGGATAAAATAGGAAGATGGATGTCTGTTGGGCAGCCAATCATAAAACTTTTCCAATTGGCCACTTACAAACCAACACCATATTTTGCTTGAAGAAAGGCTAAGATGATGATGACGACGGCGGCGATGACGACAGGATCTCACAACACAGCACACTTTTGGTGCATGGCCATCCAGGTTGGGTTGTATCCAATCAATTGTCTTCTTGTCTACTTGGACAAACTGAAACCCAAGCATGTGTACCAACTTTGGCCCTAACATTTTTGCAATATCTCAAATAGATAAACATTGTTTTACAGCATCCACATGTCATGAATTCATTCATGATATGTTAGTGTTGAATGATGAATTATGAGATGGGTAGACTGAGGCCTTGGCGCAATATAGGCAAGTTTTCAATTCTATCAAGATAGGCCCATGTTTTGGTAATCTAGACCATCTGTTTGTTGCATCCAACATAGGATGCACCATTCCCTAAGAGTCTCCCAAACTGTAAGATCCTAGCCACTTTTTTCAGTTGAACACAGACCATTGCTAAATTCTCTTCTTAAACTGTCTATTTGGAGGCCAGAAATCAAGATGTTATGGTTGTCCCAGAAGAGATTTCAGGCATGGTCCATCCAGGGCGAGTGCAACAGACTGGTAGTCTAGATTACTGAACATGGATCCCACTTGTTAGAACTGAAAGCCTATGTATTTTGTGCTGCAAACCTTAAGGTTATGGAGCTATAATTCCTCCTATTGAATTAGGAGTCTTTAGTCTCTCTGCCTTCCATTATTGGAATACTTTAGAAGCTCTGCATGTAGACAGGAGGATGCCATCTAGAACATTACAATTCTCTAGTCCTCCGTATGAAAGATGAATTGCAACCTTTCTAATCCAGGGCAGTCATTATACTTGGTGAGATTTCCAGCTGAGTTTTTTTTTTTTTTTTGAAAGATGATATTTATTAGGTAAAGGCCAAAAGAAAACAGAAACAGACAAAGCAAAGAAACAAAACAGAAAAAAACAGCAAAAAACCTAAGGAAACTAACAAAAACAAAAACAAAACAAAAAACTAAGGAAGCTAACACAAGCCTAACGCACAAAGAGTACAGCAACATTCAACCCCGTGGCTGAAACCCAAGAAACAACATTAAGGCGTCCAGTACCTTCAAAGTTGAACAACTTTGCTTAGGACCCCCGCCACCGTGGATTTTTTTACTCCGGAAGCAGTGATCATTCCTCTCTCCCCAAAGGGACCACAATGAAGGCAACAAAGCAAGTCTCCATCCCTTCCTCCTGAGAGAGCCTCCATCAGAAGCATGCCAAATCATGAAAAGGTCTTCAATGGAGCGAGAAATAACCCAGTAGACCGACGCCATACTCAGAACCCCTGCCCAAACTCCAGTCGAAAAAGAACAATTCAGGAACCGGTGATCTACCGACTCCGCTTGATTGTAGCAGAGGAGGCAGATGTTGGGCAAGACAATGACATGTTATGACGTGGTCCGTCTCATTCTCAAATTATGAAGTGTGTATCCATTAAATTTCTAACTAATATAATGTGCTGAGTACTAAGTTACTTTCCCGTGCCCATAATATGACGTGTCAGTTGAATTTGAGTACCTGGGCACATTCTCTTATTTCCATTAGAAATTTGTTTGTGTTGCAGTCACATTGTTATAATCAACTTTTGTAGTGAATGGTAATGCTTGTGGAGTAATCAGTAGAAAGTATACATAGTCAAGGCAGTGTTAGTTTCCAGGAGTGGCCTCAAGATTAATTGGACTGGATGTGTTGGACAGAAATTAAGATGGCTGGGAAGAATTCTTGGGAGATGGAATCTCTTGTGTCCAGTTGGCAGCAGTCTTAGTGAAGGAGTCCGATTCCTTATTGGCAGAAGTCAGCACGGCTCGGTTTTGGACAGATTTGTCTAGATGGCACTCCCATGGTCAATTTCTTTCTTTCCCTTCTTCGTCTTCTTTTTCTTCTTCTTTTTGGATCAAATCTTTCCAGGCTTTGGGATTAGAGGGTTAGGGAATGCTATTAGATGACCAGGGGCTATGTGGCTTGGAATTTTAACCTCCGACGAAATCGTGATGAAGAGGAGTTAAGATCAAATGGGAGGCTCCTACCTATGCTTGGTAAGGTCTTCATTGACTCCAATGACAAACGGGAAGTTTACCATGATCCTTTTTTTTTTCTAGACCATTTGCTTAATCGATTGGTTTACCACTTATATCAAAATGTTTCGAGAGTCCCCATTCTTCTACTGAGAGTTGGAGCTTTTACTTCAGTTGCTACAACAAATAAAATCCTCGCTATTGAGAATCTTCAAAAGCAAAAGTTAGCCGTCCTCAATATGGGCATATTGTGTCTTAATGATGAGGAGATGGTTGAACATCTGCTGCTCTATAACAATATTGCTACTTCCATTGGGTTCTTTGAGTTTTTCAGGGGTGTATTGGACTTTAAATGGGTCCCTTAAGGGAAGTGGTTGGGGGATGGACATTCGATCCATTCCAGGCTGGAATGAATATGTTATGGAGAATAATCTTGTTTGCTATCATGTGGGGTTTATGGAAAGAAACAAATGATAATATCGTCGATAATAAGCAAGCATCAGTAGGAGTAGACAGAGGATAGCCTCTATGGTTTTTGGGTGGGCAATCTCTAGTGTAAAAGGGACATCTTTCTCTGAAGTGGCCAAGGGATGGCAGGGTTGGTATATCTGGTGGGCTTTGGATGAGGCTATATGGATACCTTGGGTCTCCAACTTCATTAAATTGGATTTCGGTAGATCCTCTATGGGTAGTCCAACTCTTTCAAGGGTCGGTGGCATGCTCAAACATGATAGAAGGGAGGTGTTGGTGGCCTATTTTGTGGCCTCAAGGTAAGGTCTTGGCGTTATACCCTCTTCCTCAATTTTAAGGAAGCCTATTTTGAAGGGGATGCTGGGAATGTATTCGGGTGAGTGTGGGATGATGTGACAAGGCTGTGGAGGCTCGTGGAGTGTACAAGGGAGGTTAGATCTTTAGTAGCCCATCTAGGAGCTGTGCGCTCTTTAGTTGAGAGGGAAGCAAACAAGGAGGCTGATGAGCTCCCTCGAGAGGGAGTGACAAGAGAGTCACTTGCTATCAGTCCCCCTGGTTGCTTGAGTAATGCTATGGCAATTCGCCAAGCAATTTGCCGTATTACAATGACGCGTGCTCTCATCCCAGCCTGGGCAACATAAATCTCCATGAGGCCTACCATGATGTATATGTGACGTCTAATTTGTGTGTCACTTGAGCTTACAAATCATGCCAATCCAAAACTCAAGTGGACCACACCATAGGTCCACCATTGAAATCTACCTTGTGATGTTTATATGGCATCCAAACCCTTCATAAGGTGCGCACATGGAGGATGAATTGGAAAAATCAAATATTTGCTTTATTCAAGACTTCTGTGGGTCCTACGAAGATTTCAATGGGGCGTGTCCTAACTTGTTGTTCCCAATGATGTGGCCCGATGGAGTTCTGGATGGGTCTGGCTTTGGGATCAAACCTTACAATGATCTATCGCAAATGATGAACGGAGTGGATTTCACTGTGAGTCGATATATTAATGTTGCACCCGCTACCTCCATACAATTAAATGCAGAGCAAAGGATGTGTTGGTATATGAAGGCGAATCAATGTAGCATCACTCTAGTCGCTTTGTAATTTCTTCTCTTTATTTTTACTTCTCCAAAAAGCGTATGGTTGTGTTTTATTTTGATACTTCTGATACTATCTGTAATTATTATTTTTAAGTAGTAGTAAGTTGTAGTTTGAGCTGGATTCTCTGCATTGTCATGGTGACATTTTGCTCAAAAGTCAATAGAAGGCAGTTGACTTCTATGGGAATGTTCTCTAGCTTATTTTCATGGATGTTGCAGCTATTAGATGCTCATAATTCTCTCTTTGTTATCTATTTTCACATGATGAGATTGGGATGCCACTTGCATGAAAAGGATTTTTATTTTGTGTATTTCTCACGTTTGCTTCTTTTTTTCTTTTTCTTTTTTTTTTTTCCTGGAAGATACGTGTTTTTTAATATAAGGGAGGGGTGCAAGTTTGGGCATATTTTTTTTGTTGCTCAATGACTGATCTGTGAACACTTCTATTCTCTTTTTGGGCCACGTGAATAATGAATTTCCGCACATACTTCCTGGAATTTGTTTTTGGTTTTCCATTGAGTTCAATACGAGTCATTCTGTGTACATTTCTGGTGATTGGGACTTGATAATAACACTTCAGAAAATAGCAGCCACTTCTTTCATTTTCCTAGCACGGGGCTTCTAGTGGCAACCTCTGCATCATTTTAGGTGGCAATTGGATATATTGCCTGCTTGTAGTCGGTGGGGCTTCCTAAATGTACTTAATAAGCTTTGTGTTTAAGGCAGTATAGATACAGAAACCGCATTAAGGGCCTGTTTGGATGCACCCTCAAAAGGGACTTTTGACACTGAAATGCCATTTTGAGCCAAACCCCAGTTTGGCATCTCCATTTGGACAAAATCTCACAAACCCCATCTGATACCTCACTCATAGAAATCCGTGCTGAAAAGTCCACTCGCCAAAAAGTATTCGGACTGGTTTTCAGCGAGTAAAAGAAAAGGTCGATCAGCGAAAGGGGTTTGCAAGAAATCCCTTGCACATAAGTTTTGTCAAGTTGGCTAGCATTTTCCTGTCTTTTCTCCCAATTAAGAATAGGTAGGTCTGTTCCAATCTCAACCAAAAGTTGATGGTAGCACCTCCTGTCGACCTTGTGAAGCTTGGAACACCCAAATGTATTCACATCTTATTGAAATTCATTTATCATTTGTTTCTGTCCTCATGTTACAATTACTTCGTTTCTGGCTAGAGGTGTAAGGATGCTCAATTTTCTATGTAAATGGAAGAGTAGTTTGTACATAATATTCCATGGCAATTCTACGTACTAATTAATAGACAGACCGGAAGGAAATCATTATGAGAATATTACCTGCAACTCCTTTTCATTTTGCTTCAATCCTTGAATTATGTAAATTATCATGAAACTTTGTAAAGGTCAATTTTCTTAATGAAATATATGATGAATGTACATTTTCGTTGAATAGGATCTAAAAGTTCTAATAAATCATCTTTTTTTTTTGGAATTCAAGTTGTAGATTGTAACGTTTTAACAGCAGCGGTTTGTTTAAGACCTCTCTTTATCCTCGGAACTCCATTATACTATTCACCACATTTTATGGTTGATATACTTAGCTTGTTGCAGTTCTTCACACAGTAATTGCAGTTCTTCACACGGTAATCATTCTCCAATGTCCATGCAGGCTACATATTGGAAGAGGATATAGTTCAACAATCTTCATCAGTAAGCTTCTCAAACATACTGCTTTGTATTACGTAAAACACAGTTTCATATGCAAATGAAGCATGAATTGAGTGTGCATTCGTAAATCAGATCAGGCAAAACAAATGTCTTTGACAACTGAGTTGCAGTTTGCATTTCATATTTGAAATTTAAGGTAGCTTCCACTTGGAAGGCAAAACAAGAATGTCAAAAAAAAAAAAAAAAAAACCCTTCTGCATTAGCATTATCGAAAGTAGGCATTTGGTAACACATTGCTTTTTTGGTATGGAAAACCATAGTTGTAAAACTCACTGACTTGACTTGAAACTCGACCGAGTCAACTCAACTCTGCAAGATTTTGAGTTGAATTATCAGGAAATTCGTTTTTGCGACTAGGGCCTGACCCAGCAGACTTGTTGGGTTGATTCGCTAACTCGGTTGACTGAACATGACACGGGTGACTCAGGCCGAGTCACTCAATTTGTTAAGGCACTGCTTAACTAAAATAAAAAGAGTAGAGGTAGGGGTCAAACCCACGGCCCCAATCAATTTGTCAAGGCACTGTGCATTTAATATACTTCTTTTTGGATGGGTTAATGAAGGAAATTTAATCGAAAAGACCAAGTTCCTTTGAAACTCTACATATGGTTTAAATCTTCTAATGTATATTTTTTATTTTTTGCAGTGGTTCGGGAGAAAGACATATGCTGGGAATACGCTGAAAAACTAGATGGAAACAAGGTGAAATGTAAATTTTGCCTTAGAATTTTGAATGGGGGCATTAGCAGATTGAAGCATCATTTATCTCGAGTGCCTAGTAAAGGCGTTCATCCATGTAGCAGAGTAAGAGACGATGTTAGTGATAGAGTCAGAGCTATAATAACATTGAAGGAGGAGGAGAAGGAAGTTTCTAGCACTAAAAAGCAACAATCAGCTGAAGGTAAGGCTTCTCGAAATACGCCCGCTTCTAAAGCTCTTGTGTCCATAGACATGATGCCTCCACTAGCAAAAATCTTTCCTTCCAGTCCAACGGTCGTGCCCCCGTCCTCAACTGATTGGGAAAACGCAGAGAGAAGCATTGCTCTATTCTTTTTTGAAAATAAGTTGGATTTCAGTATTGCACGATCTTCTTCCTATCAGCAAATGGTGGAAGCAGTTGCGAAGTGTGGCCATGGTTTCCGGGGTCCATCATTGGAGGCTTTGAGGACAACATGGCTGCAAAGGATTAAATCTGAGGTCAGTCAACAATCCAAAGAAATAGAGAAAGAATTGGCAACAACAGGCTGTACAATCATTGCAGATACGTGGACAGATAATAAAAGGGCTGTGATAAACTTCTTAGTTTCATCGCCTGGGGGAACCTTTTTCCACAAATCTGTCGACGCGTCCACGTATTTCAAAAACACAAAATGTATGTCTGATTTATTCGATTCGGTTATTCAAGATGTCGGGCCAGAAAATGTTGTTCAAGTGATCATGGATAATGCTTTGAACTATGCCGGCGTGGGAAATCACATCATGCAGAACTATGGCACGATCTTCTGGTCACCTTGTGCATCCCATTGCTTGAATTTAATCTTGGAAGAAATTTCCAAGATTGACTGGGTGCACAGATGCATCTCACAGGCACAATCCATTTCCAAGTTCATTTACAACCATACATGGGTGCTTGATCTGATGAGGAAATTCACAGGCGGGCAAGAACTTGTCCGCACTAGTATTACGAGGTCCGCCTCAACTTTCCTCACCTTACAGTCGATGTTGAAGCAACGGCCAAGGTTGAGGCATATGTTCAATAGTCCGGAGTATTCATCTTCTCAATATGCCAACAAGACTCAAAGCATAGGTTGTGTTGACATTCTTGATGATAATGATTTTTGGAGGGTGGTTGAGGAAATAGTAGCAGTTTCAGAGCCGATATTGAAAGTACTGAGAGATGTTGCTGGCGGGAAACCAGCTGTGGGATCGATCTATGATTCAATGACCAGGGCCAAGGAATCTATTAGGACGTATTACATAATGGATGAAAATAAATGCAAGCTGTTTTTGGACATAGTGGATAGAAGGTGGCAGAAGCAGCTCCATTCGCCTCTCCATTCCGCAGCGGCATTTTTAAATCCAAGCATCCAATACAATCCGGAGGTTAAGTTTCTCGGACATATAAAGGAAGAGTTCCTTGCTGTTCTGGAGAAGCTGCTGCCGACGCCTGAATTACGACGTGATATCACCGGACAGATTTTCGCATTTAAGAAGGCGCAGGGGATGTTTGGTTGTAGCCTGGCTAGGGAGTCGATCAACACAACCCCACCAGGTACACGCATGCTTCAGGTGAATGCTAAGGAGATTCATGAAATGGCAATTGAGGGTCTTCATTGCAGTACAAGTGCCATTGTGGTACGCGTTTGAGATTCAGGCTATTCACTATGTGGGACCCACCTTGAATATTCCTGGCATAAAGATCAGATCATGATCCACTCTTTAGACAGGCCATGTGTATATGAGAGGAGCGTATATGAGAGGTATGGATGGTTGGGAGAAGGAAAAAAAAAGGACCATCGGTCCAGTCCATATTTGTTGTTCCCTTGTGGCCAACTATGAATGGACTAGGCATGTTCATGGTGAATCTACCTAACAAATGGCCTGGGATCTTGCACATGCATTCCATGTTAGCATGTTTATACGAAGAAAATCCCCCATCATCTCTGCAAGAATCTCCTTAGCATTTTCTATACTTTTTCTTTCAACTCTAGTGTGTGTGTGTGTGTGTGTGTGTGTGTGTGTGTGTGTTTGTTATATTTCTGGGCTTCTTAAGCCACTGAAATTTACACATGCAGCGTTATGGTGGGATCAATATGGCGACTTGGCACCTGGGTTGCAACGGATCGCAGTTAGGATACTTAGTCAGGTTTGCAGTTCTTCTACTTACGAGAGAAACTGGAGCACGTTTCAGCAGATTTATTCTGAAAAGAGGAATAGGCTGGAAAAGGAGACCTCAAATGATCTTCTGTTTATAAATTACAATCTCAAAGTAGCAGCCCGAGCAAAAGGGAAGCCTGGAGATGCCGATCCCATTATAGTCGATGACATAGATATGACTTCTGATTGGGTGGAAGAGACGGAAAACCCAAGCCCAACCCAATGGCTTGATCGGTTTGGTTCTGCTTTGGATGGTGGTGATTTGAACGCTAGACAATTTAGCGGCGCGATGTTTACTTCAAACGATCACATATTTGGTTTGTGATTGGTCGCTATTGGTATTGGGAAAACGAGTCCAAAACAACTGGTTGTGTGACTTGCATCACAGGCTTACAATACAACTAGTTGCTTTGAACATGAGAGATAACTCAATCATTGGTCTGGAATGTACATTCACTACATACGACTACTGGCAGGTCACGATGCAAAGATCACACTGGTTGAGTGATCTCGACCCCTTGAATGTTGGTCATTTTGTTATGGCCGTCCATTTTACAGGGTCATATATTGGATGGTTGACATCATCTATTGAAAACGTTTCTTTAGAATGATGAGCAATCAAAGGTAAGGGGGGTTTTGAATAAATGTTTCAGGCTGATGATTTGACCCATTTGCATCCGTTCAATCTTGACCATCTGTTTTTCTCATCTTACTGATCAGCTGGTTAGGATCGTCCAGCTAGGGTGGTTCTTCAATTGTACAGTTCAGATTGGTGAATAATCTACTGCGTGCCCTAGAGCAACTACTTACATTGTAAGCCTATGATACAACTAGTTGTATCAGAGCCTTTTCCCTTTGTATAATCATATTTAAGGTGTAGTTTATTCTGAATGTTTGTCCTATAAGTTGTTTATGTAACTAGTTTCACAGTTGTAGCAGTTTAGATGTATAAATATTATTACTACCCGTTTCGTGGAAAAGAATACCATCCTGCATCAAGAACATTAACTCGTCTGCTCGTTCGTTGATGGCTCCTCGCTAGGCAATCCTGGACTGACTAGGATTCAGGGGGTGATTATTGTGTAGTTCTATGAGTTGCTGACTCGACCCAAAACTTGGCCGAGTCAACTTGATTCAACAATATTTCAAGCTGAGTCTCTGGGAAACTCGGCCACGAGCTCGGCTTTGTTTAATCTTGTATTGGTTTGGAAACTCAGCCAACTCGATATGACTTGGTGCGACTTGAACGGAGTCAGTCGCTAACACATGGGCCTTTCGTAATAAAAATAAATATGCAGGGACAATAATCGTGCAGACCTATTACCATCATTACATGGTCAGAAGCTATATTTTTTTTAAAAAAATAAAATAAAATAAATTTATATATGAATTTTAAATATTTATTCATTGCTTATATAAGTCAACAATAATACTGAGTCAGGTCAATTTAAGACTCGTTTGACTTCTTGAGTCAACTTGACCTGACTGGACATTGAGTCGAGCCTAGTTCTCGGGTTTTAGAAATATGGATTAGAGATGATAAAGGTATGATTTCTGTGACTTCTTTCAAGGCCTGTCAATGCATATCAAGGGATTTTAACAGGGCCCGCGAGTACAGAATATGAGATTAATGCTGAGGATTTCATCTTGAGATAAGGGCTACTGCGAGTATTTGTTGTGAAGCGCTCTGGTCTGGTAACACGGCGGATGTTATAATTTGAGCTGTGAAAAGTCTGCTTCTATGTGTTCGATGAAATTCGCCATGTTGCCTCTATGATAAACGTTTTGTGAATGTGATAAACTCGGGTCAGAAAGGGTGTTCCGCTATATGTTTGAAGAAAATATTTCTAGGATGTTATAAATTAGGCTCGGAAAGGCTCATCTTCGGCGTCGGTCAGATCTCCTACACATGCAGCTGGCTCCCCTTTAGTTTGTAGTTATTACTTGCGGCGGGAATTCTAGCCGAGTCTGATAAACACACGCTCCTCTAAAGGCACATGCCAATCTTTTGTATTCTCTCGCAACATCCGAACCATGCATCAGGTGTGCCTATACATAAAGATGATGTGGTCCAATGCATGGGCAAACCACACGTGAGCAAACAGTGGATGGTCTACCTGATGCAAAGTCAAATCCTCTACACCGTAAGGCCCAACTGACGCACGTACCAGGTAAACCTGTCAGATTGGCCCACACGCTTAGTTAAAAACTCAAAAAAAAAGAAAAAAAAAAAAGAAAAAAGAATGGACAAAAATGAGGCCCTTTTCACCGTGATGTATCTGTACATCCAAACGGTCAGTCTCTTTTCACAGATTATTTTAAGGCATGGTAACAAAAATGAGGCATATCCAACGCTCGAGTGGACCACACCGAATAATAAGCTTGGTTGCATTAAAATGCACAAAGCATTAAATGCAAGAGTCATCTGTGGTGTGGTCCATTTGATCGTTGGATCTACCTCATTTTTGTTAGTATGCCTTAAAATAATCTGAGAAGAGGGACTGACAGTTTGGATGTACAGATACATCACGATGGGCCCGCCCACATAACTGCCCGTTCGGAGCTAGGGACGGCGGGGGTAGTACGCAATCCGCGTCTAAATTTGTGTTTTCACTTCATCCACGTCTACATGACATTACTAATAGGTTGGATGGTAGAAAAACATCACAGTGGCCCTCGGAAAGGTTTCAACTGTGCTTGTCATTATCAGTGTAGCTTCCTTTGGTGTGGTCCACTGGAGCTATGGACCTGCCTCATTTTTAGGAAAATATCATAAAATGGTCTGATAAAAGCAATTAACGGCGTGGCTAAAAGCAATCCGTCCGGGCGGGGGTAGGACGCAATCCGCGTCCATATCACAATATCCAAGGGGACTGAACTGCGGTAGGCATCGTCCAGCAAAAGGAATGATGAGAGCAATGGTCCATATTCAACCAACATAACTCGCAATGAATGGATGGTTAAGTTTGTCCAATCAGTTAGATCTTTCAGACCATAGCACATGTGCATCTCTACCCACCAGATCAACGGTCCCGATTACCATATATGCTTTCCAAGTGCACCGTACGGAAGGAAATGCACAGAACTTCCATGCAGCAACCTTCAAATTAACAATCAACAGCAGTTACAGCACAAAACACTAGTAACGGTAACGGTCATGGAGAGTGACACTCGAATAAAAAGAAATCGTTCCCCATGGATTTGATTTGGGTGATGTTCTCTACATGTCCCATCTCATCACCATAATCACCATGGCCCACAAAAACCATCATGTCTTCAATGCCGTCTACACCGTTGTGATTGCTGGCATTGCCTTCTACATCCTCTCCATTGTTTACACGAGAAGGCAAATCATCTTTTCGGGAGTGTGGCCTGCCTCCTCAACAGTAGTAAGTTCCGCCCTTTCTTCTCATTATCTTCTTCTTCTTCTGGCTTCTGATTTTCTTGTCTGATTGTATTTTCTAGTTATTTCATATGATGTTTTGGAGAAATGCTGATGTGATCTGTGGGATGATAGATTGAAGGGTGCGACTTGTGGCTATATCCAACCTGGAACTTGCGATGGAGGCACATGCCATTCATTAGGTGGGACCCACCATGAAGATGACCTGGACCAAAAAATAGGCCAGTCCACCCATCGAGTGGGCCATGTGTATGACAGTTGGGAAAAAATAACAGATCTCTATATGATTGGACCAACTTTTTTCTGGATAGGGAATATATTCGGTGGACCCCACTTGATGAATGGTTTAGATCTCGGTCACACACACCAGATTGGCATGTGTTCTACAAAACGCATCTTGAATCTATCCTCCAACATTTCTCCATGAATCATAAGATTCCCATCAGCAGCTTAATGTGGAAACTGGGAAGTGTCTGGTTCAAGGAATTACATGATCCTCTGGCAGAGAATGGAGGATGATACCCACCATCAAGATACCTATTCACTGTATACTTGTCGTATAGATACCCCAATCTAAACTGTTCAAATTGCCGGCCCACTGAATGGGTTGAAGTCCAAAGTCACTTTGATAGGACCTCTGGCTATCTAAGCGGGCAGTTAAAAGTACAAAGTTCAGCAGTCCAAATTCAACGGAAAATATCCATTTATCAGACTACTAGGATGCTCAGATCAGTGGGATTTGATCTATGCCCCATTCACGGTGGGGCCCATGATTCGGATAGTCTGGATTGAGTGCCCGCCTATGGCTGTCCAACAGTGTGGAATGCGGCATAATGTTCTGCTCTGTTGTCTTTCTTACTTCAATGCAATGCCTTTTTCAGATTCTAATCACATGGATCATGCCTCCAATCTATCTTGACCTGCGGCAGATAATGCTTCATCACAGCCTCATCAAGTTATATGGACAAGGCCCATATGGGATGGCCCATCTGTTGGGACAAAAATGCCACATTCTGAGGCCTTTCGATTGACCAAAGAAATGGTGAATCACCGAGTGAAAGACAATGTGATCATTGTAACCTCTGGCAACCATGCATTCATGGACTTCATCTTGAATTGGGTTAAATGCCTGACTGATCTTGGACTGTTTAATCTTCTTGTAGGTAATTTATTTATGATTTATACGAACCCCCTTCTACCCATCGTTCGGAGTATCCCCAATATTATTGAAATATCCTTGATATTGTCCGTATCTCCAGCTCAGAGATAACGATAACACTGGTGGCCTTAGAAATTCGAGGTATTGGTGATTTATCGTTAAGTGTCGCTTGTATCACCAATGTATCGATATCACCAATATTTTCAATTGCGTAAATTCCATTTGTCGCTTGTATTGATGATATTTCGATAATATCACCAATGTATCGATATCGCCAAAAATCTATTAAAATTTCCTTTTTTTTTTTTTTTTTATGGGTGCATGGTTGCATGCAGTGTTCAAATTGTCAATGATAATACTGATCATATCACCATATTATCGTTATCGCAGCATGGGTGATGTCGAGACCGCGAAATCGAGACCGCAATCTTTTGTTCCCTCTCTAATTGTCGATGATTTCTTGGCAAAGTATCTTGTGTTGCTTACATTCTTAAATATTGATGGATGTTTGGATGGATAGATGGGATGGTTGGACTGGTTTCTTATGATAACAAGTGCTTTTAGGCCCCCATTAAATGAAAATTTATTATGCATGCATCATTTTTACAAATTTTTTATTCTTAAATATGAAAATACGTGTATTTTAGCATCTCCTAAAGTTTCACTGAAAATTTCCACCTCCCTCATGTTTCCCTTATTTTCGGTTATCGACGATTTATTGGCGATATCGACATGATTTCCATATCCCTGGCCAGAGAAACTTGTTGCGATACCGATACTTTGAACACTGCTAGTACCGTAGATGGGCCTTGGCCATAAAATCATTTTGGTCAGATGATCCTGACTGCTTGATTGGCCAATTCTGTAAGTAAATGTGAATTCTGATTTTTGGGTCATGGCCCATATGTAGAGGGACCCGGCGGTCTCGTGAAAGTTGCCATGTGCTGCCATGGGACATTGAGTGATGCTAGTTGCATAGCTCCCCTCTATGTTTCATATTCTTTAGGGGCTGTTTGGATTGGTGGAAAGCAAAAGGTGATTGAGGAAATGAAATTGATTTTCTTAGATGTGTGATTTCTTTCGTTTGTCAGATGGAGGAAATCAATTTTCTTTTCCTCAAATTTTCTCTATGAAGGGTCATCTACTTTTCTACTCTCGGACCTAAAGAAAAGGAAACATTTTCCTTTTCGACGATTTCCCACAGATCTCCATTTCCACAGTTTTCCTCAGATGTGATGTTTTCCTTTCCTCATTTACTTTCTGATTTCCACCAATCCAAACAGGCCTTAAAGAAGTTCAAATTGCTGTTTGCAGGTGCTTTGGACACCACGCTTTTGGAGGCTTTATATAGGAAAGGCATTCATGTCTTTGATATTGGAAGTAATATGACTACAGCTGATGTTAGTTGGACATCATATGAATTTCTTGAAATGGGGAGAGAAAGTAAGTTTGATCACTCTTTTTCTATCGTTCGGCTACGAGATATTGATGTGCGATGCAGATATGGCTTGGTTAAAGGTAATCTTCACTTGGTTTTATTCTAAAATCTACTAATATAGTCCTTCATTTCACTGGATTATTAAGTCTTTCGAATTGGAGACTAGATCTGACATGTATGTGCATCACAGCACTGTCTCTAGTCTGGTCTTGATGAATAACATTGACACCTTAGGCCCGATACTAATTTGATCCTTTTTAGTCCACTCACCACTAATTTCTGTTAATCTGTTGCCTAGCTAAAAATCATGTTCTACTATGTTATTTCGTGCCAGTTCTACTATGTCGGCCAACTAAGATAGGTTTAAATGTTTACCATTGTGAGGTTGATGGATCTATGGTTAGAAAAGAACCAATTGATTGCAATGAGATTCCCACAGTAATTAAATAGGCCCCACCACAATTCTGACATTTCGTAACGAATCCCATGAAGGATTATAGGTCATTTGCGATCAGATCACTACTTTTGCTGATCCAAAATCATGTTTTCATACTCATAGTGTATATTAAATTGTGGAATAAATCTCTATTAAGAACCTAGAGATTTATCCTTTGATTTATGAAACATCGTATGTATAATGGTATGCATGCAGGACCTATAATAATAATAAGTGCTTTACTAAGCGCAAGCATGGCATGATAGGTCCAAGATCCAATGCATCTATCAGAATGGCACCACCATATTGATGCCCTCGCCCAAGAGTTAGGTTGATTCACTGGTCAGGTGGGACATAGTTTGCAAAACAAATGTATGGCAACAAATCATGCCAGATTCAAGCAAATATGCCAAGAAGGAAAGAAGAACTAGCCTTGATAAAGAAATCAAGGTTTCGAACCTCCAAACACTAAATATGGAATTTACGTGATGGACGCGGCACTTTTTACTCTACATGCACAACAATAGTGAGGCTTGTACTTACTGGAAGAGTGTAGAAGGTTCTAGAGTAGGATAGACCCATGTACTGGTCTGTAGTGAAATCTAGAAATACAAGCCACTACTAGGGTCTGGCCTATTATAGAGCCTTCTACACTCTTTCAATGTGTACAAGCCTCGCTGCTATGTACATGCAGAGCCAAAAATGTCTAATGGCTAAGTCCATGGTGTAACCTCCTTGTCTATGACATTCTGCTCCATGACTACTGTAAATGCACTTTTTGAGACCCAAAATCTCCTTACAAAAGACTCTTGTGTATCTTCTTTCTCCTCCTCTTCTTCTTCTTCTCATTCGCATCAACTGTATCCTTCTCCCGTGTAAGTTAATCATTTCTGCAAATGAATTCTTACTCTCGCCGCATATGAATTGCACTCAGACCTTGTCATATGGGTCATACCTGAAGGTTCAAGAGGAATATTTTGATTCTCTGGCAGACTTACTCTGGCTGACTCATGGATGACACACAGGTAACTATAAATTACTAAAAAATTGCTTACATGGCATACAAATAATTAGAATTAAAGCGTTCAAATTATGGGGACCAGTTTAGATGTATCATAAACTAATAATTACACTTATCTGGTTAATGAAACATTAGATTGCTAGACATTTATTGAACGGTTAGAAATGAAAAAAATCCAAAGTTCTTATTTCAAAAAATATTTGTCCACGAATCAGATGTTCGGATTGTTCAACTAGCATGATTTTTACATTGTAACTTAATGACAGTGGGTTCTAGAATTTAATCAGTTTAATTCGGGTTAACACATGCCACATATTTTAACCATTTCTAAATGCCTGCATATCAAGTGTCATATGCAGCTCGAGTATCAAATAACTCCCCAAGGTTCAAATATCACAACAATGGGCAGGAGGCCGGAATTTTGTGATATTCTAAGCAATTCCCGAACACACCCTTATACTGTCTGATTCTTCAAGCACAAAAATAAGCCTATATTAGAATTTTAAATGGTTCCAAAGACTTTTTTGGCATGAAACCTGTTCCAATCTTCAAAAATAATATTGCCTTTTAATGGGTCATAGGTGTTGTTTGTAAACTATATGAGGTGCCATTTTCTGGTATTTCAAAGACATTGGGAAAATTCAACTCCCCAAGGCAGTACTGACTTTCCACCTTAATAGTACATTTCATCAAACATTGTATCAAAAACTAATTGAAATGCTACATCCGGCCTCAACAGACTTTGTCATTAGCTGAAACTAAATTAATCTTGTGATTCGCTCTTCTTCATCTATTTTTATCATTAATTCACCATCTATGTTTCCGTATTGTTCTTGGAGCAGAATCCACTTCCGTATTTCGCTTGTTTTCCAAAGGCAGACATTTTAACTTCAAGTGATCAGCTGATCCCCACAGTCACTGATGACAGCTTGGAGAAATGGGAAGAAGGTGGACATTGTATTACAGTCTTTTGAAGTTTGTCTCATAGATTTTATTTCATTTTCATGTTCACATTTGCTTTAATGTTTCTAATAATTGTATATGCTGAGTGCCTAACGCATCACGCTGTTATAACTTGTCAGGACTAATTTGTGAACTCATTTAACGGAGTAGCATTGACATTATATCTTGAGTCCAGGCCCGTATTTAGCTGTCAAGAGCCAGGCACGGAGCTGAATTTCAGGCCAAATAAACTGGGCAGGGCCTGGACCAGATCCACCCTAGACTAGCCCAATGCTAATCCCTTTATATACATTATGAATTCCAGTTTTTGGGTGTGCTCAGGTATGAATATATAGATGGTTATGAAAAAATAGCTTTGCTAGTCACACACACGTGTGCAATAAAGCTTATGTACATGCCACACATGTAAAAGCAAGGCACATGGGTGCAAGATCCAATCATCAGGTTGGTCCGACCATGTACATCTTTTCCTAAAAATATATCGTCCACTCGGCATGCGACCCCAATACCGGAAACAGGTGGACGGGTGAGAAAACTTGAACCCAGTTTTTCATAGTGGTAGATTTCTTGTGCTAATCAACCACCTGACGAGTTGATCAACTTGATTCTTGGACTAGGGCATCAATATAGTGGTGTTGTTCTTTTGGACGGATTTGACCTCAGACCTGTAGAGCCATGTTGGCACATGTGTGGTGTACTGAGATTTATTGCACACGAATGTGCGCTTAGCAAAGCTTAGGAATAAATACAAGTTATACAGACATAGTTTCAGATACTAGATGGGTTATATCTTCCAATCTGGTATATGTTTTAGTTGCATCATTTTTTAGTTGCATTTGGATGCATTATTAAATTGAATCCCAAGCATTCAACTTTAATCATGTTGAAATGACCAAATGGTAACAAAGCTTACAGTATTCATAATGAGTGACCCTCAAATTACAGCTACATTTTCTTTCAAGTTCATCCTGAAATCGATGTAATTTCAATATGGTGCCCGGCATCACAAAATTACTAACTCCTTAGCACCCTCATCCATGCTGGATTTGTGCAATGCCTCAACATTGCTCAGGTCAGCCCACCACCCACTTGCACCGCCAAGTACGAGACACCAAGGAATTAGTGAGAATGTAAGATAACCCAAAAGAGTGGCTGTATTAGACTATGTAGAGAAGATTACAACTTTGCGGAGTTTGTCCCAAATGAGGACTCCCTTATTATAGGGTTGAGAACCTTCCAGCTACTTAACACCAATGGTTATGATTAATCCATGTGGCATATATCCAATGGTCAAGAATTCTCTAGAATCTTTATATATTCTTCTACACTTCTCTGTGCTACCAAAAACTCACTAAAGACAACCTTCCTGAGATATCTACACAAATTTACCATTTTCTAGCTACCTCTATAGGATTCTAGCCAACTACAAAAGTCTCTGTACATTATGTACTAACCTCCTATGTACAAAATGAGCCAGAAATGGCCAAACTCCAACATTACCCGTGACACTAATCATTTGATATGAATGCTAAGGAAGGTAACAGATTGTTGCAGTTCAATTTAATACTTCGTTTCTCTATTTCATTTCTTAAATTGTAGATTAAATCTTCATTTTTCAGAAAATTATGTTTGATTTTGTTTTTTGTTTCCACCATTTTCCCCTTAAGATTGGTTTTTCTTGATGACATGCCGATTTACCATAAAATCTGATGCAAAAATGTCCTTATATTTGTAAGCAAAGGCCAAAATACGAGCTACATGTTTCAGTTGTGATCTGAGTAACTTCTTTTCCTACATTTTTTTAGAACAGATCTTTTTCATCAACTTCTTCTTTTTTCTCTCAAATCCAACATAATTGTTTTAGCAATCTATCTGCTTAGACAATTCAGTTTGCTCAGACAATTTGGTTTTCACCTTCCACAGTAAAACGTGACTTAAAGTTGGAATTTTCTACTGGCGACCGGCAGAATCTGCAAAAAGATTTACAAAAGAATGGATGGATATGATTCAAACTTATGACGGTCTATCAGATCAGTTGAGTTTTAATCCACTCATGCGCTAAAGTTTGGGACCTTCCATTGATGAAGAAAGCAGACTTTTCTATGCTTTTGATGGTAACCTTAAGCTGGGAATCTTGCCTGCAAATATTTTTTTGCAGTGGACATACATACTTTGTCCAGGTAAGTCCTAGTGTGCTTTAGTAAATCCAATGGGTGGATCCCACTGTAAACGGGTCACAGTCCAAAATCATATTATTTGACAATCCTAGTCTCCAAGTTATGGGTTTTTGTTTTCTATCTGGACCACTGACTCTACTTTGTGTCAACCATCCATTTGATGCCCACCAATCCAACAGTTAGGATCACCCATTCAGTGTGATTTTGGGTCTATTACCAGTCAAAACGGGACCCGCAATTTTGACAGTTTGGATTTTGGTACATTTAACTCTTCCTAGGAAAATCTTTATGCAAATATCACTTATCATATACCGTTTTCTTTTTTCTTTTTCAATAGCATGGAATGGCTCTATCTGCATTTCTGTGGTAGTTCACTATTTTTCTAAGCCTTTAACTTCATAGACAGGCAATGTATGAACAGCTCAGATTGGAACCATATGCCGCACATACTACATATCAGCATGCAGGTACTGACGGAAAGCGCCACCGTCTATGGGAAGCGAGGCTTTTCCATGACCCACCAGAATATAATGATTTGCCTGGTAATCTGTATATATAAGGTCTAATGACACCCAGATCCATAGCTCAACTGGCAGACTGAGTGGATATACCTCGTTTCAACACTTGAGGTCTTGGTATCGATCCCTAGTGGGGGTGGCTAACATGGAGTGTGTGTACTGACATGGGTGTGTACTAACAAGCTAACCCAAAAAATAATAATAATAATAATATCTAATGTAGCTTGTGTATTGTATTCCTTCAGATTGCTACTTGTGAATACGTGTTGATAGTACATAATTAAGACTTCCCCATGTGAGGAATGATCACATACAACCCATTGCCTGGGAACTTTGGATGCAACCCAGCTGACATGCCAATGTGTCACGTGTAGGGATCCAAGATATGTGTAAGGTCGGTCCTGCCATGAAGATGATCTGGATAACAAAAATAAATAAATCATGCAATCCACTCATCAGGCAGGTCACACTTGTACTTTGAATCCAATCTTTCACAGGTTTGAGTTAAGCCATCCATAGTTTTTGTATGTGGTGCACATCTGATGAGCGGACAGGCCTGATTGTTTAGCCAGGTGATCTTCGTGGCAAGGTCCACCTTATACACCACTAAGAGGCCCTACACACTGACACTTGAGCTGGTTGCAAGAGAGGTTCACACTTGAGTTATGGATGATCTTCCCTTTTTGCATGCAGTCCATTTATTTGTGTTTTTATGCACTCATGACACTGTATTTTGTTGCATGGAAAACTCAATGGCTGTAACCTGAGTTTGAAATTAGTGCAGGTGGTTTCTTGTCATTTAAACCATGCATTCCCAGGAGTCTGCTGCTAGATGGGGAGCATACAATTGAATTGCACTTCTCCCTCATTAATTACCAAGTATGCATTGGTCGTCCATCAGCCTAGTCTCAATACTTTCCTTTTTAAATATCTCAGTATGGGTGTGTTTGGTTGCACCAAATTTATGAAATATCATGAAAATTCTCACCAATTAGACTGATTGATCATGAAATATCATGATATTTGGTGCAACCAAGCACACCCTAAGAAAATACTAATGTCTGTTAATCACTTCTATTCGAAACATCCTTGCTTATACAGTTGAAGCAGATCAGAGCGGCGCTTGCGGTTGCTTTGTTGTTGAATCGGACACTGGTGAGTAGTTTGCAAACCTTCAGGCCATTGCCTGCCTTCAAAATGTTTTCCGTTTAAATTGCAATTTCTAGACTGAGAAAATATTGCACTCTTGTTCCAATTTCAAAAGATGGCAAGTGAGAACCCCAATGCATTTCGAAACGTGATTTGAACATGTCATGCTTTCAGTATATAGTTAATGCACACAGCAATGTATAGTATAGTTGTAACAGGCTCTAGATAAAACAAATAACTTGTTAGTACAGTGTTTGTCTGGTAATTTATTATCCATGAGTATTGGGATCGATAGAAATGCAGAGCAAAATCTCACCCCTTTGACTGTCGAATGTAATTAACTCAAGGATCCTGTTTAATGGACTGGATATAAGATTAAGGATTTATACAGGTGTTGAACTGTTGAATCCTTGATGATGAGCTGAAATACTGTGTTTTGTGTAACTTTCTAGACATGGCCCAGTTTATAGTTATATGTCATTCAACAAACTCTCTCTCTCTCTCTTTATAGTTATATGTCATTCAACAAACTCTCTCTCTCTCTCTCTCAATGTATTTTTCTTCCAGGTGATGCCACCATTGTGGTGCAGATTCGATAGACTGTGATCCCCACATCCTGGAGTTCTGCCTGGGACATTGACAAGACAGCCTTTTCTCTGCCCCTTGGATCATGTATTTGAGGTATTGCCATTTCCAGGATTGATTAACGAAATATGAGTTGGGAATTTTCCCACATGTGATGTAAACAATGGCTGCGCTATACTTCTAGGCGGGCCCTCTTGGGCTCGTTTTGATTACCGTATTGTGTTTGGTGCATCGGTATGTGACTGATTAATGCTTACATGGTAAATGAAACTGTTTATGAGAATGGATGGTATGTGTCACTACTCAAATGAGCTGCTGTAAGTTGCAATTTCACCTGATTAGACCGGAACAGCTGTTAGAATGATGCCAAAGAGTCACTGCATTTTAAGGCATGCGCTCATCATTTGCATGCATTGTGCACGTTTGATTACACAATCACCTCGAAATGCAATTTCTAGTCTAGTAAAGTAGAAATAACCAAATCATAATTTCCTTAAAGGTCATGTTTTGATTTCACCAATCCAATGGAAATAAATGGAATGTGAAAACGTTCTACATTGATATGACAGATTGAGATGTTTGGATAGCAAAGAGAAGGGCATGTTTAGATGCACAAATCAACTTGAATTGCTAGTGCTAGTCTAGTAAAGTGGAAATAACCAAAACATAATTTCCGAGTACATATTGACTGGGCACCAAATTGCAATCGGGTTACTTTCAAGTTGGATTTGATTTCTAGAAAACATCATTTATCTTTGTCAGCTCTACTTGATTAGACCAAATGTTTGCAGTTCAGCTTGTGCAACCAAACACAGCCTTAATAATCTTTCAAAGCTTAAGAATCTGACGGGTAGCTATGCTGTGACTACAGTTGAAATTCATGTTGAGCGAACACCCAGAAGAGGAATTTGGCCCAGGGATCAATTTCAGAGAGTACTCTTTCCTTGACAATCCGTTACTGCCCAATCGGGTACAATCCCATCTGAAACTTAAATATATAAACATCGTAAGGAGTTGGGTTTTTTTCACTAGCCTTTCTCATGACCGGAAACATTTTCTTCTTGACGGTTTCAGGTGAAGGAGTCATGGATGGAAGTTCAACTTTGAGATGAGCGATCTGCAGATTGCCATGTATCCAATAAAACAAGCCAACCATGGATACTTAGATTCCCCAAACACAGCAATGAAGAAACGGTATTTAAGTTTACTGGGCTAATGTGATGCTCTAATGATAAATTGCAATAATTGAAGCTTACGATCATCCCATGTTTCCTAGAGCTAATCAGTTTCCTTTTGCTCATTAATTTGTAAATGAGAACATATTTGCTAGTCCTCTCTAACGTTCTCTAATGGTTATCTGAGAGGACTCTGGCCCGCCATTGGCTGCTGAATAAGGGGTGCCCTGATCCCAGCACTTCTCAGGGTGGGGTCCTTACTTCCAGCCAATGGGGGCTACCGTAGTCCTCTCACTGTAAGTCTGTAACATTTGATAGGACTATGGTCCCTTATCTAATAGGCAGTACATGATATTATGAAATGTTTAAATTGAAACTGTGAATATGAATTGTGTCAAAACTTCAACAGTGGTTTTGGTAGGAAGCCTTTGAATGGGCGATCAGGGACAATTAGGACTCTTTTGTGTGTTTTTATGATTTTTGGGGCAACTTGGATTCTCTTTGCCCAGTTCACCATCTAGATAACATGGGTCCAAGTTGAAGTTATTTGGATGCCAATTTGAGGAAATGTACCCTTTCCAAATGCAGTTTCCATAAAAAGGTTACTTTTTCCAAAAACACATGGAGCTGATGGATGTTAACCTGTTTCACCACAGGTATCAAACCTAGTTGTAATTGGTGATTATTATTATTATTTAATTAGTCTGGCAGCGTACAACGTTTGATACACGGGCACTCGGTGCATACATGAAACTGGCTAAATTGTGTGGAACCCATTCTCACTAACTCACAATCCCAAAATCAGATTGGTCAAGCAATCCCTGTTGGGATTTTTGGCCTGCGGAATCACACAGATCTAGATCTAGGATAGCAATCCAATGGCACCAAGCATACAAGAGAATACACAAATTTAACGTAAAAAACCCTTTCGGGAAAAAACCACGGCACAAAGCGACAGAATTCCACTATGAAAGCATCAATTACAAAGAGAGAAGACTTACCCGATTCGAACAACCTTGAATCTCACCCTTGCTACACCCTTTGATAACCCTAGAACCCTTGAAGCCTTAGCATACCCTAGAATAACCCTGGGGACCCCTATAAATAGTTTAGGAAACTTCTCTTTCGCACCCTTGTGAAAGGCGACACCAAAATCCGCAGTCCGCATCAGATTCGGAAACGAATTTGCGTAACCTACGACTAGTCGTAGCTCTCCTACGACTGGTCGTAGCTCACCTACGACTGGTCGTAGACCACAGAGAAAAATAGCATAATGTCGCTGTACTTTGAGTCGTGCCAGGACTCGAACCTACGACTGGTCGAGTGCCTCCCACGACCAGTCGTGGCTGTCCCACGACCGGTCGAATGACCTCAAAAACTTTAGATTAAAGACTTCTCTTAACAATCTCCACCAAGTCCTCAATCTTCAACCGTGTAACTCCTTGACCTCTTCTCTTATATCTGCATTACATCATAGCTTCTTGTGTACACTTCGTCCTTCTTTTCTACCATCGCCAAGCCCAGAGAAGTTACACAGAACTTGAACTTCTCTGCAGGAACGTTCTTGTTGATCATGTCTACCGGATCTAAATCCACATGCCCAACCACCTTTGCTCCTGTCTTCCCAAAAGAAAGAAAGACGTAGTCTTCTTACCATCTCACTGCTAATCAATATTGCTTGCCGGGGTACTTACTCACAACACTGATAACCTGTGAAATAAACGGTCTAATCCAGACCATGACATGCACTGCCAACCACATTCGAATAAGGCTCATGAGATATCCGGCTTTTCCTCACTATTTTGGGACATGTCCTGAGGAAAACTTAAGGAGAGACTCGTAGGGAACGCTCTCCGGCTTTACCTGGCCCATCACATCCTTGATCAATACCTACGCATAAGGTATTCCTCCTGTGATTTCCAAAGCCTACTCCTCTTTCAGTCTCAACGCCGAGAATCATCTTTGCAGCCCCTCTAATCCTTCATCCTGAACGTCCCACTTAACTAAGTCTTCAGTATATTGATTTCAGACATGTCATAATTGGCGATTCACATGTCATCAATTCCTGACTCACCATAAAGGAATCAAACCACTGCCTAGGCGACAAGTCGAACCACGACCTCCTGCAAAGTCTTTTCTCAGCCCCTTTAACTTCGAATCGCTCTGGTTGCTTCATGTAAGTCTGCTCTTCACTTTCCCTTGTAGAAGTGCAGACTCCACATCTATCCTTCCAGCTCAAGATCACTTTGGCCAACCAGCGCCAATCACGGATCTAATAGACACCTGCTATGCCGTAGGCGCGAATATCTCTGAGAAGCCGATCCCTTCTCTCTGAGCATAACCCTTCACTACCAACATTGCCATGTATCTATGTTGTATCCTCCTGAAGATCCACCTGCATCCAACCGCTTTCCAGCCCACTGGAAGCTCTACCTGCTCCTATACATCGGTCTGGTATAACGAATCCATTATATCGCCCATAGTCACCTTTCACTTCTCAGCACCAGGCTCACCTAGAGCCATCTGAATAGAAGATGAATCTCCTGTGATATTGGAGTCGTCCATGTATCTCGTCGATATCCTGCGATCATGCCGTGTGATTCTTCTCACAGGTGGCTGCTCCACCTGCTTTGTATCCCTGTTCGCTCGTCTCAGCATTCCTACCCTGCCCGCTCATGTGGCCATGCCCAACATGCCACACACGTGCAGAGGTGGAATCCACTACATCTACTGTAGCTCCACCGTTTGAAGTGCTCCCGATCAACCTGTATAAGTTACCGAGTCGTTGCGCTTTCATGATTACCCATGCCCCCTTAGATACTTTAAGAGCACTATCAATACCTGTGTACTTGCATCCTTTTGCCTCAAGCACACCAAGAGAAATCAGATTCTGCTTCAAATCAGGAACGTACCTGACATCAGTCAAGGTACGCTCCACCCCATCAAATATCCTGATGCGCACCGTACTAACAGCCACAACATTACAGGCAATGTCATTGCCCATAAATACCTGTCCACCATCGCACTCCCTGTAGCTAGTGAACCAACTCCGATGAGGAGTCATGTGAAAAGATGCCCCTGTGTCTAGCATCCACTCGTCCTTACGATCATTGTATGACCGTCTGAGCGAAGTCACAGACAAAATATCACCATCACATCCATTCGATCCATCTGACGTGGCAACATTGGCCTCCTTATACGAAGCCTCAGAATCTTCTCTCTTCAATTTAGGATTTCCACAATCCTTCTTCACATGTCCTTCCTTCCCACGGTTTCAGCACTTTACCTTTCCTTTGCCCTTACCCTTGGATTTGGATCTAGAACCTGAAGAACCTATACCTTGTTGAGAATTCCCACCCATTGTAAACAGTGCATCAGAAAACGTCCCCATGTCGTTGTTTAGTTGTCTCATAGCCTTCCCTTGAAGAGCCGAGGTAACGGTATCGACACTCATGGTTTTGTTCGTGCTGCACATAGTGTCCTTGAATGCCTTAAAAGAAGCCGGGAGAGAATTCAGCAACATACATGCCTGTTCTTCATCTTACATCACTTCCTCCATATCCAGCAATTTGCAAGCTAATTTATTAAAGTTGCTGATGTGAGCCTCCAGATCTCCACCCTCTGCCATCTTGAAGTTATACCACTGCCGCTTCAAGTGCAGGCGATTTTCAGAGGATTTTTTCACATAGACATCCTCTAACTTCGCCCATAACTTAGCCGCAGTTTTCTCCCTTATGACGTTGTAGAGAACCTCATCCGTGAGACATGAATGGATCGATGATAATGCCTTCTTATCAAGAGTATTCCAATCACCATCAGTCATAGTAGACTTTCGCTCCTCAAGAGCACCATCTTCACCTTGCTTGATTAAGGAACTCATCACCTTGATCTTCCATAACTCAAAAATATTTTTCCCTGAGTACTTTTCAATCTCATACCTGGTGCTCGCCATTATTACTAGTCCCTCAGATTCGGATCTGTGCCCCAACCGAACTTTGTCTCTGACACCACTTGTTGGGATTTTTGGCCTGCGAAATCACACAGATCTAGATCTAGGATAACAATCTAATGGCACCAAGCATACAAGAGAATACACAAATTTAACGTGGAAAACCCTTTCGGGAAAAAACCACGGCACAAAGCGACAGAATTCCACTATGAAAGCATCAATTACAAAGAGAAAGGACTTACCCGATTCGAACAACCTCGAATCTTACCCTTGCTACACCCTTTGATAACCTTAGAACTATTTAGAATACCTTTAGGAAGCCTTAGCATACCCTAGAATAACCCTAGGGACCCCTATTTATAGTTTACGAAACTTCCCTTTCGCACCCTTGCGAAAGGCGACACCAAAATACGCAGTCCGTATCGAATTCGGAAACGAATCTGCATAACCTACAACTGGTTGTAGACCTCGGAGAAAAACAGCACAATGTCGCTGTACTTTGAGTCGTGCCAGGACTCGAACCTACGACTGGTCGAGCGCCTCCCAGGACCAGTCGTGGCTGTCGAACGACCTCAAAAACTTCAGATTAAAGACTTCTCTTAACAATCCCAACCTCTGATTCGTAGTCACTTGTTTGTTAAAATAGGACCATTGGACATATTCATTTTAATATCTAAACTTTTTAACCTCTGATTCTTTTTTTTCTTTTTTGTTGAAATAGTCACTTATTATTATTATTATTATTATTATTATTATTATTATTATTTTTTTTTTTTTTTTTTGGGGGGGGGGGGGGACCAAGTAATTTCTAAATGCCTAGTATCATCCATCACACTCTGCCAAAATATCAAAATTTTCTGCATTCTGATTTGGTATACATCCAAACGGCTAGTCATTCAACACCATCTTGGGGATTTGAGAAATGTTTGGCCATCTCTGTAGGGACTGATTTTCGGTCTACCAAGGCGGTTTTTGCTCTTCAACAGATGTGCCATTTTCTGCTGCAATATCTCCTCAGCTCTTTCAAGTTGCTGACAACAGAAAATTCTACCTTGCAGTTCACAACGGTATTCTCCACATATAAGGATGTCAAGGTCTTGCAGTTCTCATCAATGGAGGATGCTTTCCAAGGTTTTACTGACAAGGCAAGCTCTTATACTTTTTCTACATGGTTTTGCCTCAATGTCGGAATATATTGGTGTTGTGATAGACTAAGATGAGCCCACAGCTCAGCCAGCCACTGTACAAATGACAAATCTGGGGCATTCGAGTGATGGGCTCCAATGTGGATATACCATGGCCAAAAGTCACTTTGTGATCCCAAATGGATGGTTAAAAAGAAAATGGTTGGCAAGTCCTGATTCAAGGGGGCGAAAATCACTCTTGAGATAGTAAAATGAGTGTCATGTTTGAAATCCGAGTTATGCTACATCTAGGATGGGACCCATTACTTCAACTGCGCGGATTGGCATGCACACTGGCCACATGTACGGTAAGTGGGTTGCATGACTCAGTGAGTCAAGTCCATTTGATGATATTGCAGTGGGTGATCACAGTATATGAACTGCAATCAGGTGAGAGAGGCAAAGTTCAGGAAGCGGGTGAAGCAGTATGTGGGTATGTGGTGCTGCTTGAAGAGGTACATTGGTCACATATACTATGACATGTACTGGGATGAGAAGCCCGGATGGAAACCATCCCCACCGAACACTGCAGCGGATGACCATCCCCCACGGTAGACATATTCCCAGCTGAGAATTGATTCATTGTGTTTGGATGCACTAGCGAATTGAATTGTAATTACCAGTTCAGTAGAAGAGAGGAATTTGCCACTGGTTTCTTCCACTTTGGAACTGGGTATTATAATTTAATTCAATAGTGCACCCAAACACAGCCATATCAAGAGCTGTTCCATCAAGGTGAGAGAGAGATGCATAGTTGTAACGTGACCCTTGTTTGCAGTCAAGTAGTGAGAATTTCAGCGTTTGGATTGTTCCAAAATGCAATTATGTAACTAAAGTTCCTGAATCAGAATGCAAAAGGATTCATTTCTTTGGACTTTTGTAATTTCCATTCTGTTAAACTAGTTATTACAATTCAATTCAATAGCACATCCAAACACAACAGCCTGAGCTGTTACACCAAGTTGAGAGAGAGAGAGAGAGAGAGAGAGAGAGAGAGAGAGAGAGAGCTGCATACTTGTGATGTAACACTTGTTTGACTAACGGTAGTGGAGAATTCCAAAATGCAATTTATGCAACTCAAAGTTCTTGAATAGGAATGCGAAAGGATGAATTTATTATGCACTATGGTCAGCTCCATTCTGCTTAACTGGTTACTACAATTTAATTCAATGGCCACCCAAACACTGCCATACCCAAAATGCAATTTACGTAACTCAAGTTTTTGGATTTGAACGTGCAAGGATGCATTTCTATTTATTATCTGAAAGGATGTGTATGTTGGTGGATTTCATTTCTCTGATTGAATTTGTGTAGGAGATCTGGACCGTTCGTTTGGTGTGCCCTCATTGTGGATGGGCTGTAGTGCAGAGATCACAATACATTGAGGGGGTGATCGTAATTGCCCCACTTAAGGCCTTCTGCCCACTGCATGCAGATGATGGTCAACGCTTTTAGCTATCCGTCTGTAGTATTTTGAACAAGTCAACGGAAATTTTTTATGTGGCCCATCAGTGGTGGGGCAAAGCGTTTAAAAAAGGATCATTTCCATCAATCCAAGGCACACGTGCGTACATATACTTCAATCCAGACCGTCCAACGAGTGGCCAATAACAGCCATCAGTTTTTGCCATCTATTATTGGCCGTTAATCCATTTCAAAGCGTAGGTTGACACGGAGACGGATTGGCTACTCCCCCTGACACCAGCCCCGTGGCTAGTGGTCGGTGCTCTGTGGGGCCCCACCATGATGTATGTGTTTCATCCATTCCGTTCATCCATTTTTACATATCATTTTAGGATGGATGCAAAAAATGATAGGGATATAAATCTTAGGTGGACCACACCACATGAAAACAATAATGATTAGATATCCACCATTAAAATCATCCTAAGGCCCACTGTACTGTTTATTTGACATCCAATCTCTTAATTAGGTCATAAAGACCCAGATGAAGGGAAAAAATAAATATCAGCTTGATCCAAAACTTTTATGCCCCAAAACGTTTTTAATGGTCAACGTTCATTCAAAACTGTTTCCTGTAATGTGGTCCAACTGAGATTGAGATATACTTAATTTTTTTCTTTAATACTATAAAATAATCTATAAAAATAGATGAACGGCATGGATGAAACACATACATCATGGTGGGGCCCACAGAACGCCGACCATCAGCCAATGGCTGATGGCAGGGGGAGCAGCCAATCCGTTTCCGGTTGACACGGGACGCGACTTCCATGTCACCGGGTTACAGGAATCCCATATAACCCTAACCTCTGTGGGCCCACTGTAATGTCACTGTTAGATCCACTCCATCCATCTATTTCGTCAGCTCTTTTTTTTTATAAAAACTTAAAAACGAGGCAGATCCAAAGGTTAAGTGTGCCACACCACAGTAAACAATGGGGACGGTAAGGTCCACCACTGAAACTTCCCGGGCCACTTATATCCCATCGAACCCGATCATAAGGTGATTCTAACCTGGATGAAGGGAAAAGGCAGACATGAGCCCGGTCCAAAACTTTCGTGAACCCAAAGAAGTTTTTTAATGGTGGGCGTTCAATCCCCACCGCTTCTTATCATGTGGCCCACATAAGTTTTGGATGTTCCTGATTTTTTAGATCACGACCAAACATAGGCCGATGTACGGAGTGAATATAACACAGAAATCAAGGTTGGCCTCGCAGAGTTTAGGGTCATAGGTCATAACTCGGTTTCCGGGGAGGTCGCGTCCGTCCAGAGGACTAGGATAGTCGGTTTCCAACAACAGGTCCCGTTGATCAGTTTAGTCCATTTGAATACCACAGTTCTAACGGCTTGGATACTTCCTTTTAAAAAACCGTCCATCCACAGACAAGAAGTCATACAGACGGTCTGGATCCACCTGACCCACCTGCCTGGAATTATGCGTGGAAAGTTCGTGCCTTTCTGATCCAGCGCGACGAAGAAAAAACCTCTTTGTACCAATTCACACGCACAGGCGCCTTCCTGTAAATCAACTCATTCAGGGACCGACGTAAATACAAAGAAATCCTCTCTCTCTCTCTCTCTCTTGTTAAAGCAGTTCGCCATTAGAACGGGCAGAATCGATCTCTCCCTCTGTCTACATGGATTACGATTACAGGAACCGGGCAGCTCCGTACGACTCCCATATGCCCATGTACAACAGACCAGCGACGGGTCCTACAAGCCACGCTCACGCCTCCTCCTTCTACCCAAGGGTCGGGCAATCGGGGCAGCCTGTGGGCCCTCCTCCCATGGGTCGGGCCCCATCTCTCCACCCTACCTCGTCATCGTCCTCCTGTAAGATTTTCCCCATCACTCTTTCCATTTTTTCCACTCCTGAATTCCTCAATCCGAGAATTCCATCTTTCAATTCCTCATGTGAACGAATCGTTTGGTTGGTCAATCTCAATATTCATTTGAAATGGCTTTGAAGATTCCGTTCTTAGGGTTTCTTATCTCGTTCTCTTAACTTGCTGGTGTAAATTTCATAAGAACTCTTATCTTCGTTCGATCGATAAGTAGGTAGATTTGAGAAACAGGGTAATTTCTAGTTACGTGAATTAAGTCGTTTCTAATTCCTCATGTGGGGCGCACATGCGGAGATGGTTGGATAATTTGACCTGCACATCATCTGGGTGCTGGATTGGATATCCGGTGGTCCAACAATCATGCCGAAACTATGATCTTGATCATTGATTTATGGAATCGGATTCTGATCCATTGAAATTTCCTCTTCCATGGTCTGTGTTCTGCTATGCATATCGATGGTCCAAATCGTCATTTATGCATAAGTTTCTTACTGTGGCCCATTTAGGGCAGCCCCATAACATGGATGGTCATGGTCATCAGACTATCTCTGCATGTGGTCCTGAATGGGGATTGGGGAGGTACATGCTGGTGATCCTGAGCTGCAACAGAGATGAACCTCTTTTTTCCTGTATCATTTAGGCTGAAAATCTGATTCGTGTAGTGCATTTTTTTGAACTTTTAAATTGTGATTGATTTGCATGTATGATTCTAATAAGGTGGACATAACTAAATTATAATTTCCTTAGGGCCTGTTTGGTAAACACCTAAAAATGAGTTCATCTCATTGAATTAACCGTAATTATGCATTGGAGATCATATTTCATTTTGGTAAAGATTCAAAATAATATTGATCACCAACAATCATGAAATCTAATACATAATTATGATTAACTAAAATGAGATGAGCGTCTACCAAACAGGCCCATAGTTTTGGATCACGGCTCCAAATTGCAGTCACATTCCTTTCACATTGGACTCCAACGAAACACAACTCAAATTTAAGGGCTACTTCCTCATAATGAGTACTAGGGAATGTATCTAGCTTTTGTTATTCCCTCTTTATTAAACTGAATGTTCACAATTTAATTCATTAGTGCATCCAAATGCAGTCATACTTTTTTGGATAAGGTTCTAAATCTTGACTACATGCGGGTAAGTGTAGAGGGGAAATAAGATACATGACAAGAATCACATGAATCGGTTTGCTAGTTGCAAGTTCATATCACCATTGATGTGATGCTTATAAAATTTTAAGGTACATCCTTCATATGGTGAAGGTTATATATGCTGTTTTCACTGTCTCGTTCCAGATGTCCCTCAAATTGGAACAGGATATCTTCTTCAGGGCACATTTGGGTGTTTCCTGTTTTCCAATGCGGAATCCATGTTGTTGATATGGTAATTTTTATTTTTATTTAATTCCAACACATTCTTAAGAGTGTCTGGCATTCGAATCTGTATGTCTCTACTTCTGGTTAATTATATCACTAAGCTGATGATCTAAATTTGTTCCACATTCTGAAAATTACAATTTTAATTATAAAATGTTAATTCTTTGAGAGAAAACTAAATTTTTATTAACAAAAAGGGAGAAAGGAGCAGCAGGGGAAGGGCGGTAATGAGGAATAATAGCTCCCAATACAGATGAGAGCCAAATTTTCCAAGAAGACTCAAAACAGATCTAAAGGGACAATTTTAAAAAATCTTTTAAGGGCTTTGGCCGAAGTGATCCCATTCAATCTGGAAAGGGAAATTCCGATAAAATGTTAAATTCTTCATTTTTTTGAGCAATTTGCTGTAAAAGGAAAAACTTTGGACTTTAATTATGGAACTAATTTAAAAGCAAAGAACCCAGTTGTTTGGAATATGGTTGTCAGTACACAAGTTGCTGGCAAATTTTTATTTAATTTAAGAAATATTGATGAACTGACATGGTACCAACGGGAAACATTGTGACACAAATAAATTCACTGAAGTGGTATGGGTTCATGAAATGTACCATGAGGTAGCTACCCTAGTTTTTCCCCTCCCTATGTTTTGTAGCATGTGAGGATAAATTTCTGTTATACATTGGGAGAGCAAGATTCCATGATTTTTTATTTTTTTTTTGAAAGATGATATTTTATTGAAGGAGAACAAGGAAATTAAAGTGAGAATTCTATGTGGAAGCTCATTTTGTGTCAGTGCTGTTTGAGATGGATGATTAAAATACTAATGTGGACGTTCCCCCCTCTTTCTTAATTATGCTAAGTGAACATTGTGACACATGATGTGTTTTGACTAACTTTTGTGCAATCATTTTCTAGCTGATATTTTCTTAATTAAATGGCTTAATATGCATTTTTTACACTTGCACTCTGTTCTTGATTATGAGTTGTTCCATAGAAAATTAAAGTTCATGCATTGTTTTGCAGCAGGATTGGGCATCAGGGTTGCAATAAAGCCAGAATACCGAATAACTTCTCCTGTAAGATTTGATGCCAGTTCCTTTAACTCTTTGTAAAAGGTTGTGCTTTGAGCAACTAAGAAATTAAAATGAACATTTTTTTGACCATTCGGAGAACTGTGATATGGAATGATGCATTTCAATCTTTTTTACCTAAGGATGATCCTGTGTTGCCTTTCTTATTTGGCAGCCTTCTCTGTTTTGTTAACAGGAAAGCTAGCTTAGCTGTTCTAGTAGCTCCTTTGATTTAGCGTAGGGAAGGTGGAAGCGATATAGGACAATTGCTTTGGGCTATTTTGAAGCTATGCTATATAGGAAGAGATAGCAGCGGCTGGCTACTAGCTTTGCTTTTGCTATTAGCTCTTGCTAGTACTTTAGGAGCAATAGCTTTATGATGATGAAACTATTTTTGAATTTGAGAAGTCCTTATATTCCTTGTTTGTTTCTCCCACATATTAATATTTATCTTTGCTTTATTGGTGAGCCAAAAGACGCCAGTGATGGTCGCATCAGTAAACCTGTTATGATTTGTTTTATTTTTTATATCTTTAGCTTTAGTGTCAGTTGTCTTGAACATAAATGTTTCTTGTACTGCCGTGAAGTAGGGAATTATCTCTTATCCCAAGGTGCATAAAATGGTATTTTCAGGTTCTCATGAGCCTTGGGTTCCAGTTCCACTGGTACAATCATTATAAACTTTAGGCTTTTATTAGATTTATCTCTTAACATAAGTAGCTAGTGGAAAAATTCCCCGCAAAATAATTTTTGGGAGACGGAACCTTATTTAAAGAATTTGGGAAGGGTTTTAGCATAAAGAGAGGGTTTGTAGATAATTTGCTCAGGTGTGGGTGACCTGCTTCGCTTTCTATGACTAGAAATTTTTTTGATACTTTGGCAGAGTAAGATATTTGATACACAGGCACTGAGCAATTATACAAGTAGTAGATCATGAATGAAAATCAAACCCTTAAAATCATGGTCTTAGAATCAGATGTATCTTAAATAGAAAATTATATTGATTTCATTTCCTAACTAGCTGATTAGTCGATATTTAATGGATGGCATAATGAAAACATTCAATGGGCAAAATTCAACAAAGAAATGCTTATTAATCAAAAAATTAGAAATGTCAAATCAAGTTCAATTTTGGATACTTGACCTATCTAATGTGTTTCCAATAACTTGGATGGTTTTCTTGAGCTAACGTATGCCACATGAACAATTTCAGAGTTTCCGAGTATCAACCGTAAAGGTGATTTGAGTAAAATCTCTTATTTCAGTTCAATGCGAAGCGATGAGTATCATAGGATTCCTATAAACATAAGTTTGTTTTATTGGAATAGAAACCAATCAATCAGTTCTACAATGAATTACTTAATGACTCCAAATAAACTAACTAAAATAACTAGCGTTTTATTGGGTCGAGTTATTGGTAGATCCTATGATCCATATCCAAATCGAGAGACTATCCCATAGTATAAATACTCCCCGCCCTCTCTCCCACATTTTGCAAAGTGCAGACCACTTCATCTCTTTCCACGTGCATCGCACTTGCCACATCCGCTAGTGTGGCATTAGTACAAGGGTCAAGAGTTCTGTTCACTATACAACACTAATATTTTTTTTTTACCAACGTAAGAAGAGAAGGAACAAATTCCAAAAAGAGGAAACCTCCAACAGCAACAGGCTAATGGTTAAGCTACAAGCCAACAACATTTACATGCCTGGGTTGTGCATTTTATGCACTCCGTAATTCCAGCTATCTCCAACACCTGGTTGGGTAGTGCAGTCCCCAGTCAAATCAACTTCCAATAAGACAGAATCATTGGTGATCAGAGAGGTTTTTTGTGTTGTCTCTTCTAGTTTTTTTGGGGAAGTGATTATGCAATTCTCATCCTTTGGGAAACAGGTTGAGTCTGATCAATGAAAGTTATTGATGTAGGACAATCAACCACTTGCTCTAAAAGCTCGAACTGTTAGAGTATGGCGAATTAATCCCTTTATCTCATAGCCCAGGCCTCACATCTCATGGGTTAGGACCTCGGCCGAACCCCCTTCGTGAGCCCCAAATCACATGGGCCGGCCACCCCGAGTGTGTCCCCGCATCCCACGGGCTACCCCACTTCAAGCCCGGTGTGAAATGCGCATTAATCACCCCTGGTAGGGAGTCTTGAACACGAGACCTCCCCCGTGGGCTCCAAATCGTATGGGTCACCCACCCCAAGTGTGCCCCTGCATCCAACAGGCGACCCCACTCGAGCCCAGTGTGAAAACGCCCCTGCATTAATCACCCCCGGTGAGGAGTCTCGAACACGAGACCTCCCACTCTGATACCAATTTGATGCAGGACAATCAACCACTTGCTTTAAAAGCTCAAACTATTAGAGTATGGCGAATTAATCCCTTTATCTCATAGCCTAGGCCCCACATCTCATGGGTTAGGACCTCGGCCGAACCCCCTTTGTGGGCCCCAAATCACATGGGTTGCCCACCCTGAGTGTGTCCCCACATCCCACGGGCTACCCCACTCGAGCCCGGTGTGAAATGCGCATTAATCACCCCTGATAAAGAGTCTCGAACACGAGACCTCCCCCGTGGGCCTCAAATCGCATGGGTCACCCACCCCAAGTGTGCCCCTGCATCCAACAAGTGACCCCACTCGAGCCCAGTGTGAAAATGCCCCTGCATTAGTTATCTTTTATGAGATTTGGGTGTTGGCTTTGAGTCTAAACATTTTGTTTGCTTATGTCTGTAATCAAGGTAGGCATGACTAGTGATGAGCTATTTATATCTTTAGTCATACGTTTTGCCTTTATGCATCATTTTTCACTCTTTTATAAATTTAATTGTTTTAATAAATAAAAAATATTACTCGTTATGATTGAACTTGTTGGTATTTGGATCCCCATTATGTACTTTTCATAAGCCAACAGTTCTAGCACCACAAACCTGTGCTCTAGTGGTGTCGCTGCAGTAAATTATTGAGGATAATATTAGTTTCAATTTATAATTACACAGTATTCGCCTAACTTAGTCATATCGTGTATTTTATTCTATGGCAACGTTGTTAACTTAGCACAGAAGCCCCATATGGATTGTTGATTTACGGTCCCTGGGGAACAACAATCCCAACCATTTTCTGTAGTCCAGGTTATTTGCAGAATGATGGAATGGCAGGCAACTGGAAACATCAATAGACATCTCAACCATCCTTTGGTGCAGAGTATTTCTCCTTTTTCTCGTCTGGACACTTGGGGTACTGAGTACTGACTGCTGGACTGTGGTAATTGGTACCAGTTATTGAGGGCAAGGATTGAACGGCAACATGATTGCATTCAATTGGGGTGATTTCCTCATTTCCTTTATAGCTGTAGCTTGTAAGGGTCACTTCTGTAGCCTTACAATTTTACAGCCAGAACTAAGAAAATGAACAATCATTATATCTTTTCCTCTTTGGTGACTCGGAATCCCAATATCTCTGACATTTCTGGCATCACTTCGATCGTGACGTGTACGTGATGTTTGCTTCACTGCTTCTATGCTTCCCTGCCTGGTGAAACAACACAATGCACAGTACTGCCCTCCTGTTACTCACAGTGAATGCACCCCCTTGGCAATCCATCCTCCCGGTGATATGAGGTCAATGCGGTTCTTCTGATAATTTCCCCAAAAGATTTTAAAATGGTTATAAGGCTTTAATGTACACTTGGAGCGTAATTCTCAAATTTTAGTTTCCAGCAAATCTTTTTTCATTTGAAATTGTATCTTAATGCTTACAGAATAAAAACTGGTTTCCTTGAATCAATCAACTAGTTTCTCTTTTTTGCTTGCTTGTTATTGTACTCGATAGCAATTGTGAATGAAGAATGCCACAAATATAAGCAGCTTTAGAGTTTGAGACAATTCTTCTTCATTTGAAATCATATGTTAAAAAGAAGCAGGTTACCTCGAATCAATGAACAAGTTGTCAGTTTGCTTGTTTCTTCTACTTTATAGCAATTGTGAATGAGGAACGCCACAAACATAAGCAGCTTTAGAGTGATGTTCACTTCTTGACCTTCAATTTGAACATTTCCGTGCAAATCCAGATCCTTGGATGTACGCAAATGCTCTTCTTCTTTCTTTTTTTCCCCCCAGCCAGTGATGTATGTAAATGCTTGCAACTATTTCTTGTGGGTTTTTCTTTTTTATCGGAGTTTGTAGAGGGCATCATAGAAAACATCTAATATATTGTCTGACCTGATCTGATTTTGTATGGTAAATGCCAACTTTTCAGCCTCAGCTGGCCCTACTGGTGGGTGATATCCCACGCAGCACATTTCAGTTTGATTTTGATTTTGAGCGAAAGATTCTGGCCGAGGCAGAGAAAGAGAGCCAGAACTGGAATAGAATTGCTGCTGCCATGGAAAGTCATTCATCTAAAACTGCAGAGACAACTTCTTCGTCGGTAGGATATTTCACTCAACTTCTTCCATATCCCACTTGCTAACTATTATTACAGTGCAGATACTAGTACTAATGATATGATGATCGATACCCTTGAATCTTGTCTATTTACTATTGAGAAGGATTTTGTTCGTGGCCTGAGTTTCCAGCATATGTCATGCATAATTATGTCAAGAGTTTCACATTATCAATATAAAAATATGTAGGCTAGTAATGCCTTTTGTTTTAGCCTGTTAGCATTGAACTTAATTTTTACGGGAACATTGTGTAGTGCTGTCCAGTGTCAACTTGTGAAATAACATCTTTTTTAACATTCTCATTGATATTTTTTTAATGTCAATGCATCAAGGCATCAAAAAGGAGGTGTCAGTGCATCAGTTCTATCCATTCCTTTGATCACCTGAAGTTTTTAGGTGGGATCTGGTCATTCATAAGCCCTAACTAGCAATTGGAGCACCCTTTTTTTTTTTTTTAATTGAGGGCAACGAATGTCCACCCTAAAGCAATGTTACATAATCTGTTTGCCTATGGTAACATTTATTAAACTTTCTTCGGAGTAAGTTAAGAGTTATTTTATACAAAATTGACAAAATGTCGAAGTGTAGATGGGATCCCAATTTTTTGAAGTGGATCGTTCATTTACCCAAAAAAAAAAAAAGGTGGATTATTCTATTATTATTCCTGTGGGTAACATTTTTTGCATTACAGAGGGAGAAGACATTTGGATCTGGTTTTGCCCCTTTGAAATAGAAGGTTAAAGTGGATTTACTGGGATTAGTTCCTTGGGCTCCCTTTCCCAACCTAAGTGATTGCAGCCCTTGAACATGGTCTGCAATGATGTCATTCAAATTAAGATATTTATAGTTACATCCCCATTATTTAGATCATAGCATGCTGTCCAATGTTTATCGATGGCTGCAGCATTCTCCCAAAAATTCTCCAAGGTGATTCAAGCAAACTGATTTTCCAATTAAGGAGATAACAAAGGGCGGGTCATGTAATTCCCTATTTGACTTGTAGAATAGGGGTGCTATCTCAGATTCCTTAAATCTTTATCAATGCAATTTCATGTTTGTGCACCTTCTCTTACATTCGTGCAAGCTATATATTTTTTCAATTCATCTTTTCTGTTTACGCCAGTATTGTTTCTTTTCCTCTTTCTTTTCTTTTCTTTTTTTTCGTTTTGGATTTGTGTACGTTAAAAATCAGAGATGGCACCCACTGTCAAACCACGTCTAATCTGCTGTCGTTTTTGGTTGAAGGGCTCTGGCACGGATCCTTTGGTGAGTAAGTACGTTGCTTCAGGTCTTGGCCGAGAAGCTGTGTCCCTTGCTGTTGCAAACTATGGTGATAATCCAACTAAGGTAACATAGTACTTTTCCTTCCAAATTTTATTTATTTTAGAACTAGAGGCCAGTTTACTTCCTGTTCTGTGCCTACGACCATTGTGCCAATGAACAGTGGGATCCTTGTTTCCATCGGCATTATGAATTGATTTGTTTATCCATCTGTTCATACCAAGAGATACCTTATCAACCTTGTGAAACCATGAAGGTTATTTTTTGGAATTTTCCGTAACAATATATTTGATCCTTCTAATTTAAAAATGTTGATGTTAATTAGTGGCACAGTTGTGATATAAAAAGAACCCTTGTGCCTATTTCTGGTTGCTAATAGCAGCATACCAATTACATAAAGGTGCATCGAGGAATCCATAAAGTCCCATTGGGTGAAATGGCCATACGTGCAAATGGCAATGCTTGCTATGTTCATGTACTTCAAGAAATGAGCTCAATTGCCATTTTTGGCTGGATTGATTAGAGAAGCCCAGCCCATCCAGTGTGAACTTGCATTCCATTTCCCCAAATGGGTGAAGTGACTATCATGTGGAATGTGCATTTGAGCCTCTTTCCCAACATACCCTAAAGAGATTGATTGACAAATTAGCAGACTGACTGACCAACTGGTTGGCTGTCAGTGGTTCAGTACATGTGTTGATCCATCATTTTGTCAATCACTAATAATCTCTTGCTTGCATGTGTAGTGCTCATGAATGCTTGATTAATACTTTTCAGGTTCAGGAGTTTGTGCGTGCTTACAATCTTCTTCGGGAGATGGGTTTCTCTTCAAAGAATGTTGCGGAAGTCTTGGCCATGTATGATAATGACACAGACAAAGCATTGGCGCATTTCCTCAACAGCTCATCGTAATAATTTTGAATGTTTTTCATTGAGATGGTTTTTGTATAGTTCTGCGATGCTTTCCAGACGATCAGCTTTATGCATGTAGAAACAAAACCGTTGATGTTGGGCTATTGGATTGGTGTTATTATTGTTTGGGGTGGTAAGATTTGAGTCCATAACGGACCTTTTTTAAGTAAGAGGTCTCAAGTCTAACCGGTTAGACCCTAGGTTATGGTCAACCCAACGGACAATCCGTCCAATAGGTTGGCCCCACCAGGAGGAACACCTTGTGCAAAAGTAGCTATCCACTTCTCAAGTGGACCACACTTGTATTTAGCTATTTATCAATGGTTATACACTGTTTCCAATGGTGTGGCCCACTTAATGAGTAGATAGGGCTATTTTTTGCTTTAGGTGATCCTCATGGTGGGGCCAACATATTGGAAGGATTGGATGTTACAAGCACTTAACTTGGAAGCTATCCACTGGGTGGACTGTAGCCTGTGGTCCAATCGGTTGGACTTGAGACCACCTCTTTAAATAAATTAGATGTCAGGATCCTTTTCACTAGCAACATTTTTTATGGTTTGCTTGTGTTTCCGGGCATGTGCGAGCAAGTCTAGCCCGGTTGAACAATTTGCGGTGAACGTGATTGGCTCAAAAAATTTCCCTTGGAAAGTGTTCATAGAAAATTTCAAGAAGTGCTCCCATTTGATTGAATTAATAGAATCTCTTTCATAGTCATATGCTTCTCCTTTTTTTTAACGGTTGGGCACCTTAAAAGGAAATACATATGCATTTTGGTGTATTGTCACCCTGAATCCCACAATTAGATAAACGGTGCAAATATTTGTGGGCGCTTAGCCAGCGCAGCCTGCCAGAGATCCAGACCTACCCCTGTTGAATGCGAGAGGCTTTGGGTTGCGTTTTACCAGGTTTCGGAAAGTTGGGCAAGGGCGTGGCCTTGTCCTGTACAGTCGATTGGACTTTACCCTGCCCATAAAAATCAATGTCCCTGTTTCTGGGCTCAATTTGTGAAAAATAGGCCCAATTTTTACCCATTCATCAACTGGGCCCCAAAAAAGGCCAAGACCTGGGCCTGAACTAAGACCTGAAATTCAAAGGCCTAGCGGAGCCCAGATGAGGACTGATTTTGCTGAGCATAGGTTGGCCAGACTGGTCCATTGCAAGCCAAAGGGTATGCTCTCAAGGAACTTTTGTGTGGTAGAACTATTTAAGAAGTGGGATGGGTTTTCCAGTAGAAGCATTGGATGGAGACCAGGTCTTTTAGCTCAGATGAGATGCAATGAAGGACTTTGCAAGCAAACTCTCATGTGCACCAAATCAACAAATACTTGTGAATGGCGCCTACACTATGGTTCACAACCCAAATGCATAACCAGAAAGATGCAGATCCACCACACCTGGCGCTAAAATATGGATGCTCTTCTACAGCACCATCATTTCTTCTGGCATCCTCCATATTTCACTCCATAAACGAGTCATTAGAGCACATGTAAAATATAGATACTACGTTTACACATGAATACATTGTTGTTACCTCAAACCTGCTTTTAAGTGTGAATAGAGCTTCCCACCATTCATGGCCCGCAGACAGGACATCACAGGCTCTATTTATTGATGAGCACGCACCAAGGTCTAGATCCACTCAGCAGAGTTCTTGTTTTACAGCTTGACAGTGAAAGGAGTTTTCCCCATTCATTCCCTTGATTTTTTCAAGGTGCCTAACCCACCCCACCTGTGATCTGCACATCAGTTTTGGATGCAATTGAAAAAATCTCAAATTGATGAAGAGCGGTGATAACAGGGAACGGATTTTTTTCAAGTCCTGGATAATGGGCACAACAAGTCCGAATCAATGAATAAGCCAGTTTTTTTTTTTTTTTTTTTTTTTCAAGTCCTGGATAATGGGCACAACACGTCCAAATCAATGAGATTTTGTTACATGAATAATTCCTATGCTTGTAACTAGAAGAAGAAGAAACTCTTCCTTTATAGTTTGTTTTCGTGTAAGAATGGTCCAACAAGAAAAGGAGAGGGATGCCACTCTGCAGCACAGATCCTGATGCCCTCCCCTTAAACTACATGAATTCTGCCGTTACCCGCATTTGGAGACCAAATGCTATCGATGTCCTGGTGACCTGTCGCTCAGAAACAGTGGTAGCTAATCTTTGAGGCAGAACAGGCGAGATTAAAAGGTCGCCATGATGAGATATGATGTATGCTTTCAGTGTCCTGTCAAACGAACATTTTGAGGGAGACTAAAAAGAAAACCCTCGTAAGTTTCTATCTTGTGGGTCGTGAGATGGATCAAACAGCTGCACATATTGCACCTGAGATACAAGAGATAAAAGGTCAGGTCCAGCTCCTGCATCAAATGTTATTATTATGAACATTACTCCAAAATTACATTCAAATTTACCAGTAGTGTCCTTGTTTGTCTTTCTTCTCTTTAAAACCGAAAAATGAGATGATTAGTAGGTACCAAAAAGAAAATTTGTAGTTTTTTTTTTCTTTTTTTTTTAAGATAGAAGGAAATCGATAGGATTTAGTGATGGCTAATTTCTATTAGAGGCAAGGTTATAAATATTGGTACCAAAGGGACGCATTGGCCTGGCCTCCAATGACATGATGAGCATATCGGACACCCAGTATCAGCTTTTTCCTTTTCCTTTTTTTTTTTGGCCCAAAGAGTTTTGGTTATTGAAGAATAGGAAAAAACGTAAAACATCAAAGTCTATAATCTTCTGAGTTATAAATATGAATGGTGTATAAGACAATTCTTTGATAAGAATGATGCCTGCCAGCTTGACCAGCTGAAACTCAATCAAATAGACCCTAATCAAACATAAATTAAGCATCATTTGATGGATAGGGCTGTTACATTGAGACAACCAAAAAAGAAAACAGAAAAAGAAGAAAAGGTGTGATGGTTTTACCCTGCTTTCGACCTTTTTTGAAATGGTCCATTCTGTTTTGATTTGTCAGTCTCACTCGGATGTTGTATTTTGATCTCCAAAATAAGCCTAGGACTAGTCTAAATCCAGTTTCTAAGCTTCCTCCATAAATATGAAAAAAAAAAAAAACAGAGAAGGAGAGGAAGAAAGTGGAAAAATGAGTTATCTATTTATTGGAGTGGAGACCTTTATGGCCATATCAACCATGTATCCGTGACATATGGGTTCATATCAGTCCCCACTACATTCCTTCTTCTTCTTCTTTTTAACTGATTTACCCCCATATTGCATAATGGGGACGGCCGTATGCAGTCAAATATGGCAACATTGTAACCAGATATTCAAAATCATGATTAGAGGCTACTAAGGACTGGTTGGAAGACATGCAATTTGGTTTTAATTACATTAAAGATCTGAAATTGTGGCCAATTAAAAAGATCTGGGTTTGTGGAATAGACACCTGAAGACCATGACGAGCAGCATAGCTTCCCCTCATCAATATGTTTGACATCAAGGCCAATAAACCATGATCCAACACTGACATCATCGTGGGCATATGTGCGGAGAATAGATCTGCCAAATCCAAAATAAGAGACATGGTTATATTTATTTCTTTTCTTTTGCTTCTGATTCTTTAAGGTTAGTAAACTGGGATTGAACCCATGACTCCCAAGATTGTGACACTAACACGGCTTAGAACCACAACCTTGAGTGTACTTCCAAAAACTATGAAGTTTCACCAGTATCCTTAATCCAATATAGGAACAGAATTGGAAGTAGCAAGGTGAAAAACACACACACACACACACACACACACACACACACACACACACCTGTTGATAGAGATAAATTGCGCTAAAGCCCTTGATATTACATATAATTCACCAGAAGCATGACGGAAGTACCTACAAGAAAAAATACCTTTAGAACAAAGGGGAACAGGGAGAAAGGAAATTAAAGGAGAAGAATCAAATGGGAAAATAAGTAATATGTTAAATATAACACCACTAAGCATGTGCATTTACATTTAGCACAGGCGGAGTTCATGTATACATTTTTGCATGCATTTAAGCATGCCTCAATGTATATGCATGGAAAATTAATATGTCAGCTTGCATGAATGTTGAAATAAACAAAATACAGCATTACTCACGATTTCCCATCTCCGAATTTCCACCAGTCCGGTTCATACCATTTGTGCTTCCTGGAGAAGTCATAGCATGAAAAGTTTGTGAATATGGAAGACAGAAAATGAACCACCGTTCTTGAATAATTAGCAAAGAGTCGAAAGTTTCGATGAACTCACGGCTCTGAGAAAACTTCGCCTGATTTCATACACCCAATGTAAACACGAGGCTTGTCCCAATGAGTTGCAAGCATAGCTCCCAATGCATCTGTAGAGAAAATCAAGCATGGTTTCATATTCATCTATACATGGTTCTATGTTCTTTCAAAATTTATCCATGTCTTTCTTATTAAAACATGACATATATACAAGTATCTACAAATAATGGTCTACAAACATGATATGGGCTTTCGATCTTATCCAACTTCAACTCAAAATCATAACATACAATAATGCAACTAGAATCGGTAGAAAGTTAACTGCAGAAATGATTCTATGTTCTTTCGAAATTTATCCACGTCTTTCTTATTAAAACATGACATATACACAAGTATCTCCAAATAATGGTCTACAAACATGATATGGGCTTTCGATCTTATCCAACTTCAACTCAAAATCATAACATAAAATAATGCAACTAGAATGGGTAGAAAGTTAACTGCAGAAAATCTAAAAATTACATATCGAGATCGAGAGGGAGGGAGGGAGGGAGATTGGGTAAGATTTGAGTTGGTGATGGGCAGCTTTGTTAGATTTTGGGAAGATAGGTGGAGTGGCGAGAAGATCCGCTGTACGCAAGATTTGCATCGTTATATAGATTGGCTCCTTGAACCCAAGTATTAGTGGAATGCCACATGATAGGATTGGCGGTCGAATAGTTTTGTCCCCTTCCATTAGGAGACGCCTTGCAAAGGAAGAAAGATGATTCGATCGATCATGAGAAGACAAAAAGATCGCTCAAGAGAGGTGGGATCAAAGGAGCTGGAAAATAGCCAAGAACAGATGTCTCTATTAAAACATTTTACAATCATTTGTGGGTCTTAGGGAGAACAATGGCAATTTTGGGTTCCCTCAGATTTGGCTTTGGAAAGTAAAAGCCCTTCCTCGAGTGATTGCATTCTCATGGCTAGAGGGATAGGCCAAGGTCCTAACTGTCAACCATCTTCACAAGAGAGGAAATTATTTTCAATTGATGTTGCATGTGCTCAAGGGAAGGTGAAAATTTGGATTACTTGTCCATTCATTGTGCATTCTCTTTGGCGGTTTGGGCTTGGTGCACTTTGAAGTTTGGTATCATTTGGTGTTAGAGAAGAATCTCTTTCCTTTTAAGTTTGATTATGTTAGCTCTTGTTCCAAGCTGGGACTCATTAGGATGCTCCAGCTTGAAGTGGAGTGTTGAAAGGTTGATGGATGAATAAGGTCCATTGGGCCCAATTCCATGTAATAAGGGCCATAGGCCCCATTCATGTTTTTACTATTATAAATAAGAGAGGAGGGCTAAGGTTTCAATACACCCTAAGTATATCATGTTCTTGCTAATCTCTCCTCTCTCTCTCTCTAATTATTTCTCTCTTTCATCTTTTGCCACCTTTCTTCTTCTTCTCATTGTAGCTTCTCATAGGCCCTCAAGATTAGCACAATGTAGCCATTTAACGATTTGGAGTATGCCAACATCCAAGTCTTCTCTCCTCTTGGCTTGGAGAGGAGCGCCCCTCGGAAGCAAGGTCAAGAAGTTGTGGAATGTCAACTGCTTAGGTATTCTTTGAATGATTTGGAAAGAAAGGAATGATCGCTCCTTCTCTAAGTGTTCAAAGTTGGTTCATGTTATGCTGGATTAAAGGAATTTGCTCGGTATTCTCATCTAGAAAGAGGTGAAGAGGAACCCTTTGTAAGGTTTGGGGCTGCACTGCAGTTAGTCTCCATTGCATGTGACAAAACCATCCAAGTGTACTTTCCTTTGTCATATTACCTATTGGTGCCACCCCTAAGTTCCCTTGAGTACAGTCATTTCTACTCTATTCAGTGTTTTAAATAGTGATAGCGTGTTTGCACAATGCTCAACCCTCTATAGCGTGTAGCAGCTACATGATACTTCTATTTTAAAATTTAAAAATAGAAAAAAAAAATGATAAATAGTAAGGAAAAAAGGAAAAATATAAAAATGCCTAAAAGATTAATCATTTTTTTCAAGTATAAGCATGTTCAAGCAAGTTATTAATTATCATTTATCAAAAGCCAATCCACTTATATAAACCAAATCAAATAATTATCACATCAACAACTTTCTAAGCGAATCACCTTAATTAATAATGTATAATTGAAACCACAAGTCACCAGTATGAAGAGAAATAAAAATCCCATAAGTTAAAAGTATAATACAAGTGTCTTATGCACCATTTTTTTCCATGAGTGATAAATAGCTTCAGTTCAAAGAATCAATTCGAATTTTACTAAATTATCCATCATTTCATCTTCCATCTAATCAATGAGGGTCACTGACCTATATTAACATAGACATCATCATTAACCTTAGCATAAAACTCAGCATCCCAGGTATCTGCAGCATGGACAAAGAACAATTTCGACTTTTTGGGAATCTCCTCAGATGCCTCAACATGATCTTCCTGTCAAGGAACAGGGAAAGTACTATTAATTTTCTGTCAGAGATGCAGAAACCAGGACCAAGCACTCTTAAATCATACAGATTAATCTCTGAAATGGCATTCAAGATTTCATTAATTCACAAGTTGTAGATAGAAATTTTTTAGTTCACAACTTGAGCAGTTACAGAACAACATGTTCATAGGATGAGTGTAGCTGAGATGAGGATGTTGAGATGGATGAGTGGCAAGACAAGGCAGTATAGAATTAGAAATAAACGCATTGGAGCAAACTTAGGAGCAGGGACAATAGATAATAAGATAGGGAAAGTAGACGGTTTCATCATGTGCAACGGAGGCTAAGAACTGAGCTGGTTAGGAGTGATTTGGTGCAAGTTGAAGGCTTTAAAAGGGTAAGGGGAAGTCAAAAGGACATGGGTGGAGGTAGTAAAAGAAGATTTGATGACCTATGGTCTAACTAAAATTTTGGCACTTGATAGAGTGGAATGGGGGGAACAAGATTCATGTAGCCAACTCCAATTAGTTGGGAATTGGGATAAGGCATAGATGATGATGACGACGACGACGACATAGAAATGTTTTAACAATCCAGCAGAGGTAATGTTGCAGTGCACAACAGTAGATGATTATCATCTACCTAATTATGTCAATGAACACATAGATCTCTGAATCCAACTGATTCTACAACCTAAGAGGTTAGCATGTTTAAGTAGCAGTTACATGCTTAGTTTTAACACAACTGAAAGTCACCAAGAACCACCAAATACTCTTAGGCAAATATAACTAAGTGAATTTGCAGCATACAATAGAAGAAAATAGTTGCTCCACTGAACGACAAGCTAAGGCCGTGTTTGGTCCGTGGAATATAATGGTATTGAATTGTATTAGATGGGATTAACATCATTATTGTACAATGATTGCATGTCAGGAAATATCATGGTATTTTAGCAATCCAATCCAGTGTTTGGGATAAAATTCTTGCTACATGAAAACAATGGATTAAGCAAAATCCTGTTTGGTGGAACATGTAATTGTAATCAACGGACCAAATTCACAACGGATGCCATTCACTTGGACACATATATAACCAGAATGTCATGTGTAAATGGTGTATGTGGATGGACGGCATTGATAAATGCATGCATCAATGTGGAGCCCACATGTGTAGTGGATTTCAAAATCCACGGAAATCCCGCATGGACCAAATGCAATTCCATCCCACCTAATCCCAACCTTTCTCATCCTCCCCAGATGCCGGATGGAATTCGCACGGGACCAAATGCAATTCTATCCCACCTAATCCCATGTAATACCCTGCGCCAAACGCCCCCTAAAGATGTACTTCAAGGAGCAGTTGAACCTACCAGAATAACAAAGTCATTTGTCTGTCTGTTTTCATTGTCAACAGCCCTGTCCAGGCTATCTCCCCGATTCGCACTGCATGTAAATATTGGCCACGAAATTAAACAAAAAATTACAAGACAATCAGTGAGAATATATTAAATAACGGAAAAGAAATCGAGACCTTCTTCCGATGATAAATCGTATAACGATGCCCTTTTCTTCTTCCAATTTTTTCAGTGCTTTACCTGCATAGAGTAAAACATGCAACAGGTTTAGTATTATTGCAGTTAAACTCCTATTTTTTATAGGTGCCACAATCTCGCAAAATGAATGACTACTAAAACATGCTTGACCTGAAGAGAGTAAAACATCATACAGCTTTAGTGCCTGTTGAAATTAACCACTAATTTTCACTCTTTGCAGGCATTGCAATTATTTCACTGGACCATTCAATGACTGGGTACCCTGCATCTGCATGCCTTATGATACAGAAACGAAAAATATTCTTAGAACATGATTGGTGGCCCGTTTCCAACACTTTTAGGGAGTACAAAATTGATTAACAATAAACAATTCAGGGAACTATTTATTAAGGGCCCATTGGTGTTGCTTATTTAAAGTTTAAAACATTTTGGGCATCTTTTTATTCTCGAAATCACTCTAGTGACTGATGTGTTTGGTTAGCACCTACCATAATTGCATATTAAACAATTCTTCAATGCCATTGAGACGTTTCTTAGTTGTGTTTTGCGCTAAATGGGAGGAAGGTCAAGAGTGCAGGGACGAAACATGTCTCATAGATCCGTGCGTATGGCACATGAATCAAAGATCTCAGCCATTCATCAGGTAAGGAACAATGTGAAGACGTCATGTACTAGAAATCGAGGTAGCACATTCATCGAGTGAGCCACACATGTACATTTGATATGAACTGGAGCTTTTCTCTGATTTCCCTTTTTCTACTAGAAGTTTGACCTGCCAATCAGCTAACCAACATTGTTTTTGGCCCATTGCATGTTCACGGTGTACCTTACTGATGAATGGCTCAAATCTATAACAAGCTGTCCTGTCCGCCCAAGTCTCTGACACATGTTCTGCACCCTCACTTGAGGTGCCACTCCTCAGAACCCATTGTAGGAAGCACAGGCAAAACACAAGTTATATGGGGGCCCACCTTGATGTTCGTGTGACACCTACTCTGTCCATCTGTTGCACCACTATATGTTCACTGTACATACATGAAAACAAATCAGATTGATTCAAAACACAGGTGGGTCACACCACTGGAACGATGTAGAACCACGGATAGAATCTAAATTCACTCGTTGTGGCCCACTTGAATTTTGTATCAGGCTAATTTTGTGGATGCCTCTTCATCCAGGTGGAGAAGCAAACGCCTTAAAAGCAAAATGGAATAAGTCTACTACACCTGGATGCTTCAAGACATGTAAGCTATCCGTTTCATTTCCTGCTCAGTATTGCAATTTGTGTAGAATCCTAATCAGGCTGTATCTGGGTATTGTAGGCAGAAACTATAACTACGTACATGCATCAAAGCATGACAACAAAGTGATGGTGATGGTTCAGTTCGGGAAGCTTGCATCTAAAAGGATATTCGTCTGTGCTTTGACTACTCATCAGGGTTGAAGATTAACCTCTCCAAAAGCAGTAGGTGATCCTATCGGCAATGTTAGTGAAGGATCAGCGGTCCATTGCAGCATAGCTTCATTTCTGATCAATCGATTTAGGAATTCTGCTCTCGGTAGGGAATCTTGGTATGAACATTTGTAATTCAGTCATTGAGAGGTGCAGAAGGAAGGTTAATAATTGAGGCTGTTCTTGCCAATGTGCCCATTTATCTCATGCCCATGCTTAAATGTCCAGCAGAACTAGAAGCTTAACTCAAATCTATTCAGAAAAAGTTTTTGTTGATTGGGAAGATTCACACAAGTATCTTGTCACTTGGATAGATGGTTGCAAACCTCTGAATATGGTGTGATTGAAATTAGACAAATTAGTAAGGTGAATGAAGATTTGCACTCAAAATGGTGGAGGAATGGAAATGGGGAGGGCTCAATTCTCAGAAAAATCCCCTAGGCAAATTATGATGAGTCTGAGAATGGGAGGGATGCAAATTGCACCACTACGTCAACAGGATCTGCTATTAGGCGTGCTACTTCCTCGGTTTATGACAGGTTCTCCAGCAACATCAGATACATAATGGGAAATGGGGAATCTGTGCATTTTTGGGAAGTTATATGGTGTTCAGACATTCCTTTAAGAAGGAAATTTGATCTGTCATATATTGTTCTCCCAACAGAGGGGCAACAGTGAGTTGCTTTTTTGCAGCGCATTGGTTAAAACCGTTATGGTGCTATGTCTTTAGAAGAAGCCTTAGAGACAGCCAGATGAAATGCTGTCCCAGATGCTCTCTTTCAGAAGAGATTTATATTCCTAACTGTGGGGTAGACAAATGTATTTAGAGCCTTGAAGCTGATTGAGAATTTAAAGTTGTCTCCTGTTTTAAATTGTTCCAAGATTCCAGGCAAGGTTCAGAAGCTTTTTCCAAGATTAGGTTTACCGCTATTCCACCAAAGGTTAATGTGTTTTGCTGGACTGAATCTTTGAATAAGACAATGACACTCAATCACATCAAACACTGTGGTTCTCCCCTCTCAACATATGTATTTTATGCTAAGATGCGGAACAAGTGGTGAATCATGTGCTGCTCTATTGTCCATTTGCTTGGTCAGTTTGATCCTTCTTTTCTTTTTCTTTTTCTTTTTCGCTTTTTTTTTTTTTTGAAATTGGAATAATGAGGTCATCCCGGCATCTGTTAGGCAAACTGAAGAAGGCTGGTGGACTGAAGCAATGAGTTATACAGGTCTTTTTCTATGGAAGATGGCTCTTCAGTGACTTCTTAGTGGTTGTGGCTGGAGAGAAATCATCATTGTCAAAGACTTATGCTAACTAATTGGGATCAGCTACACAAATCCTATTCGGCCATTGTACTCTATCACAGACCATATCCTCAATCAAAACATAGGTCATCATGTCTTTTCTCACTACCTCCACTCATGTCATTTTGGGCCTTCCCCTTGCCCTTTAGAGCCTTCAACTTGAACCAACTCACTCATTCTAACTAGTGTAGTTCTTGGTCTCCATTGCACATGACCAAACCATCCAAGTCTACTTCCCGCATCTTATTACCTATTGGTGCTACTCCTATGTTCCTTCGAATGAGTTAATTTCTAACTATATCCTTCCTCGTCTGGCCACTCATCCATCTCAACATTCTCATTTCAGATATGTTCACCCTATAAGCATGTTGTTCCTTAACTGCCCAACATTTCGTCCCATAAAAATTTCCCTTTTAATTTGTTGTGATCAACAAAAAGATTTTTTTTAGCCAATTACAGATTGGAACAAAGCAAATGTTAACTGGAATGAGATTATTCTTTGGATAGACAATTTCAAGGCTAAAAGAACAATGGCGAAGCCCCCCGAGGGTTTTTATTTGATGGATTTTGACCGATGCTCCTTAGAGATCCTAGCCAAGCCAGTAGCAATGGAACCATAGTTTGCAAGCCAAGTGAGTTGACTCAGGACTTGGCTAAGTCAACCTAGCCCAGGCACTAACCTGGTCACTAGCTCGTGTAATATTCGGTGAGGAGAGAAGCGTAAATGATTAGGGCATCCGAGCACCTGCACGAGAGGAGCATTGAGGCCCCAGCCCCAGCTTTATTATGGATGAATGATCATTACATGGGATCGCAATTCGCATCGTAGTATATATGTGGGCATCATAGCTTGAAGTCACAGGAAACAGATTTATAACCAGGTAATCTCACGCTGAAATGAACTGCAGAAGCAGAATTCAAGAGAATAAGAGTTCAAACAGAGTTTTCTTTTATTTTCAATGGTGACAAAAGGAAAAACGGCTTCTTTTTTTTCAATGGTAAATTCGTACAGAAAAGCTCCACATCCTTAAGAAGAAACAAACCCAATAGGTCAACATTTTCTGTTATAAATGGTTGGACACCCATGGCAGTCCAATTTAAAATTTGACAAATTCAAATGCCAATGTTAGTGAGAGAATTTACCATGTTTTTCCAAGGATACTAATTGCCATAAGGAAATAAATTCACAAAGGGGATGTTATTCGACCTGTTGGCAGCCATGACTTCCGGATTGCATCCCTATTATTCTTGCGACCAAACTCAGTAACAATTCCTATGACAGCCAACAGCCTTTTTTTAGAATGAGTCACATTAGTCTCTGACGAGTACTTTGAAACAAAGCCTTCATGTCTAGCCGCAGCCAGCTCCATCTCAAGTGCTGATAATTTCTTTTGCTGCTCCCTAGAGAAAACATGCCATACTCGAAACTCCTCAGAAAGTTCACGAAATGAAATATAATATAAGGCTTAAAATATTGGAATTTACAGTATTGCATTATGATAAATTCATCAGATGATACAACACAAATGCCCATGCCGCAACATGGGAACATAAAGAAGCATAATGTACTGGTTAGTATCATCGATACGTTCCAAGATCAACAAACGGTATCAAAATGCAGCGTCTGCGCTCCTCCCAACATAATTTTAAAGGAGTTAAATGTCATAACCAAGGTCAATAAATTAGGAGGTAGCACATCGTAAACGCAGCGTTACAACATACAATACATCCGAACGATAGTTTGAACCTCAATATAATCCAAACAACATACAGCTCTGCCCAGTAGCAATTGCACCAAAGTACCCAGATGGGAAAAGGTGGAGGGTTGGTGTCATGTAGGCAGCCTGTCATTGAACTTTCCCCAAGCAATCATGAGAATTAAGCTGACCCCAAATAGTTGGGACAAGGCTATCATGATGGTATAATCCCAACCAACCAACCAACAGAAACGATAGCTGTAATTTGCTTACCTGCACGCTATGATTTTCAATGTGTCATCAACTGATATAGCTGACTGCCCCTGAAAAATCGGATATGCCTCTCAAAATATGATGAAGAAGAAAATACAGGAATGAGGTGTTGTATGGTGCACAGCCCAGCAATCCAGACCATACCATCTGGTGGGCTCCAAAAGGGATGGGCCTCGCCACAAAAATCCATGCCATTCGATGATCTTAACTGTCCAAATGGCAGCCTGAAATCAGACATTTCAATTTCTAGGTTTTGTCGTAAACCTAATTGGTTACTTCCAATTGCGTAAATCAATAGTTTAAACCACACTCAAAGGTAGGGCATTTCCCATTGATGTAATATTAACTTCTGTACCAGAAACAATGGTATCTCCAATTATAGCCCCTCTGGGGGGTAAATTTTGAAAATTATTCCGCTGGGTGATGGATCACAATTGGCTACAACCCATCCAGAATGTAGCCCCACAGATGGAGTGGTTAGATCGTGCAAAGGTGGGACCTTCCTGAACAGTTCCTGGCATTGTTATATTCCCTCCTATTTCCAACACAAAACTACCTTCAAGGAAAGAGAAAAAAAAAAAAAAAAACCCTCAATTCAGAAAAAAAAAAAATTGTATAATAACTATAAATAAATAAATATTATTCAAAATAAATAAATATTATTCAAAAAGAAGTATTGCCGAGTGGATTTCGTGAGAATAGTCCTACAAATATTTAAATTTTCAAATAAATTTTAAAAAATAAAAGAAACTTTACCTGACCAGTTCTCCTATCGAGCTCTTTAATGAGATAAACCCTGTTTTCTGCATCCTGCCAAAGCCTAACCCCAAAATAATGGAAATACAAATTTAAAAAATAGATTAGAATTTCGTCATATCAAATCAAAACCTGGAAAATCCTTCTCATTTCTAATCCATCGAATTCCGAATTTGCCATCAAAGACCTTGAAAAGGGGAGAAAAAGAAAAAGAACAAACAAACCTAGAACGAGAAGAAAAGGGAGGGAAGGAAATCTAACCGTCCAGCAACGTAGATAGAAGCCATTGTCGCGATCATGGAGAGCATCAGAGTCGAAATTCTAGACCGGAAAGCTAGACCGGAGAGCCGGTTGTTCGATCCCCGGCTCTGCATTTTCTCTCGATCGGAAGACCAAAAAAACCCGATATTCAGACCGTCATTTTCCACAAATCTCGATCCAAGAGATCGGATTTCTCGAATCAGATTGCTCGAAGGGAAGAGGAGAGAGCGAGAGAGAAGGTGGAGGTTTGGTCGAGGAGATCGACGTTCTAACCAATCTCTCGGCGTCGTCTTTGGGCTGTGGTTACAAGGAAGTGTAACAGATTTCTCATAAACGAGGAGGAAAAAGAGCCTGTTTGTCCCTGTCGCGACTTAGACTCCACCGTGTGTCGCAACCCACTGGGGCGCACATGCTGATCGTTCCGATTATACCAGCCGTCCATCTTGTGGATCTACACTGTCGGACACGGTAAGTAACTTCGGCTGAAGAGACGATTCTGACCATTACTGTCTGTTGATGAATTTAGAACAATGTAAGAAGATTTTCAGTGGCTGGCATTCGGCTCTTAAAAATCAAAGGTTAGGATCCCCACTTAAGTGCATTATGGGATAGTAGTTTGTTTGCGGTAGTAAAGAGAATATGGACGGCTCAAATAGTCGGACCATCTCAGCATGTGGGCCCGGTGCGTGGCGCAACATGAATCCTGAGTTGCGACGAAGGCAAAACGAACTTGAAGTAATCGAATAGATGCGCGAACAGCTCCATGGTACTGAAAATTATTTATTTTGGAACATTTACGCGTTACGACCAAGACCTTGTTGCTAGGGCTGTCAACTTGTTGCACTTGAAAGCGGATTACGTCCTGCCCGGGCCAAGACGATAATCCGTCCAAGCAGGGCTATGTGGGGATTATCTATGTCGTCCATCCATTTTTTTCAATCATTTTAGGATATTAACCCAAAATTGAGGTAGATCCAAGGCTCGAGTGGACCACACAGCGGGGATTGAATTCCCACTGTTAAAAACTTCTTATGAATGGTAGAATTTTTGGATCAACCTAATATTTGTCTTTACCCTTCATCAAGGTCTATGTGACCTTATGAACAGGTTGGATGGCAAATAAACATCATGGTGGCCCATAAAAAGGTTTTAAGGATGAGTTTCATTATTGTCATTGCTTTCTATAGTGCTGTCCACTCGAGCATTGGACCTGCCTAATTTTTAGACTCATACTCCAAAATGATCTGAAAAAATGGATAGATGGTGTGAATAAAACCCATACATCAGGTTGGGTTCACTAGGTTAGCTGATAGAATAAGGAAATTTAAGTGGAAAATCAGAATTTTTTGAATTTTTGGAACAGGTTGGTTCGGTTTAGGTCGGTCCTAGGCCAACCAATCGTTCATGGCTTGCGCTTGGGCTAAGCTTCGGGTCTTAAATGTTGGATCGGGCCCAATCCAGGTCAAACCTGGCCCACTGCGAACTTCTGGCCTATCATACTATTATTGGGGAAGATAACTTGTCACACTTGGGCAATTGTGATAATTCACCACGGTTTTTTAAATGGTGGAGACTCATATTTGTACAGAATCCAAACCATCCATGGCGGAGAATTTCTCTCTAAAAAAGATTATACAATGCTTTCTCCAGCTTCCATGTGAAGTATAATCAGGTATTTTTGTTGTGATTTTTTTTTTTTTAAAAAAAAAAGAAAAAAAAAAAGAAAGGTTTTTGATGTATTTGATGTGAGTTAGATTCCTAGTTCACATCAAATACACTCCTCCCAACTATACCAATTACCACCTGTTTAGACCGATTCACACTCCCAAACAAACTCGACCACCTAGGTGAGGTCTGCCATAATGTTTGTGAGGAATCCTACCGGTCCATCCGTTTGGACCGCATGTCCAGAACGCAAGTCAGCCACACTGAAAAAAGTGGGGAGGCCAGATACTTTCCTACAGTCCACCATGATATTTATATGTCATCCAATCTATCATTCCAACTGAAATGAACAGAAAACACACAAATATTAGTCTAATTCAAAACTTTTGTAATTCCAAGAATGTTTAATGGTGGGCGTTCAATTTATATTGATATTTTTATTTATTTATTTATTTTTTTATATATATATATATATATATTTGTCATGTGGCCCACTTGAGTTTTGGATAGGCTTTATTTTTGGCCTCATGTCCTAACATAAGTGGGAAATGAACGGATGAGATGGATTTCTCACGAATATCATGTCGGCCCGACCTAGTTTTCTAAACAAAACCAAGATAATTTCCCAACGAGAAAAAGTCATGACTTCAAGCTTCCCTCCTCATCATCACGGTGATGCCATGACCGTGGCCTTCTTATTCTTAAAGCTTCCCCTTCATCGCTAACTCATGACTGCGGCCTTCTTATCGTCAAAGCTTCCCTTCATCACTAACTCCATCTACTTCACCACAGCTGTAGTCGACAACAGTTATATTGCGTCAGAGTTGGATTAGCGGATAATCTGGGTATGGACAGAGTGGATTTCTCATAAACATCATGTGTCCCACTTAGCTTTCAATCATAAGAAATTACTGCTGTGGGTTTGCAGTCTATTCATGGTGTTTCTTGCTTTTTCCTATCATTTATCTTTTCTAAGATTCAGAAGGGACAAAAGTGGTGAATAAAAACATTTTCCAAATGAATAACTTTATGCTAATGGTGAGATTCAATTTATATAGATTAATATACATGAATTTAGGCATTTTTAAATGCCAGACTTTCCTTGCCTGAGCCACACTTTGAATCTTCTTAGTCGTAATTTGCAAGTCAACTGAGGTATGAGCTTGCCATCCTTGATTTGGATCTTAATAGCAACAGCATAGTACGCGTACCCTTTAGGATATTAACATACTAACTAAAATTTGGATAATTCATGGGATGTTGCACTTGTTTGGTTTACCATCGGTAAATTGTCATGAGTTGAGCCTGAAAGACTTTCACATGTAAGATATGGTCGGTTTGTTGGGTGGGCTCGCCCTGGACAGTGTCTCAGATTCAGATGGGCCACACATGATAAGAGGAGCTGCTTAAAATAAGCTCACCATGGGTCCACATCCAAGGTACATAGCCAAGCGGACTGACATAATTGGTGGATCAGCACATGTTCTCTACGTGGTCCATGCAGTAGTTGACCCCATGCATTTGCTCTTATAGGCACTGCAAGAACGGTCCGGATTAGAATGTCTGGAGACTCCACGCAAGACATTGGTTTCAACCATAAGAAGTCGGGCCATAGATAGGCAATGTAGAACATTGATTTGTTGCCCCGCACCATGGATGGGACCATGCCCTCAAAATACTATGGCGAGGATAATTCCGATCATATGATTAACGGCCCAAAATAGACGGTCAAGAAGCGGAACACAACATAAAAAGGTCCGGGTCCAACGTATCAGAAATAAAAACCTGAGTGTAGTGAGGGTGGGAATGGAAGGACGGCCCGCCTGACCAGGCTTGGATCTATTTTCTTGGGCTTCACATGCATGGCCGAATCAATTTTTCATGGTGGGCTTAGGCTCAAGTCATTTTAGCCTTATCCAGCCCGTTCATGTCCAGCCTAGCCAAATCACCTTCATATGTAATTATATCCTCTGAATATGCCATTCCAGTCCTTGATTAGGTGACCCATCTATCATAAATGTAGAATGTTGGTTTCATTCTTTTGAAATGTCTATTTTTATTTTTTTTTCCATGCCGGTCACACTTGATCAATGAATAGATTTGCAATTGTAATCAGGAAATAATATTTTTATCAATTTTGAGCCAGCCTCTATTTTTTATTGGATTGCACTAAGCCTACCATGCAAGGTTCATGCCGCTAGGACTATGCTCAGGCATTGTCGCTAAAGTGTCCAACCATAGCTTGGACCTTGCCTAGCTCAACCCACACTCGACCCATTGCCACCCTTAATACTGATGAAAGCCTTGTGTTAAGGATCGTTACTCTTTCTCCGGTGGTAGACTCTCAGGAGTTTCAAAACCCAGTCAAGGGTTCGAGTATCCATAGGTGGTGAAATTCTACTAGCGTGAGTGTGTGTGCGTGTGTAAAATAAAAATAAATAAATAAAATTTTTAAAAGGACCTTATATAATTCTACTCGGAATAAAAATCTTTACTATACATATGACAAATAGGTGTTAGATACTTTATCCTGCAATTAATATTCTTGAATAAGAACCTTGAATATTTTGTGGATGTAATAAGACATTTTAATTAAAGCTATTGGTATTTCGGTAACTTAAAAAAGTGAAGAAAGTCGAATATTTTATAGATATAGTAAGACAATTTGGGCTCATTTGGATACTACCAAATAAGTTACTTTTTCTACTTGCAACGGTAGATAAGTAATTTATTTGAAATAAGTTTGGTTTATGATCAATTATAAGTAACTTTTTTTATTTATGATCACTTCAATTTAATAAGCCGAAATCAAGAAAAACTGGATATAAGTAGCTTATCTTAAGTCACTTACAATCCAAATGCCCCCTTTAATTAAAGTTACAGGTATTTTGCCCATCTTGATTTAGAATTGGGCAAGTCAAGTGTAGCCACCCGCTGGTAAACGACCCATGTTGTGAGCTCTATATTATGCGGCGGCCAACATCTAAGAAGTTTACATTTAACAGTTGTGAACTCCATGTGAATTTTTCGCCCATGTTGTGAACTCGATCCATTCTATGCAGACTAATTTTTGAACAATGAAAACAAGCTCTCATTCAACTCTAAAAATCAAAAGTTAGGATTAGCAAGTGTAACTATAGTGTAATTACTTGTGGTACTAATGAGAATATTGATGGCTCAAATCATTGGACCGTCTCAACATGTGGCCCTAACAAGTGTCAACACACACTAGATCTTTAGTGGAGATAGATATAATGTGACTAGAACTATTGTACAAATAATTCACTACCAAACTTAAACATAATTTTATTCCAATGATGAATGGAATATAGAAAAATCGAATGCAATTAATATATAAATAAAAATAATAGAAAAAAAGCCAACCACAAACTATATGAGAAGATATATACAGGTCACCGTTTGAGTTACATATGGATAATTTGATAAAGAAATAAGTTACCATAATAAGTAGAGATTATATATATATATAGAGAAGCGCTCACCTGCGAACCAGTTAGATTAATATATATAACTTTTTAAACCCGTCATATATGATATAAATAACCGATATAAATATAAACCCCTAGGACCAAGTTTTACTTTTATCTAAAACTTTTATCCATACCGTCCATAGCAAAGAGAAATTCAAATCAAGGAAAGAAACTGTTTGCATTTTTCACGGTCCACCAAAGTTGGATCAAAGTAAAATTTTATACTATGAGGTTTCATGAGGTTCTCGCTTCATGTGGATAATTTTTCATCACGTATGATGGGTCCTCAAAAAGTTCGTACGTGCTACGTACTAACTGGTTAGCAGGTGATCGTTTTCCTATATATATATATATATATATATATATATATATATATATATATATATATATATATATATATATATATGGAAATGGAAATGGTAATATATGGTTGACCTCATGGGAACTTTCCCTGAGGTTGAGCTGTGTGGGCCCCACCTTGATGTGTATCGAACATCAACACCATGCATTTGATGGATCCTTTTTTTATATATATAAGATATCCCAAAAATCAGTCGTATATGGAACACACGTGGGCCAAACCATCTAAAACCATGTGAAAATATGCCTAAAACATATAAAGCACTTGGTGGGTACCACCTAAGTTTTGGATACAGCTGAAACTTGGTCTAACCCCTCATCCGAGTGGGACACACACAATTGATGGGCTGGATTTGTGAACCACATCTCGGTGGGTCCAATAAATGATTATGAATGTTTTAATGGGAGGGCAACCCTTCTCAATTGTTGTATGTGGTGTGGCCAACCAAGTCATGGATTGGCTTGATTTTTAAGCCCAAGGCCCACCATGGAATGGTGCATCCGATTGAAGGGGTAGATGCTTGACGCACATCACAGTGGGGCCCGCAGACACACATATATAAAGGTATATAACACCTCTTTTTCAAAAAACACTAAAAGCTACTTTGAGGAGATCATCTATTGAGAAATCTTTGAAATCTTTAAACCTGACCATCAAGAAAAAGAATTATCTTTTTGAATCTTCTCTTGACATGTGTAAGAATTTTTTTTTAATTATTTTTATTTTAGTAAATTCATAATTCCATGTTTTTACTATAGACGATTATCTCAAAAGTTTTTTTTTTTTTTTTTTATTCACGACTGAAATAATTAAAATATTTTTCTTAAGCAACACCTACTTATATATAATTAAAATTATATTAATTTTGGTATCAACGTGGAAATCAAAGACTCTGCCTCAATCTAACATGTGGTCAGCATCTTTGCACACCCAGGAGAAAAATGAGCCCATCAATCGGCTGGTCTGGTCTCTTGTGTACCACCATGTATCGATTATGCCTCAGATATTTTTTTACAGGGACAATTTCGTTTTTCAATCCGCGCCCTATTGATGGACAGTTAGAAAGAGAAATCTATTAACGGTCCACATTCAACTAACAAAGTTCCTAAGGTAGATCTCCAAATTATGAGAATTTCGAGCGATGCTACCTTTACGATGGAAATCAACAGACCAACGGTCTGGATGACTAGACCATGGGCTCCACTATTCAAAACTGACACTCGTATGTACTTCAAAAATATTCGGGCCGCGTTCCATTATTCATCCTCGACCCCATCCTCCTCTGCCATCATCCAGTTCAGCGCGCCCGTTACCGTATATAACCAGATTATTAACTAAAAATATATTAATAAAAGCTACTTCCCTCTTCTCAGTTCTCCATATCTCACTTTCTCCGTTCGAATCTCTCTGAACTCGCTCGCTCCAATCGTAGATCTACCCGATCCGATCCGAAAATGAACGACACGGATGTCTCGAACCAGATCCAGCAGATGGTGAGATTCATCCGCCAAGAAGCGGAGGAGAAGGCAAATGAGATCTCAGTCTCAGCTGAAGAAGTTCGTAAATCTCGATATTTCAAATTGTTTCTCTTCTTTGTTCTATTTTCCGATAATTTCTCGTTTTTATGGTCGTTTTCTTCGATTTTTATGATAATATTTCGATTCATCTGCTAGATCTGAAGTTTCGAGCCTTAATTTCCTGATTTCTTATTTGAAATTTAGGTTTCTGATGATTCGTTTGTTTGGGTTTGTATCTCTTCATATCTTGCTCCGATTCTCTTCGAAAGTTCAGTGAAGGGCACTGCATTTTTTTCTATTAACGTTTTGAGAAAATCTGGATTTTGCTGATGGAAGTGGAATTATGAAGGTGCCCAAATAGATATTCAAGCTCGACATTACAGAATGGTTCAGATGCAACGATAATTAAATGCATGTTCACAACAGTGTTATTTTAAAATGTTTTAAAACAATTTGTTTCCATATGCATCTTAAATTTTTTTAGAAAAAGGAATCTTTAGTATAGAAGCCGCAGATCAATCAATTTCTTTAATATGTTAATTGTATAATCTACAATGAGATATGTGGATCCTCGTTGTTGAACAACAACTCTGCATCATTAAAATGCAGACCCGAGTACCATGAACTGGATGGTGTAGTCACAGTATTTTGAAAAAATGAAAACAATTTAAATGCAAGAAGATGGAGACATGGTTGGTTCTATTTACACACTGCCAGAGCACTGCAAATTCCCCATAGTCAGTAATTTTTACAAACACTTGACACTATTTAGAGAGTGCAATGAGTCACTTTTGGCTAGGCCGTTGTGCTCGGCTGCTCGCCCATGGGGCCACATCACGATGCCTTAAGTGCCCGTGCACTTGCACAAATGCACACATGGGTGCTAACACACGTTGTGACCATGTATGTGCATGGCATGAGTGATTCAATGAGGAAGCTAGAGAAGGCTATGTATGTTTTACTTTCACCTCTTTCTAACTATTGCCGGACTAATGCGAGAACAAAAGGCATCTTTTGAAAGTGTTCTTTTTTTACTTTATTTTTTAAAGCTCACCAATTGAATGTCATAACCGCATTTCTTGATGGTGATTTAGATGAGGAAATTACATGGAACGACCTGTAGGCTTTGTTTTATTAGGTCAGGAGCATAAAGTATGTAAACTTGTTAAGTTGTTATATGATTAAAAAACAAGCTTGCAAGCAATGGCATGAAAAAATCATGAATTTAATTTTATCTAAAAACCAAAAAAATATAAGATCTCATTGTCGACAAGAAGTGATGGATCCACTTTGGAGACGCAACAAATTATAATAGGTACAAAAGAAGATGCAGTGATCATGAGTCCCTGGTGAAAACACCATCATCCCAGAGACAACCGAGGATTGAGAGTTAGAGATGATCACGGATCAAAGATGAGATCCCGATGAAAATCCTTACATTCCAAATCGAAACTTCACCCCTTGTCGTCACAAAGCTAGGGAAAGATCTCGTCATTGGGTCTACTCTAGATCCAATGACCATTCTTCCAGACTCTCCTTGTCATTTGTGTGTCACCAAAGTAAATCGGCAGATTTCCAGAGCCGTTCCTTACGACGAGGAAGCCTTGCTATATTAGATGGTGATTTTGTGAGGGATTACGAAGCTATTCGTAATAGAGCTGCCTTCGATGCGCCCCGTCAAGACAAGTATCAGACAGAAATTGAAAGGTCTAGAAGCATATGGCGATAAGGGTCAGGTTAGCTCTGATGCAATCAGAGGTAAGGGTCTTAAAGTATTCGAAAGATTTGAAGAAGACGAAGGGTGGATAAAAGTAGGTCCAAGGAAGAACCGCCGTTGTAATACTCAGCCAATATTTGTCAACCCTCTGACAGAGCTTCCAACCCTGTTCGTCAACAACTTTCCTAAAGAATGAATGGAGATTCACTTCAAGAGAGTTGGGAGATTTGGGTAGGTTAGGGAGGTAGTCATCCCTAAGGAGAGAGGCTCTACCTCCGCAAGAGGTTTTGCTTTTGTTCAAGTGAACACTAACGAGGAGATCTCGAAGGTGGTGGAAGGTATGAAAGGTCAGGTCTTCTATGGCAAGGAAATTCGGGTGAATGTCATCCAATCGGCCTGGAGAAGGTGAACATGGAGAGTAATGGGGTGGTTCCTGATCCGTGCTCGTCTCGCAATATTGCAAGAGTTCATTTCGCTTCCCCGATTCTTTCCTGCTCCTCCATTGGTGGTGGAGGGATCATGCTTCCCCTCTGGCCCCTGAGATCCTTCAAGGAAGCCCTCCAGGGGTAGGAGGTTGCTTCCGATCCCCCGGGAGGCCTGGGTTTGTTTCCTTCCCCCTCTTTATTCCCATCGTCTCCCCCCTTCCCTCTGGATCCCCGACTCATCCCAATCCTCCTCCCCTTCCGCCGGAGGTTCCTCTTCCTCCCATTCCCACCAATGCTCCCCATCTCCTCCCTCGATGGAATCCGCTACTTTGTGAAATCTATCCAAGAAGGGGGTCTATTGTCCATTCAAGTGTCGGAATTAGTTCTATCCAAGGCTAAAGAAAACCTTCAATGGTCCGTGGTGGTTAACCTTTGTCCAGGCTTTTTCCTCCATGACCTCTCGACCTGGTTCCAATTCTATTGTTGTCTTCATCCGGGAGATTTCATACTCCATCTGCTTTCCCCCCGTTGTTGTTTGGATCTCTCTCCATCCCTACTCCAACATAGACAAAATAGTATTTATAGGTAACCTACACAAAGTAGGTCCGATGAAGGGAATCCAGAAATGGTCGGACTAGTCCAGATTTGGGACGGAGGACGCCTAGTTTATTTTTCCAAAGGTTCCTCTAGAGTTATGGTTCGAGGACTTTTTTTTTTTTTTTTTTTTTTTTTATCTTTAGGTTTTTGTGTGGGTGAAGTGTTGCAAGTGGGTCAAGCAATTGAATGATGGGAGGAGCTCCACTCTGCCAGGCTTCTCATGAGGGTTAAGAGGGCGGCGGAGATCCGTCCCTTTGTGAAGATTATCGTGGGACAGGACTCTCTACTTATCAAATTCATCCATGAATCAGCTATAGGGTCGGAATATGGAAGGGAGGGTTTTAACCCTCATAAAAAGAAAACTGATTCTTGAACATCTTTCACGCTTATGTCACGTTGAGGTACTGCAGTGCGAATCGGGCTCAAAAATCTCTCAATTCGCCTCTCCTCCTTGTCTCAATTCTAATTGATTCGCTTCTCCCTTCGCGCAAGCGCTTGGTTCGCCCCTTGTTGCATTTCATTTCGTGATCTCACTACTCCCACTGGGGCTAGGAAGTAAGCCCCACAACCCAAAGCGGCGAAGAACAAATAGAATTTGCTATGAAAGCCGAGAACCAGCTTCAAAGCCGTTGTGCGCCGTCACTATACTTTAGGGCTGGGCTGGGCCTGGCCCCGTCCCGTGTGGAGAATGCCCCCCTTACGGCGCGGCTTAGTCAGTTATTCTCGCAGTTCAGTGGCCCAATGTACGCATCAGGTGTTCATGCCAATCCCCCCTAGGCCGATTGGAGGACCTCCAGGGATAGTGTTGCACGGACTACCGAATCGCCCTGCCCATACGTGTGGAATTTCAGCCCCTATGTGTGAGCCTTGACTGTCTTCTTCGACGATTGCTGAGGGACATGTGTCTTCACCTTCTCAGGAGGCTAACTCCCAGCAAACCCTGTTATTATTATTATTATAGAAACTCTGGATTATGATTTCTGTCCGATTGGAGGGTATCAAATGGATAGTAAAAGTGGAAAATTGTCAGCGGTCCAAATTTGACTAATAAATGTCCATCGATTAGAGGTTAGGATCGTCCAATCACTCTGATTTAGCTATACCCATCAGTCATGGGTCCCATGATTTGTATGGTTTTAATTGAGGTTTGTGTGTCCCACATGTATAATGGCTACAGGCACATGTATGAATCTTCACACCCCTCTTAGAGTAGCTTGTCTAGTGGCCATTGTGTCCAATCTCAAGTTCCCAAGGACAACTAGAGGAATCCCTCTCATTAATCCATTCACATAATATGATTTTCATGTTCCACACACATTGTGAGGCTTATGAAGGAGTGCATCATAGAATAAACCAAGGTATAATGAGTATAACATTGGTTTTTTAGGACACGACCCCATCATTGTTAAACTCATATTCTTAGGATTAGTTCCTCAAGTTAGCAGTAGACAAATCTCTATTTGTATACTTGTATGTAAAACCCCACTCGAACCCGGAGCTAGCTGGCTCTCCCTCAAATGTGTTGAGGCACAACAGTTGATTTAGCAACCCTATTGCATGCCTCTTAATGCATGTGAGAGAAGCATTTATCACTTGTTTCCCCCAAGGCAATCATAGAATGCCTCATAATGGCAATTTAAAGTTTAGAAAATTAATTGAAAGTTATGCATATTAAGATAAGTATTGACAGATTTGCACCTTTTCGGGATAAAAAATAAAGTAGGTTTTTCCTCAGCAAACACTGAAAGAACTGCTAAATGCCTATTAATGTGTAGATTCACTATGTTTACCATGCTGATGTCGGCGATGCATTTGAAGAGACCTTCCCTAGCTTCTTTAGAAGTGGAATTTGATGGTTTTGAATATACCTTCTTGCAGGAATTTAATGTCGAGAAGTTGCAACTAGTTGAAGCCGAAAAGAAGAAGATTAGACAGGAATATGAGCGAAAGGAGAAGCAGGTTGAAATTCGGAAGAAAATGTAAGCTACCAACTCTCTCTCTCTCTCTCTCTCTCTCTCTCTCTCTCTCTCTCTCTCTCTCTCTCTCTCTCTCTCTCTCTCTATTGTGATTTTAATTATTACTAACTCAAGTTGTTATGGTATCATCAGTTTAATGGTTATGGAGTGTGTTTAAAACTGGGGAGCCACTATTCACATCTGCCTTGATTGATTTCCACTCACTCATTATCCATTTCCTGAATTGGAATACTGCAAAATTTGTATTCCAATAATGGAAAATTAGGGAATGCGATTATGCAAATCAATCAAGGTGGTCGTAGATATCATTTCCCCAATATTTGTGTTAGTTATATAGGCTTTATCCCAGCAATAGGTCCTTCTGGCACACCATGCAAGCAATTTTAATTTCTTTTGATTAATGTTTGATTTCTAGACATGCTCCAATTGATGCTTCAACTTGAACGGTATCCTTGCATGGAACTAGCCAAATAATTTTCGAGGGTCCAAAGAACTCTAGAAACAAGATGTCATCAAAACATTATTAGTAAGTTGTCATCCCTTTGGAATGTCAGGAATTAGAGGAGTCTCAAGTCTCAACACACCTAAAGAGCTTTGATGTAAAGGCAGCTCATCACGATTTTCTGAGTGATTCTCCTAGATTTGTAAGAGCTCTCCTCCCAAGTTTTGAAGTTGAAAGATACAAGTCCGTCTTGAAAGAACTTGTAGAATGAAAAATTAGGTAGCATAATATCTGAAGGAGATTAAGTTGTAAGGTGAAAGACAATGGGAGATGTCAGTAGGAATGAGCGTAGAAACAACAATTATCTTTTCTTATATAGCAATTATCTAGATCTGAAAGGCCAACTCAATTTTTTAATGTCATAGTTTTCTCATGGTTGATTCAGACTTGCGAATGTTATGTAAATGCTTTTCTTTAGTCAGTTTTGCGCGGATAGAATTGTAGTAATGTCAAAACATTTTATCTATTCTCGATTTTTTATGGTTAGATCTTGTTGCTTGCTGTTGGTTTTCAGATACTGCAGAATAATACTATTTAAAAATGGAAAATGGGTGAATGCAACTCAACCATGGTGGCTATAGATATTTTCCTAAAATTATGGTTAGTTTTATAGGCTCTGTGCTAGTAAAAGATCCATATGGCACCATTCAAGCAATTTTAGTTTCTTCTGATTACCGTACTGTCTGGTTTCCAGACATGCTCATATGGATGTGTTTCAATTCAAAGAGAATCATTGCACCAAAAAAATGTATATAAACCAGGTAACATAAAAACATCATTAGTAAGTTGTCCACCCTTGGATATCTGAAGGCACAAGGCACTTTCATTCCAGAACTTGAAGTTGGAAGATATGGGTTCATCCTGAAGATCTTGTAGAATGGAAAATTAGGTGGCATGATGTCTGAAGGAGATTAATTAGGAGTTTAGAAGACTGCTATCAATGTAAAGAGGGATAGACCTTAGTTTTCGGATTTGCAGAGATAAAATTGCATCGAATCATTTATCTATGTTCCTTTCTTTTATGGTTCGGTCTGCTGCTTCCTGTTGGTTTTGGTTGTAAAGGTATTTTTAAAATGCCGTGTAGGATTTATAAAAGAATAATGGATCAGGTCAGGAAAGATTATACAAGTGATAACGTGCTTTAATTTATTTCTTTTGCTGATTCAGCGTGCATCTTTTTAATGTAATTTATTTCATTTATGCATAATTCTCTTTGAATTACTTCTTCTTTTTTGCAGTGAGTATTCCATGCAGCTTAATGCTTCTCGTATCAAGGTTCTTCAAGCTCAGGATGATTTGGTTAGCTCCATGAAGGAGGCTGCTGGGAAGGAGCTCCTTCATATTAGCCATGACCACCATGTGTACAAAAAGCTTCTGAAAGAACTGATTGTTCAAGTAAGCTGAAACTTCTTCTTCTTCTTCTTCTTTTTTTTTTTGGTTGTGGTTATGATAAAGCAATATATTATTAGCCCCACTCTTATGATGTGATGTAGCAATTTATAAAGCGATGGCTGAAACAGGTGAAATATAAGTAGGGAAGGGGATGATGACGAACCATCCCATCACTGAACTAAGGAACTCCTACAAAAATGTTCCAAGAGCCTGAAAAAACTTCCCTTTTACATCGCTTAAAAAGGGAGATACCCAAAGCCTAAAAGATCACTTAGTCCCTAGCTCTGAAGAACACCTCAGAAGATTCCACTACATCGTTGAAAGTCCCATTTTTGCGCTCCTTCCACATTGTCCCAGATCATGGCCATAAGAGAAAAGATGCCAAAGGATGGATTACTTCTTCCCCTGATCTTCCCCGTTCCAGCCTTGAGAGATGGTTGCAATTGACCCTAGTGAGACCAAGCAAATACAAATAGGCCAGCACCCTGTTCCAAACAGTGTTTTCAGTAGCGTGCGTAGCGTAGCGGTAGCGTACGCTACGTAGCGTAGCGTAGCAAAATCGCTACGTAGCGTAGCAGGTAGCGCATATCCCCTGTAGCGTGCGCTACAGGGGTCGTAGCGTACGCTACATGGGTAGCGTGTAGCGCAGGTAGCGTGCGCTGCCTGTAATTTTGGGGAGAGCATCGTAAATGCCAAAAAAATAAAATATAAAACATAAAAAAATTGTAAGAAGGTGATTTCGGACCCTGTAGAAGAGGTACGCCTGATCGGAAGAAGAATTCGGTGGGCCTTGATCGACAACAGTTGAGTTTCGGTCTTCGGCAGGTACGAAAAAACCTCCCCCCCTTTTTTTTTTTCTTCGAATGGATGAAAATTTTCGAAATCAACAAGAATTCCGGCGAATAATCTGCAATCTCTCGGGAATTTTGGTTCGATTTGGAGATTTGGGTTCGAAATGGAAACCCTCATATTAGGATTTGGGTTCCAGATAGAAGCGGAAACCCTATTCCCCTTTCGAAAATGGCATCGGACCCTTTTTTTCAGGTGCGGATTAGTTACTGACAGGTTTAGTAGCTAGACTCGCTACTGAAGTGACGTCACCAAGTTCCGTGGGCCCCACCATGATGTATGTTTTGTATCCACACCTTCCATCCATTTGTAGATACCATTTTAGGATAATATCCAAAGAATGAGTTAAATCCAAAGTTACAGTGGACCCTAGCACAGAAAACAAAGGGGACAGTGACGCCCACCATTAAAAACTTCTGGAGGCCACAAAAGTTTTAGATCAACTGATATTTGTATTTTCCCTTATTTCGTGTTTTTTAGAACATTTGAACAGGTTGGATTTCAAGTAAACATTATGGTGGGCCTTAGGATAGTTTCAACGGTGGGAATCACTTTCCCTACTGTTTTCAGTGGTGGGGTCCACTACAGCTTTTTATCTGCCTCATTCTTTCGTTCATGCCCTAAAATGATATCTCAAAATGGATGGACGGTGTGGATACAACACATACATCATAATGGGGCCCACGGAACTTGATGACGTCACTTCAGTAGCCTACTCGCTACTCAACCTCTCAGTATCTAATCAGCGTCCTTTATTTTGAGGACGCTGCTCATGTTACAGTCGTGAGTCGCAGCGTCATGGGCCCCATTATGATGTAACGTATTTTATCTGCTCCGTCCATCTATTTTGGACACTCATTTTATGGAATGAGCTAAAAAAATGAGTTAGATCCACATTTTAGGTGGACCACACCACGAGAAACAATGTGATTGAACGTTTGCCATTAAGTTTTTTTTAAGGCCCATTGTTCTTTTTTTTTTGAATTTTTTTCGATGTGGAGACAAAATAACTTGGTATTTTCATTTTTTTCCTTTTAAAATGCCGGTTATTGTCGGTTTTATGTTCTTTATACTTGTATTGTACTTAATGCTCTTAACTTTGGGATTTTTATTTTGAAGAATGTGGCGTTTATATATTTTGCTTTTTTCTTACTATTTAATATTTATCATATATATATATATTTAAAATTAAAAAAATCGAAGTATTGTGTAGCTTACGCTACACGCTACAGTATTTCGCTACACGCTACGGAGGGTTGAATGCTACGCAACACGCTACCGCTATTTAAAACACTGGTTCCAAATAACCCAGATGAATTCACAGTGGATGAAGAGATGGGGAACCGACTCCACATCCTTAAGGCACATCAAGCTGTTTCTGTTGCGGAAATTATTGATGGTTAGGAGTTTATCTTTGGTCACTAATCAAGATAACACAACCACCTGTGTTCTGTCTGGGGGTGGGGGTACATACCACAGAGAAGCTAGCATTGAAGGTGCCACTGCAACTGCCTTTAAGAAACCTTAGAAGGAGCAGACAGAAAATCCTAGAACATTCAATCTTTAGCACCAAGAGTCAACCTTCAACACGTCAGGATATATGTTGCACGAAGGTGCCACCGCACCCCCACTCAATAACCTATAGGAGCGGCCAAGAGCTCCCAGAAGGTTCGAGCTTCCAGCATCAAGTGTCAACTTGGACGTATCAGGATATACGTGATGATCACGCTCTTACAACCTAGTGAATTAATCAAATTTCCTCCATGAGGTTTCTCCGAAAGTGGGGAATGCACATGAAGGTGCTGCCGCACCCCCACTCAAGAATATAGGAGTGGACAAGAACTCCCGGAAGGTTCGAGCTTCCAGCAACAAGGGTCAACTTGGACGTATCAGGATATACGTGACAATCACGCTCTTACACCTGATGAATTAATCAAATTTCCTCCATGAGGTTTCTCCAAGAGTGGGGAATGCACATGGCTGAGATCCCAGTTCCAGAAAAACATTGGGAGAAGAACACCCTCTGAGCAGAAGCTGTGAAATATAATGCAAGGAAGCTATGTCAATCAGAATTTTTCTGCACCATGGATCGTTCCAAAATCCAATATGAGCACCATCACCAATAGAACAATATCCCCTAGAAGAAACACAGAAATCCCCCCCAACACTGCCTTCCAGATTCTTGAGGCCCTGTATTGAGAGGGAATCAGGAGTAAACCAAGTAAACAACCTTGCCCCTGAAGAACAACCATTTAAAATATGACTATGCTATGTTACCCATTAAAGATTCATGTAAAGCCAATACAATAACTCTTCTCCAATGATTGCATTTCTTTACCTAGTCTAAAGGTCCTCCACTAATGAAGGCAGTGCTCTCGGGCAACAAGGAGAAATCTGGGGTCATGGAGATCAGCTTGTGTTATCGAAGAAAATTTTGGTATAACGAGTTTGTGTGAGATTAATTTAATAATGTGTTCCATGATGCAATGATATTGCTGATACATTAGTGATGTGATCCTTTATGTATTGTGGGCAATCTCTGCCGCTTCGAGTAATGATTTTGTACATTTTCAACAAGATGTTAAAGAATGGAATATTTAGTTATTAAAAAAAATATATATTGTGTCCAAATGTTTGCAAAAAGCAAAGAACATTCAATTTACCATTTTTTTTTCTCCACCAGTGTGCTTTGCTTTGATTTATTTCAGGATATTTTTAATTGTTATTGGGATATCCCCAACATTTGCTTGTGCTGCATGCGTCAAGAGGAAACAGTAGACCATTTTCTGGTTAATTGCTCCTTTATTTCATCCATTTGGGCTGTTTTCCTCCGTCGCTTTAACATCAGTTGCTGCTTCCCTGAGAGGGCAGATCTCTTCTTGCAAGCATGGCACGGAGTGCTTTGGTGGTTTGTCTGGGAAGAACGTAACAACAGGTGTTTCAGGGACGTCGTTCACCCCGTAGATTATGTGTCCTCAAAGGCTAAGAGAGCCCAGATAGAATAGGCCACGCAGGTTGAAGCCCTGAAGAATAGTGATCTGCTGTTTCTAGGAGTCTGAGCTGATCTGCTATCTCAGCGGATCTCTCTGTTTCTGTTCTTTCCAGTTTTTCTGTTTTTCTGTTTTTTCCTGTTTTTCAGTTCTCTTTTCTAATAATATATTCATCTAAAATTTGTTATTGGGATATCTCTGTTTGCATTTCATAATTCTGATTCATGATGCCTTCCATTGAATTTGCTGGGTAGCGTTTTGCCTTAATTTGACCACGTACATTTATCAGTGAAGCAATGATTTTTTTCCCCCTCTTGCAGAGCTTGCTCCGACTGAAAGAGCCAGCCATATTATTGCGTTGTCGAAAAGAGGATCTTGAGCTGGTGGAGTCCGTTTTGCATTCAGCAAAGCAGGAGTATGCTGCGAAAGTGAATGTTCATCCTCCTGATATTTTGGTTGACAATCAAGTCCATCTGCCACCTGCTCCTAGCCATCATCATGCACACGGGCCTTTCTGGTAAGTGGTTTAATTCAAGAGAAGGTTCATCGAGAAAGGCATGCATAATTCAATACCCTGGACTTAATGAATGATAACTGCCTGTTCACTTGATGTGGCAACATGTTCTCATTCCAGAAGTTTTATGCAGTCGCAGGTGTAGAAAATCATCATTGTCATCATCGTCATCAAAGCCTTATCCCAATTGATTGGGGCCGGCTAGGTGGCTACATGAATCCTGTTTTGCCATTCCACTCGATCAAGGGCCATACCTTCAGTTAGACCATAGGTGATCTTCTTTTGTTACTACCTCCATCCATGTCCTTTTGGGCCTACCTCTTGCCCTTTCAGAGCCTTCAACTTGTACACTGGTTCGGTGCTTGTCTCCGCTGCACATGACTAAACCATCTAAGTTTACTTTCCCTTATATCACTACCTATTGGTACCTTTCAAAAAGGAAAACAAAATCTTATTAGTTATTACCTATTGGTGCTACTCCTAAGTTCCCTCGACTTCATTCATTTCTAATTCTACCTTTGTGTTGCTACTCATCCATCTCAATGTGTAGAAAATAAATAAGTGATTAAAAGCTCGATGTAGAAAGAAAAAAATATAAAAAGTTCAATTTAGTTGCCAGCCATTATTGAAAGGGCAAATGTACTAGTAGAGAAGCTTCAATGGTTTAGAAAATTGTAAAAATCTGCTTCAACATTAAGAAGATAATTTAGCAGCAATTGCTTGATGAAAACATCATTTGAAATGATTTTAGGTTGCAAGCTCTTCAGCATTGAATTTGCATAAGCACGTAGATTCCATTCTACAACTTTCCACAAATGACCAATTGGTAGAAACAATTTTGTCTGTATGTCCCTTTTGGTTTTATGTTCAGCAGAGGTTAGGTCTTCACTAAAAGAAGCTTATTATGGTATTGAGGTTGCGTAACTGCAGTTTTTCTTAAAATCACTATGACAATAGCAACAGCTTCAAACTGATACCCCACATGGTGTTTCAGCTCTGGAGGGGTTGTATTGGCTTCTCGAGATGGGAAGATTGTTTGTGAGAATACTCTGGATGCACGGCTGGACGTTGTCTTCCGGAAGAAGTTGCCAGAGGTATCCTTTCTATGCAATTCAATTTTTTCTTCTGCTTATCTTTAGGAGTCACCTTAAATCTGTGCTTTACTCAAAACATCGAGAAGGGGCTTAAACAGCGTGTCAAGAAGTCTGGGAGGCCCTCATTCTGCCAAGAGGACCTTGTCATGTCTAGCCATGACTAACAAAATCCTCACTATTGAGAACCTACAAACTTTGGAGCATGGACCCTAAATGGATCCCTTAAGGATCTCATTGATTGTTGGCCATCTGGGCCATATCATGCTTGGGGTATGGTGCCTTGTAAGATGGTTCCCTTTGCAATTTTGTGGGGCATTTGGAAAGAAAGAAATAGAAGAAAATTCAAGGATAAGCAAGCATCTTTTGTCATGTTGATGCATAGAATTTCTTTCATGGTGGCGGGATGGTCTATGGTGAGGCCTGATGTATCAAAGGTAATGAGGTGGTATCATCAGGTTTGTCCATCTCATTCCCTTAATTGGGGTTTTGTTTCTCTTTGTTTGTTCTGTTTTGTTTTGTTGTATTGCTTTGAGGCGGGGTGATGAAAGGATCACATGCTGTTGGGTCTCATCCTCTTTGTATTTTCTCTGCTTTTGTTTCAAGTAACTTCAGTCATCTTTCCTAAAAAGGACAAAAGTAATACAGAAGAGATTCAGTTTCTTATGCAAGTCACTTAATTGAGCTGGTGCTGTATCTACTCAATTCCTTTTGTTAGCTCATGTTGAATAACCTTTCTACCTCCTGCAAGCATTTGCTACCTTGCATATTCACTCCTAATGATTTGAAGGGTTTTTGTCAAGAAACAACGTTCACTTAAGTGTTTATTTTGCAGAAAAGAACTGATCAGCTACAAACTTTTGTTGGTTAATCTACCTTTTTATGAGCATTTTCAAGGCAAAACTGGAACCAAAATGAAGGTGGGAATTTTTAAAAATGCATTATTGCAAGCAACTGGTTGTAGTTGATCAGTCCTCTTTTGCAAAATGGCTTTTACTTGCTTATGTGCCATGGCTGCACCCAACAATGTGACTTGAATCAAGACATGGGAATTTCTCAACTATGCATGTATTCAGATTTGGATCAAGGTAAGCATACAAGATTTTGCTCCTCGCTGTATTGTCCCATGACCTCGTTTTCAGTTTATTTAGTAATGTCCTTGTTTCTGTGGTTTTAGTACATTTCATACTATGGTTAAGATGAAAATGGCTCATCAAACAACGTTTTTGAAATTTTCAAAATAGAGGAGTTGCCCCTGCAGGATGTTGGGTTTCCCATTTTCATACTGAAAGACATGCTAGTTCCCTCATCTACTCAAATTGGTTGCAGTTTCCTGTGCTGCATGTTAATATGGAATTCATACTGTTCTCTTTGTGGTCGTGCATGAACCAGATTCTCTCTCTATTTCTTGCAGATTCGGAAGCGGCTTTTTGGTGAGGTTACTGTGTGATTATTCAGGGTAATTTGTGCCATTACTCCTCTTCTATCTGAGATTGTAAGTTGGTGATTATCCATCCACCATTCCTATTGCTTGTGTTTTCCAGCACCAGGAGGTGTTTGTTTGTTCATTTGATGACACTGGTTTCTTGTATGTGTAATTTATGGCCTTCAGTTCTGGGAGGTAATTATTTGTTGATTAGAAGACATTGCCATTTGATTATTTTGAGTTGGACACATCAATCGAACTCTGGTTTTTAATATTTAGTAAGATGCATCTATTTGCCATGTTTCTTCATCCCCTCCGAAGAAATTACAATTGCTGATGAGCTCAGAGTGTTTGGTTGTGTAATTGAGTTGAATCACAGTAATCAGTGACAATGATGAAGTGGGGATACCCCAATTGAAACCATGGTGACTGACAAATCTTGTTCTTAGGAATTTTTCGGAAGATTTTTTTAAATTTTGAGTTTTTTCTTGGGATATTATCAGGAAAATCTACCTAAAAATAAGGTAAAAATTAATGATTCTAATTTAATAAATAGTTTTTCTTGGCCATCTTCAATAATCTTTTAAGGCTTGGACGAGTTTTATGAAAATGGCTAAAGTTTGCTTTAAGAATTGATGGACCCCACCTTAATGTTTATACGAAATCCACCTCAATGTGTCACCCAATTTTAGCCATAGGACCTAAATTCAGCCTTTGTTAGTCTTATGGCTAAAATGGAGTAATGCACCCAATGATTAGGGTGGATTTCGCATAGACATCAAAGTGGGCCACATTTGAGAATTGGCAAAATACATGTAATGCATACAGGAAGGTATTGGATTCACGTGTAGAGCTGGAAGTCAGGCGGGTTCAACCCACCTATATTTTAGCTTGTTTGTTTAGATAAAACATGAAGTTTTTTTTAAATGATTAATAACTACATATATAATTAATAAAATCACACGAATGTAGCCTACTTGGGTTGGCATGGGTTGAGAATTCCTAACCTGAGGTTGGGTTGGGTTGGGTTGGGGTATATAAGAACCTGGGGCTGGACTAGGGTTGAGCACCAACTCACCCAACCTTCAACCCTATTCACATCGAATATATATGTGCCAAACATAACTAAGGATTCCAATTAACATGGATTCCATAGTAATTGTGATTTGAATTTTAATTTATATGAAGTTAATGTTGCCAAACGACCAGGAGGGTGAGGGCTTAAGAGATGAGGAGTTGGATTCTAACTTTTGGATATGGGGCATCTTCCAATGATCCAGACCATCAACTATTCTCTCTCTTTATGCTGGAAAGTCAACAAGTACTCTCAACTGGATTATTTCAATCCTTCTATAATTTGGCTCTTTCATGGTGAACCTGAACAATAACTGTTGAAACAGTTTGGGTTTTGGAAAAAGGCAAATCCAATAGAGTCCTTACCTATTGTAGTTGCAATACGTCAGGATGGTTCAAGCAACCTCTTAATGGATTTTTTTTTTCCTTAATTAAATTAACTTTAAAGGCTTGAGCATGAAGAAAAGACAGTTTTGCAGTTATACATTATAATAGAAAAAATAAAATTTTTCCTTATACGTTACCAGGGGATGGGGCAGGACGCAACAAACTTGGGGAGAGAGTGGGGGAGAAAAAAGAAAAGACGGACGAAGGGACAAAGTGAGGTTACACGCAGGAAAATAAAGAGGGATGAATGGTGGACAACCTGTCCAACCCTTTGGGATCTGTGGCCCACTCAAGCTTTAAATTACCATCATTTTGGGCTGGCATGCAAACATGAGCCAGTACAACAAACATACTGAGCGGATTTCACATGTTCATCATGATGGGCTTCTAACTCATATTTTCACAGTCGGCTAAGCCCTATAGAATATATAGATATCAAAAAATCCAAGGATCCCTTGTTTTATAATGATTATGATCTACAACCTGGGAATCTAATAAGGGACCCAGTGATGGAGAAAAAAGGTGTTAAGCATTTTCTCACCTGCGTGCAAGTGTAATCTCTACTTTGTGGGATTTAATGAATTTCAAAGGATTTGATTGTCCTCGTTCATTGGATGGATGGATGATATGTGATGTAGTGCAATGTCCAACTCAGGAATGAAAATGAATGATCAAAACACAAAAAATCCACTATGACTTGTTTACCTGAAAGAGGCAGTAAAAAAAGGAAAATATGAATGAATGGACGATGTGAAGGTGCAATGTCCAACTCAAGAGAGGGAGTGAAGGGTCGAAACACAGGCAATCCGCTAAAACCCATTTACCTGAGAGAGACTATAAAGAAACAGAAAATATGAATGATGCGAAGATACAATGTCTAACTCATGAGTGGGAGTGAGATTGAAACGTAGGAGATCCGCTAAGACCCATTTACAGAGGGATGATAATGAAAAAGAAAAATACTTCAGTCAGTGTGAGTTTTTTATGTGGCGTGATCTAGAAAAACTGGCAAGCTCAATAGCATGAGAAGAAAGGGGGCTGAGGAGAGATGCAAGATTAATTATAAAGAAAGTAGAAGACACCCAACACTCTTCGTAAAAGAGATAGTCAAGTATCTTCAATTCTAACCATACTCTGTGAGATCTAAACTATTGAAATGACTTATATTGGTTGGATGATGTCTTTAAACGGATTGTGTTGACTTAGATATAAGCTAGTTTTTTAATGATTTGGATGGCTGGGATTGTATGGATAGATGCTTTGGATAACTTGGATGGCTAGGATTGGATAATATGGCTTCGATAGGCTAGGTTGGTTGGGTAGGATGGGTTTGGCTTGGGCTAAATGCACTAGATGGGTTAGGTTAGTCGGGAAAGATGGGCAAGGTTGGATGGGTTTGATTGGCTGGATGAGTTAAGCTTGGGCTAAGCTACTTGGCTTGGCTTGAGAAGGGGTGGCTAGGTTGAATGAGTGCCCTCTCCCCTCTCATCTTGGTGTGTGAGGAAATGAGAGAGGGTGAGGGGTATCTATAGGTGAAGAAATGGCAATAGTGTGCTTTGGGGGTGGTTTTGAGAGCAAACTTCACAAGTGGGGGGCCTTTGTTGGTTTAGAGAGTTTTGGTGCCATAATGGCACCCTCACATTGGACCATAAGGTGGTAGAGGATATAATTAAGGAGATAACCAAAGGCACTTTGGGGAAAAGTTAACTTTTAGACGACCTCTCCCCCGATTGCACCTCCCTTAAGAAGCTTCTCTCTCCCTTCTCTAACCTCCCTTGAAATCAGAACTCCAACCAGCTAGCAAGAGGTACTTTTAAGTGCCGCCTGCAAAAAGGCATGGGTCTAGCCTTCTCTGGGCGACTTGGATGCGAAGTTGGAGTGTGGGCAGCACTTGATGTGCTGCCTCCTACATGGCTCTGCACACCTTTTTTTCAAAATGCTAATATCTCACTAGTTATAGCTCTGTTTTTTAATGTTCTTATGTCCATTTGGAAGGTAATTCGATAAGCTGTCTAATGCAATTGAAATCATTTCGTTTAGAATCCATTTAAGTCCTGAAAAGTGGTGCCAAATTGACTTCATTGTGTGGCCCTCATTACTTGTAAATTTCAACTACATTGCTTCGATAAATTGGCCATATTTCTCTCGATATTCATCAAATTTGAGTGATTGTCAGCTCATTGAAAATGCAATTGGATGGGCTTTCTAATGAACTATAAATCACATTTGTCTGAGATCATTTGATCTACCATGCCACCTTATGAATATTGAGTAGCCAGCAAAGTGGTTATTGGGCCTAGCTTTGGGTTTGGGTTGGACAGGCTCCTATGGGTTTTTTCTAGGATTTTTAAGCTTGGTTTCAAGGTTAGCTGAGTTTGAAGGGATTGGATTTGGGTTTGGGTTTTAGGAGAAATTACAAGTCACAGACAGTTGAGATCGTGTTGCAATTGGTCATCCTATGTAGGATGGGGTGTCTACATATGTGGCCTTGACTTCACAAATTGATGGCCCCGCCGTGATGTTTACGTAAAATCTACCCCAATTACTAAGTGTATCACTTCAATTTAACTATAAAGCCAAAAAATCAACCTGATCCATATTTCAGGTGGGCAATATGTGGGAAAAGTTAGAAGGGACACCAACCCTTCTGACATTTGGACCCTATAGCTAAAATTGAGTGACGCAACTACTACTAGTGAGGTGGGTGGATTTTACATAAACATCACAATGGGCCATCTTTGACAATTTTTTAAGGCCTTAGATGAGTTTATATCACAACTTCTTCATGAAAATGTCTAAACCAGCCCAATCCATTAAAATACCACCACTCTTCCTTAGGAGTGTACACGGGTCGGGCCGAGTCGAACTGGCCTCAGCCCGTCCAGGCCCGTTCAACAGCCACACAAGGCCCGAACCCGACCGGGCCTGGTCACCGGGCCAACATCTCCAGCCCGAACCGGGCCCGACGCGAGTTCGGGCCAGTTTCGAACCTTACAGGGAAGTTCAAAGGGCTTTGGCTTTACAAGGCCCTCGAAAACTATAGACTCCACAAAAAATCTAATTAGTCAGGACATTTACATACATTTGACAAAGCATAAAATAAAACATTTTATACAAATTAAATACAGTCATACCCGAGTCGGGCCGGGGCGAGTCGGATTTCGGACCGAGTCGGGCCGAACTGGGAGGTATCCGAACTCGGCCTGAACTTACTTTCGGGCCTAGAAAATTGGCCCGTCCTGACCCGAACTCAGTTCCGGGTCGGGCCGAGTCGGGTCGAATAACCCCAGTTTGTGTACACCCCTACTCTTCCTCCTTCATTATCTTCTGCATGACATCCACCACCTCAAAACCCTTGTCAAAATTACTTTTCCTAGAGAAAAAGCTTCAAAAGGAAGAATAAGAGTTCGGGTCGGGATTGAAAATGGGCCCCTCGGTCGGCTTTGGCCCTACATAAGTGAGATCCATACACCGTTTGTGGGTGCCATCTTCCCCTTTCAGTCGAATCCACTCCATCCATTCTCATTAGAATTACAAAGAAGGAAAGTGTCCAGAGAATGAGCGGCATCTTGTTATTGGGGTGGAAAAACGCCACAACAAAATAGTAGGTAGTGTTGTAGCCACTGTTGAGATATTTTTCTTGTTTTGGGCCACAGATAGCTTGTAACACTATGCAGATAACATTTTCCTAAGGAAATCCTGTTTTTTTTTTTTTTTTAACACACGCACACACACCCCCACACACTCACGCAGTAGTCGGATTTCACCACCTATGGATACTCAAACCCTTGACCGGGTGTTGAAACTCCCGAGAGTCTACCACGGAGCAAGAGTAATGATCCTCCTAAGGAAATCCTTGGCCAAGAACATTATCAATGGATTGGATCTACCTTCTGATGATGGTCCTCATGATCATCAGACGCAACATCGAAAATCCGGAGAGCTTCGTTCGAAGCTTTTCATGCACGCTATCTACATTCGTTTTTATAAATTATTTTAAGGCACATGGTCCCAAAATTCAATCATATCAACAACCTCCATGGCCCACCAAGAAATTTTCAATGCTACTTCACACTTTTTCCTATGATCTGGTCCACTTGATCTTTAAATATGCTTCAATTTGGGGGGTTCTGCATTTAAATGAGCTCGACGTGGGACGGTGTGGATAAAAGACTTCAATCACAATAATGTCAGCGGGTGAACGCATTCACTGCCCAGCCATGTAAACATCAGACCGTAAATACATATGGCGATGGGGGATTTGTATTCATCGGTTGGGCGAAAAGGTCAAAAAAAAATTTTTAAAGAAAACGCACAAACGATCTACTTTTTCGGAAGATGCCACGCAGCCTCCGAGTTGCTTCCTTCGTACCGATATAGCGATATCTGATGGGGAAACGCACCATAAATACAAGCAGCGCCCATCAATTTCCTTCCAAAACCCCTCTCCCATTTTTCTTCTCAGTGGGACTCTTTCAAGTCCAAAGATATATCGTCACATCATGGTTGGCAAGGTTGGTAAATTTATTTATTTTTTTTAAACTATTTTTCATCTCTTTACCAATCTTTCACATTTGTTAGAAAGTTCTGCTAATTTTCTTTGGTTTTGTCTTAATATAGCAAAAGGTGGTCATGAAAGTACCAGTGAATGATGAGAAGAGCCGATCTCGAGCGTTAAGAACTGCTGTAGGCGTACCAGGTGCGTATTTGCTCCTGCCTTTTCTGTCTACCATTGCAAGTGCCAATCCCAACATTATTCGTTTGGTGGTATGTTGGGTGTGCTTATACTTCAATCCCAACCCTCCACGTGTTCTAACCATCCAATTCCACCCCTTGAATTTAGTCTGTGGTCATCTTATTTTCAGCCCTCCATTTGATGGCCACCAATAAGGTGGTGAGGATTGAGTGTGCTTTTTGATAGTTAAGATAGAGAATTCATTGCTCATCCCTTCCTTCTATGCATATCAATTAGGATGGTTTTAGTATTTTACTTCATTTTTTCTTATTCATTAATGTATTCTAGTATCTTCAGGGCCTTTTTTTTTTCTTCATGTAACTAAGTTTCTTTCAACAAAGGTATACATATTGGTTCTATAACTTCTACCAAATTAATAACCTGCTCGATTAGCAGCTGAGTATCTTGCAATTTTCAAATGTCATCAGGGGAACCTTTTAATACACTAGTTTTCATGTTGGTCATGTTATTACCTTTTGGGTTATTCTCCATCGGCTGTAGTGCTACATTTGAGTGGTTTATATTGATTTTTTTCTGATAGGATGCTAAATTGCTAATGATTTTCACTATGGAGTGTCATGTAGGCTGCATATCGGTCTCAATAGAAGGCAAAGATAAAGATATGGTGGTGGTGATAGGGGATGGTATAGATTCGGTGGTGTTGACCAAATCATTGAGGAAGAAGGTTGGTGGTGCAGAGCTGATTACGGTGACTCCCGTCGATGAGAAGAAAGCCCAGGAAAAGAAGCCAGAGGAGAAGCCTAAGAAGCCAGAGGAGAAGCCAAAGAAGCAGGACAACCAGCCGGCTGTATTCCCAGCTCTGCAGCAACCTATAATATATGTGCACCCTTATTCACCGTACTATAATCCTGACCCTTGTACTATTATGTGACGCACTCAGATTATTTTTGTTGGCTTTGCGACTTTGGCTTGATAGGGATGGATGTAATATGTGATGTAGTAGTGCAATGTCCAACTCTTTTGTGGGATTTAATGAATTTCAAAGGATTTGATTGTCCTAGCTCCTTGGATGGATGATATGTGTAGTAGTGCAATGTCCAACTCACGAATGAAACTGAATGATCAAAACACAAAAAATCCACTATGACCCGTTTACCTGAAAGAGGCGGTAAAAAAAAGGAAAATATGAATGAATGGACGATGTGAAGGTGCAATGTCCAACTCAGGAGTGGAAGTGAAGGGTCCAAACACAGGCAATCCGCTAAAACCCATTTACCTGAGAGAGACTATAAAGAAAAAGAAAATATGAATGATGTGAAGTTACAATGTCTAACTCATGAGTGAGAGTAAGATTGAAACGTAGGCGATCCGCTAAGACCTGTTTACAGTTTACAGAGAGATGATAAAGAAAAAGAAAAATCCTTCAATCAGTGTGAGTTTTTTATGTGGCGCGATCTAGAAAAATTGGCAAGCTCCATAGCATGAGAAGAAAGGGGGCTGAGGAGAGGTGCAAGACTAATTATAAAGAAAGTAAAAGAGACCCAACACTCTTTGTAGAAGAGATAGTCAAGTATCTTCAATTCTGACCATACTTCGTAAGATCTAAACTGTTGAAATGACTTATATTGGTTGGATGATGTCTTTGAACGGATTGTATTGACTTAGATATAAGTTAGTTTGTTTTAATGATTTGGATGGCTGGGATTATATGGATGGATGCTTTGGATAACTTGGACGGCTAGGATTGGATAATATGGCTTCAATAGGCTAGGTTGGTTGGGTAGGATAGGTTAGGCTTGGGCTAAATGCACTAGATGGGTTAGGTTAGTCGGGAAAGATGGGCAAGGTTGGATGGGTTTGGTTGGCTAGATGAGTTAAGCTTGGGCTAAGCTACTTGGCTTGGCTTGAGAAGGGGTGGCTAGGTTGGATGAGAGCCCTCTCCCTCCTCTCATCTTGGTGTGTGAGGAAATGAGGGAGAGTGAGGGGTATTTATAGGTGAAGAAATGGCAATAGTGTGATTTGGGGGTGGTTTTGAGAGCAAACTTCACAAGTGGGGGCCCTTTATTGGTTTAGAGAGTTTTGGTGCCATAATGGCACCCTCACATTGGACCATAACGTGGTAGAGGATATAATTAAGGATAACCAAAGGCATTTTGGGGAAAAGTTAACTTTTAGAAAACCTCTCCCCCAATTGCACCTCCCTTAAGAAGGTTCTCTCTCCCTTGAAATCAGAACTCCAACCAGCTAGCAAGAGGTACTTTTAACTGCCGCCTGCCAAAAGGCATGTGTCTAGCCTTCTCTGGGCGACTTGGATACTAAGTTGGAGGGTGTGCTGCCTCCTACATGGCTCTGCACACCTTTTTTTCAAAATGCTAATATCTCACTAGTTATAGCTCTGTTTTTTATGTTCTTATGTCCATTTGGAAGGTAATTCGATAAGTTTTCTAATGTAATTGAAATCACCTCGTTTATAGTCTATTTAGGTCTTGAAAAGTGATACCAAATTGACTTGATTGTGTGGCCCTCATTACTTGTAAATTTCAACTACATTGCTTCAATAAATTGGTCATATTTCTCTCGATATTCATCAAATTTGAGTGATCTTGAGCTCGTTGAAAATGTAATTTGATGGGCTTTCTAATGAACTATAAATCACATTTGTCCGAGATCGTTTGATCTACCGTGCCACCTTAAGAAGATTGAGTAGCAAGCAAAGTGGTTATTGGGCCTAGCTTTGGGTTTGGGTTGGACAGGCTCCTATGGGTTTTTTCTAGGATTTTTAAGCTTGGTTTCGAGGTTAGCTTTGAGTTTGAAGGGATTGGATTTGGGTTTTAGAAGAAATTACAAGTTACAGACAGTTGAGATCATGTTGCAATTGGTCCTATATAGGATGGGGTGTCTACGGACGTGGCCTTGACTTCACAAATTGGTGGGGCCCACCATGATGCTTCTCACTTCAATTTAACTATAAAGCGCAAAAATCAACCTGATCCATATTTCAGGTGGGCTATGTGAGGGAAAAGTTTGAAGGGACACCAACCCTTGATTTTTTCAGGGTCCACTGTGATGATTGTATGAAATCCAGTCTTAGATACAAAGCTAAAATGTAGGCCTCAGAGCAAAACCAGGCCCATCCTTGATTCAGATGGGCTACACGAAAGGAAACAGTTTGGAAGGTGAGTGTTATTGTTTCCCTTTGTATAGTCCACCTGAATCATAGACTAGGCTAATATTTGGTCCCTACGACTAAAACTGAGTGCCGCACCTGGTAAGTGGGGTGGATTTTATATATACATCATGGTGGCCATGCCCAACAATGTTTAATTTTAAGGCCTAGGTGGGTTAACATCATGACTTGTGTTTGAAAATAACTACTAGTTGACTTCAAGAATTAGTATGACCCACAATAATATTTACATGAAATCCACCCCGATCACCAAGTGTGTCACCCCATTTTAGATATAAGGCCCATACGAAGAGAAACAGTTGGAAGAGGGGTGCCCTGCATGTTGTTTCCAATCATATAGTCCACCTAAATCACGGACCGGGCTGATATTTGGACCCTATAGCTAAAATTGAGTGACGCAACTAGTGAGGTGGGTGGATTTTACATAAACATCACAATGGGCCATCTCTGAGAATTGTTTAAGGCTTAGATGAGTTTATATCACAACTTCATGAAAATGTCTGAAGTTGACTGACTACAATAATTGGTGGACCCTACCATAATGTTTATATGAAATTCACCTCAAAGTGTCACCCCATTTTAGCTATAGGGCCCAAAATAAGCTTAGTTCATAATTCAGGTGGGTCATACAAAGGGAAACAACTGAGGGAGGATGCCCATATACGGTTTCCAATAGCATGGTCCACCTTAATCACAAACTAGGCTTATTTTTAGGCCTAACAGCTAAAATGGAATAATACACGTAGTGATCGAGGTGGATTTTACATAGACATCATAATGGGCCATGTGTGAGAATTGGTAAAATGCATGTCATGCATGTAAAATAATGGCCGATTCACAATTGCCATATGCATACCACCAAACACGACTAAACACGACTGAAGATTCCAATTCATATGTATTTCATGATATTTATGAATTGAATTCCAATTCACATGAAACCCATGCTGTCAAAAGACCTCTCATTATCCTAATCCTATACCAATAGGGTGATGGCTTAGGAGATGGGAGCTGGACTCTAGCCTTTGAATCTGGGTCATCTTCCAAAGATCCAAGCCATTGACTAGTCTCGATCTTTATATTGGAAAGTGAACAACAAGAACACTCTCAACTGGATTATTTCAATCTTTCTATAATTTGGCTCTTTCACTGTGAACATGAACATCACTGTTTAGAATGGTTTGGGTTATTGGAAAAAGCCGAATTCAACAGCCGGAGTCCTGAAGCATCTCGATTGCAATAAGTCGAGATGACCCGAGCAAAGGCTTGAGCATGAAGAAAGACAGTTTTGCACTAATACATATAATAAAAAGAAAAAATAATAATAATAATAATAATAATAATCACCCTTGTAAGTAACCAAGGGGTCACAAAGACCCCCAAAAAACAAAACAAAACAAAGAGGAAAGTGAGACAAAGGGGCAAGGTGAGGCTACACGATAAGGATGGATGAATGGTGGACAATCTGTCCAACACTTTGGGATCTATGGCCCACTCAAGCTTTAGATCACCATCATTTTTGGGCTGACATGCAAACATGTGCAAGCACAACAAATATACAGAGTGGATTTCACATGTTCATCACAATGGGCACCACACAGCCGTTGCCACACAAACCCCTTGACACTGCAACTTCCGTGGAGGTGACATGAAGAGAAGCAGGTGTGAGCTGGAGGCAGATTAAGTGGTCAGACCCTCACCACCCTCAACTGTGGTGTGGTGACATGGTGAGATTTGATCGGTGGGGCAGTATGCTATCAAGGATGGGCCCGGGCCTTGTTAAAGGTTTTCGGCCAAGTACATACTTGGCCCATATCTGATGGCATACCGCCCCACCAATCAAATTTCACCAAGTCACTACACCGCTGAAAGGAAAAATAAAAATAAAATTTGACACTAGAAAGGTAAAATTGGCTAATGCTGCTCTCATTATATATAGAATAGATAAACATTAGAAAAAGAAGACACTGAGAGACAACTGTAAACATGGCTGGGCAACAAGGTCCAGAAGGCTTGCTCATTTGGTGAGCTTGCACGTTTTTCTTAAGCATAAATCCTTGGTTATTTTCTTTTTAACCATTTATTTTTTACCATAAGTAGTTATGCTTGGTTTTTGGGACAATGTATGTTCATATTGCCCCCTCATCTGATGACGATGGATCTCACACACCAGCAGCGAACTGCACCGTTAATTCCACATGTGAGTCCAAGGGTTTGGAGACATGTAAGTAGGGTTTTTAAAAAACCAATTTCAAAATAAAATAAAAGTAGGGTCGAAAACATTGTCATCAAAATAAAATGTACTATGTCTACAATAATATACGTTATTTTTTACACTTTTTTTTATTTATTTGGTAATTGAAGAGGCCTGTATGTCGAATTTCTCTCTTTTTTTCAATGGCAATTTTCACCTTTCAAAGCTTTTTTCTGCAGCAAGAGGAGGTTGGCTGAGGTGTCCACACAGACTTCAGATGCCTATCCTTGTAAGAAGTTGAGGTATATCTACATGCATGTAGGACATCAGAGTCATACAAAAGGTGGGTCCTAACATGAAGAACCTCTGGCATACAAATTTGGTGTGCCCGCTCATGAGGCTAGCCTCACAAGTCACAAGTACATTGAATAAGGCATCAACTGGTGTGATTTAATCCATCCATTGTTCTTGTACAGTTGTGGCCTGTCTAATGAGGGCATCATTCTGATTTTCGTACCAGATGTAGTGGACCTCCTATTGCATGGTTTGGATGTCCTCCATGTGTGACATGACAACACACTTGAATTCTCAACATTCCTTTCTTCCCTCATCAAATGAATGGCTTTCTCTTCCAGAAATCCCAGCAATTCTTATCATGATATTGGGAATGAGGTGAAATTTCAACCTCCGAATCTCAGTTAACTGAAGCTCCCACTCCATGAATTACTTCTAGACCTTCAGTGACGAAAAGCTAAAACAGCAATAGTATTTACATCATTCGTTGGTGCAGTTAACTCCCTAGATATCCATCGTATGTTAAGCTAACATAAACCTGTACACTGCTATTCCTTTTCAGCTAAGTACCGAGAGGTGAGAGTATTTCCATATATTTTCAGCTGGAAGATGAATACAAACCCTCTCGCAAGTCTATTAAACATTCAAGGAAAAGGGAAAGAAAAAAAAAAAACAAGATATAAACTGATGCAAACAACAAAATTTCATGATTTTCAAAACAGTACAATTTAAATATGCATTTTTACTTACACTTAAGGTCCTCCAAGTATTGCGTTTTCGATATCCTCTCTACTCAATGCGTAACTGAATCTCCTCTCAATGTCCTTCTCGAGATCCCCAGGTCCGCTCTTTAGGTATCTGCATGTTAAATATATATATATAAAAACTAGCCTTACCAAGGTTCCAAAATCAAAGATGATGCAATGGAACAAGATCTCAAATCCACAGAATGCCCAAGAACATTGATGTTACTCAAAGCCAGGTTTCCACATGTTCATTGAACAGTGGAACAAACAAAAGCACACGACACCACACTATAGTAGCACAAAGCATAAAGTGAAGTGGCTACAGATTTGGGTGTGGAAGTGGGGAAGCGCCTATTTAAGAATGTAAACAAGTATAAATAGGTAGGAAATTGAAGCAGGGAGCAGAGTCCAAAGAGTTATTGGAAGTGGTAGTGACACATAGTAAGAAGGATCCTGCATCTAAGGTACCATACTCAGAAAACAAGTCTCAAGTGCAGGACAACAAGATTGTTGCTGAATGAATAGAAGAGTGCAAACAGCAAAAGTGGCACTCAATCCCATTTCTTCACAAGATATCAAAATGCGATGGGTTAGCTAAGAGAGACCCTTCATCTCAGTAGTGCAACCTAATTTCTTCAAAATTAGGACAGGAGCTCTACTCTGAAAGTCCAAAGCTGTTATCAGTCAACCCCTTGCATCTGGTACATCAAACCATTATTCAATGAGCTTAGGGATGCCAATTCATGTTTCCTACAGACAACCTACCAAAAATGACTGAATCTTTCATAGAAGTAATTTAATATGGTTAAGGCACATTGGTGTATGAATATGACCATGTTGAGTGGCTATTGTGTAAAAATGTAACAATGTATGATATGTGAAATTCAAAGAGTAACAGCCAAATTGCCACCTTTCCAAGATCTAAACCCCTACAGCAGACTGATGTACCAAACTGAACATTCCATCTTAGACTAACTTGAAACAATTGGCATTCTTTCATCAATGTCTATGGTTCCAAGGCCATTAGACTTTGACCCATCCCCATCAGTTCCTGAGAATTGCTTCAGCTTTTCATGATCTTATTCAAGAGCTGCAGATGATAAGCTTGTAACTCCTCCAGTTCATGACCTCATCTCTTAGTTTAAAGCAGTGTTTTAAACAGCGAATAACAGAGCGTTCACCCCTCTAAAGCATGAGGTGTAAGCTACATAGCTTGTAGCATTAAATACACGCTACTTCTACATTTCTGCACTTGGTTGCACCAATTTCATGATATTCTGCACCAAATTAGACTGATTAACAATGAAATTTAACAAAATTTCATGATATTTGGTGCAACCGAATGCAACCTAAAGTAATAGAAAAGGGCAATGATTAAGTATGAATGTAAAGAAAGAGCGACGAAACTGATATAATACTGCTACTAAAACTAAAAGCATTGAAAAGATTACTAATTTTTATTGAAAAATAGAAAAATATAACAAATCATTGAAAACATTAATTGATTTTAATGTTGTAGTGAAAAATAACTTGTAATGTGAGCTACGTAGAGTGTAGTGTAGTCTATGTAGCCTGTAGCGTGTGCAAATTATCATGTAGAATAAGCTATGACTTAAGCCATTTTCATGAGCTACATAGCGTTAAGGCCAAGCTAAGCTACGTAGCATAAGCTAACTGCTACATAGCATAGCTATTTAAAATACTGGTTTAAAGGCACTTCCACAACAGAAATATTAGTTTCATGTCATCTGTTTTCCTACTCTCCAATATATTGACATAATGTTACATTCTCATTATCATCATCCCAACTGATTGGGGCCATTCGGAGAAAGTAGGGGGAAAAAAATAAACAGTAAGGGGCCAAAAGAAATTCGTTTTCAGGAAGGATAAAAAAAATCCCTGAGAAAAACAATTTGTTTGTCATGTTTGGGTACTGGAATTTAATTCCGTGGGATCTACAAACTGTGTTTAGGGTACTGGGAAATAATTGCCAGGAATTATATTGTGCACATTCACAAGAGAGGGAATTCAAAAATATGACTGTTGATAGCTTTGCTTTTTCGAAAGGTAACAAAACTTTTGTTAAAAACGTGCCAAGTGTTGGTAGCTCCTCCTGAGGAATTACAAAATGCCCCTTTTGGTGGAAATGCATTCCAACAGCTAAACCAATTCCAAGTATTTCCAGGGCCCAAACACAAGATTTTTCTGTGATAATGAATTCCATTTCCATAGGGGCTATTTTACAGACATCCAAATGACCCCTAAGGACAACTCATCAGAAATAAATTACCATTCTCAACCAATTTCTGAAACAAATGAAGACCAACATGTTTAGAGGAATACAAAACCCTGGGGATCCTCAGACTAAAATAACAGAGGAATTCTAAAACTTCTAAGTAAGAGATACTCTAACCTTTGCATATCACACCATTTTAGACCCTTTGATCTGTGTAAAAAAAAGGTCGTGAATAGGACTTTCAGTTATCTGAACTGTTCGTAGCTGGATCCCATCATGGATCAGAAAATCAAACAGATTGAACATTCCTACCTGAACAGTTCTTGGGTTTACACATTCAGTTCTGACTATCAACACTATAGTTTTGTACCATCCATTTTTAAGACCACCAATCAAACAGCTAAGATGGTCTGATCAGGGAATTCTCCAACTGTGGCCCATTCATGGCTTCGATCACAGAATATCGATCTACATTTTATTATTTATATATTTTCTTTTTTTTTGCAGCACACAAGATAATTGAATCCGTTTGCTGTACTACAATACCATTTTCCCTAAAATCACAGGCTAATATCAAAATAACCCATTAATCCTTTTAAAAAAATGAAAATGAAAACGTCACACGGATTGAAACACCCTAAAACCCTAGAATTTCAAAAAACCGATATGAATTCGAAGAGTCGAATGTACCTAATGTAGAGATCGGTGACGTCAAGCGAAAGCTGCGCGTGCCAGTTAGGCTTCTCAACGAACCAGACGGCGCGGTCTTCCCTGCCCTGGTAGAACCCTAATTTCTTCAGCCACGCCTCGATGCAAGGGAGGCTGTGAGAATACAAGGGCTTCTTCCTGTCGGGGAGCTTCTCGAGCCACTCGATGTCCGTGGCTGAGAGCTCGGTTTCGGAGGATTTGCAGAGAATTAGGGTTTTTCTGCTGGATAGAGGAGGACAGCGGGTTTGGAGACATGTCGGGAATTTTCTACAAAGAGAAGGGTAGAAGGAGAGACATTGGGCAGAAATAAAAAAGGGCGGGAAAGATGATTGGGCTTTCTTAGGGATGATTGATTTAGAGGCAGAAATGGCGGGCATTTTTTTATAGAGAGATTCTACTAAATTTGAGGAGAGGAAGCGAACGATGTTTGTATTTTTCAAATGCGACTCTTATCTTCTTTTAAACGGAGAATAATGAGGCGATTCGCGCGAGGAGACATTGAAGATCAGAGGGGAGAACGCGAATTTACTGTAACATACTCCATCGACTCGTGTTTGGTCGGTCGGACAAAATGTTATTGAGTTGTATGGGTGGGATTAACACCGTTATTACACGATGATTGTATGTCCGGAAATTCCACTATGGCCTTGTTGGTTTTTCCAATTATATTGTAATTGACTGTAAAGACATCGTAATAACTTCTTTACATGTATTACTAATCATTGGAGTAGAATCGGGATTCTCCTTTCCCACGCTTGTTTTTTGAAATTTTCATAGTGTAATACACACTAACTGTATGACCGGTCGTTTGGAAATACATTGTACTAGTCACATAAGTCTGTTAATTGGCTTATTATGTCCACCATTCCAATTATACATCTACTCAAAATGCCTGTTTGTTTTTTCAAACAGACTGTTTATGTTTGGGAGGTGTAATATAAGAGCATCAGACCACTCAGGGTCTTATACGACCAGGACCCAAACCACCATCCTCACGTCCATCTGCGTACAGTGGATAATACAGTAGCATAGGATCTAACTATTCTCCATGTACAGTGGACAATGCAGCAGCGTAGGATCTAGCTATTCTCCATACCTATGCATTTTATCTACATAGAGTCGACCTGTGATGAAAATGGATGAACATGGAGATCTACACACTATCATGTAGAAGGGTATTCATAGACCATATACCCCTGATAGTAGATGCTATAATATTAGGTATTCTGGTTTACCTGAAAGAGCCATATATTATGTATGCCAAGAACATGATAGTCCAAAACATATTATTTCCAAAACAAAAAGAGTGTCAACGATGCAAACTAAAGTCCAAAATATTGTCCAAAACAATAAATAAATAAATAAAAAAGCCTTTACAGCCAAACCTACATCAACTTACTTAAATGACCACTGCATCCAGCCATTAGTACCACCAAGACGTGAGGTGAATGGTGAGGATTAGAACCAGGCTGGCGAAGATAATCCCGATCAGTGCCGAAAGTACATTCATTGAATCTTCATCAACGTCCTCCCGCATGCAGTTCCCACTAGCAGATAGACATTGAAAGGATGGTCCATGGAAAGTCGGTAGAGGATTCATGGGAGCGGTCACAGAACGCAGTCCAAACGTGGACCCGCTGCTGTCACGATCCTCCTGCTTCTCAAGTGTGGATGCATTTGTCATATCCATACTATCACGATATTCTTTCCATTGAAAGAATGTCTCTAACGTGAATTTGTATCCACGGAAGCAGGCACAGGAATACCTCTCCACCTGTTGACGGCATTCCTCCCAGTTATGGTAAATACCTGGATGACATCCATTAAAGACAACGTAAACCTTTTTAGGCATCTGCACATATTAGAAAATATCAGTGGAATGTGTCTTAAATATTGTAGGAAACATAGAGTAGAGAATACCTGAGATAACCATAGAACAACAATATGAAAAATGGCCTTTTGCATTTAGAGTAGAGAATACTTGAGTTAACCATGAAGATTACATCATACCTGATATTGTAACTAAATAGACCGGCATAGTTATACGTACCCTATGCGGATATAAAAAGCATAGTCCGACATAATATGAAGGTTACGCCTAAAGTAAGAGCAAATAATACGGGTTTTTAGGCAGTGAGGAATAAGCATTAACTACAGGCCCGAATCCAAAAAACGTAATAGTTATCATCCAAGAAATATACAGTCATCCAGCTGCTTCTCAACACTGCTAGCAGTAAAACAGTAAAGCAAAAAAAAAAAAAGTTTGTCCAGCATTTCAACAACTAGTACACTTCACTAGCCCATTCAGAAAACCCAAAATATTATCCAAAAAATCAATTGGGTGATCAGTCGTATCAACATAATATCCCAAAAGAGAAGATTAGTGGATGAAAATCAGTCAAAAGAGATTAGTCAGAAGACCGATCTGGTGCAAGTATCATCAGCACAAAGTCGAGCCTCATGGACTCAGGAAGCGAAAGGAACGACGCGAATTGTTGTTCATCTTTGGACAGGATCCTTGTTGTGGGTAAGACCTCGTTAATTGTGAGGCCATCAATTTGCTCGAGTGCAGGTACAATCTGCTCCATATGTATGACGTCTTTCCCTTTGTGTATTGTTAGTGCCAGGGACTTGACAGCATCTGCTACCTTACTCATCCCTTTGTCAATTATGTCGCAAGGGTGTTCCAGTCTGTCTCTCTTCCTAGAACTGGATGTGCTGCCCGTGTTGACGAAGTTGTTACCATTGTGAATCGGACTTCTGTTTGCAATATGCACACCGTCATGACTTTGAAATGACCATTGGATGTTATGTCCACTATCTCTCACATCGTCACTTGACAGAACAAGTGTATCGTCATTAAGATCAACCGATGCAGTCGGTGTAACATCGTCATCATGAGACTTTCTCGTACCCCTTTTTATATGCATATTTCCAGTTGAAGCACGAAGTCCAGTAGCTCGGTCACTTCCAAATAAGAACATGAGGTCATCATACCTTCTTACCGGTTTCCCACGAACATGTTGGGCATTGGGATGTGACTATTGACAAAGACATAGAGATATATTGATTAGTAAACCTTAATGGAGCATATTTGGATAATATAAATGATAAATGAAATTATAACATCTCACCTATATGTAATCATCTCATACGTCATCTGGCACTGTAACTAACTTATTGTCGTCATCCCAACCGAACCCACTCGCGTTCAGAGTGTCCCGAATCTCAAAATACAACCTCTTTAGTATTCGCAGGCGATTACCAGCATGCTTCTACACAACTGATATCCCTAGTGCACTCCTGACACTTTCCACAACCGTTTTATAAGTTTCTTTTTTAAACTCGTTCGCACTCTTGCAGCCGTTAGCAACCATATCTATCAACGTATCAATGAGACAGTCATCCATTTGGTCGGTCCAGCGCATAACACCACCTGACATAACGTTCTCATCAAGTGATTTCGATTTATATTTACGTGGTGTCCTTCAGGGTGTGTAACACCGACCTTGCCCAGACTGTTTTGTTGGTGTAGTCTGGTTATTCTGCCTATTTTGATCCATATCGTCGTCACTATATACTTCGATAATCTAAAAATAATACAATGAGTATATTTAGTCTGACATGTACAACCAAAGCATCTACATCAGGAGGATGCATTAATTTACAATAGTTGAAATATTATACACAAAAACTTAAGATAATATATAGAAATGAGGATTTTCATCATTATAATCATCCAAAAGTATATAGGGAACTTCTAACACAGGCCGTCTAAGCAAGACAGTACGGTCATATGATGATATTACCTACTGTAAAAATTGAAATTACAATTCAAATTTCAAACTATACGACTCACAGGATGAGATCCGTTCCACATCTTACTTGCAATATTATCTCGATATGTCGCCCATTCGTCCTTCTCACGTTGTATCACGTTAATATCGCATGGAGATAAATCTATACTCTCTAATACATCTGTAAATGCGATTTTATCTTCTACCAAACCATCTCTTCCAGATATACGGATAAAGTTGTGTAAAACATAACATGCGATGACTATCTTCACATGTATTAGAAGGTTGTATGGTGGAACTTATTTGAAGATTGGAAAGTAGGCTTTTAATACTTCAAAAATTCTCTCTATAACGTTTCTTAGTTGAACATGTCGTTGAATAGTTCTTTCTTATTGGAAGGATTGCGGCCCGTGGGGTACTCATTGAGGTGGTACCATACACCACGGTAAGGAGTCATAGATCTCGGTGAATGAGCGTAACCAGCATCAACTACGTAATACTTACCTGCAATTAATTACGATGAATTATCAATCTAATTGGGTGGAAAATCATATTATCAATTGGTTGTCAGACAGTTATAAACTCAGTATCCGCAGGCATAGTAAACCGATCGATGGAATGTGTCAAAGCACTCTGTAAGACGCGTACATCAGAAGCTGATCCCTCCCATCCGGTGAGCACATATACGAACTTTATGTTAAATGTACATGCACCTAGCACATTTTGAGAAAGTACCCCTTTCCTGTTACGATAAGTTGCACTTTCTAATGCCGGTACATAAGCGGGTATATGAGTCCAATCAATTACACCAATGCAGTCCTATTTTCACTGTGAATAATCAGAAAAACAGATAAAGTATATATGTGCACAATATTGCATAATTTGATTTTCACATACCTAAAAGTAATCGCTCTAGTTAGGATTGACTAGGATCTCGACTGGTGTATCCGCACCTAGGAGTTTCACGAACTCCGGATACAATTCGACAATAGCATCCACCACTTTATTAAAATAGCGGCTCACCGTTTCTCCAGATCTTATAAACTGATGTCCGATGACACGGTTTCTAACATTATGTCCTACCATGTGAAGGAACATGACAAGTTGTTCCTCCATAGATACATGTTTCCCGTCTGGAAGTAAATTTCTATCTCTAAAAAATGAGCATAGGTTGAAAAATGTAGCTTTGTTCATTCGAAGTTGTGCTACACACTCATTGTCACCCGCTCTAATAATCTCATTTATTAGCTTCCTTCTTTCAAAGTCTCCGAATCTGGAGGGTGATTTAAATAAAATATTATTGCAATATTCACCGACAACAATTGTTGTAGTTGCTACAACAAATGTAGCTGCAAAGGCAATCATTTCGTCCTCCATCCATCCATGTTCATCCATGTTCTGTTTGGTTTTCTTATATAACGCACCGACTGTTCGGCTAATTCAGCAGCATTAAACACATTAATATTCAGCACCAATTATATATATCTGGTCTAGGGAATTTTGAAAGGTTCAGTCCATATTTAGTATCCCATAGCTTCTTAAATGAAATTATTATATTGGTGCTTCAGGTTCTACGAAAATCATGCGTATTTCTAAGCTATCAATCGAGAGAGTATCCATCAGACCATTCAGGGTTAGGTTCTAGATGAGGTGCATTTGAATTGTGTGCAATCAAACTCAGTATGGTTGATGACCGTCTCAGCATGTTCAGTTAACCAAGGGAAAGCTAATATAACAAATTATAGGTAACCATGTTTAGATTGTAGAACAAATATCTGTCGTGGTTGTTACCTGTCTCGAAATGTTCAGTTAACCTGAGCATGAGATGATGTAAGAAATCATCCCAACACACACAGCTGAAATCAGTCTCATCCATGTTCAGTTAACTAGAGCAGGAGATCATATAAGAGATTAATTAGCTACACAGACATCTGAAATCAGTCTCAGCATATTCAATTAACCAAGGCATTGTAGGAATGACAAATGATAGCTACACACAGCTGAAATCAGACTCAGCATATTCAGTTAACCATGGTAGAGATAATAAAACTTCTGATATCTACACACACAGCCGAGCGAGTATCCCATGACCCTATTGAACTGGGAATGTATCAAGAAAAGAGGCATGCAACAAGCACATTCATTGTGAAAGTATAAAAAGGAGAACATAAGGCCTGTTCGGATGTCGGCACCTATACGATGGCCCACAATTTATTGTTTTACAGGATCAATGTCAAACATGTGGGCCACAAGTGTCCGAAACAAGCCGGAACATGACATCAACTTCTATTTCATGAACGAACTACTAACTTAGTCACAGTCTCCAGACATTCAACATAGCCACATGACTTACTTGTTCTGGCGTTACTGTAGCTGATGGCGGCGGGTGGATGTCAGTCGTAGACGGCAGAGGATATTTCTGCATGACAGAGTAAGGGATTAATTACCGTAAATGTAAAAGAAAAAATATAGTGGAATAAAGGGGTTTTCAACCGAATCGTAATACATATAATACCTGAGTGAGGTATTGGAGAAGATGTCAGTAGCAGAAGGCAGACGGATCAGGCCCTGGAGATTGCAATGAATATCACAATCGGGTGACGAAGTCAACAAATGAAAAACATGACATTCTAACAACATGTAACGCAAGTGGGATCATGAAAATGGTAATATGTTAGATGGCAGTAAACATGCAGTGACATGTAAACTACCAAACAGACGGACATCAAGTAAGGCGTGCGATCTAGATGAAGATAAACAGAAGCAAGACGGGCGGATTAAAATGCATTTTCTCTGTTTCAATACATGAGATAGTATGGAAACAGAGGACGCGCAAGCCGCCGATGATGGCCAAGATGGGAGCCTTACCACCAAATAGCTATCAAGCAATGAATAATTATTTAGAGGTTTGGACAGTAAACACGGGGAAGAAAGAACAGATGATAGGTGAAAGATATCTGGTAAAAAGGTGCGTCATTTACCTGGCCTGAGATCGAATGCTCTGTTACTGGATGAGTGCGTTGGTGAGTTCGGAAGAAAAGGGCTTGCTTTTGATTTTTTAAAACCTGAAATCAGGGTGTGTAGCACGATTGGTGCTCATGTGGACCACCGAACTGTCCGTGTCAGTACCATCATATTTCGAACTAGCGTCTGCAGGAGTAGTAAAATTCCGTCTCTGCCCAATGCATCTTTACCTCCGATTCGGTTGCTATCAGAACTGCGTTCGAATCCTTGATTTTCAAACAAGCGGCCTGGGTGTAATGATGACTTATTACCTCCAAATACCCGTAATTGGAAAAACCAAACAGGTCCATATTACAATTGTATGTCTGGAAATTCCATGGTATTTTGGTAATCCAATCCCATCTTTGAGATAAATTCTTACTACATGTAAAACTTCGGATTAAACAAAATTCTGTTTGATAAACCATGGAATTGTAATCAACTAACTAAATTCACAATGGATGTTGGTCACTTATCCATATAATCAAAATGTCACATATAAAGGGTGTATATGAATGAACGGCATGGATAATCACACGCATCAATGTGAGGCCCACCTATATAGTAGATTTTAAAATTTATAGAAATCATGAGACTAAATGTAATTCCATCTCACATAATCCCTCCTTGTTGATGCAAAAATCTAGTCTGTCCTCCCTGACTCATGAACGTACTCAAAGAACAAATAGAGAGGACCTTGGCTCGTGCCGGGGACCCTCCGATGTCAAAGTCAGGAGGGTTTAGAGCTAGAAATTGTGTGTACCCGTCCCCTATGAGGATCATCTTATTTATAGGTGGGAAGAGGCAGTGGCGTAGGGTGCGATCGTCCCTGCTTTGGCGGGGATAGAATCCTAGTAGGATTCTGAGTTTACACGCGGTGGGGACCCTTCTAGATCTTCGGCAAGGAGAATCGTGTTGGAGATGTTATGGACAGATGTCTTAAATTTGTCTGGTGGTCTGTCGATGATATCGACAGGGTTTCAATGACATCGATGGCAGTTGTCGATGACATCGAAGGTTGCTCGATGCCATCAATAATTCACAGAATCTTTCACCCCTGGTCGCTCGACAGTTTTGGTTCGTCTTTGATGACATCGATGGACCTTCGATGATATCGAAGATGTTACGCAGATTTTCTGCGAAAACACAAATTTTGTGATTTTTATTTCCTATTCCGATTATACTTCTTTCTAAACTTATATAAAGGGGTGTATGCGGGATTGAGAGGTATTCTAAGGCTTGCTAAAGGAGTTCAAAGGGTTCCTAAAAGGATTTTAGGGTTTCTAAAGGGTGTAGCAATGGTGAGATTCGAGCTTGTTCGAATCGGGTAAGTCCTCTCTCTTGTAATTTCTATTTTCATAGTGGAGATCTGTCGCTTTGTGTTGTGGTTTTTTCCTGGAAGGGTTTTCCACATTAAATCTGTGTGTTCTCTTATGTGCTTGGTGCCATTGGATCACTATCCTAGATCTAGATCTGTGTGATTCTGCAGTACAAACTCCCCAACAAGTGGTATCAGAGTAATCGTTGGGGCACAGATCTGAATCTGCAGGATTAGTAATAATGGAAAGCACTAGGTATGAGATTGAGAAGTACTTAGGGAAAAATAAATTTGAGTTATGGAAGATCAATGATGAGCTCCTTAATCAAGCAAGGCGAAGATGGTGCTCTTGAAGAGCGAAAGTCTACTATGACTGATGATGATTGGAATACTCTTGATAAGAAGGCTTTATCATCGATCCGTTTATTCTCATGGATGAGGTTCTTTGCAACGTCATGAGGGAGAAAACTACGGCTAAGTTATGGGTGAAGTTAGAGGATGTCTATGCGAAAAAATTCTCTGAAAATCGCATGCACTTGAAGCAGCAGTGATATAACTTCAAGATGACAGAGGGTGGAGATCTGGAGGCTCACATAAGAAACTTTAATAAATTAGTTTACAAATTGCTGGATATGGAGGAAGTGATGAAAGATGAATAACAAGCATGTTTATTGCTGAATTCTCTTCCGGCGTCGTATGAGTCATTCGAGGACACTATGTACTGCACGAATAAAACCCTGAGTGTCGACATCGTTATCTCAGCCCTTCAGGGGAAGGCTATGAGAAAGCTAAATGAAGACATAGGGACAACTTCTGATGTACTATTTACAATGGGTAGGAATTCTGAACAAGGTACGGATTCTTAAGGTTATAGATCCAAATCAAAGAGTAAGGGCAAAGGAAAGATAAAGTGCTGGAATTGTGGAAGGAAAGACATGTGAAGAAGGATTGTGGAAATCCTAAATCGAAGAGAAGATTCTGAGGCTTCGTAGAAGGAGGCCAATGTTGTCACGTCAGATGGATCGAGTGGATGTGATGGTGATGTTTTATCTGTGTCTACTATCAGGCAGTCATATGATGATCGTAAGGATGAGTGGATACTAGGCACAGGGGTATCTTTTCACAGGACTCCTCATCGGAGTTGGTTTGCCAGCTACAAGGGGTGCAATGGTGGACAGGTGTTTATGGGCAATGGCTTTACCTGTAATGTTGTGGCTGCCGGTACGGTGCGCATCAGGATGTTTGATGGGATGGAGCGTACCTTGACTGATGTCAGGTACGTTCCTGATTTGAAGTAGAATCTGATTTCTCTTGGTGTACTTGAGGCAAAAGGATGCAAGTACACAGGTATTGATAGTGCCCTTAAGGTATCTAAGGGGGCACGGGTAATCATGAAAGTGCAACGACTCGGTAACATGTATAGGTTGATCGGGAGAACTTCAAAAGGTGGAGCTGCAGTGGATGTAGCGGATTCCACCTCTACACGTGTGTGGCATGCTGGACATGGCCACATGAGCGGGCAGGGCAGGAAGGCTGAGACGTGCGAACAAAGATACAAAGCAGGTGGAGCAGCCACTTGTGAGAAGAATCACACGGCATGATCGCAGGATATCGGCGAGGTACATGAACAACTCTAATATAGCAGGGGATTCATCTTCTATTTAAATGGCTCTAAGTGAGCTTAGTACTGAGAAGTGTCAGGTGATTATGGGCGATATGATGGATTCGTTGTACCAGACTAACATATGGGAGCTGGTGGAGCTTCCAGTGGACCAGAGAGCGGTTGGATGCAGGTGGATCTTCAGGAGGATACAACATAGATACAAGGCGAGGTTGGTAGCGAAGGGATATGCTCAGAGAGAAGGGTTCGGCTTCTCAGAGATATTCACGCCGACAGTATTGCAGGTGTCTATTAGATTCGTGATTGGCGCAAGTCGGCCAATGTGATCTTGAGTTGGAAAGATGGATGTGGAGTCTGCATTTCTGCAAGGGAAAGTGAAGAGCAGATCTACATGAAGCAACCAGAGTAGTTTGAAGTTAAAGGGGCTGAGAAAAGACTTTGTAGGAGGTCGTGGTTCGACCTGTTGCCTAGGCAGTAGTTTGATTCCTTCATGGTGAGTTAGGAATTGATGACATGTAGATCGCCAAATTATGACATATCCGAAATCAATATATTGAAGACTCGGTTAAGTTGGACATTCAGGATGAAGGATCGGGGGTTGTAAAGATGGTTCTTGGCATTGAGACTGAAAGTAATCACAGGAGGAACACCTTGTGTGTAGGTATTGATCAAGGATGTGATGGGACAGGAAAAGCCGGAGAGCGTTCCCTACACGTCTCTCCTCAAGTTTTCCTCAGCACATGTCCCAAAACAGATGAGGAAAAGCAGGATATCTCATGAGCCCTATTCGAATGCGGTTGGCAGTGTATGTCATGGTCTGGATTAGACCGGTTATTTCACAGGCTATCAGTGTTGTGAGCAAGTACCCCGGCAAATAATATTGGGTAGCGGTGAGATGGTAAGAAGACTACGTCTTTTCTTTTGGAAAGACAGGAGCAAAGGTGGTTGAGCATATAGATTTAGATCCGGCAGACATGATCAACAAGAATGTTCCTGCAGAGAAGTTCAAGTTTTGTGCAACTTCTCTGGGCTTGGCGATGGCGTAAAAGGAAGACGGAGTGTACAAGATAAGCTATGATGTGATGTAGAGATAAAAGAAGAGGACAAGAAGCTACACGAATGAAGATTGAAGACATGGTGGAGATTTTTATGGACAAATGTCTTAAATCTATCTGGTGGTATATCAATCATATCAACAGGGTTTCGATGACATCGATGGCAGTCGTCGATGACATCGAAGGTTGCTCGATGCCATCGATAATTCACAGAATTTTTCACCCCTGGTCGCTGGACAGTTTTGGTCTGTCTTCGATGGCATCGATGGACCTTCGATGATATCGAAGATGTTACGCAGATTTTACGATTTTTGTTTCCTATTCCGATTATACTTCTTTCTAAACTTATATAAAGTGGTGTACGCGGGATTGAGAGGTATTTTAAGGCTTTCAAAAAGAGTTCCAAGGGTTCCTAAAAGGATTTTGGGGTTTCTAAAGGGTAAGGGTATAACAATTGTGAGATTCGAGGTTGTTCGAATCGGGTAAGTCCTCTCTCTTGTAATTTCTATTTTCATAGTGGAGATCTATCGCTGTGCTGTGGTTTTTTTCCGAAAGGATTTTCCACGTTAAATCTGTGTGCTCTCTTGTGTGCTTGGTGTCATTGGATTATTATCCTAGATCTAGATCTATGTGATTCCGCAGTACAAAATCCCAACAGGAGATAGTTTTCGTGATCTTTGGCGCGGATCGTGGGCCGACTACGCGTCGGTTAAGTCGAGCTTGGCCTAATGTTGGGGTTGAGTTCGGCTTGATGCGAAGGGATCAAGCTCTTCAGTTAAGCTCTGATCTGCTAAGGTCGGGCTAGGCCTGAAGCCAAGAGATGGAGCTTTCTTCCTGGTCGGTCAAGAGGTGAGCGTTGGACCATTGGGTTGCACCTCTCACTGTTAGAGTGCTCGACCTGGCCCATCGACGGTAGGTCGGCGTATTTTCCCCATAACACTCCCCGATCACGATATGACTAAATGCTATTCTATCCTAGCTAATTCCATCTAATAAACTAATCCAAGTTTATGTCCTTGTTAAGATTTTCTAAAGAGTTTATTAACAAACTAGACCTCTTGCCTATTTTGTTTAAGTAATTAGGATGTCTTTTAAAAAAATTATAATATAAATTAGAACCTTGATAGGAGGTCTTTTTTAATGGATGAAAATGCCTCTGCTTTTTTTCTTTTTTTTTTTCAGAAAAAATAAATCAGAAAAAACCTTTAATATCTTTTTTCTTTTTCTTTAGTAAATAAAAAAGAATAAAAATAAAAATATTAAAAAAAATAAAACAACTTATTTTATATTTTTCCTTCTTTTTCTTAAAAAACTATTTTATACTTTTGCTTTACTTCTTTTTAAAAAAAAACCAAAAAAGAAAATAAAAGAATGAAGTTAGTCCAGCTTAAGTTTATAACAAACACAAAGAATAGGATGACTGGGCCCGAATGAATTTCACAGCATGGAAATCGAGGAATGAGTTAAACGTACGACATCTCTCACTAATGTGAGAAGAAGAACAAGGTCAAGCTTCTTCATCTTTATATCTCTATGGGACGGAAGTTCTCGGTTTTTTGTTCTTTGAATTCAATTCTTCGTATTGGGATTTTAACCCCGTAAGTTGTACCGTGGAGAGGAGCAAGTGGGTGGATCTGGGCTGTTGATCAAGCCCACTCCATCGGTTTAGATGCTTACGTCCATGTTGGCCTATTTTGATACACGTGCATCTGGGCCTAGCACAGATCAGAGGTTTTAAATAGGTCAATTCAGATCATCATGTCATTGCGCCTTTATGCGCATCCACACCAACGAGAGCCATTACATTACTGTGCCTTTGAACTCTCGCCCTACACGGATTGGGTTGGGCCCAACCCTAGCCCAGCCTGGACGATAATCCGTCTAGGCTGGGTTCTGTGGGCCCAACCGTGATGTATGGGTTTTATCTACGCCGTCCATCCATTTTTCTAGATTATTTTTGGATATTAGCCCAAAAATAAGCCAGATCCAAGGCTCAAGTGCACCACATAGTGGGGATTGAATTCCCACCGTTAAAAAATTAATTGTGAGCGGCAGAAGTTTTGGATCCGTCTCATATTTGTAGCCCCTACGAAGGTTTCAACGGTGAGTTTCATTCTCGCCACTGTTTCCTGTGGTGCGGTCCACTTGAGCATTGGACTTGCCTAACTTTAAAAAAATTAAGGATCTTTTTAAAAAAAATGGATTTACGGCCTGGATAAAACCCATACATCAAGGTGGGCCCCACAGATCCCCTGCCTAGACGCATTAATGCGTCCAGGCGGGGGCAGGAATCAATCCGCTTCCACCGGACACGGCATGGTTCTACCACTAGCTAGATCCTCACCGTTCAAATAACCAATCAATTCAAAGGTTAGGATTGTCTGGTCAATCCAATATTTGGTCAATGCTCCATCTAATCGTGGTTCCACATTTTGGATGGTTTGGATTTACATAAAATTTCACCACACGTGCCATAACCAAGTACACGAGAGTTGCCCTCATACTCTGCAAGCGCATCAGTCCACTCGAAAACTGAGTCAATCATCTCTGCCATATAACCAAAGCCCATTATCAGTGTTGTATGGAGTCGTTCCTATGCAACGACTTGCATTTGGACATGTGATCAATCTATATCATCAGTCTGGACCGTCCATTCGAACGGACCAAATCTTCCTAGGCTACCTTGAAAAATTCATACTGAATTACTGATTGAATGATCGAGTTGCCATCCATTTAATGAGATGCAAAAATGGAGGGACAAGATCATCTACAAAAGGTAGGTCCAGTCACTATAATTAACACCAAAGGGTGGACTGCAGATAACCAACGGTCCAGATGGTGATGTTGGCTCCAATTAGTCCCCAACATGCAGCAAGGGCTGTCAACGGGCGGGCCTGATAATTGATCTCTTCAAGCTGGCACTGCGCTCTGGGCCATATTCAAAAATCTGATTTGCTTCACCTGGACCTAGTCCATTATACCTCTTACATGCAACTGGGCGCATGAGACAGATTCATGCACTTAGCTGACTGGATTAGTTCTCATTATCTGGTTGTTCTATCTCATAATTAGTTTTTGAAAAAGGACCTCAGGCCTGGGCTTTGCATACATTGGATCATCATGATTTTTGGGTTCCATGGGGAATGAGAGTGCCTGATGAAATAGGTTGGATCTCATGAAAGTTCCACTCAGTGCAACGTCTGTCACAGACATCCACTTTGTCCATCAATTGCACCACCTCATGTAAGAACATGAGCCCAAAAATCAGGCAGATCCAAAACTCAAGTGGGTCGCATGATAAGAATTTGTGGGAACGGGGATGCGCATTTATGGGTCTATGGTCCACTTGGGTAACCTAAAGAGAAACAATGGTTTAGATGAGCATGCACATGTCACATGTAACGTATTTAAAAGAAATTTATACTTATTACACTCCAAAATTCAATCTTCTAATACTTGCAACAAAATATCTCTCACACCTTTATTAAGACATTGCTTAAAAATGCTATGTTCAAACATTCAAACTGTCGGTGAACCAGGCACAAGTTTAAACAAGCAATAACAAACTTTAATTCTTCTTAAATTAGAAAAGTCACGATATAACTACTTTGGTTTGTGGGAGGGCTTCTCGACAAAGCTGTTGCATGATCTTTGGCCCTTTTATTCTATACCACGGCCGGTCAAAATCACCATCTACGGTATATACCTTCCATTTGCCATCTCCGACATATTGCTTAAAATATGGCTCGATTATCATCGATTCGAGTCCAATGGCATTGTTAAGCACATAGGTCGCAAACTCCATTTGATTAGTAGAACCAGCAAATCCACTCATCTCGACTTCCTTGAGGTGATAGTGGGGATATTTTGAAGGCCTCCTTACTTCTCTTGGATCATCAATAAGTAAATATGGAGTACAAAATTGCAATTAAGACAGAAGTTTCAATTACACATCACATGGGCAAGCGGGTATATGAAGAGAAGTGTTACTTTTTCTTTTCTGTTTTTCTTTTTAATAATTGAACCCATTAATGTAGCTAACCCTAATTAAATGTGGATAAGACTTAGAAGATGATGAATTGAACCCAGTGATGTCCTTCCAAACTACCAACGCATGAGTAAATGTGGATTACAAAATGCAGTCAAAACAACACCTCAACATTAAGTGCAGCCACGCATGCCAAGCAAGTTGTGTCGGTCTGCCCATTTTTAATGTACATTGTGCTCAATTTAGAAAAGTGGCAAAACAGTCCAGGAGACGGTCCATCCATTCATCTGGTGTCCCAATGTGGATAGGAGCACTATTGCCAAAATTCATAGAATGGACAATGCTAACCATCAAAGTAAGACCTTTCATCAATGTTGAGCATTGCCAATATTCCTTCCAAGCAAGGTTGGTGGCTCACAGTTGGAATGGTTAAGATCCATTTTCAACTAGGTGAGTCGTGCCAGACCCCATCTCATCATTGAGATTTTCAGCTGGATGAACAGACCAGATGTGTATACAAGATAACAAACTAGAACAAATTTATTCTCAAACACACCAAAAATTCATGAAGAGAAACAAACTAAAATCCGAAGTACAGATGAACAAAAGGTTCAATTCGGTTCTACTTTGATCCCAAGCCCTTCAATTTTTGACTTTATCATTTTGCAAGCTAGAGCTTTGTTGCAATCTGGTTAACGATTCAATGAGATTTCAATAACCAAACCGCTAGAATGGATGAGGAATGTACACTACAAGCATATTTGAGTAGAGAGAAACAACTTAATGATATCAAAGCTTTGCACTAATTACAAGTTCTTGAATAACCACATCAAAAACTCTTACGAAACTTTAGTTTATTTTATTTTTATTTTTTTATTATTATTATTTTTTTTTTACACACGTACACACTCACACCTTAGTGGGATTTCACCACCTATGGATGCTTGAACCCTTGACCGGGTGTTGAAACTCCCGAGAGTCTACCACCTGAGAAACTGTAATGCCTTCTACCTCCTAGAAAATCCTTTGGCATAGCAGGTGCATGGTGGAAAGGGGGAGGAAGAGATCATTGTCTTCTTCCTCTATGGTAAACCTTGAATCCACGAGTAACCTTTAATCACAAGGCAAAAAAGAATTTCTAAAAGAGAAAACACTACTCAGAATAATGAATGGAGCCTCTTTATAAAGCTATTGATATGGGCTTATATAGCTCTAAATTTGTAACTTCTCCAAAATAGTAAACTTACCTAGAGTAACTTTCTAAATATGGTAGACAAATTTTTATTTTTATTTTGAAGGATGGCAATTTTGTTAAAAAAGGCAGCAAAAACTGCAAAGAATACAACCAGAAAAGAAAAGAAATAAAAAGGCCCAAAAAACCCTAAGAGAGAAAGGGGCCCTAGAGCTTTAGAGTATACAGCCCTCCAAGCAAAGACCACAGCCTTATGAAACACTCCCTTTGCGTTCTCGGAAATGTCTTTGAAACATTTATTGTTTCTCAACCCATATGGCCCATATTCCCACGAGGAGAGAGAGTCTCCAAATTATCCAACTTGAGGCTCGGACACTGCCTCCATGCCACTGAACTAAATTAAAAACTATCAATAGGGTTGGGCAAAACCCACGCCACCTCGAAATAATGTAAGAAACCTCCCCGAACTTCTCTCGAGAATGGACACTGCATGAAAAGGTGAACCACCAACTCCTCGTTGCATAAATAGAGGGAGCATGCATTCGCAAGGACTAAACCCCCTTTCCTTCAAATTATCTATCATTAAAATCTTCTTCCAGAAGACTAGCCAAGCAAACGCCGCAATCTTAAGAGGGGGCTCCATAGGTCCATAAAACAACGGAATGCACTTTCCCGTCTTCGATTCGATTGGCGCACCAAATAGAGAGTTGAAGAATGATTAAGAAAAAATACCTGAGATGCCCTCTCCCCACCGCAGTGAGTCCATCTCTGGTGAAAGAGACACCCCCTCTAAAAGATTAAGAAGTGCCGCCAATTCGCTGATTCTACATCTTGAAGGTTTCTTCGAAATAGAGGCATCCAAATACCTCTATTGTTCTGAACTATGAGGCATTTATCCACAGTAGGGAAAGAGATTGAGCAACAGCTGATCACCCACCCAAGTATCTGATGTAAAATGGAAGAAGAAAACGATAAACTAAAAACAAAGGGAAACAAAGTTGGACTGAAACTCTACTACTTCATTGATAAGGAAATGGTCATTATATAGGCTAAAAAACAAACGGTTACAAACACAAAATAGGCACCACTAACATCATGCTAAACAACTCCTACAAACTAGGCAACAAACAGAAACAAACTACTGAACTCCTAAAGACTAGGACAACCCAAATCAACACATTCCAACGTGCTGTTACTAATTTATTCAACAATCTCTCCCTTAAACTGATGTTCCATACATAACATCAGTTTAATAAGACTCAAACTTTGAAGTACCATCCCTTAGATAAAGTCCTTTGAACTACAAACACCAAGTAGCTCCCTGAGCTTCTGAAATGCTGGAAATTTGGGAGGTTTTGTTAGAATATCAGCAATCTGGTCTTCACTTCTGCAGTAAACTAGATTAATAACTCTATCATTCATGAGATCCCTCAAGAAATGATACTTCACATCTATATACTTGCTTCGACCATGTAGAACAGGAATCTTTGAGAGCTTTATTACTGAACTGTTGTCACAGTAAATGAGAGTAGGCCCATCTTCTTTGAACTGCAACTCTTCAAGGATCTTCTTCAACCAAATAGCTTGACAAGCACAAGCTATTGCTGCAACAAATTCAGCTTCGGTGGTTGACGATGTGACGATTGGCTACTTCTTTGATAACCATGAAACAGCTCCTGTTCCCAACATGAAAACATACCCAGATGAAGGATTTTTCGTTCATCAGAATCTAATGAATCAGAATGATGGAGTTATTAATCTGGTTTAGTACAGAAGTGAAGACCAGATTGCTGATATTCTAACAAAGCCTCTCAAATTTTCAGCATTTCAGAAGCTCAGGAAGCTACTTGGTGTTTGGAGTTCAAAGGACTTTATCTGAGGGATGGCGCTTCAAAGTTTGAGTCTTATTAAACTGATGTTATGAATGGAACATCAGTTTAAGGGAGAGATTGTTGAATAAATTAGTAACAGCACGTTGGAATGTGTTGATTTGGGTTGTCTTAGTCTTTAGGAGTTCAGTAGTTTGTTTCTGTTTGTTGCTTAGTTTGTAAGAGTTGTTTAGCATGATGTTAGTGGTGCCTATTTTTGTGTTTGTAACCGTTTGTTTTTTAGCCTATATAATGGCCATTTCCTCATCAATGAAGTAGTAGAGTTTCAGTCCAACTCTGTTTCCCTTTGTTTTTAGTTTATTGTCCCCCTCCCCCACCCCCCCCCTCCGCAATTCCAAATTCGATGAGGAATTGAGTAAGGGTGGACTATATTATATCAGAGGGCAAAGGAGCTAAGAGCAGATAAAGAGTTGAAAGCGTCTTTGATTTAAGAAATGGATGATCTGAAAGGCTACTTTTCTTTAATCAAATCGGCTTGTAACGCTTGCTCCTCCTTGTCTTGCCGATTCATTTTCTGCTCATGAACCAACAAAGAACTCTGCAATTCATTAATGGACATATTGTCAGTGTCTTTAGATTCCTCAATCGAACAAACAACATAGTTGAATTTTGTTGTCATCGAACGAAGAATCTTCTTAATGATAGTGACATCTGCCATTTTGTCACCATAGATTCTCATCTTATTTGCAATTGCCATCGTCCTGGAGAAGTAATCTGATACCGATTCTCTAGACTTCATGTATAAAGTTTCAAAATCACCTCGAAGTGCTTGAAGTTGTGCCCTCTTTGCCTTTGTTGTCCCCTCATACTTCTTCTTCATAGAGTCCTAGATCTGCTTGGAAGTTTCTTTACAAAGAATGGTTTCCATGATGGAACAATCAATTGCCTGGAAGAGATAATTCTTTGCTTTGAGATCCTTCAACTTTTGCCCTTCAAGCTCCACCTTCTGTGCATCTGTTAGCACAACACTTGCTGCTGGTTCTATTACTCCAGAAACAGCAACTGTCCAATATTCTTTGGACCTCAAAAAATTCTCCATGAGCATGCTCCAATGGTCATAGTGACCATCAAAGCGTGGAATGGTTGGCTGCACAAAAGTTTCAGAAGCCATCGTGGAACTCTAACCAAGCTTTGATACCACTGATGTAAAATGGAAGAAGAAAACGATAAACTAAAAACAAAGGGAAACAGAGTTGGACTGAAACTATACTACTTCATTGATAAGGAAATGACCATTATATAGGCTAAAAAACAAATGGTTACAAACACAAAAATAGGCACCACTAACATCATGCTAAACAACTCCTAAAAACTAGGCAACAAACAGAAACAAACTACTAAACTCCTAAAGACTAAGACAACCCAAATCAACACATTCCAACATACTGTTACTAATATATTCAACAGTATCCTTCCAAAACTGAATTTTACCACCATTCCCGACCCCAAAAGCAACCCTATCTACAACTGCTCCTTTCACCCTCATGATAGCCTTTCAAACCCCGGTCTTCCCATACAAAGAAGAAGACTTTGGCCACCAACCCTCCCTTCGCCACTCCATATTTTTTAGCAAGGGCATCCTTCCAAAGGCTATCCTCTTCATATGTAAATCACCATAACCATTTCCCCAAACAGGCCCGATTCATGGAATCTAAGCTCCTAATGCCTAGCCCCCCACACTTTTTGTCTTGCAAACTACCTCCCATTTCATAAGATGGAACTTAATTTTCTCCACTCCTCTTTGCCACCAAAAAAAAAAAATAATAATAATAAAATTAAAATTAAAATTAAAAAAAATCTCTTCTAGGCTTTTTCCAATTTGTTTAGAACACTTTTTGGACACTGGAAAATAGACATGAAATTTGAGGGGAGATTTGAAAGAGCACTGTAATCAATGTAATTCTACCCCCCAAAGATAAAAATTTCTTCTTCCAAGTTGAGAGCTTTTGCTCAAACCTTTCAACCATTGGGTCCCATAAATGCTTCGGGATCTTTCCTATACAAAGAAAAAGAACCAAGTAAGTTGACGGAAACGCTCTAGTTTCACAACCGAAGACTCTAGCTAACGACTGCACCTACTCCTTGGATAGCCCTATCCTCAAAATCTCAGTTTTTGTAGCATTCATATACATGCCTGAAACTGCCTCAAAACAAAAGACAGCCTTCCGAAGATTATCAACCTGAGTGGATTCTGCTTCACAAAATAGATTCAAATCGTCCGCAAATTGGAGATGGGAAACTTGGAATTAACCCCCTTCCAACCTTAAGCCAAAAAAATTGCCTAAGGAAATCCCTCTAGAGAGCATATGGATAAATGCCTCTGCTACAACAACAAAGTAGACATAATCCTACCCAAACTCTTATGGAAGACTCAGAAAAACTGCAATGCCTTCTACCCCCTGGAACAGCCCCTTTTATATGCCCTAAAAAACATGCTCCAAAAATCCCTAGAAATCATTAATTAAGATTTTACTCTTAGATTGATTTAAACTCAATCTGATCTAAGATAACAAAAACTACATCTAGAAAGATTTGGCCAATTTGTAATGGCTTAAAAATAATAAAAATAGATCTAGAAGACCAGCCCTAGAATCATCAAAGAATCTTCAAAATTAATCTTAACCAAAATCTGACAAATAGCAAATTTAAACATTAAAATTTAGGCCCAAAACTCAGCATGAAACAGCGCTGTAATTCCACACATATTGGACCTCATGGTGAGCCTTGGGCCTGCATCAAGCTTTCCTCCTCTAGTGCAGGGCTTGTCTTGTTGAATGTTTTAAGGGATGCCAACAAGGTAGGCAATCCCTTGCAAAAGCAGTGGTGATGAGAGGGTAACTCATGATGGGGCTCTTCCCCAGTTCTCTTCAGTTAAAGTTTCAGTCACCATTCAAAATGAAAAGAACAAAATAAAGAAGTGTTTGGATACTTCATCAAGATTTAACATTTCTTCAAATATTCCAAGAATTTGATAGAAACGAGTTTATTGTCCTTCATAACATGATAAATAAAAGAAAATTCAACCACAACATTCCATCAAAAGCCAAACCGATCAAAACAGCAACAATGGAAACCAAGTATGCAATACACCCAATATCATAAATAATAATAATAATAACAACAAACAAAAATATAATGGAAACAAAAAAGTTTATTTCATGAAAACAAGTAGCAGTATTCAAATATATATGAACTAAATCACATTATTATTTTCCATTAATTCCATAGATTAAGAAAACTCACATCCACGTGTAATTTCTCCAGGACAGGACAAGCCTCTAGAAGGGATGCAATCCAAAGGAGATCTCCATATAAATTTGGAGACAGCATCATCACTAATTGCTTGAGATCAGTATATGTTGGTAAGTCTTCCGGAATAGACTGCATTTAAGACACCAAGATAAGATAAGCAATGTGATGTGAGCTTGGTAAGTTGGCAAATGGGCTTGACCAGCCCAAGTCCAACCACTTTACACCGACCTTCGAAACCCATAGATTGGACTTGGGACTGAGTTTTAGGCCTAGAAATTAGTCGTGTTGGACTTAAGTTTGCGTCTTGCCTAAAGACCTGACCATGGCCCAATTTATTCAACATTGGTGGGCTGAGAATTCAGATTGTGGGCCTGGCCTAGTCTGAGCCTGATTCCTTATTTCACATGCTAGAGTGGGCTGGACTTGGATTAGTTCATGGTCAGACTTTGGACATTCTTTGGCACAACACAGCTTAGCCCATTTGCCACCCTAGAATTTGATCATCCTTAATGAGCAAGAGACATGATTTGCTTTTACGCACCCATGAGACTCCATTAAAGCCAAAGCAAAGAGTCTCCAATTGAGGAAGATAGCTGGGAAGGCTAGAAAGGACAGAGATTACTGCATTGGAATGTTCCACCAGATCAATGGAGGCATGAAGCAGTCGTGGAACTTTCATAAAAGAGAAGTGGACACAAGGTCCAATATATTCAAATGTGGTGAGATTAATGGCATGAATACTGACCTCCTTCAAGCGGCCATGGCAATGTAAATCTACCATCAAATACTTCAACTAGGGAGATGGACCAGTAACCTTTAAGTTAACCAGATGCCGGCAGCTCATTACCCTCATTCGTTCAAGGAGTGAACAGTTGGATAGGAGATTCACAAAGTCTTCATCATAAAGAACTATTTCTTCTAGAGTATGGTCTGTAAGAGAGTTGAAACCTTCGAAATCAGCGGGCCATCTCAAGATGCAACCTCGCAAATACATATATTTCAAGTAGGCCTTTCTGCATTGAAAAAGTTGATGAGGAAAACTATAAAAAATTTCATCTGGGATGCTGTTAGGGGAGGAGCACAATGAGAGGGTGAGCTTTTCCACTCCAGCTGTAATTGCAGTGTTGATCCATTGATCAAGATGATGATGATACTTACTAAGAAAATTAAAATAAATTGCAAATGTTACTATCTTACAGCCATGGTGACATTGCAAGAACCTATCAACTAATCTTACAAATTCGCATGTTTGCAATTATTTTTTCTTCTTCTGTGGGACTCAACGAAAATTTACCATGCCAAGGACTCCTTATCCCAAACAAGTCAGCAGCATCAAAGATTAGGTTGGGTATCGATTTTCAGAAGTGTCTCCATCTGCTTGACAGGATGCTAGTCCTAACTGCTTCTCTCATTGACAACATCGATATAATGGAGCAAAGAATGCTGTCAGGCAGTTTGCTGATCAGATCCTCCTCGAGCTCACTCATCTATTGATTTCATACAGAGATTTCAAAGAATGTGAGAAAAATAAACTCTCAAACTTCAACATAACAAGTCTAGTTCAAATCAAGACAGATATTGAAGCACCAAAACATAAAATCATTAAAAAACAAAAAACTTGTAAGTTTTTTTTTTCTTTTAATATATTTAAAACCAGTTCACCCTCTTGTAAGGCAATTCCCTGGATAGATACCTCTCTTCTTCATTTTGCATTTCTCTCCACTTCCACAATTTTCGGAACAGAATGCTTTCTCTCATCCATCAATTTCAATTGGAATTCAATCCCTTGAGCTGCAAGGAACAGATAAGAAAGACAAAAAAGAAGGCAGTCAAGATAAATGATTGAAATCATAACATCCATTGTTATATAATACTAAAAGTCGGATGTCTAGCACATGTGCAAGTAGCAGTCTGCATTAATTTCAATTAGAGTCAATCCCCTTTAGCTGTAAGGAGCATATAAGAAAGACATAAGACATGAAGATGAGATAACTAATTGGAGATCTTGATTCTTATATCATCATTATAATCATCTAAGGCTTATCCCAATTAATTGGGGTCAGCTACATGAATCTTTTTTCTTTTTTTTAGATAAATCTGAAATTTTATTAAAAACACACCAAAAAGTGAAAGAAATAATACAACCCGACTATACAACTCGAAAAGGGAGAAGAGATTGACAGATTTAACTGCCTTTACATAAGAATCCCAAATGAAAACACTATATTTAATTTCCATATGACAACCCTTACATCAAATTTATTTATTTTTTCTGAAAGCAACATGGTGAATGATAATTTACATTGTCATCACAAGGTGCCGTATGGATCATATTTATACCTGCCCACGTTGCTGCAGTCTAATATAACATGACGATCTTACTCAAAAAACTTTTGTTTGAAGACTATTTGAGTTTGTAATATAACGAGATCAGTAGGATTTGTCGGAATCTAATAGTACACTAGGTTCTTTGGGATTATATAAGAAGGACAAGGGTAGGGAACTTGAGATATAAACTGTTTATAAATGCAATTGGAAGAGCAACAATGCTCAAGAGAAATAAAAGCAAGTGATAGAACTTTTTATTCAAATGTCTTTTATAGCCATGGGGTTCATACGGTTTACGAATTAGGTTTACCAATTAAATGGAAAGAACCAATGGGAAACCTTATTGATTAAGTATTAAATAAAGTAAACTACTAGTTAACTCCTTTTATATGTGTGTGTGTGTGTGTGTATCCTTCCTATTTATAATTCCAGACTACATTTCAAGCCTATTATGATGCTTGCCGAGTTTTGTTTTGTTTTGTTTTTTTTTTCTTTATTCCAAAACAAACATTTGTAGAAATTAAGAGTGCCATCATGCCAGCATTAATGCACTGGATACCATAAGAACTCCGCAGTTAATTGTGCTTGTGCGAGAGTAATATTAAGATGGGTCACCTCATGGAAAGTCCTCATGTTGCACCCCTCCTGGGCTGTTTGGTGCTTGGTATTAGATGGGATTCGGTGGTATGGAATTGCATTTGGCCCAATGCAAATTCCATCCAGTGTTTGGAAACAACAGGAGGGATTGGATTAATCCTGGTATCATATATTCTAGAGCCAATGGTGGATACTGCAAGATTTCTAGTGGATTTCGAAATCCACCACATCAGTGGGCCCCACATCGATGCATGTGTTTTATCCATGTCGTCCATCCATAACATTCAAGTTGCATATGTGTACAGGTGAGGTCCGTTGATTACAATTCCATGGTCCACCAAACACAGGCTTCACTTAATGCAACATATTTCCCAAGGAAAGAATTTAATCCCAAACGTGGGATAGGATGGTGAAAATACCATAGTATTTCCAGACATGTAATTATTGTGCAATAATAGTGTTAATTCAATCTAATGCAATTCCAAACCATTTAATATCGCTGTCCAAACAGACATGGTCTGTTGGAAAAGGATTCATGGAGCCAACCCCAGTTAGTTGGAATAAGGGTTTATAGATGATGATGATGATGATGATATCTGCAGAACGTATATTCTGAAACATCAGCTCATGAAATTTGATTTTATTTGGAAGTTTTTATTTGGGCAACAATGTATGCTAATGACAATGTTTTTTGGATTTCAATGTCTGCTAAAAATCATTTTTCGAAACTAATATAGCATGACGCAGCTATCAATTGTCATCATCGTCATCATCTTATGTATTGTATATTGTGCAGATCCTTCAATAGACCATGCACTAAAGAATATCTCCCTTATAAGAACATCTAAACCAGTAAACCTGCACTTTTCAATATCCAATGTCAACCATTGCAGGCAAATAGAAAAAAATGGGGATATTTGGAGCATCTCGCATCCAAGGTTGTACCCAACATACTAACGGTCTAGATCACTGCAACGCTGGCCCTATCCACTGCGCAACAGAAGAATAACCTATTGCAGAAACTCCAATCTCTTTCATGAGAGGGAAGAGACAGAAGCTCCTGCCCGTCACCGGTGAACGGTGATATAGCCCGCCACTCTGCTAGCACGTAAAGCTTTACATGTACTACGGATGTGGCATGTGCAACACCACGTGGAGAGAGGACGGAGGAACGAAATAGGGAAGAGGGAGGAGGATCGGGCGTTGTGTTTCGGGAGAGTTATTATGTTACGTATGTACATGACGACAGTCGATACAATGCAGATACGGGGATTACTGCAGCGGATTGGCTGGTGTACCACACACCAGCTATATAGCTGATGTATTGACGTAAGAAAGTTCTGTGGTCCCATCATGACGTATGTATTATATCCAAACCGTCCATCCATTTTCCGAGACCGTCTTAAGTCTTGAGAAGAAAAATAAGACAGATATAATGATCAAGTGGACCACACTAAAAAAATGATGGGGGATTGAACGTCTACCATTGAAACCCTTTTGGGGTTCATAGAAGTTTTACCAACTTGTAACGCCCTGAAAATCGGAGTCGAGTAACAACTCAACTCTCGAGTTTCAAAACATCACTTATGTAACATATATACTTATGATTCAATGTTATCTGAGTTAGTGCATTAATCATGAGTGGGATTATACCAAAACAGTATTTCATACTCCAGATCAGTTGTAAAACGCAAGCGGAAGACTGAAAGATATAAATAAACGTATACAAGTCAAAAGATCACGATCGGTCTCTAGAGTATGAATATAACACTGAGTCACTATTTACATGAAGCATTACATGTAATATTACAAAAGTCAAAAATATAAAAAATGGTTCAACTGTAATAAAACTCTGTAGCCCCGCTAAACAGGAGAGCCTAAGCGAAGCCATCTGAGAACTGCATGTAAGAGAACTCGTCCTGATCGTCATAATAATCAGGCTCCACCTTAGGGGTCACGCCATCAGCTGAAATCAAGACAGAGTCTGGTTGGTGTTTAAAACACTGTCCCGTAATGTGGGAGTCAGTGATCAACTCAGTGGAATAATAAAGCAAAGGTTAACATGTTATCAATTCAATCAAGCAGTAATGATAAAGCAGTAAATCACACATCCATAAATACTCTTGTTAATGCAAGAATGGTATGAATGTATGATGCATGCCCTCGCCTACGCTCCCTCAGCGACTTCATCTCACGTTCGCGCATGAACAACACTGCCTCAGTGCTTGACCTGCTATGCCTGAACGCACACGTAATGCAGTGCATGCATATGATTACCAAGTTCTTATTAGTCCTTTTCATACAGCAGGATTGGAAAACTAAGGTACCTCCCTTATATCATTTCTCAAACAGTGATCCATTCTAGGGTCGTCAATCTTAGGAAATCTCATACGATGTTATGGGTCTAGGTCGTTGCAAAGGGCGCGTCACCAAATCAGTACAGGCCTAGTTTATACTCTAATTACTACAGAAAGGCTCGTCGCCTCAATGCAGGTTCAGTGTATGCTCGAGGTCACTACAAAGGGCACGTCGAGGGCTCCCAGGGCTGTTGCACGGAATCGTTACACCACTCCCCCATCACCCATCACGGCTTCGTCATCAAAACAGTGTAGGCCGACAGCTCAAATACAGTTCTCATACCACCGTATTCGGCTCACGAGTCTGGGTTGCTCACTGGTCACTACGGGGAGGCTCGTCGCCCCAGTGTAGGCCGACAGTTCGACCACGGTGTCTCATACCACCATGTCCGGTTCATGAGTCTTAGCGGATCGAGGTACCAAGGTTTACGGGATTCCACTGGTGAGTTTGGTACCTTAGGTTCAAGCAGTAGCGTCCATACATGGTGAACATACATCGGCACATCGGGTTATTTAACGGGCTTGACTAGCACGAGCGCACCCAAAGTTGATCGACATGAAGTGCATAAGCTCTCCGTGTGGCCTAACCACTACCGATAACTTTAGTACGACTCGGGTTTGTCAAACATGTCCTACGTGGTGAATGAATCTCAGCCACGACTTCAAGCCTGTTACCGATCATCTGGACTATAACATAGCCCCAATCACTAACCAGAAAGCATATAGAGTAATCAGAGCGAAATTAATTAAGTAATTCAAACATGATAACAAGCATGTTATAAAACATAACTTAAACAGGAAATTCAAGCACATATATTTCATGAGTAAGCGATTAAATTAAACAACTTGCATGAAGGAAATCATACACATCTCTAAGGTAGTTGAGAGTCCTATCTCAACACCCACCTAAAGTACTATCTTCAAAATACCTACTCATACAAGCATTTTCACAAACACTTAGAATACACTTATTAACATACATAACGCATGTTGACTAAAACATGCATTAGGGCGAATCCTTTCGCCGAGTAGTTATTACACATATACCTAGCATATGTACACAGTAATTAATCATGGCAAACATACTTTCACATTTTGTACGTATACGGTATTTTCTACAACTATAACGAATACGCTAAACACCACAATTTGCATACATAACAGAATCGCAAAACGAGCATCACATTTTGCATGTGAAATAACACCCAGATCATGAATCTATCATTATCTGACATTGAAAGCATTAAAAACCATAACCTAAGAGTTTATAGTCCGCACCTTACGCCGTAGAAACGAGTAACGGACTCAGTTTAAACACCAAGTCCTTATCAACGGTAGAACGGCAACTTACGGCGTTGAACTTGTGTTTCACAAGGCCCCGAGGATCCATAATATCCTGTCGTAAGACCGCCTGACCCTGTCGTAGGGCAGCATGATCCTCCTTAAGTCGAGCTATACGAGCATCCCTAGCAGCTCGATCAGTGTCCTGCTCCGGTGGCGTAGGAGGGGAGCTCTCCTCCGTCGCCAGACTCGGAGACCTAGTCATCCATGGCGTTTTCTTGCAGCTTGTTTTGGTTACTGCTTTAGGTTATGTTTGTGTTCTTGTTGATGTGCCTAGTCGTGGAGTAGTTAGTAAAATATTTTCAGTGTTTAAAGCTTTGGTTGTATTAGGTTACATGCATCTTCTGTCATGATTCATGTAACTCTGTATTTCATGTATTATAACAAATTTTGGTGAATGAAATGCATGAAGTTGCTTTACTTGGTGTATGAATGTTGCGTGTTAAGTTTGTGTGTATGCTGAATCTGACCTGTGTTGTACCCTATGTCATATAGGGCATGCCATGGAAGGTCACGCGGAGCACGGCACACCTCACACTTACTGATTCGATGGATCAGGCACCTCCCCGATGTGATGGTTATAACGACCCCGGTGTGGGCCTTGTTCGTGAGACTATGCCTGTGTCTCAGCCATCTACTGGTCCTGCAGTTGGGCCGCCACCTTACACACCACCGGTTCGTGAGCAGAACCGTGCGTCTTCTTCGACGCAGCATATGCCTCAGGTAGCCCCACCTATGGATAGGTTGGAACAGTTATTGATGATGATGCACCAACATCAGCAGGTGCAACATCAGCAGTAGCAGCAGCAGCTTTTGGCCACTATTGTAGGGGCCCTAGCTCAGGGAGGAAACGCGACTCCACCTTCATCATCTGTGCACCCTGCTGAGCCTGTAGGGCCTTCTACTCAGGATGAGAGTGTGCCTCCCCCTGCACATGTTGCATACCCTACGGAGAATCTGGGTACGAGTGGTCTCCTCGAGCAATTCCAGCGCTATTCGGCCTCCTACCTTTACGGGTTCTCATAGACCCGAGGAGGTCGAATATTGGCTCGACCGCATCTCCAAGATGCTGAGGATGCTACATTGTACCGAGCAGGAACAGGTCGAGTTAGCCACCTTTATGTTTGAAAAGGAGGCTAGTCTGTGGTGAGATAGTGTTTAGCGGACAGTTACAGTTGGCTATATATGGACCTGGGCAGATTTTAAGTTCCGCTTTCATGAGAAGTACTATCCCCAAACGTATCAGCACGAGAAGGAGAATGAATTTTTACGCCTCAGACAGGGAGGTATGACAGTGATAGAGTATGAGCATCGGTTCACGAAGTTGGGCCGATATGTTCCTATGATCCTTGCCGACACACAGATGCAGATGTGGCGCTTTTCCGAGGGCCTGCGCCCTAATATTTGCTCGAAGATGTATTGTGCTAGCATACCCTCCTATGCTGAGCTAGTACACATGTCTATGCGGGCAGAGCAGGATGAGGATCGATTGACACGCTCTCGTGAGGCTATGGTTACTAGACCACGACTAAATATGCCGAGCAGGCTATTCCTCGGCAAGAGGCATCGCACAGACTCCTTCTAGGATTGCATCGCCATTAGTTTCGATGAGGCGCTCAGGTGTGACTTGTAACTGCTATGGGAGGCCAGGCCACCTAGCAGAGAGCTGTTTCGCATGTATGAGAGATAGTGGGTTTTTGCCGCCACAGAGAATCAACCGCACTCGCCCTCAAATTATATCGGCTCCGCCCTTACGTACTATCCCTATTCATCCATCGTTCTAACCCCCTGCACCTCAATTTAGGCCGCCTCAGCGACCTATGGTGCCTCAGCCCAACCGACCTCAGCAGGCACGCGTTCATGCACTTACAGCAGAAGAGCCAGAGATAACACCTATGGCCTTTGAGGTCACTGCACATGTCCAAAGTACTCCTGTCTTCTTATTAGTGGACACTGGATCCACTACCTCCATTATTTCATGTGCGGCAGTTAAGTGTCTAGCTTTACATACTACTCCCACGAAGGGAGTGAGACTCACTACTGCTACTGGGACTTTTTCGGATGTCACACGGACGTGTGAGGGTTGCTCAGTAGACTTAGGTAGCAGGACAGTATTCGTTGATCTCATTGTCGCCCCACTATGGCACTACGACATTATCCTTAATATGGACTGGCTCACCGAGATAAAGGCAGAGATTGATTGCGATAATTGGGTCGTGACAGCCAACGGACCTGACTGCACGGTCTTTACTTTTCCAGTGTAGGTTAGTTGGCCATGTCGTGTTAGATGTTACGCCGCTTTACTAGAGCCTGTTGATGAGCCGACATTGGAAAACATGCCAGTAGCTCGGAAATTCGAGGATGTGTTTAGGACGATCCCTGGATTACCTTCTCGGTGCGAGATCGATTTTACTATTGATCTTGTGCTTGGTGTGACCCCCATTTCATTACCGATGTATCGGATGCCTCCATGTGAGATGGAGGAACCGAGGAAACAAATTGATGAGTTGGTAGAGAAGGGCTTCATACGACCCAGTGTATCCCCTTGGGGTACACCTATATTATTTGTCAAGAAGAAAGATGGGTGGCTACGATTATGTATTGATTACCGCAGATTGAACCAATTGACCGTGAAGAACAAGTATCTTTCGCCCAGGATAGACGATCTGTTTGATCAGTTGAAAGGGGCACGATACTTCTCAAAGATTGATCTGCAGTCAGGGTATCATCAGTTGCGCGTCAGGGATGAGGACGTGTAGCAGACGGCCTTTAGGACCAATTTTGGGCATTACAAGTTCATCGTGATGTCGTTCGGTCTTACGAATGTGCCGGCCGTGTTCATGGATTTGATGAACTGGGTATTTCGGCCATTTCTATACCCATTTGTCATCGTGTTTATCGATGACATCCTGATATACTCTACGAGTGGGGAAGAGCACGAGGAACACCTACAAGTAGTCTTAGACACTCTGAGGAAGAACCAGTTGTTCGCATAGTACAAGAAGTGTGACTTTTGAAAAGAGGAAGTCAAGTTCTTGGGACATGTGGTGTCCAAGGAAGGGATAGCGGTGGATCTTGCTAAGGTAACCGTAGTTCAGGACTAGAAGCAACCTAGTTTGGTTACTAAGGTGAGGAGTTTTCTTGGTCTGACGGGGTACTACTGACGATTCATTCAGGATTTCTCGAAGATAGCCAAACCGTTGTCTCAGTTGACACGGAAGGATCTGAAGTTCGCTTGAAATGAGAAGGCGGATGCAGCTTTTCAGGAGCTGAAGGACAGACTGACGTCCACCCCTGTGCTAGTATTGCCAGAGAAAGGGGTCAAGTGTACGATTTACACCGACGCGTCTCGATTTGGTTTGGGATGTGTCCTCATGCAGAAGGACAGGGTGATTGCATATGCTTCGAGACAGTTAAGGAAACACGAGGAGAATTACCCTACACACGACTTGGAATTAGCAGCGGTCATATTTGCATTAAAGTTCTGGAGACATTACCTCTACGGAGAGGAGTTTGAGCTTTTCTGCGATCACAAGAGCCTTCGCTATATATTCACTCAGAGAGACCTAAATATGAGGCAACGATGATGGATGGAAACCTTGAAGGAGTTCAAGTTCGAGGTTTCCTACCATCCTGACAAAGTTAAGCTTGTAGCAGACGCATTGAGCCGCAAGAAGGCGATAGTATTTGCGACTCACTGATGGTTGAAGAATGGCACATGGTGGAGTTCGTACAGGACTTCGAGCAAAAACTCACCATGGAGGAGTCATTCGTGAGTGTCGTGCACATTCAGGTGAGGTCACTTATGGATGACAGCATTATCGAGGCCCAGAAGGGCGATGCGCGACTGTCTAAGCTTCGAGAGCAAGCTAGCAATGACGAGGACTCCGAGTGGAGAGTTGACATAAATGGGGGCCTACGATACCTGGCCGCCTATATGTCCCAGACATTTATGACTTGAGACAGGAGATTCTCGAGGCTGCCCATAGATCGAAGCTTGCGATGCATCCTGGTAACACGAAGATGTATCAAGACATGAAGCGGTCGTATTGGTGGGACAATATGAAGGTCCACATAGCAGAATTTGTGTCTCATTGTCTCACGTGTCAGCAGGTCAAGGCTGAACATCGCCGACCTCATGGACTGCTTCAGCCCATGCCCATAGCTGAATGGAAATGGGACTTCATCTCTATGGATTTCATATCGGGGCTGCCGAAGATGAGGAATGGACATGATTCCATCTAGGTGATCGTCGACCGGTTGACAAAGTCAGCTCATTTCCTTCCGATCAGAGTTTCGAACTCTACAGACGAGTTGGCCAGATTGTACATTAAGGATAGTGCGTCTGCATGGAGTTCCCTTGGAGATTATGTCGGACAGAGACATGCGATTCACATCTATCTTCTGCACTCGTATCCAGGAAGCGATGGGTGTGAAGTTGAAATTCAGTACCGCATTTCATCCACAAACCGATGGGCAGACGGAGCGAGTGAATCAGATTTTGGAGGATATGCTGCGAGCATGTATTTTGGACTTCAAGGACAGTTAGGATGACTGTCTCCCATATGCAGAGTTCGCCTACAATAACAGTTTTCAGGCATGTATTGGTATGGCTCCTTACGAGGCCTTGTATGGGCGCCCTTGCCGAGCACCGCATTGCTGGGCAGAGGTTGGCGAACAAAGTTTGATTGGCCCAGGGTTAGTACAGGCGACCTCAGAGAAGATCGATATTATCAGGCGTCGACTTCTTACAGCGCAGAACAGACATAAGAGCTATGCCGATACGAGGCGGCGACCACTTGAGTTTGAGGTTGGAGACCATGTATTCCTCCGAGTTTCTCCCATGAAGGGAGTCCTTCGATTTGGCCAAAAGGGAAAACTTATGCTGCGGTTCATTGGCCCATTTCAGATACTTGACCGAGTGGGTGTGGTAGCATACCGCCTGGTTTTGCCCACTCCACTTACGGGTGTGCATAATATATTTCATGTTTCCATGCTAAAGAAGTACGTTCCTGATCTTTCCCATATCATCAAATGGGAGCAGGTACAGTTGAGCGAGGACGCTACGTATGTACTTCATCCGACGCGTATCCTAGATAGGAAGGAGCAGGTGTTGCGTAGCAAGGTCATCTCATTTGTGAAGGTACTGTAGACACATCATACTAAGGAAGAGGCTACTTGGAAAACTGAAGCCAGGTCAGAAAGAACTACCCTTAGATTCTCGAGGAGTACGAAAAGGTACTAATTTCGAGGACAAAATTTTTCTTTAAGGGGGGTAGATTGTAACGTCTCGAAAAATTCCGTACAAAGACCCGAGTACCACCTCAGGCAGAAATCGCTCAGGATCAAATCCTTTAGGAATTAGACAAAGTTAACTAAGTGCTAATCTAGATTAGCTGTAAAATCTACTTGAAGCACTTTAAATATGATCTGCAAGACCCAAAACTTGTAGAATCATTGACGCTAGGTTACCTTAAAATCTAGGATCAATCTCATTACCTAGTTGCTCTCGGGAGCACATTAAAACTCCGTATCGGATCTGGACCGCACGTCGAAAGTTCGATTACTACGAAGTTATATAATTAGGACCCCCTTGCTGGGCTTGATAACCATCTTGGAAATCAAATCCAGATAGTGTCCCGGGGCTATTTGCTTGAGCCCAGAGTGAAGTGTGTGAGAAAACGTGGATTTCTTTAGAAATTAAATCTAATTTAAGTAATCTGAGACCTGTCACTTGCGAGCCTGATATAAGCAATCAGACCGTAAGAATCTGACCCAAATACACCCTCGGATCAGGAGAAATTTCATATACATGGCAGTGTACTTGTGGCCTTGATCGAGTTTCGGTGACCGTTGAACTGAAACTGGTCCACCACGTGTGATCTGGGAACTCGACTGGAATGAAAACTTAACTCGACCTAGATCCATGGTCGGTGAGCTTAAGTCCGACCTTTGGCTCAAGGGGGGGCTCCGGAAATGCTCCGTTGAGCTGAAACAGATGCCCTTTAAACATAACTTAAGTATACCTTGGCCCTGGGGCCATATTCATCAGTTTTAAGCCTATTTAAGGACCTTAAACCCTCTCTCATTCACTCCATACGAATTTGAGAAAACCTTAGGAGAGAGAAGTGAGTAAAGAGAGAGAAAGTGAGAGAGAAGTTGGAATCATTCCTGGGAATCTATCTCTGCTATTCTTCGTGCCTATCCATCACTACTGCATTGCTTTTCTAGCGATTCTGATTCCGTTTTCAGGTAAGAAATCCTAACCCTAATCAGTTCTAGAGATTCACCTAGTGTACGTGATGAAATAGCTAACCTATTTCATGTCGTAGGTTGCCGTTCTACCGTTGATAAGGACTTGGTGTTTAAACTGGGTCCTTTACTCATTTCTACGGCATAAGGTGCGGACTATAGACTCTTAGGTTATGGTTTTCAATGCTTTCAATGTCAGATAATGATAGATTCATAATCTGGGTGTTATTTCACATACAAAATGTGATGCTCGTTTTGCGATTCCGTTATGTATGCAAATTGTGGTGTTTAGCATATTCGTTATAGTTGTAGAAAATACCGTATACGTATAAAATGTGAAAGTATGTTTGCCATGATTAATTACTATGTACATATGCTAGGTATATGTGTAATAACTACTCGGCGAAAGGAATCGTCCTAATGCATGTTTTAGTCAACATGTGTTATGTATGTTAATAAGTGTATTTTAAGTGTTTGTGAAAATGCTTGTATGAGTATGTATTTCGAATATAGTACTTTAGGTGGGTGTTGAGATAGGACTCTCAACTACCTTAGAGATGTGTATGATTTCCTTCATGCAAGTTGTTTAATTTAATCGCTTACTCATGAAATGTATGTGCTTGAATTTCCTGTTTAAGTTGTGTTTTATAACATGCTTATTATCATGTTTGAATTACTTAGTTAATTCTGCTCTGATTACTCTATATGCTTTCTGGTTAGTGATTGGGGCTATGCTATAGTCCAGGCAATCGGTAACAGGCTTGAAGTCGTGACTGAGATTTATTCGCCACGTAGGACATGTTTGACGAACCCGAGTCGTACTAAAGTTGTCGGCAGTGGTTAGGCCACACGGAGAGCTTATGAACTTCATGTCGATCAACTTTGGGTGCGCTCGTGCTAGTCAGGCCTATCAAATAACCTGATGTGCCGATGTATGTTCACCATGTATGGACGTTACTGCTTGAACCTAAGGTACCAAACTCACCAGTGGAATCCCGTAAACCTTGGTACCTCGATCCGTTAAGACTCATGAGCCGGACATGATGGTATGAGACACCGTAGTCGAGCTGTCAGCCTACGCTGGGGCGACGAGCCTCCTCGTAGTGACCAGTGAGCAACCCAGACTCGTGAGCCGAATACGGTGGTATGAGATACTGTATTTGAGCTGTCGGCCTACACTGTTTTAATGACGAAGCCGTAATGTATGATGGGGGAGTAGTGTAACGATTTCGTGCAACAGGCCTGGGAGCCCTCGACGTGCCCTTTGTAGTGACCTTGAGCATACACTGAACCTGCGTTGAGGCGACGAGCCTTTTCGTAGTAATCAGAGTATAAACTAGGCCTGTACTGATTTGGCGACGAGCCCTTTGCAGCGACCTAGAACCGTAACATCGTATGAGATTTCCTAGGATTGAAGACCCTAGAATGGATCACTGTTTGGGAAATGACACAAGGGAGGTACCTTAGTTTCTCAATCCTGTTGTATGAAAAGGACTAATAAAAACTTGGTAATCATATGCATGCACTGCATTACGTGTGCGTTCAGGCGTAGCAGGTCAAGCACTGAGACAGTGTTGTTCATGCGCGAACGTGAGATGAAGTCACTGAGGGAGCGTAGGCGAGGGCATGCATCATACATTCATACCATTCTTGCATTAACAAGAGTACTTAGAGATGTGTGATTTACTGCTTTATCATTACTGCTTGATTGAATTGATAACATGTTAACCTTTACTTTATTGTTCCACTGAGTTGATCACTCACTCCCACGTTACGGGACAGTGTTTTAGACACCAATCAGACTCTGTCTTGATTTCAGCTGACGGCGTGACCCCTGAGGCGGAGCCTGATTATTACGACGATCAGGACGAGTTCTTTTACATGCAGTTCTCAGATGGCTTCGCTTAGGCTCTCCTGTTCAGCGGGGCTACAGGGTTTTAATACAGTTGAACCATTTTTGATATTTTTGACTTTTGTAATATTACATATAATATTTCATGTACACAGTGACTTAGTGTTATATTCATACTCTGGAGACCGATCGTGATATTTTGACTTATATACGTTTATTTATATATTTCAGTCTTCCACTTGCGTTTTACAACTGATCTGGAGTATGAAATACTGTTTTGGTATAATCCTACTCATGATTAATGCACTAACTCAGACAACATTGAATCATAAGTATATATGTTGCATAAGTGATGTTTTGGAACTCGGGAGTTGAGTTGCTACTCGACCCCTGATTTTCAGGGCATTACAATTTTCAATCAGTATTAAAAAATTTCTCCTATTCATCAGGTATTTGTGACCTTATGAACAGATTGGATTGAAAATAAACGTTATAGTGGGCCCTACAAAAATTTTAACAGTGAAAATCATTATCTCCGCTTCTATTTTTGGTGTGGTTCATTTGATCTTTGGATATGATTCATTTTTTTTTATAATACTCTAAAATGATCTTATAAAATGGATGAACGGTGTGGATATAATAAATAAATCATTATAGGGCCCATATAACTTTGATCTCCTTTGAACCATTCGTGCAACTCCCCCTGCCACCAGCCTCAAGTGGACCACATTACAGGAAACAGTGTTGAATGAACTTCAACCATTAAAAACTTTTTGCGGGCCATTAAAGTATTGGATCAAGTTGATCTTTGTTTTTTCCCTTCATCTGGGTCTTTATGACCTAATCAACAAATTGGATGTCAAATAAACAGTATAGTGGGCCGTAGGAGGATTTAAATGATGGATATCCAATCACTATTATTTTTCTATGGTGTGGTCCACCTGAGATTTATATCTAATTTTTGGGATAAATACCTAAAATGATATTTGAAAATGGATGAACGGAATGGATGAAATACATACATCATGGTGGGGCCCAGAGAGCACCGACCATTAGCTCCGGGCTGGTGTCAGGGGAGTAGCCAATCCGTTTACCGTCTTCTCACGACACGTACCTACACCAGCTATATAGCTGGTGTGTGGTACACCATCCAATCTGCTTCCTAGGCACACCATAATCTCTGTCTTATATCCACGCTATCCATTTGTATCGATGATCGGACAGTAAGCTGTACGACGTGTGCTCCTGTGGGATTCACCGTGATGTATCTGTTGTAATGTTGTCCACTTAAGTACTCATTTTTTCTTTCATACCATAAAATGATCTATAAAAATAGATGGACAGAATGGATGAAACACATAATTCATAGTGGGGTCCACAGAGCACCAACCACCAGCCAATGGCTGGTGGCAGGGGGAGTAGCCAATCCATTTCCATTCTTCTCGCTTACGAATGAACCATTGCCGAGTTCAGTGGATCCGCATGTACCAACTCTCGATGTGTGATTGGAGTCCATTCCTAAAATGAGATAGAATGCTAATACAAGCACACCATACGGTAAAATCTATATAAGATGAAATAATGTGATTATGGATATTACGTAAGAGGAGACCTCACAAAAGAGGTTATGGTTGATAGATGGTTCCCTACAGGTTTGTCCATCTCAACATCTATTTCTAATATTGGACCTAGATATATTAGATTGTAAATCCCTAGGTGTTAAATATAAGATATTATTTACCTTACTATTACTCCACCCGATATTATCTACTCGGTCCAGACTCTTAGTCAATTCATAAGCAAACCACGACGACCACATTGGGATGCAACACTTCGAATTCTTCGTTATCTCAAAGGAACACCGGGACCAGGCTTGCTTATATCTTCTTCTAGTCCATTCACCTTGAAGGCCTACTATGATTCTGAATGGGCTAGTTGTCTTATGACTCGTCGCTCTCTGACCGATTATTACACTTTTCTTGGTGACTCTCCTCTTTCTTGGAAAACAAAGAAGCAATCAACTGTTTCTCATTCTTCTGCAGAGGTTGAGTATCGCTCCATGGCCTCTACGAGTTGTGAACTTACTTAGCTCCTTTATTTGCTTCACGATCTTAATGTTCGCAATGTCGGCCCAGCCTTATTATTTTATGATAATCAAGCTACTCTTCATATAGCTGCTAATCATGTCTTTCATAAACGAACAAAACACATTGAGCTTGATTGTCATCTCGTTCGTATCAAGATTCAATCAGGATTACTTCGGACATCATATGTTCCATCACGTCTTCAAATTGCTGATTTATTCACCAAACCTTTGGGAAAATAACTATTCTACCGTTTGAGCTCCAAGTTGGGAGTCTTTAATGCTCGCTCTCCAACTTAAGGGGGAGTATTAGATTGTAAATCTCTAGCTATGTAATATCATATATTTAGCACCTAGGATCTTTCTTCTAGCTATGCAATATTCTTTCTAGCTATGTAATATCCTATATTTAGCACGTAGGATCTTTCTTACAGCTATGCATATTGCCTATTAATAGGTTGTAATCATACTATAAAGAAAATGTTTTTCCTCCAATACTAAATACACATAAATTCCAAACGTATTAAGATATACTCAAAACCTGACCTTCTTATATTCTAATGATCTACCTTTGGGCCATGAATTTTCTTTGTGTGCGCATTACTTAGTGTACGTGCTATAAAGAAGGGTTAGCTCCAGGAAACAGACTGGTTACTCCCCCTGCCACCAGCCCCGTGGCTGATGGTCGGTGCTCTGTGGGCCCCACCATAATGTATGTGTTTCATCCATTTTTACAGATCATTTTAGAGCTTTATCCTAAAAATGAGGAGGATATAAATCTCGGGTGGACCACACCACATGAAAACAATAGTGATTGGATATCCACCATTAAAATCCTCCTAAGGCCCAATGTACTATTTATTTGACATCCAATCTGTTGATTAGGTCATACAGGCCCAGCCCACATGAAGGGAAAAAGCAAAAATTAGCTTGATCCAAAACTTCTATAACCCCCAAAATGTTTTTAATGGTCGAGGCTCATTCAACATTGTTTCCTGTAATGCGGTCCATTTGAGATTGGGATATATCTCATTTTTGGTCTCATATTGTAAAATGACCTATAAAAATAGATGGACCGCATGGATGTAACACATACATCATGGTGGGGCCCACAGAGCACCAACCACCAGCCATTGGTTGGTGTCAAGGGGAGTAGCCAATCCGTTTCCTTAGCTCCAGTGCTTGCTCAAGGTTGTATGAGTCAGCATACCATCATCACCGTCAGATTAAAAAAGTAAATTGGTTTGTCTTGTCTCTGTGTAGTTGATTTGGCCAGGCTGTCTATTTCCCTGTTTCGGCTCTGATTTTAGTTGTATAATTGTCTCGTTTGATTTGCAATCATATAAATGAACTTAACCCATCGCGCTGTCCATCTGTGCCCAACGTTTCCGTTATGCGGTCTTTACTTATTCTTATTCTTTCCATTCTTACATCTGTTTTTAAGTTGGTTCTTCATTAATAGTGCTTAGTATGATTTTTGTACACAAGTGATTGGTGAGGGGCTAACAAATAAAAGTGTGAAAATTATTTGCAGAAAAAAGAACACTTTCAAGCTTTCCCGAGGAGAAAATGTTGCAGCTGAGAATCCAAAGAACATTTATGGCATTGTCCCTGAATGGGTGTGCATACTAGTTGGGGTGTACACCGAGTCGAACTGGCCTCATCTCAACTTGGCTCGGCCACTAGCTGACACAAGATCGAACTTGGCTTGAGTCAGTCCTCGAGCCTGATTGGCCAGCTCAGTTCAGTTCGGTCAGTAGCTCGTGCCAGTTCGAGCCAAAATCAAGCCCCTACGGGAATTTCAAAAACACATGCAATGCACTTACAAATTCTCACTGTATGTAAAACAGCGGCAACTATTTACAAGTATTTCATCAAACACATTATAGGCGACATCAAAATTAAGGAAAATTGGTATTTGTTTTATATACATACCTTCTTTTCCACTAGCCGACACTTCGTTGAGTCATTTCATCAAACACTTGGTGAGCAACATCGATATCAAAGTAACCGAGTCATCGAACTAGTTCGATACGAGTTCGATTCAAGTTCGGGTTCAAGTCGAGTCGAGCTCGGGGAAGCTCGAACTCGGTTCGAAATGTTTTCAAGCTCCAAAAACAGCTCAACTCGGCTCGAACTCAACTTCAAATTGAGTTGAATTGAGCTTTTTTGTGTTGAGCTAACCAAGCTAACTCGGTTCATGTACACCCCTAGTACTAGTTTTATCTAAAGTAGTCTTCAACTACACAAGTCTAATGTAGTCTTTACAATTTTACAAGTTTAATCTAATAAGAGTTTCAAAACAATTGATAGTATCCTCTTTGCAACTCTCTTAATTTTTAGTTTTGCAAACTTAGGTAGTGCAAACGAGTGATCAAGAAGTCCATGACCTACATCAGCTGCCCCTCCAATAGTTGACAGAAGTTCTGGCCTAGCGTCTCCTCGAGTGGGAGAGTGCATCTCACAAGTTGGTGAACTACTCACACAAGTAGATAATTGACTTAGCAGTTCAATAAGGGCCTGTTTGGATACCACCAAATAAGTTACTTTTCTACTTACAATTTTAGATAAGTAATACTTAAAACTACTTAATTACTGTAATTAAATTTTTTAGCTTTTCTACTTTTTATGGGTTATTGAAAAGAAGGTAAGAGAGACAAAAGAGAAGAGAAGTTGGGCTATTTACCAAACATACTCATCCTCGTAACAAGTAGAAACTAAGATAAGTTCCCTGTGGCATAAGTAACTTATCTTAACACCCTAGTCCATACCTCATTTCAACACTGAGGTCATGGTATCAATGCCCAAGTGGGGGTGGCTAACAGTGAAGTGTGAACTAACAGTGGGGTTTACTAATAAGCTAACAAAAAAAAAAGCAACTTATCTTAAGCAACTTACTCTCTCTACTCTTGCTCCGGTGGTAGACTCTCAGGAGTTTAAACACCTCGTCTTCGAGTATCCATAGGTGGTGAAATCCCACTACAGCATGAGTGTGTGGTGTGTGTGTGTGCGTGTGTTAAAAAAAAAAAAAAAAAAAAACTTACTATCCAAATAGGCCCTCAAAAGTAACTGTTTTTACTATCCTTATAATTAAGCTACTTATTAGGATAATTAAGTTTGATTAACTATTAATTATAAAATACTTATTTACCATTAAAAAAAAAAAAAAAAAGTTTAAGCATTTCAGTCATTTTATTTTGCTTTTTTACTATTCTAAAAAGTCCAGAGCTATCTGACAAATAACCCCTGTTCCAGCAGGAAAAGTGTCTTGCCGCAGAACGAGTGGCGGTATAATCGTCTTCCTCTGCAACACATGCGTTGTCGCGGTGCCAGGAGCCTCCATTCCAGGAAACGGATTGGCTACTCCCCTTGCCACCAGCCAATGGCTGATGGTCGGTGCTCTGTGGGACCCACCATGATGTATGTGTTTCATCCATGCCGTCCATATAGCTTTCTAGATTATTTTATGTCATGAGACAAAAAATGAGGTATATCTCAATCTCAAGTAGATCACGTTATAAAACAGTGTTGAATGAATTTAGACCATTAAAAACTATTTGGGAGCCATTAAAGTTTTGGATCAAGCTGATCTTTGTTTTTTTCCCTTCATCTGGGTCCGTATGACCTAATCAACAGATTGGATGTCAAATAAACAGTACAGTGGGCCTTAGGAAGATTTTAATGGTGGATAGCCAGTCAATATTATTTTCCTGTGGTGTGGTTCAAATGAGATTATATCCCTCTCCCTTTTTTGGATCAATCCCTAAAATGATATGTAAAAATGGATGAACGGAATGAATGAAAGACATATATCATGGTGGGTCCCAAGGAGCACCGACCATCAGCCACCGGGCTGGTGGCAGGGGGAGTAGCCAATCCGTTTCCGACCCAAATGACCTATCTGTGGAATAAAATTGAGAAATTTCCGACTGTACGACCCATTTATGGCACATTTCCGAGACGAAGCCCACCTCATTTTACCTTCCAAGAATAAGCCCCAGCTGTACGGACGCCTTCCCAAAGGTCGAAAATGCCCCTGCTTTTTCCTTCGAGCGGATCGGCTAGTGCTCGAAGACGATCGCTGACGCTCCTCCAACTCTGAGTTGTATGAACGGTTCAAAAGATATCAAAGTTACGTGTGCCCCACAGTTACGTATTTATTATATCCACAACGTTCATCCATATTTCGACATCATTTTTGAGCATTATATATATAAAAAAAAATCATATCCAAAGATCAACTGGACCACACCACAAAGAGCTGATTTTCACCGTTAAAAATTTTGTAGGGCCCACCATAACATTTATTTTTCATCCAATCTATTCATAAGGTCACAAAGACCAGGATGAAGAGGAAAAACAAGTTTCATAATGATCCAAAACTTCTGTGACTCCTAAAAGGGTTTCAACTGTAGACGTCAATCCTCCACTGCCTTTAACAGTGTGGTCCACTTGATAGCTAGATCTGTCTTATTTTTCGTCTCAAGCCTTAATAAGAGTTTTCCAAAAAGATGGACAGTTTGGATATAACACATACTTCGTAATAGGACCCACAAAAAGTGGTGGGGATTACAACGGCAAAAAATAAAATAATAATAATAAATAAATAAATAAATAAATCAGGAGCTTATGTCTACGTGGCTTTCTATAGCTACGGATAATAACCGTAGCTATAGACCTCGCCCTTGCCATTACTATATGTCCTTTTATATGTATCGAAGGTCTTTCGATATGTACTTCAATATATCAGAGGTCTTTCAATTAATCTTAAAAGGTCCAAAACTGTCCAACGAGTATGCCTCAAAAATCTTGCAATTTTTAATTAATCGAAGGTCTTTTGATTAATTGAAAAATGTATTTTAGCTTTAGTTACGGATTATAACTGTAGCCATAACTGTAATCTGTGCCAATCTATGAATTTTTATTTTTATTTTTAATTTTTTTTTTATATGGAGAACTTCATTCTACCTACAATTTTCTCTAACACATATTTATATAAATATGTATATATAAGCATATAAAAAAAATTCTCTTTTTTTTTTCATTTATTTCTTTATTCATTTAACAATATCTTCTAAACCAAAATTAGTTACTTGATGTACCCTATATGATTTTGGGGTAGGAGAAGCTACTTTAGCCAACTAACCTTGTTATTTTTCAATATTCCATCAGGTCGATGGTCGAAAATCCATTTCATTCACTTCACGGTCAATTTCGCTCATTTCATTTACTTCACGGTCAATTCGCTTCGCTTCACTTCACGGTCATTTCCATGCATTTCATAGTCATTCCCGGCGATTCCGTGTTGATTCACGGTCATTTCCATGCATTTCATGGCCAATTCCCTTCACTTCACGGTCATTTCCACGCATTTCACGGTCAATTCGCTTCACTTCATGGTCATTTCCATGCATTTCACGGTCATTCCCAACAATTCTGTATTCATCACGGTCAATTCGATGCGCTTCATGGTCAATTCACTTCACTTCACGGCCATTTCCATACACTTCACGGCCATTTCCATACACTTCACGGTCAATTCACTTCACTTCACCATCATTTCCATGCATTTCACGGTCATTCCTGCGTGATTTCGTGTTCATTCACGATCAATTCGACGCACTTCATGGTCAATTCACTTCACTTCACGGCCATTTCCACGCATTTTGCGGTCAATTCCCTTCACTTCACCGTCATTTCCATGCATTTCACGGTCATTCCCAGCGATTCCGTGTTCATTCACGGTCAATTTGACGCACTTCACGGTCAATTCACTTCACTTCACAACCATTTTCACGCACTTCGCGGTCAATTCACTTCACTTCACCGTCATTTCCATGCATTTTATGGTCATTCCCGGCGATTCCGTGTTCATTCACGGTCAATACGACGCACTTCACGGTCAATTCACTTCACTTCATGGCCATTTTCATGCACTTCGCGATCAATTCACTTCACTTCACCATCATTTCCATGCATTTCACGGTCATTCCCGGCGATTCCGTGTTCATTCACGGTCAATTTGACACACTTCACAGTCAATTCACTTCACTTCATGAACATTTCCACGCACTTCGCGGTCAATTCGACGCACTTCACGGTCAATTCACTTCACTACACAAACATTTCCACTCACTTCGCGGTCAATTCACTTCACTTCACCGTCATTTTCATGTATTTCACCGCCATTCCCGGTGATTCCGTGTTCCTTCAGGGTCAATTCGACGCACTTCATGGTCAATTCACTTCACTTCACGGCCATTTCCACGCACTTCGCAGTCAATTCACTGTGAATGACCGTGAAGTGCGTCGAATTGATCGTGAATGAACATGGAATCGCCGGGAATGACCGTGAAATGCATGGAAATGGTCGTGAAGTGAAGTGAATTAATTGTGAAGTGCGTCGAATTGACCGTGAATGAACATAGAATCGCCGGGAATGGCTGTGAAATGCATGGAAATGATGGTAAAGTGAAGTGAATTGACCGCGAAGTGCGAGAAAATGTCCGTGAAGTGAAGTGAATTGACCATGAAGTGCATCGAATTGACTGTGAATGAACACAGAATCGCCGGGAATGACCGTGAAATGCATGAAAATGACAGTGAAGTGAAGTGAATTGACCGCGAAGTGCGTGGAAATGGCCGTGAAGTGAAGTGAATTGACCGCGGCGCGTCATTATTGACCGTGAATGAACACGAATCGCCGAATGACCGTGAAATGCATGAAATGACGGTGGTGAAGTTAAGTGAATTGACCGCCAAAGCTGCATGAAAATGGCCGTAAAGTGAAGTGAATTGACCGTGAAGTGTCGAATTGACCGTGAATGAACACTAATCACCGGAATGGCCGTGAAATGCATGGAAATGACTGGTGAAGTGAAGTGAATTGACCATGAAGTGCATGGAAATGGCTGTGAAGTGAAGTGAATTGACCATGAAGTGCGTTAAATTGACCGTGAATGAACACGGAATCGCCGGTAATGACCACGAAATGCATGGAAATGACGGTGAAGTTAAGGGAATTGACTGCAAAGTGCGTGGAAATGGCTGAGAAGTGAAGTGAATTGACCATGAAGTATGTCGAGTTAACCGTGAATGAACACGGAATCGCCAGGAATGACCGTGAAATGCATGGAAATGACGGTGATGTTAAGTAAATTGACCGCGAAGTGCGTGGAAATGGCCGTGAAGTGAAGTGAATTGACCATGAAGTGCGTCGAATTGATCGTGAATGAACACAGAATCACTGGGAATGGCCATGAAATGCATGAAAATGACGGTGAAGTGAAGTGAATTGACCGTGAAGTGCATGGATATGTCTGTGAAGTGAAGTGAATTGACCATGAAATGCGTCGAATTGACTTTGAATGAACACGGAATCGCCGGGAATGACCGTGAAATGCATGGAAATGACAGTGAAGTGAAGTGAATTGATCGCGAAGTACGTGGAAATAGCCGTGAAGTGAAGTGAATTGACCGTGAAGTGCGTCATATTGACCGTGAATGAACACGTAATCGCCGGGAATGACCATGAAATGCATGGAAATGACGGTGAAGTGAAATGAATTGACCGCGAAGTGCGTGGAAATGGCTGTGAAGTGAAGTGAATTGACCGTGAAGTGCATCGAATTGACCGTGAATGAACACGAAATCGCTGGGAATGACCGTGAAATGCATGGAAATGACGATGAAGTGAAGAGAATTGATCACAAAGTGCATGGAAATGGCCGTGAAGTGAAGTGAATTGACCGCGAAGTGCGTCGTATTGACCGTGAATGAACACGGAATCGCCGGGAATGACCGTGAAATGCATGGAAATGACGGTGAAGTTAAGTGAATTGACCGCGAAGTGCATGAAAATGGCCGTAAAGTGAAGTGAATTGACCGTGAAGTGTGTCGAATTGACCGTGAATGAACACGGAATCGCCGGGAATGGCCGTGAAATGCATGGAAATGACGGTGAAGTGAAGTGAATTGACCATGAAGTGCATGGAAATGGCTGTGAAGTGAAGTGAATTGACCATGAAGTGCGTTAAATTGACCGTGAATGAACACGGAATCGCCGGTAATGACCACGAAATGCATGGAAATGACGGTGAAGTTAAGGGAATTGACTGCAAAGTGCGTGGAAATGGCTGTGAAGTGAAGTGAATTGACCATGAAGTATGTCGAGTTAACCGTGAATGAACACTTTTAATCGCCAGGAATGACTGTGAAATGCATGGAAATGACGGTCAAGTTAAGTAAATTGACCGTGAAGTGCGTGGAAATGGCCGTGAAGTGAAGTGAATTGGCCATGAAGTGCGTCGAATTGATCATGAATGAACACGGAATCACCGGGAATGACCGTGAAATGCATGGAAATGACGGTGAAGTGAAGTGAATTGACCGTGAAGTGCATGGATATGTTCGGAAGTGAAGTGAATTGACCATGAAATGCGTCGAATTGACTTTGAATGAACACGGAATCGCCGGGAATGACCGTGAAATGCATGGAAATGACAGTGAAGTGAAGTGAATTGATCGCGAAGTACGTGGAAATAGCCGTGAAGTGAAGTGAATTGACCGTGAAGTGCGTCATATTGACCGTGAATGAACACGTAATCGCCGGGAATGACCATGAAATGCATGGAAATGACGGTGAAGTGAAATGAATTGACCGCGAAGTGCGTGGAAATGGCTGTGAAGTGAAGTGAATTGACCGTGAAGTGCATCGAATTGACCGTGAATGAACACGAAATCGCTGGGAATGACCGTGAAATGCATGGAAATGACGATGAAGTGAAGAGAATTGATCACAAAGTGCATGGAAATGGCCGTGAAGTGAAGTGAATTGACCGCGAAGTGCGTCGTATTGACCGTGAATGAACACGGAATCGCCGGGAATGACCGTGAAATGCATGGAAATGACGGTGAAGTTAAGTGAATTGACCGCGAAGTGCATGAAAATGGCCGTAAAGTGAAGTGAATTGACCGTGAAGTGTGTCGAATTGACCGTGAATGAACACGGAATCGCCGGGAATGGCCGTGAAATGCATGGAAATGACGGTGAAGTGAAGTGAATTGACCATGAAGTGCATGGAAATGGCTGTGAAGTGAAGTGAATTGACCATGAAGTGCGTTAAATTGACCGTGAATGAACACGGAATCGCCGGTAATGACCACGAAATGCATGGAAATGACGGTGAAGTTAAGGGAATTGACTGCAAAGTGCGTGGAAATGGCTGTGAAGTGAAGTGAATTGACCATGAAGTATGTCGAGTTAACCGTGAATGAACACGGAATCGCCAGGAATGACCGTGAAATGCATGGAAATGACGGTGATGTTAAGTAAATTGACCGCGAAGTGCGTGGAAATGGCCGTGAAGTGAAGTGAATTGACCATGAAGTGCGTCGAATTGATCGTGAATGAACACAGAATCACTGGGAATGGCCATGAAATGCATGAAAATGACGGTGAAGTGAAGTGAATTGACCGTGAAGTGCATGGATATGTCTGTGAAGTGAAGTGAATTGACCATGAAATGCGTCGAATTGACTTTGAATGAACACGGAATCGCCGGGAATGACCGTGAAATGCATGGAAATGACAGTGAAGTGAAGTGAATTGACCGCGAAGTACGTGGAAATGGCCGTGAAGTGAAGTGAATTGACCGTGAAGTGCGTCGAATTGACCGTGAATGAACACGGAATCGCCGGGAATGACCGTGAAATGCATGGAAATGACGGTGAAGTGAAGTGAATTGACCGCGAAGTGCGTGGAAATGGTCGTGAAGTGAAGTGAATTGACCGTGAAGTGCATCGAATTGACCGTGAATGAACACGAAATCGCTGGGAATGACCGTGAAATGCATGGAAATGACGATGAAGTGAAGAGAATTGATCACAAAGTGCATGGAAATGGCCGTGAAGTGAAGTGAATTGACCGTAAAGTGCGTCGAATTGACCGTGAATGAACACGGAATCGCCGGGAATGACCGTGAAATGCATAGAAATGACCGTGAAGTGAAGGGAATTGACTGTGAAGTGCATGGAAATGACCATGAAGTGAAGAGAATTGACCGTGAAGTGCATGGAAATGACTGTGAATTAACACGGAATTGCCAAGAATACCGTGAAATGCATGAAAATGACCGTGAAGTGAAGTGAATTGACCGTGAAGTGCATAGAAATGACCGCAAAATTGATTGAAATTGTCCGTGAAGTGAATGAAATGGATTTTCGACCATCGACCTGATGGAATCTTGGAAAATAACAAGGTTAGTTGGCTAAAGTAGATTCTCCTACCCCAAAATCATATATGGTACGTCAAGTAACTAATTTTGGTTTAGAAGATATTCTTGTTAAATGAATAAAGAAAGAAATGAAAAAAAGAGAGAAATTTTCTTTTATATGCTTAAATATACATATTTATATAAATATGTTTTAGAGAAAATTGTAGGTAGAATAAAGTTCTCCATGTAAAAAGTAAAAATAAAAAAAAAAAATTTGCATAGACTTTTACTGACTACAGTTAGGGCTACGGCTATAATCCGTAGTTATAGCTTCGATACATATCGAATACACTTCGATATTTATCAAAAATTGCTGGATTTTTATGCAAACTCGATGTACAGTTCTGGACCTTTTTCGATCATATCAGTAACACCCCGAAAAATCGGGGGTCGTGCATAGACTCGACTCCCGTGTTCCCGAGTGTCACTTATCATGCATTTATAGTTTTTTTCTATGATTAATCAAATTTAACTGCGCAATTTGGAATTACCTGAAGCACGAAGCACAATCACACTAGTCTATTGAAATGAAGGATATCACACATATATACAGGTCCAAAATAATAAAGGGTCGCCCAAGGCGTTGCCCAACAGAACAACAAAAGAAGACTATGTCCAAAAAGAGTAAAGCTGAGCACGCGGCTCAGCAAATCCAAATTCAGCCCGATCAAGCCGATGGAGAGCCGCCCATCAGCTGTAAGTAGGAAAGTCCGTCCTTCTCGTCCAAGCTCACCTCGCCAGGCTCCTCATGCCTTGAGTCACCTGCATCTATGAATGAGTCTGGTTGGTGTTTTAAAACACCGTCCCAGAGTGGGAGTGAGTGGATTGTAATCTAGAATTATTACCAATTTTCAACGGTTGGGGTGAGGTGGATTGTAATCTAGAATTATCTATAGACGGCTTAGGAATATTTTAAGGTCGACTCGTGCGACCATGGTTGAATACAGACTCGATTTCGGCGTTCGTTTTATTGAACCGAACTAGCCGTTGACGTAACGAGGATGCCTAAGATCAAGCTTTCTACATTCCGTCGCTCCCTCCTAAGTCAGAGTGCGTCAGAGTGCATCGTGTGACCATAACCCAGGTCCGGTTTAATCCAAATTATGCTCTGATACCATCTTGTAACGCCCTGAAAATCGGGGGTCGAGCATAAACTCAACTCCCGAGTTCCAACATCACTTATGCAACAAAATGAATGATGATTGAATGTTGATTTGTATTCGTGCATTGAACATGAGTGAGATTAAGCCAAAACAAAGATATCATACTCCGTAGAGATAGTTAAATTTGCAAGCGGAAGACTATGATAGATAGATAAAATATATAAACTATGATGAGTCTCCAGAGTGTGATAACATTACCAGGTTAAATAATTACAAGTAAAGTTCAAAAATATACCAAATGTGTAAGTTTACTGACTTCTATCCCAAGTACCACAGCCCCGTCAATACAGTACCAGGTCTTCAGAGACCCGTCAGAGAGTTACATGATAGGAGAACTCCTCCTCATCACCAAAGAAGTAGTCCGGCTCTGCTTCATAAGCATCGCCATCATCTGAAATTCAACAAATCTGGTTGGTGTGTACAACACCGTCCCGTAACGTGGGAGTGAGTAGCTAACTCAGTGGAACAATAAAGCATAGGTTAACATGTTATCAATACAGTCAAGCAGTAATGATAAGGCAATAAAATCAAACACTCCTAACTACTCTTATTAATGCAAGTATGAATGACATGATGTATGCCCTCACCGACATACTCCCTCATGCGACACCATCTCACGCTTGACATGCTTTCATCCCACAAGTGCTCCACATCTTCCGTGGCATATGCAATGCATGATGAGCATGATTACCGAGTTTTTAATTAGTCCATTTCAAACAGCAGGATTGGGAAACTAAGGTACCTCCCTTATATCATTCCCAAACATGATCCATTCTAGGGTCGTCAGTCCTAGTTAATATCAGACGATGGTGTGTTTTCTAGGTCACTGCAGAGGCTGTCAGGGCTGTTACCACAAAGGTTGCACCACTCCCCCACCACCCCTTAAACGATTCATTACTATACAGAAACAGGCCTAGTTCATACTCTATATACCGCGACAAACTCTACGGCTCACCGCGATTTCAGAGTATGCTCGAGGTCACTACAAAGGGCTGTCAGGGCTGTTGCTCGCATACGTTGCACCACTCCCCCATCACCTTATCAATGTAGGCCGACAACACGAATATAGTGTCCCATACCACCATAATCGGCTCACGAGTTTGGTTGCTCACTGGTCACTACGGGAGGCACGTAGCCCCAGGGCCAGAGGCCGACAATGCCAGCGACCACGGTGTCCCATACCACCATGCCCGGCTCATGAGTCTTAGTGGATCGAGGTACCATGGTTAAAAGGGATTCCACTGGTAAGTTTAGTACCCTAGGTTCAAGCAGTAGCATCCAAACATGGTGAACATACATAAGACAGATCGGGTTGCCTGACGAGCTCAGCTAGCTCGAGCGCACAACAAGTTAAACGACATGAAGTGCATAAGCACTTCGCATGGCCAACCACTATCGCCAACCGAAGTACGACTTGAGTTCGTCGAACATATCTCACGTGACAAATGAATCACAGCCACGAATTCAATTCAATGCAGTACGATTGTCCGACTATAAACATAGCCCCAAACATAATCAATTTCAAATAGTAAAGCAAGAATGGATCAAGGTTCAAATCATACAATCAAAGTTTGATAATATCCGTTTAGGGTCGCTGGTACATTGTCACATGCGCATTCGTTGCTCCACTCCCCCATCACCCATGATGGATCGTACAACGTAAAAACATGAATTTAACATATGCATTACATAAATAAAATCATAAAAGCGATTGAGCATGTTATAAAGCACAACATAAGCATGAGTTTGTACATATTCAATTCCTAATCACACACGCCTATTCAAGGAAATCATACACATAGTTAAAGGAGTTGAGAATCATATCTCAACACCCTTAAACATTACAATTTACTAACTACTACTCATTCAGACATTTCAACAAACACTTTAAAATACAGGAATCAACATACATGACATATGTTGATCACAGAGGTATAAGGCCAAATCCTTTCACTAGGGAGTTACCCCAATCATAACACGCATACACCCATGACGGATGGTCATGGCATGCAGGAAACCAAGTTCTATATTCATTCAGTCATTTTCACAAACACTTGGGCCACACATTTTAGCATATATAGTGTGTATTGGCCGTGGCATGATTTAGGGCAAATCCTTTCGTCAAAGGGGTATTGCCAATACAACAATCAATTATCCATGACAATTAGTCATGGCGAGCACGAATGAGAATTCTATACTCATTCAGTCATTTTCACAACACTTAGAATACACTATTACAACATACATGGTGTATGTTAGCAAACATGTATTAGCGCTATCCTTTAGCCAAGTGAGTATTTTATCCATGTATAATATATTACTACAGCAAATAATCATGATAAATACATCTCCAAAATTTATACGTATACAGTATTTTCTAGAATACGCATTTTCAACATACATAGTGTATACAAGTAAACATGTATTACGGCGATTCTTTTCGCCAAATAAGTAATTTATCCATATATCATATAATCATATGACACATAATCATGGCAAACACATTTCCAAAATATACATGTATACGGCACTCCTTACAATACAGTATTTCTACATACATAGTGTATATTAGTAAAACATGTATTTCGGCGAATCCTTTCGCCAAATAAGTCTTTTATCCATATATCGTATATCCATACGACAAATAAACATGTCAAACACATTTCCAAAAAAAATACATATATGGTATTTTATACGAATACCTAGAATATGTGAAATTCCATATTCTACAATTTTAATCGAAACAGAAAACGGAAAGCACTTTGTACATGTGCAATTGCATGCAGATCATGAATCTACCATTATCTGACATTGAAAGCGTTGAAAACCGCAACCTATACACCTAAAGTCCTCACCTTTCTCCTTGGAATCTCAACGGATCAACAAGGTTTGGTGAGCTTCCGTATTCGGGAGTTTTCTGGCCTAAAGAGTGAGATCGGTTAGGTATTGCACAACCTATAGCCTATACACCTCAAATCAGATCTAGGGTTAGGGTTTCTCACCTTAAAATGGAGTTGATATCGCCGGGAAAGCGCCTGGAAAGAGGCGGTGGAGCCCGAATAGCGGCAGGGAACAGCAGCAGGGAATTCCTCCCACATCTCCCACACTTTCTCTCTCTTTTCTCTCTCTCAATCTCAAATTCGTATGGCTGCCATGAGAGAGGGCTTAAGGTCCTTATATAGCCTAAAAATTTACCGAAATAGACTCCTGTTCAAAGTATACTTAGGTTATAACCAAAGCGGGACTTTTTCAACTCAACGGAGGACTTCTGGCAGGCCTCCTTGAGCCAAAGGTCGGACTTATGCTCACCGACACCGGATCTACGTTCTATTAAGTTTTCGTTTCAATCGGATTTCCAGATCATGCGTGGCAGACCAGATTCAGTTCAACGGTCAGCGGATCTCGATCGGAGATTCCGAGTACATGTAAATGTGTATGAAATTTCTCCTGATCCGAGAGTGTAATTTGGTCTGATTCTGACGGTCTTGTTGCTTAAAACTGATCCGCAAGCGATGAGTCTCAGATTACTATTCAAGATATTTATTTTTAAAGAAAACAAGTGTTTTCACACTTCCTCGCTTCGGACTCAAGCGAACAGCCGTGGAACACTGTTTGGATTTGATTTCCGAGATGATTGTCAAGCCCAGCGAGGCGGTCCTAATTCCTTAACCCGTCGTTATTCGGACTCCGACGTGCGGTCCCGGATCGGATACAGAGTTTCAACGTGCTCCCGAGAGCAGTCGAGTAATGAGTTTGATCCTAGATTTTAGGGTAACCTAGCGTCAATGATTCTACAAGTTTTGGGTCTTGCAGATCGTATTTAAAGCGATTCAAACGGATTTCGTAGCTAATCTAGTTTAGCACTTAGTTACTTTGTCTCATTTCTAAAGGATTTGATCCTAAGTGATTTCCGTCTGAGGTGGTACTTAGTCCTTCGTAGTTTGTATATAGAGTGATCCAAGTTATAATACTTAACTAGTTTAAGATAGTGTCTAGGGTGAAAGTCTTAGGAAAATTAAAAGAACAAGATGGTGAAGGGTTGGATTTGTGAAGGAAATGGGTTCAGAAGCGATTTTAGACTGTGGGATTCAGTTCTGATAGGTTAATAAGGTGTTACGAGCAACCCATTGCCTAAGGACGTCTAATTCCAGGTTGGCAAAAATCTGGAGTGTTACAATATGTGAGGTCGAGGCCCCACAGTCCGTGATCCCGTCGGGTTCCTCATCCCCGACACCAAGCACATGAGGAGTGCCAAAAGGAAGGGATCGCTCGAGGTCACTACGGGGAGGTGCGGTACCTAAGCGTAGGCCGACAGCTCGGACACAGTGTCCCATTCCACCATGCCCGGCTCACGAGGCTGTGGACCAGTTTTAAGTGGATTATCAATGGGCTACAATGGTTGCAGGATGGTTCAGGTTCCATACATATGTGAGCACCCAGGGTTAACAAACAGGGTTGGTCAGGCCGTAAGCTAACCACACAAATCAGGCGAGCGTGAGACGAGTGACCTTGGGCACAAGAGACCCATGTAGTCGAACTGCAGCCACCCGAACACACCCGCCCAAATTCACGGGTCTAGCCCTAGCATAGCCCTACCGATGGGACTACCGTCTCTTGTTATATTCCAGACCAACCCAAGGGTGTGAGGGTAATCCTAACGAGCTATCAATTAGTATATCAACATTGTATCTCATGCATCTGAGTCAAATGAATCAAATGTTCCCAGCAAGCATTCATGAATTAAAGTGCATGTGTATTGTGTGTGTGTGGGTGAGGAGGTTAAGCACCTTCTCTATCCTAACAGGCCATATGCACAAGAGAAATGAAATCATACACACCATGAATTAATAATATATGGGAGAAATGATGAGGCATAAACATGTTATCATCCATACACGAAATCATGTGAGCAACAAATAACATCATGAAGAACCATCATGCATATCCATATAATTTCAAGAACCTACAATTCCTAGGGGTTCTCTAGACTTTCAAATATACCAACCAAGCATTCAAAATCATTAAGCTAGTACTACAATTGGTGCTAGGCCACCTAAGAACAATGGTTCGCACCTTAGGATTCGTTGGAGATTGGGAAAACGTCATAGGAAAGAGGGCTTTGGGTCGATCGGCCGAAATTCCTAAAAACAAACTCTTGCATGTGAGAAATCCAAGCCAATCTCTTCTCAATACATGGATTCTAAGAAGAAGAAGTGAGGGATCTTACCTAGACGACCAATGGACGATTGTTGTGGTAGTGGTGGAGGGTTTCTCCTTAAGGAGAGGTATGGAGTTGTAAGGGTTGAGCCACACCTTGATCTAGGGTTCACCCAAGCTCTTTCTTCACTCTCTCTTTCTTCTCTCCATTCTCTCTTGCTCTCCCTTTTCTTTCTTCTCTCTTTCCTTCCCTAGGGCAAATTCGTATGGGGAGAGGGGTGCCCAAAAGAAACCCTTTTTATAATTCCAGATTTGGTGCAAATGGCCTCAAGCTTCCACAATTTTCTAAAATATACCACTAGGACTCCCTATTGGTGTTGGGGCAGCTCTAACACTCCTCTGGCTACCAAACTTGGTGTGTAGGTGTCTTATGGCCCGATTAGGGTCTCTACAAGATTTGAGGATAAACGGATGAACAGATATATGATTTGAGTAAGCATTTCCGACCTTTAAGTGGCCCTAGGTGGCCCATTCTGATTGATGGGGCATTTCTAGTGGCCCTCTGGCCATAAAATTTATAGGGTAGGTGATCCATGGCCCGATGAAGGGCCATGCAAAATTTGGGAGCTATCGAATATGGGGTTTGATCGCACGGGTTTGATTTACGATCAACGGTCACCGATCCACGATCGGGCCCCAGATTTGATGGACGGGTGTGGAAAAATACATTGAACTGCCACCGCAACTTTAGAAGAAATCCGACGGCTGGAACTCCCAGAGTCTCAGTTTTATTTGTGAGTGCCAGATTCCAATGCTGGCATTGGCGGGGCGCATTTGGCAAGTGTCAGATCCCACTTCTGGGTGTCCACTGGGTCCGTAATCGTGATGGACCACAAGCTCAGTGAGATCTATGATTTTCTAAATTTTTAGATTTTTCCGACCTTCCTCGGTCGCTGGGCGGCCCACACGGGTTGTTGTTAAGTGTAATCGGGCTACCTGGCTTGACGGCTCGCACATGGTCTGATCGTGACCAGATAGGACCACTCGTGTATAAGCTAACGTTGGATGCTAATGGTCAGTTAAGTGATATTATAAGTTAATAAAAAAAAATTTCAAGAATTTTTGGAAATCCAAAACAGTGAAACTCGAGGATGTTACAATCTACCCCCCTTAAAAATAATTTCGTCCCCGAAATTGCATAAGGGTAATAAATAAATATATTATCATTTTGTTTACCTAAGTTTTATTGATTTAAGGTTTATATGCGTGGTAGGGTGCATACTAACTATACTAGCCTTGCTTATTACATTTTACCCCCCTTAAAAAATTTTACCCTTGAGGTTTGAAAACAATGTCAAAATCATGATTATCGTGCTAAGTGTTTGCTGATAAAGTTTACCTAAGGGTGGTGTATTCTACTCTCTATGATCAAGCTAATACGGAAAAAAATAACGGTTGTGGTAGGCTCAAATCTGATATGTCGATTGTCCGCCTGACCAGGGCTGACAACACGTTGTATCCCTTCTGAATCCTGATGAATCCTGGTCTTCTGCTCGGTCAAAGCAGTGAGTCTGTTGGTAGTCGCTCAGGATTGAGAATTGGGTCAAGCCGCGAATACTTTACAAGTGTATGGTCTCATAATTTCGTAGTCCCATCAACCAAAATATTTAGGGAACGACCCTCGTTGGAAAGTTTAAATCTCCTATTTATAAGGTTGTCCTTTGGGTTTTGGCTTACGAGAGTCCTCATTTTAATTTATATCTAATTTGGGGTTTAATAATTCTCTCAACATGCCTATGGACAACAATCATCCTAAAATGTTTTAAAGACACATATTTTTATATGAATTACCATTTCAATCCTATGGCTAGTGGGTTAATCGCAGACTATACTTTGGTTTCATAAATTTTAAGAATGAAGGCATAGTCGAGGTTCTACAGTATTTGGAAGGTTTTGAGTGCTAATAACGTTAGTAAGGATGCAGTAAGGCAATCATACATTCAAGCATTCACAAGATGACAAGAAAATTCCACGGCAATCCACACATTCATATTGGATTCAAAGTGCCATTAATATGGCCAGTTACATCATACAATATGGATTACAGCATAGATATTCCAACCATAAGGGAAATACAACATAGTCAAGCAAAAGTTATAATTATCCTTCAATACATGTAGGCAGACCTAACAGACTTAGAGCATACTACTAATTATCAGTAAGGTTATGCTACTACTCTCCTGGGTCGGGCGAAGATGGGGGTGCTTCTTTCCCATGAGGGAAAGAAAATCACCGGAATGGTGAAGAAAAAGATGGAGAAAGGTTCCTAGAGATGGTTTTGAGAATAGGTTGAGTTTGGAGCTAGGAATGGGCCTTGGGAATGTAGTTGAGAATGAAATTTGAGATGGTGTTAAGGATGAACTTGGTGGATGTTGGGAGTGAAAGAGGGATTGGAATGGGGTTTGGTGAAGTAGAAGAATGTGGGTTTTGTGAATGGGCCTTGAGAATGGGTATAGGAGTGGATTTTGGAAATGATAGGTTAAAAAATGACACGTGAGAGTGGTTTTGAGATGGACTTGTTGGAATGGGTAGTTGGAAGGAATTTGGAGATGGGTTTAAGAAAATGGGTTTGGGTTGGATTTGTGAATGGGTTTTGAGATGGGTTTTAGGAGTGAAAAAGTAAAAGTGATGGAGTGAGATGGGTTAGGAGATAAGAGATGTGAAGGGAAAGAAGATGGTTTTGAAGAGGATGATGTGTTGGGGTTTAGAGGAGGAGATGCGCTTTTCTCTAAAGATTTGGGAGAATAGAGGATGGTGAAGTGAGAGTGAAAGATTGGATGAGTTTAAAGAAAATGGATTTGAGGAATGGGAGTTGAGAAATGTTTAGGAAATGAGTTGGGGAAATGAGATTTGAGATTGGAATTTAGTGTAGGTGAATGTTGAAGAGGGTTTAGGGAAAGTATGTGGGAAATGAGGTTGGGTTAAGCATAAGAAGAGGAAATGAGGTTTGGGAGTGAAGGAGTAAAGGGAATGGGGCTCAAGCGAATGAGTTTTGAGGATTGCAAGATGGAATGTTGAGAGGGTTGAGGAAGATGTGGGTTGGGTATGAAGAAAAAGAGATGGGGTTTGGAGAAGAAGAAGACAAGTGGTGGAAGTGTGATGCCTTTGTATGGTTTTCTTAGAAATGTATTGAAGCTTGGAGAGGGAGATGTTTCTCCCCTAGGGTGTGGGAGTAGTAGAGAGTGTTGTGGGGTAAAAAAAAATGGGTATTAATGCCCTTAAGTTACAAGAGAGGGAGACCCCACTCGTGTGTACATTGAAAGGGAGGAGGGGACCCATCTTGTAACGTTTCTTATGCTTTTAATAACAGTATTATTTTAAAAATTTTTATGATGATTTACAATCAAGTTTTAAGTTATCCCACCATATTTCATATTATTTGGAGTTGTAATAAATTATAAAAATTTTAGAAGTAACCATCGTCTTAAATTAATGATTTTTGGACAGTTGTCAATTCATTCCAAATCTAACTATATTATAATTTTTATTTTATTTTTATTTCATTTTTATATTAAACTAGACTTGTTAAGTTTCAATCTGGCTTTTGAATCACCTAAATCGGTGTTATAACGAAGGAGATATGAATTTTTGAAATTGGGCTGAAAAATATAGAAAATGGGCCGCCCGGCCCGCTGTAGCCCGCCCGGCCCGCGGTCCGGCGTAGGCTACGCCACTGCCGGCGTGGGCACGCCGGCCTTTTGGCCGATCGGCATAGGCAACGCCACTCCAGGCGTGGGCACGCCAGCCTCCTGGTTTGGCTTCCTTATTTTACGATTTTTCGAGCGCCTGTAAGGCCCCTGGAAAAGGATCATCTATGAATTTGAGGTAGGAGAAGCCGATCTACGCAATTAGCCTACTGGTTTCACGAGATTCCCCGTGGTTAGTGGTCAAAACTCGATTTTATTCTAGTTTTACTATTTTTCGGTAAATTTTCGTTCACTCACAAATCTTTATCCTCAAATGGGTCTAATCTATCAAATTTAGCCTAATATTCACTCATTTGGTCTAGGACAATGGTTTTGACTGTCAAATTGTTTAGTCTCAGGCTCGTTTCTGCCTATGGGCTGAGGTCTTGCAAGACTGCCGAACTCATTCTCTAGCATCGCTACCTTCTCTTGCTACACATCCCTAATCCCTGGGAAGTCTTACCGTTCGTCTAAGATCGCCGGTTCCGGTTCTAGGATGGTTCCTACCATTCTAAGTCTTCGTTGTGTTTCTTATCGTTTCTGTATCGTTATTGTGTTTCCTTTCAGGTCAGTGGATGCATTGGTGAGTTCATGACCCATGGCCCAAGGGATTCCAAACTATTGCTCTGATACCATCTGTAACGCCCCAGAAAATCGGGGGTCGTGCATAGACTCGACTCCCGTGTTCCCGAGTGTCACTTATCATGCATTTATGATTTTTTTATGATTAATCAAATTTAACTGCGCAATTTGGAATTACCTGAGGCACGAAGCACAATCACACCAGTCTACTGAAATGAAGGATATCTCACATATATACAGGTCCAAAATAATAAAGGGTCGCCCAAGGCGTTGCCCAACAGAACAACAAAAGAAGGCTATATCCAAAAAGAGTAAAGCTGAGCCCGCGGCTCGGCAAATCCAAATTCAGCCCGATCAAGCCGATGGAGAGCCGCCCATCAGCTGCAAGTAGGAGAGTCCGTCCTCCTCGTCCAAGCTCGCCTCGCCAGGCTCCTCATGCCCTGAGTCACCTGCATCTATGAATGGGTCTGGTTGGTGTTTTAAAGCACTGTCCCAGAGTGGGAGTGAGTGATCAACTCAGTGTGAACTATTGGTCTCAAGTTTTAACAGGCATCAATTATAAAATGAACTTAATAAAAAGCAGACAATCATCAATACCTAGCGACTCTTATTTAAATGCATGCATGCGGGATGATATGATGCATGCCCTCGCCACAACGCTCCCTCAAGCAACTCCATCTAATGATCGCATATGACAACACTCCCTCAGAGCGACCTCGACTGCCGAGTCGCCACCCTAACTAATGTGATGCAATGCGATCGTGTTAGCCGAGTTATTAGTTAAGTCCATTCATCCAACAAGTGGAGGATTCTGATTCACCCTACGTATCACTGCCCTAAGCTGGTTGCGAGGCCAAGACCCCATTAATATGTGAGGCTGAGGCCCCACGATCCGTGATCCCGTCGGGTTCCTCATCCCCGACACCAAGCACATGAGGAGTGCCGAAAGGAAGGGATCGCTCGCGGTCACTACGGGGAGGCGCGGTACCCAAGCGTAGGCCGACAGCTCGGACACAGTGTCTCATTCCACCATGCCCGGCTCACGAGGCTGTGGACCAATTTTAAGTGGATTATCAATGGGCTACAATGGTTGCAGGATGGTTCGGGTTACATAAATATATGAGCACCCAAGGTTAACAAACAGGGTTGGTCAGGCCGTAAGCTAACCACACAAATCAGGCGAGCGTGAGACGAGTGACCTCGGGCACAAGAGACTCATGTAGTCGAACTGCAGCCACCCGAACACACCCGCCCAAATTCACGGGTCTAGCCCTAGCATAGTGCTACCGATGGGACTACCGTCTCTTGTCATATTCTAGACCAACCCAAGGGTGTGAGGGTGATCCTAACGAGCTATCAATTAGTATATCAACATCGTATCTCATGCATTTGAGTCAAATGAATCAAATGTTCCTAGCAAGCATTCATGAATTAAAGTGCATGTGTATTGTGTGTGTGTGGGTGAGGAGATTAAGCACCTTCTCTATCCTAACAGGCCATATGCACAAGAGAAATGAAATCATACACACCATGAATTAATAATATATGGGAGAAATGACGAGGCATAAATATGTTATCATCCATACACGAAATCATGTGAGCTACAAATAACATCATGAAGAACCATCATGCATATCCATATAATTTCAAGAACCTACAATTCCTAGGGGTTCTCTAGACTTTCAAATATACCAACCAAGCATTCAAAATCATTAAGCTAGTACTACAATTGGTGCTAGGCCACCTAAGAACAATGGTCCACACCTTAGGATTCGTTGGAGATTGGGAAAACGTCATAGGCAAGAGGGCTTTGGGTCGATCGGTCGGAATTCCTAAAAACAAACTCTTGCATGTGAGAAATCCAAGCCAATCTCTTCTCAATACATGGATTCTAAGAAGAAGAAGTGAGGGATCTTACCTAGACGACCAATGGATGATTGTTGTGGTAGTGGTGGAGGGTTTCTCCTTGAGGAGAGGTATGGAGTTGTAAGGGTTGAGCCACACCTTGATCTAGGGTCCACCCAAGCTCTTTCTTCACTCTCTCTTTCTTCTCTCCATTATCTCTTGCTCTCCCTTTTCTCTCTTCTCTCTTTCCTTCCCTAGGGCAAATTCGTATGGGGAGAGGGGTGCCCAAAAGAAACCCTTTTTATAATTCCAGATTTGGTGCAAATGGCCCCGAGCTTCCACAATTTTCTAAAATAGACCACTAGGATTCCCTATTGGTGTTGGGGCGGCCCTAATACCCCTCTAGCCACCAAACTTGGTGTGTAGATGTCTTATGGCCCGATTAGGGTCCCTACAAGATTTGAGGACAAACGGATGAACAGATATATGATCTGAGTAAGCGTTTCCGACCTTTAAGTGGCTCTAGGTGGCCCATTCTGATTGATGGGGCATTTCTGGTGGCCCTCTGGCCATAAAATTTATAGGGTAGGTGATCCATGGCCCGATGAAGGGCCATGCAAAATTTGGGAGCGATCGGATATGGGGTTTGATCGCACGGGTCCAATTTACGATCAACGGTCACCGATCCACGATCGGGCCCCAGATTTGATGGACGGGTGTGAAAAAATACATTGAACCGCCACCGCAACTTTAAAAGAAATCCGACGGCTGGAACTCCCAGAGTATCAGTTTTATTTATGAGTGCTAGATTCCAATGCTGGCATTGGCGGGGCGTATTTGGCAAGTGTCAGATCCCACTTATGGGTGTCCACTGGGTCCCTAATCCTCGATGGACCACAAGCCCAGTGAGATCTATGATTTCCTAAATTTTTAGATTTTTCTGACCTTCCTCGGTCGCTGGGCGGCCCACACGGGCTGTTGTTAAGTGTAATCGGGCTACCTGGCTTGACGGCTCGCACATGGTCTGATCGTGACCAGACAGGACCACTCGTGTATAAGCTAACGTTGGATGCTAATGGTCAGTTAAGTGATATTATAAGTTAATAAAAAAAATTTCAAGAATTTTTGGAAATCCAAAATAGTGAAAATCGAGGATATTACAATATCGAAATACTTTCGATACATCAAAGTACATATCGAAAGGCCTTCGATACATTGCAAAGGACATCGAAAACGCATGGGCTGTGGTTATGGCCACGGTTATAATCCGTAGCAATTGGTTTCAGGCTTTTTTTTTCCAGTTGTAATCCCCACCGCCTTTGTGGGTCCTTTTATGAGGTTTGTATTATATCCAAACTGTCCATATATTTGGCGAACTCGTATTAAGTCTTGAGACGAAAAATAAGACAGATTTAGCTATCAAGTGGACCACACTGTAAAAGGCAGTGGAGGATTGAACGTCTACCATTGAAACCCTTTTAGGGGTCGCAGAAGTTTTGGATCATTATGAAATTTGTTTTTCCTCTTCATCCAGGTCTCTGTGACCTTATGAATAGATTGGATGGCAAATAAATGTTACGGTGGGCCCTACAAAAGTTTCAACGATGAAAATCATTTTTCTACTGCTCTTTGTGGTGTGGTCCAGTTGATCTTTGGGTATGATTTTTTTTTTTCCGATAATGTTCGGAAATGGTCTCGAAATATGGATGAACGTTGTGGATATAATAAATACATAACTGTGGGCCCACGTAACTTTGATATCTTTTGAACCGTTCGTGCAACTCGGAGTGCGAGGAGCGTCAGCGGCCGATCCTCTTGCGGAAGGAAAAAGAGGGGCATTTTCGACCTTTGGGAAGGCGTCCGTACAACTGGGGCTTATTCTTGGAAGGTAAAATGAGGTGGCTTCCTCTCAGAAATGGGCTATAAATGGGTCGTATAGTAGGAATGTTCTCAATAAAATTAATGCGGATTGGGTGCGACCCTAGATACAGCCAAATGCGTGCACCCCTGTCTGTGGGGACCACCTAGATGTATCTGTTGTATATCCACGCCGTCCATCAGTTTTTCCAGATTATTTTAGAGGAAGATACCAAAAATGACACAGAAAAAATATCTCAGATGGACTTCATTATAGGGATTGAATTCCCACCATAAAAAACTTCCTGGGGCCATAAAATTTTTGGATCAAACGGATTTTTGTGTTTTTCCTTCGTCCATGTCTGTGTAACCTTACCAAAAGGTAGGATTAAAAATAAGCATAACGGTGGACCTTAGGAAGTCTTTAATGGTTGGCGCTCATTGAAATAATTTTCCTTTTGTGTGGTCCATCCGAGATTAAGTATTCTTCATTTTTTAGACCATGCCTTAAAATGAGATGAAAAAAATGATGGACGGAGTGGATATAACACATACATGGATCTAGGGCCTACGGTCCGGACCCGCATCCGGGTCTTATGAATGAATGGTTGTGACTGTACTTTCATCCAGCCAGTGAACAGCAGTGCAAATGACGTGGCAACACGTGAGTTAACAGTTGTGCAAATGACGTGGCAACGCCTGAGTGAGCAGTGGTGGGATACAAATGACGTGGAAGCACGTAGGTTTTCCTTTTGGAACACTCGGGACTCTGCTTCAGTAGTTATCCCTCCTTCCAGCAAGTAAGCGGTTGTGCAAATGACATGGCGACACGTACGTTATCCGTTTGGAGCACTCAGGGTCAGCTTCATTAGTTATATGGTCGGTACTGGAAAGCTGTGTACCGATTATGACGTATGTGTCTTACTCACCTCTCAATTATTTTTCATGACATGGGTTTACAAATGAAGGGAATTTAAATTTCATATGAACCACACCAGAGGAGGTAATTGTGATTAAATGACCATAGTAAATAACTTCCTCTGGTCCATTATAATATTTAATTGCCATCTAATATGTTAATTAGGTCATCCAATCCTAGATGAATGGAAAACTTAAATATTAGGCTCATCCAAAACTTTTGTGCCCTTGAGAAGTTTTTAATTATGGGCACTCAATCACCCAATTTGATCAACCTGAGAGTTAGATCTGCCTCGTTCTTAGGCCTATGTCAAAATGGGTGGCTTGCGTTGATAAAACACATACATCATGGTGGGGGCACAGCTTTTTCCAGCACCGACTAGTACCTAGTAGTGAATTGGAATCCGAACATTCAAGCTGAGAATATTAGATTTGTGGTGATGGGAGCATTCTCGTGTGTCCCACGTGGAAATGAGGCAGGCAGATGCCATCTCTCAAATTCCAGCTGCTTAGACGCAGAGAGCGACTATTATACTTCAAGTGCCATTTCAAAACGAAATCAGATTGAGTAGTGAGCTACTCAGTAGGCTTTTATTGTACTAGGAATGCTCTGATGGGCCCACCATGAATGTATGTGGTTTATCCAAGCCATCCATCTGTTTTTTCAAATCATTCTAAGTGATGATCCCAAAATTAAAGTATATTCAAAACTGAAGTGGATTACACAATAGGAAGCATTGAGAATAATGATTTCCACGGTTGAAACCTTCCTAAGACCCACATTGATGTTTATTTGTCATCTAACATGTTCATAAGATTACACAGACATGGATAAACAGAAAACAACACAAATATCACCTTGATCTAAAACTTCCGCATCACCCAGTAACTTTTCAATGATATACATTCAATTCACACCGTTTCCTGTGATGCGGTCCATTTGAGCTTTTGATATGCTTCATTTTTTATGTCTAGACTTAAAATTATCTACTAAAATAGATTGACGGAGTGTATAAAATACATAAATCACAGTGGGCCCCACAGAGATTACTCAGTACATAATCAGCTTCCTTTCAAAACTGGCCGCGACTGCCCAAACAAAATATTGCATTTACGTAAATAATTTATTACTTTCTAAAGATACATTAAAACATTGCCTTCCATTAAAAAAAAAAAAAAATTCAGAAAGAAAAATAATGGACCGTTAAACATCTATTATTATCCAGTTGCCTCCTCTGATTTGGATTAAAATAATTGCTCATATTTCAAATGATTCCAAGCCATTTGCACTATTTATACCCGTCCCTTCCATGGCGAATGAAAATCTCATTCAAGATTGTCCAATTCTCCTGAGGTTTGGTCCTCGTTCAGATATTACTTTGTCCGGAAAATGGCTGATAAACTGCGGTTGGCAATAGGGATAATGGGTATTAAAATTCTCTCCTTTCTTTTTTTTTTTTCCCAAACGCCAATCATATCTTTATGAAATGTGTCGAAGATATTGTTATAATGATTTGTCTTTGGTCTGTGGTTTTTGCAGGAAATGCCACTTCTTTGATGCTTTATGCAGCACCTGTGTAATTAGAACAATCAATTATTACTATTTTGTTGTTTTAACTTCAAATTATTTCAAGACTTTCTTATGTTTTTGTAAATGTTCTTCCAGATTAACTTTCAAGAAGGTCATCAGGAATGGAAGCACTGAAGAATTTTCCTGCATCCCATACATCATAGCTTTTTTCAATTGCCTACTATATACCTTATATGGTTCGCCGGTTGTGAGCATCGGGTGGGAGAACTTTCCAATCATCACCGTTAACGCGCTCGGGATTATTCTAGAGTTCTCATTCATCCTCACCTATTTCTGGTTCACCTCAACTAATAGAAAGGTAAGATTTTTTATTTTAATTATTTTTTTATTTTTTTAAAACTCATATACTAATGAAATCGTTATCTCATGGGTGGCTGCAGAAGCTGGTATTGCTGATGTTGGTGACCGTTGCTGTAGTGTTTTGCACCACTGCATCCGTATCAACATTGGTATTTGATGATCATCGTCACCGCAAAGCACTTGTCGGATGCATTGGACTCGTGTCCACTGTAGCCATGTATGCGTCTCCTCTCATAGCTATGGTACGTCCTCTTACTTTAACTTCATCCCAGATTTTCAATATTCACGCGCACATCTTTTAGAAGAATCTGCTTACCAGAGATAGGAATTGCAAACTAACCACATAAGAGAAAGAAAACACTCCAGAGCCAGAACATAGGTGCCGACCTCTCCGCCACCGATATAGAAACTCATGTTTGTCGCGATTTGATTGGGTCACATCGTCAAACATTGCGTTTAATGCAGCAGTGACAATGTCAATGATAGCTTGACCAATTATCATGCTGCACGAAAATAGAAGTTTCTTGTCCATGGCTAACAGAGGATCCAAATTCCTTTTAGAATCCGTAATTTTAAAAATCCCATAAAATTCTTTATGGATCCGGTCAACATTTTCTAAGTAGGGCCAACAACATAAGAGAAAGAAAACACTCCAGAGCCAGAACATAGGTGCTGACCTCTTCGCCACCAGCATTGGTGCTGACCTCTTCGCCACCAACATAGAAACTCATGTTTGTTGGATTTGATTGGGTCACATCATCAAACATTGCATTCAATGTAGTAGTGTGGACAATGTCAATGATAGCCTGACTAATTGTGATACTACATGAAAACAGAAGTTTCTTGTTGATGGCAAACCGAGGATCCAAATTCCTTTTAGAATCCATAATTTTACGAATCCTATAAAATTCTTTACAGATTCACTCAATATTTTCTAAGTAGGGCTAATCATATAAGAGAAGTGGAACACTCTAGAGCCAGAACATAGGTGCCGACCTCTCGACCACCAATACATAAACTCATATTTGTTGCAATTGGATTGGGTCATATCATCAAACACTACATTTAATGCAGTAGTGCTGACGATGTCAATGATGGCCAGACCAATTTCCATGCTGCAGCAAACAGAGGATCCCAAATCCTTTTAGAATCTGTAAATTTAAAAATCTCATAAAATTCTTTATAGATTCGGTCAACATTTTCTAAGTGGGCTGACCCACCAGGCTTGGCTGGAGTCCGGCCTCTTAGTTAAAAATATTGCAGGCCGGGCTTGGATAGAGGTTGGCCATTTTTAAGTCATCCATTTCTTGCGGCCAATGTGGACGAATGGTATAGCCGTACTCTCTGTGCAAGCACATACACTACATACACACACATTAGGGATGATAAAAAGCTTATGATTTTGTTATGGAAATATGAATTGCAGAGGCGAGTAATAGAGACAGAAAGCGTTGAATTCATGCCTTTTCATCTGTCCCTGTTCTCATTCATGACTAGCTCCTTGTGGATGACATATGGCCTCTTGGGACGCGATCTATTTCTTGTAGTAAGTATATCCACTGTCAATACAGAAAAAGCAAATCATAGGATATAGACAACCTATGGTTTTTTCACCTTCCAATCAAAGGACGGCTAGGATCATTCCTCTTGGATGAATTTCTAACCACGGACCAGAGACGGCAGTACACAAAAGGTGAACCGTTGATGTGGAAGGGTGTTTCTATCATATGATTTGTTTCCACTCAAGGGTGTTTAGATAGTAAGTTACTTAAAATAAGCTACTTATACCTCAAGTTGCTTATTTTTATCTCTACTCATTAAATTGAAGTAATTAAGTAACTTTAATTTATTTTTAAAAAAAAAGTTACTTATAATTGATCATAAACCAAACTTATTTCAAATAAGTTACTTATGTACTGATGTAAGTAGAAAAAATAACTTATTTGGTGGTATCCAAACGGGCCCTTACAAAAGTTATTACTGAATAACTGAACCTTGTATTGGTTTGGCAGTCACCGAATCTGTTGGGCAGCCCGTTGTGCTTCTTGCAGCTGGTGTTATACTGCAGGTACAGGAAAAGGAGTGAAAGTTGGCCTCAAGACGATCTAACGATTAAGCTTACTTTTTCTTAGGGTTATATATTTTGGAATGTATGTAGAGTTTATACAGTGGTTATGGTTTTCATTTGAATGAGATTGGATCATCTTAATTTTTTGATGACTTGGGTTTGAACATTGATTGTACCATACTTGCAGAGAATGTGGGCCCCAAGCAGCCAAAGGTAGCCAGAGCAGAGACGGGATGGAAGGAAACAGACATGAATTGCCTGTGCCCCTTCTGCTAGGCAAATGTGGGGCCCAACAAGATGTCTGAATGACATCCACTCCGTCTATCAGTTTAGCCACATGAGTAAAAAAAAAATGAGGTAGATCAAAATTAAGTGGCGCATGCCATAAGAAATAGTGGATATTGGACATCCACCATGGAAACCTTGGTGGGGTCGCTTTTTCACTTCATACCTAGTGGGAGTAACTTAATGGTTTGGATGGTGTGTCAAAATCATAGTGGGCACTGGGACAGTTTTAGCAGTGGGTGTTTCCATAATCAGTTGTGTGGCCCACTTGAGTTTCAGATTTACTTCATTTTTTAGGCTCGAGTATTAGCAGAAGTAATGGACAGTGCATTTATTGCATACATTGCGACCACCACAGATATTCGGCTGTGTGAAGCACACGGAAGCCGCAACTGAAGGAAATGCCGCATCACCTCAACAATGTGGTGCTGAAACTCGCCAAGCGCATGGGCCACAAGGTAGTGTAGAGGGAGATGCCGTGCCTATATTTTGAAAATGATGAAACTCTTCCCAACATACAAGCATTCATATAGAGGTGTGACTACCTGACATGCATAGGAGACTTGATGTGGAAGATCGATTCACTCGTCCACCAACTTAGCTACCTGTCCCTGGTCCAAGGCTTAAAAAAATAGGCCCTGGGCCGAACATGACAGTGGACCTAATTTAAAACTCAAGGGCAGGTCCCTCTCTTAATTATTCCCAAGAAAAGAGTTTTTGTTTTTGCTGATATATTAAAGGTGAATTTGATTTTGTAACTTCCTAAGAAATGCAAAGTAAATGAGCCATTGTCATCATTTCCAAATGTTTGTTTCAACAGGAGTTATGGCTGCTAATCAAGAGTCCAATACAATTGCAAATGGAAGTAGGTAAAGTAAATTGTAATTATTACATTTTCACACTTTAAACGACCATCTTTGCAGTAAAATTTGGGTTGAAAAAAACAATGTATCAAAATTATTATCATGGTGAAATGTAAGTGATATCACCGCATAATTATAAGAATAAATAATCATTACCTCAATTTACCATTGTAACTAGAAAACCAAACATGAAAAGAAATAGGGACTTTTATAGGATGCCTGCTCTTGTTTTTTTTTTTTTTTTTATGGGGATCACCATTAGAAGTGTAGTCCCATTCTTGGCACAGGACCAAAGAATCAAGTTGACCTATCATTTAGATGAGCCACATCAAAGGAAGATATTTGCACGTGATTTTTACAAGGCCCACCGTGATGATTATATGAAATTCACTCCAACCATTGGATGCACAGCAAATTTTAGGCATGACGTCTAAAAATTTAAGTCCATCGGTGATTTAGTTAGACTGTACCATGGGAAAGAATTTGGAGGGTGAGTATTGCCCAAGTACATTGTTTCCAATCACGTGGTCCACCCAAATCATGAACAAAGTTGGTTTTGGACCTTGGGCTTAACATGGGTTGACTCACCGACTGGTCGAGGTGAATTTTATATAAATATCATGGTGGGCCCATCCAAGCTACCAGCCAAAATAACTTAGGTGATGCATACAATGGGCCCACCCAAGTAGAGCCCATTTGCTTACACGCTCACCCAAGCGTTTTTCTCAACGGAAGGAAGTGGAATGCTAATGAGGTGACTTTTTGAGAACATTTTTTTTTTTTTTTTTTAGTATTTGAATTTAAATCACATGTGTGTATCAGCAAAATTCCCTTTTAAGTATATTTTTGTAAAATTCATTTAGAGATCATGGAAATAAAGGTATTTCAAATACTTATTTGGGATGTTTTGAAATCTCAATAGAATATTATGATTTTCATATGATTCAAATGATTTTTTATTTTTATTTTTTTAAAAAAAAAAAAAAAAAAAACTCATTTTTTAAGACAAAACATGTATACGTATAATAAAGGTGTTACTAGACTACTAATCTACTATTTGTATGCATATTGATGATAGCCCAAAATAAACAATTTATTAGACACAACACTAAAATCACATTAATAAAATGATCTAAACCATCTAATAAATGGACATTTAAACGAAATATTAGAAAACGTGAGTCGCTTGTTTATGATTTTTACATTTGTGGCTCATCCAAGCTTCAAATTTTTCTTGAGTTTTGCCAAAATATATATTTCAATAGGCTTGTTATAATTCTTATATTAAATATTACACACACACACACACACACACACGTATATATTAATTTGGAATATAAAAAGTTAATAAATTTCAGGTATTATGTATACTAAAGAATTCAATTCATACCATCTGCAAATGCCTAAATCAAATATTTGGATTCCAATGCATTTCAACAAAACACAACCGGGCCCGTTTGGCCGGGCATATTGGAAGGGGTTGGATGGTATTGGAAGGGATTGGAAGTTAAATCCCGGGATTGGCCCGGTGTGCCAAATAGACTAGGTGATTTGATCCCGGGATATAACAATCCCATGTATCTTAAGACAATCCACCAACAAACCGATCATTACCTTTAAATCCCATCCAATCCACCCTAATCCGTTCAAATTTGCCTGGAACGTGTTTGGTTCGAGGGATTGGAAGGGATGGGAAGGTTTAATCTCAGGATTGGCCGGGCGTGCCAAACAGACTCAATATAGCAATCTCGAGATATAGCAATCCCATGGATCTTAAGACAATCCACTGACAACACCATCATTGCCTTGAAATCCATGCCATCCACCCTAATACCATTCAATCCCTTCCAATCCACCCGTCCAAATGGGCCCTAAGGGATCGTTTGGCACTGTGGATTGGAGGGGATTTGAGGGGGTTTCAAATCCCATGGTTGTTTGCAAGCATAAAGTAAGTGGGGGTTTCAAATCCATGGTGTTTCCAACCCCCTCTTTGAGGGGGTTTGTAATCCAAGGTGAGAGCTTAGATTACACCTAAAACCATTTCAATAGTTGCAGGTGTAACATGTGTCACTATACACTATCTTCTATTGGGCATATGGCCCATTAATGATGATCAGAACTGTCCAAACATTGTCCATGTAAATCAGCACCATCCAAACATTGTCCATGCAAATCAACGATTAAAAATTGTTGGTTAGTCACTCAGACATGATCGTGTGCTTGTGGCCCATCTGAGACTTGGAAATTCATCATTTTCTAGCAAAGCATATATTTCAACGGGCTTATCACAACCATTGTGTCAAAAATTATATATCTTACTAATTAGAGATATTAATGTTGATTTAGTAACTAAATTTAAACCCCTGTAAATATACCATGGATAGGTGTCACGCCCCAAACTCGGAAACCGGGCTCACAGAATTCCTGATCACCGAATCCAGCCCTAACGGTCTCCGTAGTACCCCATTCTCGGCTCCCGACACCCATATGCCAAATTCCGATCTTGAGATCCTACAAGGAGAATTTTCAGTGTTTTTTTTTTTTGTAAAGGAGCATAACCACAAGCATAACCAGGTCACAAAATAATATCACCACATATCCACTATAATAAATCATTTGAGTATAGTGCGGAAAGGAAAATACAAATATAACCAAAAGATCCAAGAAGATCTGTCACGCGCTCCTGCCTCAATGTTGTTGCGACCTAACGTCACCTGCATACAACGGTCGTGCATAAGCTTACTAAGAAGCTCAGAGGGTGTGTGTGCGCGCAATGCATGTACCCAGCATATAATATCAGATTAAACAAAAATACCGGCAAGTCCATGGGTACTGTCGGTCATACCAAGGCTATGCGATGCAAGGCCAACGTAACTAAATGTCATATACAAGATGCAAAGCATGCATGTCAGTTTTCATCAAGTCTACATATCAATACAATTCATCTCTGGGATATCACCGGGGTCTAGTACACTCTACACCAGATTGCCGTCCAAACTTGACGCTTAACCATGCAAGTGGAAAATACCTCACTACCCGTCTGGCCAGTAGTCTGCCAATATCTACCCTGCTCATCGATAGCAGACCCGTTTATGAGTTGGTCAAACTCAGCCTAACCTTGCCCCCTGCCCTCAGGTGGATAAGGCCACACCCCCTTCCAACCGACCACGACACAGTGGGAAATGCGACCTATTGGTATTCGGCATCCGGACGCTCATGTATCCACTCGGTCTATACGTTGAAGTAACCACTTGATACCATAAGGGTTTAAGGGCTTTTAACCACGGACATCCAAAGTGCCCATATACTATAACCAAATATTTTCGGTATCTAATTTGACCATCCACGATGTGTCTATGAAGGTCACAGCTCTGATGTCACTAGGGCGTTTAAGTGATCATGTCAAACAAATGCGAGATTCATGAGTCATACCATCTAGTTACGCATCAAACCTGCGCGTATCGCGCGATCATGTGTGGCAACTCCATCTCACAAGGAGTCCCATAAACATCTCACCCCAATGGCATATGCTATGATCAATCACTCCTCAAGGATCCTCATCCGTCCCGTCCGTGCCTTGATGATGTGTCACCTCACTTTTGAATGGGTTTGAGATCTCACCCGACTCATCGATAAGACCAAATACTTATGGTAAAACTGGTCGGGCGGCACCAACGGATAACCTCTAATGTAATGCATGGCAATGGACATCCAAAGTGTCCATGCTGTGATGATCAATCACTCCTCATGAAAATGTTAAATCATGTGTGGCAACTCCGTCTGCGTATGGGCATGTATCATGATGTTACACTAAACATGTACTTAGTGTGTCCTATTAGACTAAGTACACTAGCATGATTTATCGGATATAGCAGGCGATGATCAGCCTTAACCGGTATGTCACTTACAAGAATAGGGGTTGAACGATATGTCCCATATAAAAGTCTATATGGAATGGTCCATGTTAGACTATCATAACCTATTCAAGGTACTAGCATATCATATATCTTAAGGTGGGGTCCCCTACAAGGACAATAGATCTAACTCATGAATCGAGATAAACTTTAACGGTGGATATACCAAATCTGGTACCACATATTCTTCCATCTACGGTAAGGGGTGATGATGTACTAAACAATGGATAGCCTAGGCGTCATACTTACATCGAGAATGGGTCTCATGGGTGAGTCAACAAGGTGAGTTGAGAGAGTGAACCATGTACAATCAAGTGGGCTTCCTCGCCCTCTCTATCATGAAATAAACTGGGCCTTCCTATAGGGCCTGATATGAATACAAGGTGGGCTCCAAGGTTTGGATAGGTCTTACAAGGTATGGTGGAGAGTACCATCATCAATGGGGGCCCAACGGTTTGGGTTAGCCTAATGGGTATCAACGGTTTGGGTTAGCCTACTAGGTATCACTAATATAGGTGGGGGCCCAACGGTTTGGGTTAGCCCACTAAGTATCACTAACATAAGTGGGGGCCCAACGGTTTGAGGTTAGCCCAATAAGGTGAGATAGATTACCAATGAGGGCCCAATGATTTGGGATAGCCTAATAAGGATGGATGGGGAATGGACTTAACAATGGGCCCTAGGGAGGTTTACAACGTGGACGTTTAACCACCATTGCTTCTAACGTGCGGTCCACTTTGAGATTTGTATCTAACCATCAATGGGGCCCACGACCCATTTACAATCTGGAAAATGGATGGACAACATGTGCATACTACTTATATATGGTGAGCCTCACAAGGCAGCCCACTGCCCCAAAATGGATGAATAGTGTGTATATAACATATACATCATAGTGGGCCTCATAAGGCAGCTCATGGCCCGGGAAAATGGATGGATAGGGTACATATAGTATATACGTCATGGTGGGCCACGCACATCATAGTGGGCCTCATAAGGTAGCTCATGGCCCAGGAAATGGATGGATAGGGTACATATAGTATATACGTCATGGTGGGCCACGCACATCACAATTGGGCCTCACACATACAATGGGCCTCACACATATAATGACCTAACTGATAGGCCTCATACATCACAATGGGCCTTACACATCACAATGGGCCTCACACGCGAGCCTCATACATCACATGGCCACGATGGGCCTCACATACATCAAGTGGGCCCTGCATAAGGTGCACCCCACGCTGGATAAAACACATACATCAGGGTCAACCGTCCCACGTGCTGGACAATATGGCTGAAACACATACATCAGGGCCCCATGATTTAGATGGTCTAGATGAAACACATATGTCAAGGGGGGTCCCACGATCTGGACAGTCTGGATGACACACGTGCATCAAGTGGGTCCCACCGTCTCAGCTGGATGGTGTGGACAGAACACATATATCACGGTGGATCCCACCATCCCGCGCTGGATGGTGTGGATGCCACACATGCAGGGTAGGTCCCACCGTCTTCTACTGGACGGTAAGGACAAAACATATACATCAGGTGGGTCCCACGTGCATGTGGCCCACCAGAATTGGAGTAAGCTGATATTGTATTTTCCCTTCATCTGGGCATGTCCAATACGGACGACCAGGTGGGCCCTACCCGCTGGACCTTGAGCTAGGTGGGTCGCTGGTCCTGTCGGGTTGGGCGGTGAGTATACAACACATACATTAAGGAGGGGTCCATGAGAGTGTGGCCCACCTGTTCCAAACCAAGTTGATATTGGTGTTTTCTCTTCGTCCAAGCCCACCTGAAAACGGGCAGCAAGGTGGGCCATTGTGGACAACGGTTTGGTCCGCTAAATGAATGGCGTGGATCAATTCATGCATCATCAAGGTGGCCTTCAATAGAGAAGAGAGAGAGAGAGAGAGAGAGAGAGAGAGAGAGAGAGAGATTGTGTGTGTGAGGGAGGAGCTCCCCCACTATGAGCTCCCCTCCAAGCATTACAACACATACATCAAATGGGTCCCAAAACATGTGGACCTATAAATGAGAAAATCAAGGTGGGGATACCATCCCCACCCCAAATTTAAGGTCTAGATGACCTCTACATGTTGAGCATCAAATAAATATCATGGTGGGTCCATGGAGAATGGTCCCATCATGGATTATACATATGAATCATGGTGGGTCGTTGGCCACACCTTAGGTCCCAAATAGGATCCATACCATCAATCGGTAGGCCCTACCTGGCCTGTCATCAAAATTACAATCTAGTCCTATAAACACTCACCTATTGCTCCTCTTCTTTAGCTCTTTGGACTTCTTAGCTCATAGGCTCTCTCTTTGATGGTGGATGATGAACTTTGAACGGTTGGATGATGAAATTTGGGGTAGGAAAGTGGGTCTTGGTCTTTGTAACATCCTGGATTTTCACTGTTTTGAATTTTCAAAAATCCTTGAAATTTTTTTATTAATTAACTTATAATATCACTTAAATGACCATTAGCACTCAATGTTAATCTATACAGGGGTGGTATCAGTAAAGAACCACACAAGTCCGATTAATCAACCGTAGGAAGCCACCGAATCCGCTCGATCATTTGAACTTCAAGTTTAGCCCCATGATTTACTCACATAGGGCCCAAATCTAATCGACCCTTCACTAACTAATCAAAACAAGTATGACTAAATTAAAGATCTAACCGGGGCAGAGTCAGATAAGGCCCGCATCTTGAATAATAGGCCAAATCAACCCCGTTACTCTTTTAGCCTAAAACCAATGGCTTAGAGTGATCATGACCAAATCTCCACTTTCACTAGTTATAAATAGGCCACACTGTGAACATAGTTAATCTAAACTCTAATCAGTGCCCACAAAAAATTTCAATACCTAATTCATTCCAGAAATGCCCCGATTCTCCAAACAAGCTCTAGACCGTTCATTGATGGGCCACTAGTTCCAAAACTATAGAATAATGTCCATCTTACTGGGCTTGACGCCTATCGTGGGAGTCGGACCTGGGTACTATCTAAAACTGCTCAACTTGAGCCGAAGGACGAGTGCATGAGAAGTGCAAATACCCTAAAGAAAGGAGTTGAAACTTAAGTGAATTGAGCCGTCCACTCTTATGCAAAGTTGAGGATTTCAGACCGTCGGTTTACGACCAAACTTCACTCGTGCAGTAAGGATATTTCCCTTCTTATATCCGTATAGCAGCGACCTCGATCGACCATCGGTGACCGTTAAACAGACTTCCAATCATATCCGTTGATTGACACATCCAAATGGCAGGCCGATCGTATCCATACATAAATCATCATTAGGGCTAACTATCCTACAGTGTATATCGACTTGTACACCCCATAGTGGGCCCTAGAGGTTAGAAAAATCCTTTCATAGGGCTAGTATAGTAAAAACCCAACACTTGGGGCCATTCACCCCAAATCTAGCATTATAAAAAGGGTTTCTTTTGGGCACCCCTCTCCCCATATGAATTTGCCCTAGGAAAGGAAAGAGATAAGAGAGAAAAGGAAGAAAGAAGAGAGGAAGGGAGAGTGAAGGTGGGCCATAGATCAAAGTAGGGCCCAAGGGAGTCTCATCTTGTAAAACCCTACCTCTCCCTCAAGGAATTCCATCATCCACAACCGGGAGAACCCCTCTCCGCCGATTTGATAGGTAAATCTCTCATCTTCTTGGAAACCCCTCATGTTGAGGGAGGATTTGTATGAGATTCTAACATGCAATGCTTTGCTTTAGGGATTCCCGCTAATCGACTCTGAGTTCGGCATTTCTATGTCATTTCCAAGATCTCAACGAACCATAGGTGCGGACTATTATTCTTAGGTGGCCTAGCACTAATTTTAGTATGAGTTTAATGATTTTGCTTGCTTGGATGATGTATTTGGAGGATTCAGAGAAAACCTAGGATTTGAATGTTCGTTTGGGGATTGCATGAAATTATATGTTTTGTTTAGTCCTCACATGATGATGATTGTGCTTTTCACATGATTAAGTTGCCATGATTGATTACATGTTTATGTCTTACTTGATTCCTCATATGATGTGCCTTATAACATGTATGATTCATTAATTCTTGTGCATTTTGGTTTTAAGCGATGTAGGAAGTGCATAACTTCCTCACCAACCCACACCACACACATATACCTTGTTCATGATAGTGTTAGCTTTATTTGCTAGGAGAAATTGGAATTGTATGTTGAGAAATATGAGAACATGATGTTGTTTATGCTTCATGATACATTGATAGTTGACATGTTATGAATCCCCACCCAAACCCTTGGGTTGGTCAGGAATACGAGGAGAACGAAGGCGGCCCCGTTGGTAGGACCATCTTGAGGCTAAACCCATGGATTTGGGCGAGTGTATGTGGGCGATAGTAGTTAGACTACATGGGTCGCTTGTGCCCATGTCATTCCGCCACGTGCTTGCCTGAACTCATGTGGTCTAGTCTACTGGCTGACGAACCTTGTTTTGTTAACCCTGTTTGCTCACACATGTATGGAACTTGACACACCCTACAATCATTGTCGCCCATCGATAACGAATTGAATATCGGTCCACAGTCTCGTGAGCTGGGCATGGTGAAATGAGACATTGTGTCCGAGCTGTTGGCCTACGCTGGGGTGACGCGCCTCCCCGTAGTAACCGCGAGCGATCCCTTTCTCTCGGCACTCCCAATGTGCTTGAAGTAGGGGATAGGGAACCCGATGGGATAAAAAATCACGGGGTCTCGGTCTCACACGTTGGGGGGCCTTGGCCTCTCAACTAGTTTAGGGCATTGATACGTGGGGTGTACCAGATTTCCAAACCTGCTGGATGAATAGAATTAACTAAGAACTCGGCTAACACTATCATCGCATCGCACTAGTTAGGTTGGCGACTTGGCAGTCGAGGTCGCAATGAGGGAGTGTTTTCATATGCGAGCGTGAGATGGTATCGCTTGAGGGAGTGTTGTGGCGAGGGCATGCATCATATATATGCATTAATAAGATTAGTTAGATGTTTGTGAATGATTGCTTTTCATTAAGTTCATAATATAATTGATATCTGTTACAACTTAAGACTAATAACACTCACTGAGTTGATCACTCACTCCCACTCTAGGACGGTGTTTTAAAACACCAACCAGAGTATACTGTAGCTGCAGGTGATGAGGAGTACGAGAAGCCTGTCGACGCGAGCCTAGACGAGGAGGACGAGCTGTCCTACTTTCAGTTGATGGGTGGCTCCCCATCGGCTTGACGAGTGGCATTTGGATCACTGAGTTGTGGACTCAGCCTTATTTTTGGGACATGACATTCTTTTTGTGATTTTGTTGGGTGGCACCTTGTGCACCTATTTATATTCTTTTGGACCTGTATATATACTAGACCTTTTTCATTTCAGTAGACTTGTGTAGGTGTGTTTCATGTTTCAGGAAATTTCAGACTACGCATTTAAATCAAATTAAACGCATATTAATTAAAAATCGGTTATAAGTGACCCTGGGAACTCGAGAACCGAGTGTATGCTCGACCTCCGATTTCCAGGGCGTTACAGTCTTGGGCTCTTTTCTCTCCTTAGGATGTTCTCTCTTGGTTGCTTGAGATTTTGGGTAGAGAAATGAGATGGGATGGAGTGAAATGGAAGATGAGTGGTGTTGTGTAAGGGGGATTGGATGAGAGGAATGGGTGTGTAAGAGGAGTGATATGAGAGGTATGAGTTGTGTTGACTTTTGGATAAGAGAGGGATGATTGTCATGCCTTGTTGGTAACTAATAAGAAAGGGATGGGTTAGGTATGGGTTGTGATGGCTTGTACTTGATTGATTGATGTGATAGGTTAGGTAGAGATTCTTCTCTCGGGAGTCACAACGCGTGGCGTTTTCTCGAGATATACGCGGCTCACAACTCCTAGCCTGAGTATCACATTGGTGCGCAAGACGCGGCGTTGGAACCGCGGCAATAGCGTGGTCGCTAAGGTATAGGTTTTGGGTTAAGTGCAATCAAATATTCGGAATGCGATTAGGGTTGCGTGCATTTATTGTCTATAGGTTGCGGGTTGCCGGAATTCGACGGGAAAGATTGGGGAAGTTGGTGGAATGGTACGGTACCAGGATACAGGCCTTACAATAGGTACTTTTGGGTTAAAGTTGATTTACACTCCTGGGTGCCAAACACACTGGGAGGATTGTAAATCCAAGGGGTTCCAAATCTATGCTCCCAAACAGGCCCTAAGGATTAGTATTGTTATCAATAAAACTAACTGACCAATTAACTGGAATAAGATGGAAGCAATACAAGGTCAATAGGCCGGATGAGAGGTTATGAACGAGCTTAGCCTCAGATGCTGAGCACAACCCCCACGACCAATCCAAGCATCAACCATAGGTGGTAATCTCAGTCATCTAATTGGCACCACACCGTCTCAACCAAAGAGCAACTAATGAAGTCGACCTTGAGAGACGACCACCAAGGGTCTAGACCTCGGGACTCAACTCCAACCTCAGTCATTGACTTTAGTTATCAGCTTCGATTAGTAAGACCTCAGCCAGCAATTTGGAGATCGGCCTCGGCTATCAACCTTGACCACTTTGGATCCTGACTACTAGGAGATATCCCTTTGTATACGAAAAGAATTACCTCCCTGAGATCTTTGCTGAAAACCTCATCAAAATTAGCATGAGGTATTCAATAGAAGGTCACTTCTACGATATGTATATGCCCAATAGATGCATTGTCATATACATAAGAGTTACCAAAAGATTATAATATAAGGATACTACATATAAAAACAGATATGCACTATTATCCTAATTCGATTAAACCCAAAATGTGCTTATTCTAAGCTAGTCATCAGATAGTAGCTTGTTTTGTCTGGTACACGAAGGTCTAGCATAAACAATCAGACATCAACAAGTATTATTTTTATTTTAACAATACTGTAATTTGGATTCCAATGCATTTCAAATCAGGTTGTTATTGAAAAAGCACCTCACACAGCATTTCCAGTTGCATAACGTGAATTTTTTAATCTTTAAATAATTTTGCGTAGAAATCTCTGTCGAGAAAATCCGACTTTTCGAATAACTTAGCCGTAAATCTTCATTCTTCATTGCAGGGCTTCACAATTAAAATCTCCCGAGAAATTGCCGAGAACGAGATTTGATACAATGATCCCAAACGCAGATGTTCCCTCCCTATCTACACAAAAAATGCAGATAACGCAGAATTCAAACTTAAAACTCTGAAAAAGCCCGCCACCCGACCCCTACACCATCGCCGGCCCCTTCTCCCTCTCCCTCCACATCTAACCGATGGAAGCGTCAGACTCCTCACATCAGACGCAGCGCATCGTCTTCCTCATCGATCTCCATCCTCTCCTCCACCTCCAAAACCCTAACCCTTACATCTCCTCCATTCTCTCCTCCTCCAAAACCCTCCTCTCCTTCTCTCCTCTCTCCTCCTCTCTCTTCGCTTTCAAGCTATTCTTCTCTTCTCTCTCTCCTCTCCTCTCCACATCCAAAATCCACCGCCTTCTCGGCAAATCTGCCGCTTTCATCTCCTTCGATTCCCCATCCCAAACCCTAATCTCTCTTTCCCAGACACTGATCTCCCTCTCCTGTCACTTCCCTTCCCCCGACGTCGCCGGCGATCGCGTCTCTCCGTCCCGCGCGTCCTTCACCTCCGGATCGCTCCGCCAGATCACCCACGACTATGCCTGGGAGCCTCGGATTCGAGATCCGAAAGGTACGTCTTGTCTCGATGTCTTTGCCGTTCGTTCGAATCTGGTCATTCTCTTTTCGCCGCTCGCCCGGTCTTTGGAATGCGTGTCTGAGTTTATGGGTGAGGAAATTGGCAGCGCGGATGTGTTCTGTCAGGATTTCTTTCGGGCTTTTGGGGCTGTGAAAGAGGTGTTTGTCAGTAGGGATATCCATTTCTGTTGGGTGGATGTTAGTTTCCATGAAGATTGTGAGGGAGGGTGTGGGTTTCTTGAAAGGGGAATTAAGGACCTGGGTTGGGGGTTTTGTTCTACGGATGCCATCATTTTGGGTTCTGCTCTCCTTCCTTTTGGATTGATTTATCCTAACATTGGGAGTTCGACAGCCTCCAATAATTATCGGAAAGTTGGCTGTGCTGAATTGAGTCTTCAGATCTCAGATGTGAATGGGAAACCCTTAGACTGCAAGTGCTGTGATCTTGAATTGTTCGATTTGAAGCTTCCAAGGGGAAGATCTGCCGATATTTCCTGGATTTTGGAACACACGAACTCATGTGCTGAAGGTTGTGATGAAAGGAAGCTCTTTTGGAGAGATGGGGTTGATGGTCTCACGATGATCCGTGTTAAGGATGTGTGGAAAGGGGATGTTGAGGTGGCAAAGATTGACAATGGTGTGTCTGACATTGTTCTTCTACGTGGGTCCTCCAGAGAATGTGGTAAGGATCAAAAGATAGATATATTGAGTAGATTTTTTGCTGACAAGGTGCTTGAAATTCTTCAGACAGAGGCGAGCGAATTTACAGCAGGGAAGCCTGCTTGGCAGCTTCTTCTGAATTTTCTGTATAGAGAAAGGTATTGGGGACTTGTGTCTATTTCCAGTGGCGGCGGCGGCGGGGATTCCGTCATGGGAATCCTAAGGCCCTTGACGATTCACTCTGCTGTTCTCTATATAATAGATGGAGGAGTTGGCTATGATTCCAATGCCATTTTCTCTCTTGATTTTTTCAAGTCTGTTAATAAGACAAATGATGACTTGTCTGAAGCTAACGGGGATTTGAACCGATCAGACGTGTTTATTAATTCTCAAGGTGTGGGTTCTAGCTATAGCGAGGGCTCTGGACCTGCTGATGGTAAGAGAAGAAGACATAAAAAGCAATCTAATTTGCTTCTAGACTTCACGTGGAGCTCCTTCTGTGAAGCAGTCCTTACCCCCTCCAATGAGGGGACAACTAATGGTATTGGTTCTGAAATGAATTTGGAAGAGGTGTACTTTGCTAGAGAAAGTAATAATTCGAAGAAGTTGCGGTTTTTGAAATGTTGGATGAAACAGATGAAGAGATCAGGTTCTCGCCGAAGAATCAAACCTGATGAACTAAAGGCACAACTGGATGTTAAAGAAGAAGTGGAAGAAAATGCCATTGGTTCACAGCAAGAAAGTGAACCACCCATTTCATCCTCACCTTCAGTTGGGGATATTTCTCTCGGTGGATCCACAAACAGTGAGGCTCCAGCAGTTTCTAGCTTGGAAACTTCAGAATCTTTCTTTGGAAGTATATCGCAGAAGATTCAGCAGAGTCTTAATTCTGAAGAAGTTGACTTGGGGTTTGTAGCAGAACGCCTCGTCAATTTGTGTATTCATTGGTTCCATGTGAAACTTGAAAGGAATGCTACTGAAAATCTCTTCCCTGAGAAACCGGGAGACACTTATGATGAGGAAGTTGCCTCTGAAGTGGAAAAACTTCTCCTGAGGAAACCCAGGGATTTGGTAGCAAAATACAAAGCCTGCAAATCTTCATCCTCCCTTGCATCTGATTCAAACTCTATAATTAAAGCTTCAGAAAATAAAGTTCGAGAGTATCCTTATTGTTGCAAGATGGTTATATTCTTTCAGTTGCAGTTATAGCATTCCATTCTAATGTTTGAAATATTTGGTATCATGTATTCCTCAATGCACATAAGACATGAACTGCAGATTTTGTTTCGAATGGAGATGCTCCAGTCAAATATTGGTGCAAGCATTGGAGAGCCTGCAAAACAGAAGATGGTAAAGGATATTTGCTCGCTCCTGGAGAACATCGAGTTCAATCTGCAAGGGGGCATGTTTGGTGGTGAAAGTCTTGTTGAGTTTGCAGGAAGGACAATAAAAACCAGGTATGCTGCAACTGATATGCTTAAGTTGTCAGAGATTTGCTAAGCCCACACATAGGTAGGATTAAGACCCTATCCATCTACACGCAAGCACATGCGCTGATATGCACACCTGTGCATGATTCGAGCTTTCCACCAGGTGGTCCACACCTTTTGGATCTTCTGGCCTAAAAGCCAAGCTGTTGCACTCCTTGTGTGGGCCATTGAGCACCAAAAGGGGATACTCTTAAAAACAAAGGATTGCTAAAAGAATTGTTTACCCAGCAATTTCTCTTGTGCATTGGGGCCACCTATCTGAGGGTTGAAGCAGCCCGTTTCTAAACCAGAAAATATAAGTCATATAATCAGTGCGGTCCACCTGATAAAAAGCTCAGTTATCTGTATCTCACACACGTTTTCTATATTTGCATATGTTGTTGCTTGTAAATGGTCAATGTTTTACTTGTATGTGGGCTTAGCAAAAAACATCTAGATTGTCTTAGTAGGAAGATGTATAAGCATTTCCTTTTACCTGTTTAGATAGAAGAGCTGTAGTATATTGAAAGAGGCTGGATCAATCCAATGCTTTGTACATTAAGCTTAATATACAAATTGCATATAAGTGCATTGCACTTTGACGCACTTACATCATGTATGTACACTGTTACATGCACTTAATGCACCTAGATGCATTTCTATGTTAAGCTTAAGGTGCATAGCTTTGTAATTGGTCTGGGCTTGTCGTGAAAAGTTTTAACTTCTTTTATGACAATCAATCAATAAGTGTCGATCTTTCCCTGCTAGTTAATGTATGACATTTGCTATTCCATGCATCATTTTCAAGTTTTTACTCTAATTCCTCTATTGCATTCCAGATTAATAACTAACAAGTGCATGTCTGTTTAGACGGTTTTATATAGTGCAAAGAGGGGAGGAGGGAGGGGCATTCCCATGTCCTTTTAAAAACCAAAGTTCCTGATTCTCCGAGAATTAATTGTGTTAGTGAAATTGTTCATAGCTACTTGCTTATATGTAGTAGAGATAAACTTGAGGTCATGACTATAATAATTTATCTGCAAATATATATATATATATATATATATATATAAGTAAATGATGATGTTTAATTGACAAAAGAGAATTCAAAAAAAAAAAAAAAACAAGAGAATCACCATCCATTAAGGAGATGTATATGAAATTCCAATACAAAGAACAAATGTACCACCCATTTGTTAGCTAAGAAATCTAGTGAGGAGCTGACCTCTCCATGCCCATGTGTACTGTACATATGATTATAGGTAGGATCATCGGCTTTGCTCACGCCACTAGGCGTTTGATTAGGACATTGCACACTGATCTAAACACTTTGTCACATCTCTTCAATACAGATATGGTACTGGTCATGGTGATTTCCTCTCGTATCTCTTGGTATGTCAGGATGTGTCTGGTCATGAGCGTTCTAAGGTGGGCTGACAACTTCACTTAGGTTAGGTGGGCATGGGACAAGTCAACGGGGGGCCTTGTTAGGATCCTCACCCCCAAAAAACAAACTGTACGTGGGAGTTTCCCTTCATACGGCTCGAATCATTCTCAGATGCCCCGAGAGGCATCCTTTCCTTGTTTGTTGGGTTGGTTCACGCGCGCGCAAACGAGCACCCTATTCTAAAAAGCAATTGAAGCTTGCTTCTATGGCACCAATTTGTTATACTAAAAACTTATTTACACAGGATGTGAAAGTATGCAATATGACATATTGGACTTCCTCCCTCAAGGACTCTAGAAAAGTGGAGTAAAAGAGCCTAGTCTTAAATAATAATAGAAATTGGTAAATACTAAACTGTTTTGTATTTATAGTTTTTTATGCTGGGTGATAATAAGAGTGCAAAACCTAATCTCACAAAGGCAGGAAAATGGTTTACTCAATCAATCTCACATAGTGAGATTTTGCTGAATTATTATTAGCACGTTGTATCTTTCAAAAAAAAAGAAAAAAAGAGTACCACAAGTTGTGTGGCACCGTTTCCTGTAGGCGATCAGTTCTCTATTGTTTAATCATCATGTGGTGGTTATCTGTTCATTGCAATGAGATGTTTCTAAAACTGGTTCTTTTTCCGATGACATGGTAGGAGTAGGGGTGCACACGGTTCGGTTCCGGTTTCAAAAGGGATGAGAACTAAAGGTGGCCCTTTCACATGAATGGTCCATATCAACCGCTGGACCGCTTATATCGTAACCAATGTATCTATCTCCTTAACTATTCGGTTCCAGTTTTGAAACTGGAACCGAACCGTGTGCACCCCTAGGTAGGAGTGTTACCTTGAAGTGCATCATAACCATCCATGATAATTTTTATTTTTATAATGTCATTATTTTGTGCAAATGTTTTCACTATAATTTTAGTGCAAACGAGTTGTGTCGGTCCACTGATGTTCATGACATCCACCTTGGACCACCATACACGCCTTACCTTGTTTGGCCCACAATTCATTTGCGCGACAATTGTGGTGAAAACGTTGCAGTTGATCATTTTGTTTGTTTATATAGGCAGTTGGCTGGTACATGTAATAATAATAAAAAAATAACAACAACAACAGCAACAGCAACAACAACAACTGCAAAAAGTATCACTACCTCTTGTGCTATGGTAATCATAGAATTCGATCAATCCTTTTTTCTGTCGTTAAGGTGGAGAACTGAACCCAAAATCTTGCTTTCTTTATGTTGTGACTCGTGACCCAAGATCTATTTAATCATCAATCCAACCACCATTCACAAAATTTCTTTTTCTTATTCATGAATAGATCTCTTTACTACAACTTGGGAATTGGTATGATACTGATGAGAAGTCATGTGATGAGGTATTTCCATCTGCCTTCAGGAGGTTTGGGGAAGCACTAAACTGAATCATATACTTGCTGATTGTTGCAGGTATGCTCACTCTTTATGTGATGTCATTCATCGGATCTACACACATATGGAGTTCGTGTCATTTGAGGATGATGACCTAGAAGCCTCTGGGTCCTTACCCAACAGCGACAAGAATGATGGGCATCAAGCTAGTGAAGAAGAAAATGACATCGGGGGAAATGCAGGTGTCGGAACTACAGGAGTTTCCAAGAAGAACACCATGTCGGCAGAAGACGAATCTCCTTGCCTGCAGGAGAGTGACATGAAGAGTCTGCATGAAGTTAGAGATACGCTGCAAGAGCGTAGGCTAATGGAAGCTCAGGTAAGAAGGGAGAGGGCTAGGAGGTTTTCATCTTTCACGAGCTGGGGGCCGGACTTGCGGAGAGTTTGGGCCCCTAAGAATCCAATTCCAAGGGTGGTGAGAGCAAATACGGGATCTCTTTGCAAGCTGTCGGATAGAAGGAAACGGTCGCGTGGTTGCAACGATGTGGTGCTTGAGACTCCAATGGCAGGGCCGAAACACGGATGCATGAATGAGGTTAATGATAGAAAACATGCGAATTATGGGATCAACTCATGTGGTTCTGTTTCAAAGGCATTGTTCCGGAACGATGAAGATACCACAGCCAGCACAATTCCTTAACATCCGTGGGATGCCTCTCCATGCATGAATGAGGTTGTAATGCATACTTGCCAGCACCGTTCTAGCATTAGTTAGAAATGAAATCAAATGCCAAAGAGATTCTTGTCCTCATGAACTGGAGGAATTACGGATTTTGCACCAAAAAAGAAGGATTCCATGCATGTAATGTCCATAGTTTGGAGGGAGATTCTTGATCTGATTGGGCCACAATGAATGTTGGATTCTCTGCAATCTGCTGTTCGATCTTTGCCACATTCCCATTGGATGTAGATTGCTACTTTGTTCTACTCCACACTGTATATTTGTCGACCTCGGATCAAACATCAAGGTTCTTTCAACGTGGTGCGATTTTTGTTGCATACTCATCTCCCAAGTCCCAACGGAATTCAGACCCCACCAAAACATGGGCCTTGCACGAACAGAATCCCGGAAACATCAAACAGTATGTAAGAAATATGAGAATTAGGTCTTAACCAGCATATTAAATTAGAATATAGCTTTCGTTAGTGAAAAGAGATAACAAACTTTGATACTCTGGCAGAGTGTGATGGATGATACGCAGGCACCTAGAAATTACTTAGAAATTGTGTACACATTGTATAAGCAAGGTATATTAAACTGTCCGGATTATGGTCCCAGTTTAGAAGTATCATGAACCAAAAATTTCAGTTGTTTGATTGACTGTGGTATCGGTGGCCGTGTGTTGGAGTGTTGAAAAATAAAAATATCCAATGGTCTTATTTCAACAAACCAGTGTCCATGAATCGGAGATCAGGATTATTCAACCAATCTGATTTTGGAACCGTGGCTCATCGACAGTGAATTCCACGGCTTAGTCAGTTTAATTCGGATTTAATGTATGCCACGCATACAATTCCTGGGTGCCTGCATACCAAGTGTATGCTGCCGTTGTATCATTTACCTCATCTTGATTGATTTTCAACCCTGGAAATAGAAATGTTGCAGAAGTGCACTGTTTCAGACAAGTGTTGATTGGGTCACAGAGACTTGGATGTGTTGATAGAGGGTCACATAGACCTGGATCTGGATGAAGGGAAAACACAAATAGCAGCCTGATCCAAAACTTGTGTCCCCCAGGAGCTTTTTAATGGTGGGAATTCAATCCCCTACAGTGTGGTCCACCTGAGATTTGGATCTGCCTCATTTTTGGAACCATCGGTTAAAATGATCTGGAAAAACGGATGGACGTTGTGGATATACAACACATACATTGAGGTAGGCCCCACACCCACTAAGCTGTTACCCGTGTCTCACCTAATCCGCGCCCGACTTTTTGGGTGCGAGAACTGGATCACCTACAGCCGGAAATTCCTGCCCACAAAATTCTCATCTGGTTGGCCACACAGTTGGAATTAATGGACGGCCGACGGCCTGACTAAAACATAATGGTATGACCAACATGAAGAGCAGACCTTCCTGGATTTTGTGTGACGTGATCTTGATGGTGAGGCCTACCACTTGCATGGGACCTAACAGAAATAGGGTTATAAATAGGCTGGCCCACTACAATCAAAATTGAAATTTTGAATGGGCCCTTCATCAGCTTAGAACCAAAAAACAAACCATGTTGTTCTAGAACTCCAGTAGGCTAAACCATAGGAAAATAGTTGGATGGGCATGCACCACCGTCAATTTTGTGTAAGGTCTACTGTGGCGTTTATATTCCATCCAATCTATTCATTGATGCGCCTGATCTAGATGAAATTATTAAACAAAAAATCACAATATTTTGAAACTCAAGTGGGCCACACCACATGAATTGCGAGGTTTTTCTATGATTTTATACTGGGTGGCTCATCGAGTATTTAATTAACCCGATTTTGGGATCAAGGCCAAAGAAGGGGGAGGTGTTCCTGATGGACGGGATGGATTTCATGCAAGTGAAATCGTTTTCCCAATTTAGAGAAAGTGACTTGTGTAAAGGTAACTGGTCCAGGCAAATCAGGTCTTGGTGGGACACATTTACTTTTGCCGGGTCTTGGATGGGTCGGGTCCATCGAAGGATGGCCCTAATTGGATCCATTTAAAGTCAGGTCACCATCTGGTCGAGGTTGATTTTCGAAGTTCCCAAACCCGAACCGTTTAGGCGATTGGGGCCAAACATTTGGACCCAGTCCCACTTATCTGTCCTACGACCCGCGACCCGAATCCACTTGCACCGTTAATCTCTACCCTACCCGAACAAGACTCTTGACCTGTCTGGCCGACATCCGCCTCGCTGAATGTACAGTCGCGATCTCATGCAGCAGCCACCACAGTTACGTTCCTAAATCGTACACGCGATCCCAATCTCTGTGGGGCCCGCCAGTTGTATTTATGTGTAAAATTCACTCCGGGTTCCATCATCGGGCTAAAAACAATCCAGATCCATAATTCAGGTGGGCCACTTCACAGGTAACAATGATGATGGGATGCCAAACATACACCAAGGTCTGCATCTTTCATCAAACCCCCTAATCATGTAAGTTAGGACGAGATGTATATTAATCTCACTGGGGTAGGAGATTTCTATTGAGCTTAGAAAGTTTCAATGTACGGTTCAAATAAGGTTTTCTTACCAGATGGACGGAATGGATTTACATATGCAACATGGTGGGTCCCACAGATCGTGAGCGTTTTACGCAGCTGCGTAAACCAGGTGTCGTAAAGGATTGTCGCCACGTTTATAATTATACGTCAAAGACCAGATTGTGGTAGAGAAAATAAGCAGAGCAGCAGCGAGAAGAGGTAGGGTTAGGCTTTCTACGATTTCTCAGAAGAGAAAAGACATCTAGGGTTAGGGTTTCTGCAATCTTTCAACAGCAGCAGCTGCAGCTGCAGCAGCTATGCCGAAGAACAAGGGAAAGGGAGGAAAGAACAGGAAGAGGGGGAAGAACGAGGCCGACGATGAGAAGCGGGAGCTGGTTTTCAAAGAAGATGGACAGGAATATGCGCAGGTCCTTCGGATGCTCGGCAACGGCCGATGCGAGGCCATGTGCATCGACGGCACGAAGCGGCTCTGCCACATCCGCGGCAAGATGCACAAGAAGGTCTGGATCGCGGCTGGTGACATCATCCTCGTCGGCCTCCGCGACTACCAGGACGACAAGGCTGATGTCATCCTTAAGTACATGCCCGACGAGGCCCGTCTCTTGAAGGCCTACGGCGAGCTCCCGGAGAATACCCGCCTTAACGAGGGCATCGCTGCCGGCCTCGACGAGGAGGACGATGGGGCCGGAGACGACTACATCGAGTTTGAGGATGAGGACATCGACAAGATCTAGGGCTTGTTTGGTGTGGTAATTCTCACACTCTTTGGAAATATGTGGTCTCTGTGCTAGTATCTTTTTTTTTTTTTTTTTTCCTTTGATTATGGATGGGATGAAATAATTACAGCGAATTAACACTTATTTACTTTTCTTACGGTTTTCTTTGGAATACATATACACCCCGTATACTCATCATGGTTTTCATGTGGATGAGATTGGATGATTGTTGTTTTATGATGTTATGGTGATTTGGGTTTAATAATTTAATTTTCCTTCTCCTCCTTCCTCTCCTTTGTCTGGGTGGATCTTTTTTTTCATTTCTTTTGTAGATGTTGACAGTGGTGGTGGTGATGATTAGGTTGGTGCTTGTAGTTCTTTTGTTAATGGTTTCAAATTGACGCAGTGTGTCAACATTACTTGCATAACTGGTTGTGGTGTGTTAGAATTATTATTGGGATCTTTGTTTTGTTTGCTCTTCATGACTTGTGACCCACGGGATCTTTGAGCTGCACATGATTGTTCAAGGCCTATGCCTTTCTATAAACAATAGATACTTCTATTTGGTGTAGGTGTTTTCTATCCCAGCCTACATCTTAATCGTTGCCACAAATATTGTGATTTTATCATGGACTTTTGATTAAACGATACTATTGATAATAGTGCTAGATTTTCAAAATCTTGGCAGTTCTTTATTTATCACGATTATAAAATATTTAAGTCGATACTTTTATATTCATTTAAAAAAAAATAGCTAGTAAATTTTTTTGAAGAGTAAAATATTTAGTAATTGATAATAAATATTTGATGTTCAGCGAATTTTGCAGATGATCTCTGAAGATCTCCCCAGAGTTTCCTAGGCTGAGAAATTGCCGAGGACAAGATTTGTCACTGTGATCTTTGTTCCATTTGTGGACTCGTATGGGTTATACTAGTTGGAAACAGCAATCAAACCTTTTTCGTAATTAAATTCTCACACAAGATATGAGCTGAAATTTGTGAGATAAATGTGAGTTTTCCCCTTGCTATCTAAACAAGACACCCAAAAATGGAATTCAATAGTGCTTATGGAATCCACTAGAATCCATCATTGGATGCTTTTCTTGTCCAATGATCCAGACAAGCACTTAGTGATATATATATATATATATATATATATATATATATATATATATATATATATATATAGGGAAAAGGTACTATGCGCTCGAGCTCATGATAAGCTCCCATGAGGTCGAGCTGTGTGGGCCCCACCGTGATGCGTGTCAACCATCAACACTGTGCATTTGATGGGTCCCCTTTAAATTATGGAATATCCCAAAACTCAGCCGTATACGGAACTCAAGTGGGCCATACCATCTAAAATCATGTGAAGACATGCCAAAAACATATAAAAGCACTTGGTGGGGCCCACCTGAAATTCATATGTGTCTGAAACTTGGTCTGAACCCTCATCCAAGTGGGACACACATAATGGATGGGCTGGATTTGTAAACCACATCTCGGTGGGCCCAAAAAATGATTATGAATGTTTTAATGGTGCACGGCCCCTCTCAACTTCTGTATATGGTGTGGCCCACACAAGTAACATATTGGCTTGATTTTTGAGACCTAGGCCCAAGATGGAATGGTGCATCTGACTGATGGGGTAGATGTTTGAAACGCATCACGGTGGGGCCCACACAGCTCGACCTCATGGGACGTTCTCATCAGCTCGAGCGCACAGTACCTTTTCCCATATATATATATATATTTGTATCTAAGCTTTATTCTTCCAGGACCCAATTTGCAAGGTCTGTTGGAGTGGGGATAATGGCTTTAGAACCCTATTTACAAGTTCTGTTGGAATGGGGATTATGGCTGTAGAACCCAATTTACAAGTTCTGTTGGAGTGGGATTATGGCTTTAGAACCCAATTTACAAGCTCGGTTAGAGTGGGGATCATGGCTTTAGAATCCAATTTTACAATTTCTGCTGGGGTTCGGATTGTGGATTTTTAGAGCCCAATTTTACAAGCTCTGTTGGGGTGGGGATTATGGCTTTAGAACCCAATTTACAAGCTCTTTTGGCATGAGGATTATGGCTCTTTAGAACCCAATTACAAGTTCTGTAGGAGTGATGATCGTGGCTTTAGAACCCAAGTTACTAGCTCTGTTGGAGTGTGGATCATGGCTTCAGAACTCAATTTTACAAGTTCTGTTGGAGATGGCTTTCTCCCCTGACCCATGTCGAGACTAGTGATAGACGTAATGGTCGATAAATTGCTTTCTACTTGGTGTCCACCTACTTGACTCTGAAACACAACTATGGGGCAGGGGTGGCAAGATTTAACATGCTGGAGACTGAACTTCTGTTGCTACCCATAACAATACATGAGTGAGGATAGCAGTGCAGCTGCAAGGTATAAAGAGTAAGAAAGAAAAGTAAGGGAGGGGGGGATTCAACACTAAAATGTGGAGTTTCGTGGGTCCCACATGCTTTCATTGAAATAAGGTGTAGAAAGCCTAAAAGAGCTTGAACGAGCATGATTTTCAGGTTCAGTGTTTTTTTTATTTCCTGGCAATGGTTTCATTGTTAGATGTCGTAGGCATTTCTGTTGGTTTGGTATCTTATTTCACCTTAAAGCATGTCAAGTAGGTTTAGGGCATGGGTTGGCGTATAAAGGTGGAGAGTAAGGAGGGATTTAGGTATCTCCTCTAGGAAAGAATTTTATGGGATACATGTCGCTCCTTTTTTTTTTTTTGGAAAGGCAAATAATTATATTGAGAAAAACCTGAAGGCAGAACAATACAACACACAGGAACAGGGATAGAAAAAAATAACCTTAGCGAGGATCCCAATCCCTTGTGAGGGAGAACACCTTAGACAGCTGCCGAAGGGGGGCATTAGTATTCCTGAAACAGCAGTCATTCCGCTTCCCCCAAATGGTCCATAAAACAACAAGCAACAAGTCTCCACTTTTTCCCACAGGCATACTGTCATGCCAAGCCAATCCCACAGGCATACTGTCATGCCAAGCCAAAAAAAAGAAAAGGGTATGGTCCAAGAAAGGTGATAAACTTGGAAAATACTATACCAATTCTCATCAACGAAAGGGCAGCGAAGGAAAAGGTGCTCGGCAGATTCTGCATCCTTCTTGCAAAGGATACAAATGTTAGGAATGGGCATCCCATGCTTGTGAAGGTTGTCGACGGTGAGAATTCGATTCTGGCCCACTAACCGTGCAAAAGCCGCTACCTTCGGTGGGGCACCATACGACCACACCAAACCGCAATGGTGAATATTCGAGAAGGGGCTTCTACGGCGAATACAATCATTTAAGGATTTAACAGTGAAGGAGCCTGATTTTTCTCTCAGGCAATGAATGGAGTCTGATTCTTCCGGGACCAGTGCAACACCTTGGAGACAAGAAAGAAGTTTGCAAAGCTCATCTAGCTCGATATCATTCAGGTCACGCCTACAAGGGGGAAGCCAGACCCCTTCTCCTTCCAATCGGGAAAAGCAGTCCGCCACAGAAACGGTGTCCGAAATGCTGAGGGCTGTGAGGTTAGGGTAACCAGGTATCATCCCAAAAACGGATCCTATAACCATCTCCTAAGGGCAACCCAATGCCATCCCAAACTTGCTGGTCTAGCTACACAATCGATATCTAGATGGCCGAGGCATAGGCTTTGCGCAGAGACGAGTGCTTAGATTTTCAGCTGAAAGGGGTAGTGCCATATTTGCCTGCTACAATTGACCGCCTCAAGATGCAATCATCACACCCAAATCTCCAGATCCACTTGCCGAAAAGGGCTTGATCATGTCCTCCAACTGCCCGATGCCTGCTCCACCTTCCAAAGCCAGTTTGCACACTTCATTCCAATTGCATAAATAGAATTTTTGTTTTTAAAAGCCGCACCATTCCATACAAAGTCCCTTCTCAGGTTCTCTATCTTCGAAATCACTATTTTGGGGCACTTGAGTAACGAGTAGTAGTATAGTGGAAGGTTTGAAAGGGCCACCTTTATAAGGGTCAGCCTGCCTCCAAGGGAGAGGTGTCTACTTGTCCATGGAGACAGTTGTTGCTCCATCCTTTCTAAGACCATGTCCCAAAGATGCTTTGGGGGCTTACCTATACACAGTGGCAAACCCAAGTAAGAGGATGGGAACGAACCACATGGAGGCCAGCACAAAAACCTCTAACTCTGAGAGATGAATACCCAAGACCTCACATTTGGAAATGTTGACCTTCAGGCCCAGTGCTACTTCACAGCACGTAGTAATTTTGCAAAGATTATCAACCATAAAATCTTTTCCCACAAGATAAGTATGTTGTCTGTTAAGCGCCATCTAGTCTCGTGCTTCATCATCTCTAAGGTTTCTTAGGAGTGTTATATCCCACAGTAAAGAACCTCCCAAAGAAACATGACATTCCGCCACCTTCATCTCCCTGTTCACGGCAAGACTGAACAAGGAGGGAGAAGATCTTGCCTAATGGATTTTCTCCCTCTTTGTTCATCTTCCACCCCACCCTCACTACCCCCAGCTTTCAGTCAAATGGATTTCTCCTCCTGAGGGTCGGGTGGAAGATGAACTTTGATGGGGTGTCTGCTGAACCCTGGCTTCTGCGTGTTTCAGAGGAATTCTGAAGTTGATCATCATTGAAGGGTTTCTCGGCAAACATCATCCATTGGGAGAAATCAAGAGTAGAACCTTGGGGCTCGCGTCATCTTTAATGAAGAAATTAGGACCCTCACCTCTAGATTAAACATTTTGTTTACTCTTGTGAGGGGAGAGTCAAATGACTTCAGCCGAAACTCTAGCATTAGAAGCTTCTATCTGATCGGCTCTTGTTATTTGGAATTCTATCCTCCAACCAGTGTTCGAAATATCGGTATCGCTACTAGTTTTGCTGGCTGGCGATATGGAAACAATATCGATATCACCGATAACTTGAAATGCAGGGAAACATTAGAGAAACATGGGGAAAATAGTGGTATTTTTCAATGAAACTTCAAGAGATGCTAAAATACGCATATTTAGGAATAGAAAAATTGCAAAACAAAAAACAAGAAAAAAGTATGTATAATATATTTTCATTTAATGGGGGCCTAAAAGCATGTGCTATCATAAGAAATCATTCCAATCATTCCATCCATGTCATGTATCCATCTAACCTTACCCATTCAAACGCCCGTCGATATTTTAAAATTCGACAACACATGATATATTTCGCTGAGATCTCTTAAAAAAATGATATTTCGATGAGAAATCGTCGATAATTGGAAAGGAAATGAAGGATTGTAGTCTCAATATCGCCATGTAGCAATAACGATAATATCGTCAATAGATTGAACAATGCATACAACCATGCGCCCATTAAAAAAAATTGAAATAGAAATTTATGTAATAAACAAATTTTTAGCGATATCAATACATTGACGACATTATCAAAATATTCAAAATATCACTGATACACTAGCGATACAAGTGACACCTTACCGGTTGAAAATATTGGACATACATTAGCGAAATCGATACATTGGCAATATAAGCGACACCTGGAATTTACACAGTTGAAAATATTGGTGATACTTGGCAATACATCGCCGATTCCTGAAATTTCTGACACTACCATTGTTATCAATATAGCGACCTGTGCTGTTGGTATCTCTGAGCTGGAGATACGGATAATATCGGTGATATTTCGATAATATTGGAGATACTTTAAACACTGCCTCCAGCTAAATTAATTAAATTCTGTTGCTTGCTTCAAAAGAAGAAGAAGAAGAGATTGGATGGTGTATCGAAACATATGCAGTTAAGATCTAAACATAAAGTGTGATAATTTGTGTTTGTGTTTGATAATAAAGTGTAATTTAACCATTTTTTTTATAGATCCAGTAGAAATCTTTGTACATAAGCTTACTGTGCACATACAAGATGCACCTACGTGTCTAAGTGCATCAAAAACCATATGGTTTTGGCACCCTTCGACATGTTGGATGGGCATCTGTGTTAAACTCAAACATACATACATAGCTTAGAACACATATTGACAAGATGTGTATGTTAAGCTCAACTAAGGACACTGAGACCCATATTGTTTCTTAAGCTTGACATACAAAGCTTAGAACACTGACGCACATTGTTTAACATACGATCAGATCTAGTCTCTTATAAAAAATTAATTCAGAGATATGACATTGCATTCTGGCATGGTTTTTGCTCTCCGATGATTGTCCCTGGCATTAGGTATTTTTAGGACTTGCATCAGTTCTCAATACTGGGTTTGTCCTTGCCTTAGACCTTGTTACATCTCCTTCAACATATTGGAAAATTATTTGTTATTATTACTATTTTACCAAAACATTGTTCACTTGATCGAAAGAAATTATCTCTATCAACAAACCCTCATCTATGTTCTAAAGAAACATTTTTCTATTATAGGGAAAGAAAAAACGAGAAAAAACTGGAAAAGGACTGTAAGAGTTCCTGCCATGCCTTTTAGCTCCCTCCCCATGTAATTCATAGTTACATCGAAATTCTGAAGGAGAAAAACGGTTAAAACCCTTTTCTTAAAGAGGTGTGCTAGAATACATTCACATGTGTTGCAATTGGATAGGTTGGAACCTCAGCCTTTGGATCTGGGTCATCTTCCAATGATTGAAAACCATTTGTATGATGATTCTCACTTTGTATGACTTTATAGGATATAAAGTAAAAGCTCTAAATTGGATTATTTCAACCCTTCGATGGTTTGGCTCTTTTGCTTTCAACATGGACGGTCACTGACAGTAGAAATATTTGATCTGAGAGTTTTTTTGGGCATCCCCCATCCAAGGGGAGCCCTGTCACATTAATGGTTTGGGTCATTGAGGAAAACCCAAATCTAAACAGCTAAGTCCCATTGGAATGTATTTTAGCAAAAGGTTCTTATGTGAATACAACCAACTAATTACCTGGTGAGATGAAAAATAAATAACATGCGTCTTTTCTGTGAAAAAAAAAAAAAAAAAGATTTAATATCTTTGTTTGGGAGAAATAAATGCCCATAAAAATTTGAAAAGCTGGGAAATGGAAATTTGTTTCCAAGGCTACTTACCTTTATTTATTTATTTATTCTCAAAGGGGGGAAAAGTAATTTTTCCATGGAAATTGATTTCATTTCTGGAGTTATCTACATTATGGGAAAATTTGTGGTGTACAAACCGTTGATGTGTCTAGGTTTGAAATTGGTGTGTTATGTAAACGTATTGTTAACCACTGATACCACTACATATTGCCCCCTATCACCCTGCATCAGACTGTTTTGGGTCAATATGCCTGTATCATTCATGGGGATACCTGTAGATATTGATACATACCAGTTGGGATGATGATACTTGAAGATATTGATACATAACAGTTGGGATGATGATACTTGAAGATATTGATACAGACCAGTTGGGATGATACTTGAAACCTTACTTTGGCATTTGATCCATGGATCCGGACTTTTAGAAGATGAAGCTGTAATTTCTAAAAGATTGGGCCCTTGAAACAACTGAAAGCTCTTGATCTGTGGTTTGATGTGTATGAAATTCAAGTAATCTTCAAAGCCCCCATGGAGTGGGCACTTTGTTGTTGGGTTTGTGGTCTGTCTTGTTGGTTGGGATGTGTTAAACTAATGTAATGTAGGTTTTACTTTGTGATGCTTTATTTATTGCGTTGGGGGGATTATTTTTGGGACAATGGGTTTCTACTATCCCTGCATACTTCTGTTATCCACTTGGATGTCTAAGGATTGTTGAGATAATTAAGGGCGTGTTTCTGGTGCCGCTGCCTCTCGGAAGCATGCTGACCTTTGGATTAAAAAATTGTGACGTGTGCGAGGTGGTCAATCACCACCTCTTAAAATGTGTTCAGATATGAATTGGATGGCATACATATGCAAGCTAGAGCCCAAAATGGGTCCAGATATAAAACTCCCATTTCGATTGGAAACCACCTTGATTTTGTGGCCCGTTTTGAAATCCATCTGAAATTGTTGACTCTAAAAAGGCATCGATGAAGAATCTAAACGGCCCTCAAAAATCCTTTTGATGTACAGTTAATGGCAATGATTTGTGTGGTGGAATGTTGTCCAAACAAAACCCAAGTTCGTTCTTGATGTTGATGACTGGACGGTTGAGCAACAGATGGGGCGTTTAAATGGGTGGGTCCGCAGTTCCGAGTCATAGTTACGCCAGGGCTGGCCCATCGTGTGAATGAGTAGAACCGTTCCAGCAGCAATCCCAGGCCAGTCATTTATAATGAACTGGCCCCAACTGAGCGTGGGGGCCCTTGCTTGTAACCATGTACATTGGTTAGCTTTCAACTACTTTATACTAGATAATGCTTGCCTTTTGTTTTACATATAGGGGTGAGAGCTGCAAACATGTGGTAGGGTCCATTTGGCATGCTACGCCCTTGCCTGGATAAGATCATCTTATGATGATAAAGTGAGCATGGATGACTGGATGTGCAGTTTTGGGCACTGACACTCTCTCCATGTCAAATTTTCTTATAGATGGCATACAAACATCTAGGCGATCACCACAATAATGGTAAGGCATCCCCAGCCCCCACTGTTCACTACATTGTGGCCCACCTGAGTTTTGGATGAGCCTTGGCTCATTTTGGAGGGGAAGGGGAAGGTTTCATGGATTCACTACATTTTTTCCTCCCTCAAAATGGCGCCATGCAAGGAACTCTAAAAATTGGATTTGGGGTTGGGCCCGGACTATCCAAAATTATATCCAAGTTTCTAGAGCATTTACATGGTCGCCACTTTGACACATGCATTTTGGGTAAATGGGCTTCTTACATGCATGAGATTTGCAGACCTAATCCAGTGCTAGAATAACCAAAACACACATTATTCTATTAAAGCTATTGAACCTAACCCACCCCAAGTTAATGAACCTATTCTTCGTGCAACTTAAAAACCCAAATTTCAGCCGGGTTTCTTAATTGAGTCCAGAAAGTTGGATTCCCACCTGTCAGAATCCGTTTAGTTCTACAGGCTGCTGGAGCATCTAGACAGCCCACCCCTAGTTAATAGAGTACTCGTCAAAATAGTTGGATTTCTTCTTTCTTTCTGTTTTTTAAGAATCGAACCATAAGCATAATGTGGGAGCTCACTGAAAAATGAAGGCTCGAAATAAGTAGAGATCCATTTCCCTAACAATATTAGGTGAATAGAAACACAGTAACCAAAAGCATACTAAAAAATAGCTTACTTAATCCCAACGTAATAGAGATGCCACCCATCGGGGCCAGATCTGAACTGACCAGATTTAGTCCACCAAGGGGACGGTGAAAAAGAGCTCTTTCACATCAACATCTCAATCTTGCATTTGGGAGATTCAGGCATTATCATGTGCCTGCCTGCGCAGCCAGGACATGAAATAACTCCCCAAGTGAAAAATATATAAATATACATATATATAACAATAATAAAACAGAAGATGGAAAGATGAAGGGATTTATAAGGAGGAAAAAAAAGCGTTGCAAGAACTACAGGAAATTTCTCCAAACTCGTCACCACATTTACATACCTTCCAACAACAGCAGTGGGAGAAAAAACAATCCGTTTTTTCCCTCAAAATTACAAAAAACAATACCCCATACCCGCCTGAAACCAGATCCTTTTCTTTTATAAAAAAGAATGGTTATAAGTGTAGCAAGGTACCATCCGAAACCGATACACATGGCCTGATACGTTATCAGTGTTGTCCATGAACGATACAACTGTGCGCTGCATCAGCCCAAAACAGCCCCTGTCCAGAGAGCATTGTGTGGCTGTATCAAATGGTGAATAATATGGTACCCGATACAATGATTTTAGACCTTGAACAAGAAGCATCTAAACAAAAAGCAAAAGGAGAAGAACCCACCCAATCCATACCCATCCTTCCTATTTGTATGCAATGTGTATATGGGGAGGTGTGCAGCTGCAGCGGATTGCAGGCAACTCATGATATTTGGAACCAACATCCTCTCACTGCTTCTTGATGGTGAGCTCCGCCCTCAGGTGAAGCATGCCATTGATGAAGTAGACGCTGTCTTCTGCCATGAAATTTGTCCATGCCTGTGCAAACAGGTTCCTGTAGCCAACAGCCTTCCCACCCGTGAAGGTGTAGTTCCCCTTGTACTTGCTCACAAACTCACCCCCGGGCTTTGTCCTAGCCGCAAACTCATAGTCCACTGCAAAGCTCACCGAGCCCTTCTCCTGCATCCCCAGGAAGAGCCCAAAGCAGTGGAATGAACTCTGCTGGTCCATGTTGCAGTGGGCAGACAAGAAGAAGCCCTGGCCGCCCAGGTGGAAGGCCTGTGAGTAGACGCGGCCCGACGGGAAGAGGTTCCCGCACTCCTCTCGCCTAAGGTCAAGGTAGACGATGCACTGCTGGTGGGGCATCTCAAACTCCACCACTTTCACGGGACGGTACTTGTAGGCCCGCTCGATGTAGCGCTTGTTGGTGGACTCCTCGGAGACAAGGGCCCGCTGGCGGTGCGGCGTCTCAGCCTTGAAAGAGAGGGCCTCAAGGACAACCCTGGTAACAACCTCATTGTCAAAATCAGCACAGGTGAGGACTTTCTTCAGCTTCCGGCAGGTCATGTAAGGAAAACGGATGAAATTGATGAGGCGTGATCCAAGGACCTCACGCCGATCTTCCAGCCTGGGGTACTGTAACCGGGCCCACTTCAGCACGAAGTCATAGACTGCATCCTCCGATGCCACTTGAAGATCGTCACTTCCCAATATCGCCTCAATTCCAGCAAGGGGTAAGTTCAGCACTTCGTCTGGGAACCTGGAGAGTTTCCTTTTATGTCAGAAACATACAGCATTAAGACCCCAAAAACTAGACTAGACAGGCAGTCCAGCCAGGTCGACTCAATTGGATATTCATTAGTGAAATGATAATGTTTATATTAAAAAATAAGGTTTTTTGCAAATTCCCAGGTCAATAATAGGCACTTGCAAACAAAAGTTGGTTGGACCACAAGTTACAAAACACCCAGTGAATAATTTTCGACCTTTCATGTGTGTGCAACATCTGACCCATCCAATAGGTTCCCTCCATCATGAGGATTAACTTGTGCAAAAATAGGCCACAAATTTTCATCAAGTGCACCACATTTGTATTTTACCATGTATCAACGCATTGTTTTCAAGGTGTGGCCCACCTGATGAGTAGATAGGGATGAATTTTGCATTAGGTAATTATCATAATGGAGCCAACCTATTGGAAGGGATGGATTTTACATGCACTTAACGGGTCAGATGTTAACCGTTGGGTGGACCGTAGCTTATGGCCACATAGTTAACTCACCATTATTACAAATACCCACATCCGGTTAGTTTTTCTTAACTTCCATTAGTAACCAATATAAAATGACAAAAATGCCAATATGGAACATACTACAATTTTCCTCCACAGGAAGAACATAAACCCTTTTATTCTCCTCCACATGGAATACACAACAAAATCATTTTATTTTGGGTTTTTTGAATTAAATAGAGAAATGTTCAGTAGGGTTAGTTTTATTGTTTTTTCAAAATATGTCAAAAAGTTAACAGCCGTTAGAAAAGACTTAACCGAAAATGGGTATTTGCAGTAATCACAAATTATAGATGCAGTTATTTGCAAATGCATTTATTTTTATGTAGGTATTTGCCATTAATCTATCATTTAGGTAGTTATCGCAGAAAACCCAAAAAACTAAATTGGTAAATGACTATATGAGTAGGACTTGATGAGTCTTCTCGACTTGGGACCCTCTCATAAGCAAGTTTCCCAGTGACTCGGCTCAAAATCTCACAGAGCCAGGTGACTCAGGTTTTGAGTTGAGTCCGCAACTCACAGACAGACTTGCAGGCAGAGATAATTGGATATAGAGACCCAACCCAGAGACAAGCTTGCAGGTAGAGATAATTGGACAACTTGTCAGAGGAGATGGCAGCTGGGATTAATGACTCAAAACAGAGACTGAAATGTGTGCTCTTCTCCGCATCAATCAGACCACTGTTGGGGAAATGGTGGGTGAGCCAATGTCACAAGTTGGATCACGAAGGGAAAACTAGCACTCCCATGCCTCACCCTGTTTGATTGGATGGTCTTGTCTGGAGAGTTTCTATATCAGGTTCCAACTATACTTTGACAGAGCTAATGATAAGACAAAAACATCTTCTGCCAAAGACACTGTTTAACATTTTGAATATCAGCAATCTTGCAACCATGGACGTGCACGTGCCTCAGGTAAAGAGCATTCTATGTATCTCACAGAATAAAGCCATTCAAATAAACGAGAAGGTCTCAAGTCCAACTGGTTGGACCGCAAGTTAAGATCCACCCAGTGTATAACTTCCAACCTTTCATGTGGGTGAAACGTCCAGCCCATCTAATGGGTTGGTGCCATCATGAGGATCACCTAGTGCAAAAATCAGTCACATCCACTCATTGGGTGGACAACACTTGCATTTTTCTATTTATCAATGGCTCAATACTGTTTTCTATAGTATGACCCACCTGATGAGTAGGTGGGGCTGTGTTTTGAACTAGGTGATTTTCGTGGTAGGGCCAACCTATTGGAAGGGTTGGGTGTGGCATGCACTTAATAGGGGGTTGAAGTTGTCCATCGGGTGGATACTTGCTGTCTAACCGGTTGTACTTGGGACCTCCAAATAAATAACAATGTAATAGCAAATAACACAAAAGAATGGGGTAATTTCTGTTCTCTCTAATACGTCTTACGAAATTCTCCAACTTGAAAATTTCCACTTATGAAGTTTACAGGGAAGATCTTTTTCGAATAAATAATGAATTTATGCAAATTATTTAGTAGTTCTTCACTAGTTAAAAAGTGATAAGAAGAAAGAACAAAAAGAAATTTCATTTGTTTCCTTGGGGACTGCTTGGGTATGGTGGTGACATCTAAACCTGGATGTGGAAAACCCCCCTCTGAGAATTGGTCCATGTGGAAATGGAGAAAGGACAGGTGTCACTGTAGGTTGTTAGTTTTTTGAACCAATGTCGATGGTCAACAGTGAGATGTATCTCGCATTATCATGGAAATCTCCATGGATTAGCTTTTTCTGGATTTTCTGGATTCACAGCTAATGCATCACCAAATTCTTTCGCCAAACCCATACTTTTCAAGGATGAATTCTGTCCTAGAAAGCAAAAGGTCAAATGAAAAGGAACAAGGACTTGATGGGAATAGGGACTTACTTGGTTATGTCCTTGTACCGTGTGGCAAGGTACTGCTTGGCTGCATCAGTCAAAGGTTGGACTGCATCTGCCATCAAAACACTGGAGGGAAGCTCCAGATACAGCAATGCAGATTCTGGTGTCATGGGTAAGTTCCTCAGCAACCGGCTGCAGTACCTCATGCATGAAGCAACCTCAAACTTGTCTGCAGCCATTAGCACATCCAACAATGCAGGAGCTGTAGTTGTCGTGAGACTCTCAGTATACATAAAATTCAGAAGATCCATGAGGGCAGCTTCCTCTGTATCGGATAAAAATGTAGCAAATTAATTCCACTGAATCTGCATTTCGCCTTTTGATTACCACAAAAACAACATGCGACCATGCATAAGAGTATCCAATGTAATACAAGATTATGCAGATTGAGAAACCCAACTCAACTGTATCTCAGGAGTCTGAAGTCTATGAACTCAAGGACTCAGGTACAACAAGCACTAGTCAACCACATGAAGCCATTCGAAAGCTATGGCAGCCAACTTCTAGTTTCCAATTCAATTGCATATTCGTAAGGCTTGGTGCTTCTTTGCACATTTAACTTGCATGCTGATTTTTCTTATTAGGAGCACACAGACTAAGTTTGCATGTGTGCATATACATATATATACATATATAATATATGTGTGTACATGATTATACAGTGGCACACTGCGATATGGACAAAAATTGCAAGATCTGAACAGTCAGGTTACACTAAAGATGCGGCCCAAAAGTCAAGCTGGTTCACTGGTCATGATTAAACAGTGTATGAAACAAATGGATGGCTGAAACATGTTTTTTTAGTCTTTTAAACTAGCCAGACTTTTACACTAGCCCACCTTATGACTAACCAACCTAATTTTCAGGCCCAGGTGATGTGATCAGCTGATCATCTGATGTATGGCTTGTATATTGCATGTGTAGATGAGCATGGCTATATAACATGCTCAATTACCCAAACTGAAGCATATAAAACATTGTGATGTAAGCTGATTCACTGCACTGCCTAAAATTATATAATAAAAGGAAACTACAATTCAGGTAAATAAAGAAATGCTGGAGACAGTTATTCACTGATTATGAAGTTTTGATAGAAGCACAACAAACTTTATAGCAGCATTTGCCAGCAAACAACTAGAAAAACAGAAATTAAATAATCAACCTTGTATGTTATGATGAAGGAGAAATAAAGGAGCGATAGTAAAATAATTCTTTTGTATTACCTGAGGCACTAATTCGTAGAGTAACATGTCGCTGCTCTGTTTCTTGCATGCCATTTGAGAAAAGCTTCAAAAGAGTAGCAGGGAATTGAGTTGTTTAGGAGAGGGACGATGGAATGATGACATAAATAAACTTTTGATCTTACCTTGTAGAAAAATGGACTCTTGGCAGCTAGAATTGGTGAGCTGATGTGTATCGTTTTAACTCTCAGAACAGTAGAACAATCCATACTCCAAGATGAATCATTACTATTGGCAGCTTCATCGCCTACAAAGCAAATAACAAAGCATTGCACATTCATATGATAAGGGGAAAAAAACTAAAAACTGAAAATTGTGTTGGTTTGCTTTGGGTCTGCAATGCATGTTTGGTAAGGAAGGAACACGATAATATTAGATTTTATTGCAAATATCAAAATTCTGATCATTTTAATACCATGCAAGTGCAAGTCCTAAACAATTTGACCAGGCTTATAGGCTCTAGTAGTGGACAAGAAAAGTGCATAAAACCTTCAGGATTTGCATTCACCTTTACCGCTCGGTGGCTATGTGCAGACTTATTGTGAAAGAATATCCTTTCAGGCACCAAAAATAATGATGATGATGATGATTATTATAGAAGGTATGCCTTTTCGCACGAATTTGCCAATGAGGACCAGTCCGAAGACAATTTTACAAGCATGGAATGATAAACAGATCTTGATTCAGGCGCCAATTCCAAGTTTAATGGCCACACGACAGCATATTCGGCTCTTTCTTTGAAGATTTATGCCTTGTACTGCAAAACTGGAAGCTTAGGATTTTAGTTTCTCTATTTGTCATTTGATATAGTATCTTCCAGTTCCAGTACATCATCATCATCATCCAAGCCTTATTATCCTAGCTAACTAAGGTCAGCTACATAAATCCGGTTACACCATCTCACTCTATCAAAGACTATATCCTTAGTTAAAACCAAATGATGAGGGCATTCAAGCACCATACCAGAGGAGGGTTGAGCCAGTCTCTTTATGACTAAACGATCATTACATGGGGCCCACGTGGCCCAATTCACATTCTTAGCCACGTTGAAGACCCCACATGCATGTTCGTACATCTTTGAAGACCCCACACTAAAAAGATGCACGTGGGCTGCATATAGGAGCTTGATGAACACATCGGACCATTGGATTGGAGATGATGATCGGACCATTAGATCATCATTATCGGACATCTTAATCGTGGACCTCCATGGGCCACAAAATAATTTAGTAGTTTAGATTGTTTACATGCTTGTTATTTTTGGTATACCTTATATTTTTGTTGAGATTAGGAAGTTAGGAACAACTTTTAATTTATTAAGTGTCTTTATGTTGAGAATCTTATCTGAGAGCATCTTTTTGTAAAAAGACTTTTTTGAGACTATAAAAGAGAAAAATGGGTGTGTGAAGCCCCAATGCCATTATTTTAGAGGAAAAAAAAAACTACGTTTTCTCTTCTCCATGTGATTTGAAGAATACTCCATATGACTTGGAGCTTGGGTGTGGTATGATTCAATTCCCCGTTCAACGGAAGTGTGAGGCTTCCATCTATCATCTTCATTTTCTCTTCCTTTCTGTCCAAAGATGTATTTTTCCAAAAAAAAAAAAAACGTCATTTCTCATCTTTCATCATATCCAAGACCATCCAAATCATCTTTTTCTTCAACTTTTCATCATCCAACTTCAACTACAATCGAAATCAACCATTGAGGACCCAAAAACCCTAGCCAACAACCTACACGTGAGAGCTCCTAAGCTAACCGTATGGACAACTGCTCAATCCTTTGATTTTCTATTGCTTCCCTCATCAAAACCGGTTGATTCCCCATCCATAACTCTACCTTAAGCCCTAGATCCCTAATTTCCTATTTTCCCCAATTTCTAAAAACCATAATTCCAAAATTCCCAAGAACCCTAATTTTTCAATTTTCATATTTTACACTTCCTAACCCTAATCATAAAATCTACAAATGTCCCTTGAGTGTGGAATGTGCCTATGCTAAATTGGAAGTTTTATCCTTCCAACGGGCCTAATTTTAATTGATTTATGTAATTTCTTAGCATGCGGATATGTGATTAAGTTAAATCAGATTTTATTTCCTATTGTTTACTCTTAATTACTTAGTGTGTTAGCATATTTTGTTTATTGAATTATTTTATGGACTCTTTCATAATATTTACGTTGCATGCTAACATTAAATCATGTGTCCTACATCACCATAGGTTTGCGGGTCCATTTTACCTCCACCCACATCCTTTTCAGCCTTCCCCCTGCCCTTTTTTAATAGCCATTTGATATAGTCTCCCAAGGTCTAGGACATCATCATCATCATCACCCAAGACTTATTATCCTAGATAGCTGGGGGGTTAGCTAGATAAATCCGGTTACACCATCCCACTCTAGCAAAGACAGTTAAAACCATAGGATTGCAGGTCCATTTTCCCTCCACCCACCTCCTTTTGGGCCTTCCCCCTGTCCTTTTTTAATAGTCTCTTCTAGTAACTCTGATAATAAAAATCCATCATTTCTATATGACAAGGTTAATGTTCACAACAACGCAATCTCACTCTAGATTCCAGTAAATAGGCAGGAAATTGAAATTAACAGCTGTCTCCAGCTTCATAGTTAGGAAATGAATAAATATATAAACGAACCACAATTTCCAGCTTCAGGTGAGGAAAAAGGAACAAAAAACCCACGGACTGGCATTCATGCAGATACAAGTGATGTTGAAATGAGTGGGCATTTACTGGCTTGTGCAGCATGCAACTTACACGAATCCATCCATTCCCATCATTTTTTTTCTTTTTTTTGGGTGTGTGGGTGGGTAGGTAACGAAGAGTAATGAGTGAATGCTGAGTATTCTAAATACCTGAAGGCGTTTCTTCAATCATTGCCTCAGCATCCTCATCTTGATTTTCATATACGACGCCATCTACAGTGTCAGGCTGGTCGCAGTTCAAAATATGATCCTCACGGTGGACAGAAAGCTCCACAGCTGAGATGAGGGGTAAAAAGCAGTGGTGATCAACAGTCAGTTCCCATTGCATACTGACAAAAAGATAGAAGATGCAGCCCGCATATGGATGCTCATGCAGAACCAGCAAATGGTGTAACAAGAGTGAATAAACAAAATAGTTCAAAGAAAACAGACTGTGGGTGCAGCAGGGATGCTTCAATGTCACTAAATGTCACGGAAGCAGAGCAGAAGACAGTATAAATAGAAATACTGATGTAAGGAATGACGAAGAGGAAAATAGATGCAACCAACAGGCAGTTTGATCTCAAAATTTTACCGCATTCACATGCATAGTGTATTTTAAATTGCAACTCATTTTAGTGCTGAGCAAATGAATATCTCATTCCAGCGTGTTTCTAACTTGTTTAGACTTTAGAGTGGGTTTGGTTGCACCAAATATCATGAAATTTCATGATTAGTCGGTCTAAGTTGGTGCAATATTTCATGATATTTGGTGCAACCAAACATGCCCTAAAATATTTTCCAACTCATATAACACACTCCCAAACAAATGAAACATCTAATGCCTGAAAGAGCTGTCCCATGTGTGCTGCTCCAGTATTGAGATTCTAAATGATGAGAGGACATAACAACGTATCTTCTTGATCGGTGTCTACATTTTCTCGCTCCAAAACTAACATCTCTTCTTATTTCTTTCCAAGAAATCCCTAATTTCAAAATTTTGAATTGTGCTTTACAAATCCCGAGTCTTGAAGTATTTGATCATTGTGCATGACCCACTAAAGACAGCTTGCACAATGGGACAAATGTCTGGATTTATGCACATCTACGCCATGTGTACTGTTGATGTGTTGCACTGCTGCTAATAATCCCTTTTAGTGTAGCAAAAGCATACTGAAGCACTAATTTTAACCAACAAAAAGAAAAGAATCTATTATGCAGAAGACTGTTTCATAATTTCTACATAGTGCCAACCCCATCATACATGTGGCTGTTTGATCCACTAGGCCGCTATATTGATGGTCTACATACCAAAAGTCATAGTTATTGGATGACTCTAACCATAGAATTGGCTTGAGTTTTAATCCATTAGGTGTGGAATGTTGATTGATGATGCAACGAAATGGCCACAAAAGCTGGTTGATCAAAGATATTATCAATCCTACAATTCAGATTGTCTTGATTGATGATCTGGACCAAATCAATGGTTCGATGATCGGTTGGATAAGATCAACGTTCAAATTGTTGGGCCTATGGGATCAATCTTATAATCATCAATTTCGTAGGTTTTATTCATTTAATTAGTCTTTAGGGTGAGATTGAATCATGATTTAGTTCATAAATTTTGTTTTGTATTTTCGTTACTTTCTTGGTGAGCCACTTTTGGGGTACCAAAAGATGTTTAAATGAAATGAAATTGGTCCCGTTTAATAGCCCATTGGTTAAGCTTTCAAACGAGCTCAAGATCATGCAATTCTGGGTCGTTTGGGCTATGTTATGAAGGTGTGATGCATTATTATTATATTTATAGAATAAAAATTAAGTTTTCGTTTTTTTTTTCTTTGGTTTGTTTGGTAGAAGATTTGGAGAGGTTCTTCTTTTTTTTTTTTCAGTCTGTAGCATTTGGCTAGAGAATTGTTGGGTTCCTTCCCACAATTTCTTTCTTCTTTTCTTTGACATATTTGCATCCCCTTTCAGGGTATGAATTACTCAATTCCAGATTAGCAATCCACTTGTCAGGCCAATGATCAAATGGTTACCACCATCAATTGCCCTGCTTTCTAGAATATCGACCATTCACATGGTGGCCTACAAAGTCAACGGCGTCGATCATAGTACACGTGCGTGTGTGCAACAGAGATGTGCGTACACCTGATTGTAGCATTAAAATTTTAAAAAATAAAAATAAAAAGAAAAAGAAAAAAAAGAAACGGAATCATAAATTAAAGGATAAAGAAGGAGACAAGGAGGAATTTTCCAAAATGGAAATCGAACGTCCGTTACCATTTTCTTTCTTGATCTCCTCTCTCCTCCTCTTGCGATTCCTGGCCCACTCGGCGATACTGCCGCAACCCTCGCCATCGGATTTGCACTCGGGAAGCTCCGCAGCGATCTCGATCCGGAGGACCCGATCGGAGAAGATGTCGTTATTGAAAGCGAAGGCGAAGTCCCGATCGGACCCGACGACGACCTTATCTCCACCGCTCGAAGAGAAATCCGAATCCATGATCGTTCGGGGATCGAACAGATCCGCGCCCGATTCTTTCATCTCTCTCTCTCTCCGATCTGGAAACCCTAGAGCATCAGTCGCCGGAGACAAGAGGAGGAGCGAGATCAACACAGACAACCCTAACCCTAGTTCCCAAAACCAGTGCAAACGAAAAGGATAAAAAGTGCCGAAAGATGAATGCCTCCTTCTTTAAATACGAGACGCTCTCGACGTATAAACACGACATGTGTACGAAGCAAGAGATAAAGCTGCCCTTACCTTTTTCTTTGACGAAAACACCCCTCTTATTGCTTCAAAATACTGTACCACCCTGCTTTAAGAGGGAACCGGATTCTCTGACGTGGTGGGTTCTCATTGGTATAGCTCAAATGTGACGTCAGACGAACAAATGCACCACTCTTAAACTGGCGCTCTGGGACATAGCTAGAGCCGGACGGCCCTGGTAGGGTTTCTGTGGGCCCCACCGTGATATATTTGTTTTATCCACGCTGTATATCCATTTTTACATATCATTTTATAACATGAGCTCGAAAATGAGATATATCAAAAGCTCAAGTGGACCACACCACAAAAAGAAGTGCTGACAATGATGCCCACATCTGAAACCTTCCTAAGGCCCACAGTGATATTTATTTTCCATCCAACATTTTTATAAGGTCAAATAAATATGGATGAAAGGAAAATATAAATGTTAACTTCGTTCAAAACTTCTTTAGCTCTTAAAAATCTTTCAACGATAGCATTCAACTCCTGCTTCATTTAGGGCCCGTTTGGCCGGTTGGATGGTATTAGGGTGGATGGCATGGATTTCTAGGTAATGATGGTGTTGTCAGTGGATTGTGTCGAGATATATGGGATGGTTGTATCCCTTGACTGATTAAACCTTCCCATCCCTTCCAATCCCTCCAACCAAACATGTCTCGGACAAATTTAAATGGATTAAGGTGGATTAGATGAGATTTAAAGGTAATGATGGTGTTGTAGTGGATTGTCTTAAGACCCATGGGATTTGGATCAGATCACCAGCTGTGTTTGGCACGCCGGGCCGATCCGGGGATTTAACTTCCAATCCCTTCCAATACCATCCAATCCCTTCTAGTCTGACCGGCCAAACGGGCCCTTAGTGTGGTCTACTTGAGCCTTAGATATGATTCCTTTTCTTGTAAAAATGGATTGATGGTGTGGATAAAACACGTAGATCACCATGGCCCCACAGAGCCCCTACCAGGACTGTCTCTAACCAAGTCCCTGTAATGGTAGTACCTAATCTGCAACTCATAAACAAGATGTATGTGGGCCTATCTCCAACGGTAGCAAGTGGTTCAATTAAATCCTGTCATGTGAGCAATCTACCTCATTAAATTATGAAAATGTGTTTTCATGCATTTAAAATTGCTTGAATGGATTTCCAGATTATTATAATGATATATATCAAAACTTTAGTAATTTGATACTAGTTTTTTTTTTTTACCTAACTTGGGTTGTTATTTGAGGGGGCTTCTCTTTTAGTGTTGATGTGAAAATCGTTCCCATTAAGTTTAAAGTTTTTAGATGCAAATTTAACATTGTTCCCATTAATATTGCCCATTTAAGTTAATCTTTTACATGTACAATGAACATGAGGGTTATCAGCTAATGGACGGAATGGATTTCACATGCACAATATGTTGGACCCAAGGATCTCATGTGTTTTACTTGTTGCATAAAAATTGGGCATGGAAGACTATTTTAAAAAATACAAGAGAAAAGGGAAAATGAATTTTGTTGTATCTTGCCCTTCAAATGATAACTTTAGTCCCACGTTGAAGAGAGAGAGAGGTGCTTACACCCTGATTAATAGCTCAAGTGGTAGACTGAGTGAAAGATACCTTGTTTTAACACTGAGGTCATCGTACCGATTCCAAGTGGGGGTGGCTAATAGTGAAGTGTGAACTGACTGTCGGATGGACTAAGAAGATAACAAAAAAAAAAAAAAAAAAAAAATCCTAAAAAAGCATTGATTTTTAAAGTTGTTTAAATAATTAGGTGTATATTGACAAATACTCATGCACATAAATAGGCTTTAAGTTGAATCTTGATGAGTTTGGTCTTGTCTAAATCAATAATCTCTCTTTTATTGAACCCTAAATTTAATCAAATGTTTGTCTTTCTTTAATTGCATTTTTATAAATATGTTTTAATCCGTTTGGCCGGGCAAATTGGAAGGGATTGGATGGTATTGGAAGAGATTGGAAGTTAAATCCTAGGATTGGTCAGGTGTGCCAAATAGACAGGGTGATCTGATCCCGGGATAAAGCAATCCTATGGATCTTAAGACAATCCATTGACAACACCATCATTACCTTTAAATCTCATCCAATCCACCCTAATCCGTTCAAATTTGCCTGGGACGTGTTTGGTTCAAAGGATTGGAAGGGATGGGAAGGTTTAATCCCAGGGTTGGACAGGCATGCCAAACGGACTTGATATAGCAATCTCGGGATATAGCAATCCCATGTATCTTAAGACAATCCACTGACAACACCATCGTTGCCTTGAAATCCATGTCATCCACCCTAATACCATTCAATCCCTTCCAATCCACCCGGCCAAACGGGCCCTTAGAGTTTACAACACAACCCAACATTCTTTTTCCTTCAATGCCTTTAAACTCACATTTTATATATGTATTTTTAAAAAAGGTTTTTTTCTTTTGCTCATAGAGTTTACAATGCAACCTAACAATGTTTTTCATTTTGTGTCTCTAAAAGATTGATTGTTACTTCTCGATTTTTTATTATTTTCAAGGTAAAATGAAGATGGTTTTTTCTTTATAGAGTTTTGGTGTTGGAATTTCTCCACAATTTATGCATAACATGAGAATGCATTCGTTGGACTATTGTATTATGGGAACAATGCATTGAGAGCCTTCCGCATTAATTCTCCATACCAAGAAGCTTGAATTATATTAAAGATAGCAACATCATACCTGCCGTGACCTAATAATGATTCTTGGTTATCATTGTTGTTTGTGTTGCTACTGCCTTTTTAATATACATTATAGGTGTAGTGTTCCTTTAAAATCATGTTTATTTTATTCGAATATTTTCCATACAAATGCATACATTCAATAGGTTATATATTTTTGTTCCAATAGCTTTTAGTTTTATTTACTGTGAGAGAAGAAATCGCGATCCGATGAATAGCAGCCCTATGTGACGGGACAAAATACAAGGAATCTAGTGAATGTCACACTTACTATAGATAGGGGCCATTTATTGGGTAACTGCTTTGTGAACATACTATACCATACCATACCATACCATATATATATATATATATATATATATATATACACACACACACACACACACACACACATGCTTAAAATCAAGGTACTAAGCTCATCAACTTGGCCATATAATGAAGGGTATTTTCACACCTTGATCCATAGCTCAAGTGGTAGACAGAGCGACAGATACCCCGTTTCAACACTGAGGTTTTGGTATCGACCCCTAGTGGGGTGGCGTATTTTCAAGAATAGAAAAGCTATGACTTTTGAATAAATGATGTCATTTGTTAATATTTTTAATAATGGAAAAGGAAAGGGCCAATGTGGATTGCAGACGCTATATGGTCTCACATGATGGGATGTAATTGGACCACATAGTGCTACTAGAGATAGGACATATCAAGTATGTACTGGATCTAATAACTTTCAAGCACATCTCCCCCAATCAAATACTGCCGTAGAGGTCAGAAAAGCTTGGTACATGGCATAAGGGGGTGTTTTATAATACGTCATGAGGAACACAAGAATTGAATTCCTGAGCATCTTACCCAACCAATTGTTCATACGTGTGGGTTGGCACATGTGATTCAACATGTGTGGACTGACGCGTGAGAATGGGGGTTGAATTTCCATGTCCTCGTTATTCTGTATTATTGTGAAATGATTCGGTACACAGAGGAGTAGGCATTTTAATCTAAATGGTTCAAATGGTTTTGTTGGCCTGAGGAACACGTACTGAGTGCAGATCGTCTGTGTTGAAGGCTGAGGCGATTCCTATGCCGTTGCTTCTTGCTTCCATCTTCCATTGAGGAAATATAAAATAAAAATGGAAAATATATAAATATTTCCATAGTTCTTTCATACACTAAAATTTTCTCCCCACAAATGGTTCGCAACTGCACAACGCATCAATGGACGTTTTGATGTGTGGATCTTTTATAGACCTACTATGATGTATGTATTATATCCACACGGCCTTATTTTTTTATATCAATTTAGAGGCATTATCCAAAAAATTAAGCACATCCAAAGCTTAAGTTGACTGTAGTAGGGATTACTGTTGAAACTTTCCTATGGCCCACCATGCTGCTTATTTACCATTTAACCTATTCATTGGGTCACATGGACGTTTTGCTTATTTTTTTATCAGCCTCGTTTTTCATTCATGCCCAAAAAATAATCTTGCAAATTAAATGGACAGTGTGGATCTAATAGAAATCATGTTGGGCCCACCAAAACTTCTTGCTTCAAAACTTTTGCTCTTATTCTCTCCATAATAAAAATGCATAGATACGTCACACCAGCTGCATGTTTTTACTTGGTTGACTTTCTGTGGACCTCACCATAATGTATTTATTAGATCCACACTATCAACTCATTTTTCTAGATGAAATTAAGGATGAGCATTAAAGCAAAGAGAGATCCGAAGCTCCAGCTAGATCATACTATAGAAAGCAGTGGAAATCAAAAAACTATAGTTGTAACCTTCCAATGACATTAATTTTCCATCTAATTAACCTGTTCATAAGGTTACACGAACTTGATGAAGGGAAAACACAAATATCAGGTTGATCCAAGCCTTTTGTGGCTTAATAAAGTTTTCAACAATGTATATAATTCCTATTGTTTCCTCTAATGTTGTCTACTTAAGATTTAGATATGCTTTTATTTTTCGTCCCGTGTCCTAAAATTATTTATTGGAATGAATGGTGAGCGCAAATCTAATAAATACATCATTGTAGGGCCACGAAAATTCAACCAAATCAACCCATCTGGTTGCTGTGCACTGCACCTTCTAGAAACCGGAAATTTTGACATGTGGAATTTTGGTGGGCCCCACCATGATGTATGTGCTAGATTCACATTATTTAGTGTAAAATAGTTTTAGACTGAGACTAAAATTGAGGTAGATCCACAACTCAAATGCACCACAATACAGGGAAAAATGGGAATTGGATTGGAAGGCATATCAACGGTAGTCATTCAATCCCACTCTTTCCTGCAGTGTGATCCACTTTAGCTTTGCATCTGTCTCGTTTTTGGATTTATGGCTTAAACTAATATTAAAAAAATGGACAGACGGTGTAGATCTAACACATACATCATGGTGGATCTACAGAAAATTGGCGTATGAAAGAGAAAATACTAATATTTCCTACAAATGCGTACGTATAATTTCATTTTTTATATTCTATATATTTTTCCAACTAATGTCAGCTGATATCATCAGCACTGACTTAGACACTCGACCTATGAAATGAACCTGGATCTGGCCCATTTAGTAGGTAGGCCTGGATCTTGCTCACATGTGTCATGTTTGCACTCGTGCTGCCAGTCAAGCCTTCAATCAAACCTCTCTTGAGTAGTTGCAACATTTCCTTTTTTCTGCACCCACATCCATGGCTCAAGTGGTAGACTCAGTGAAAGATACCACCTTTCAACGCTAAGGTCTTGGCATCGATTCCTAGTGTGAGAGTGGCTAACAGTGAAGTGTGATCTGACAGTGGGTGTACTAACCAGCTAACTTTTAAAAAAAAAACATTTCTTTTTTTCTTTTGTCTTTTTTACTTTCTTCATTCAATTTCTACCGTGTTGACGGTGTTGAACACATGGGCAACTCCGCCACCATGTGTAGGTGGCAACCCGGACTTTACTCTCTCTCTCTCTCAAGTGCTTTCCATAATGATGTTCTATCTTCTGACTAAAATCCAACGATTTTACTCCTCAGTTGGGCAAAATTATTAGAAGTAAATTGAGAGTAATATTTTCAGCCATTCATTTGTTTTAATGTGGTCCACATGAGGTTTGAGGTGTAAAATTACCTGAGTTTTATACCATAAGGCCTAAATAGCGTAAGTCGCCTGATACAAAGCTTAGATCACACGCGTGCTTGTGTGGAACTGGCAAAGCTGTTGTTTCGACTTAATGAATTGTACCTAATATGCACCTCGTGTGAGGGGGCGGAACCACCCTTTTCAGAAATTTGGGTGGACGGTATGGGCTTGCCAATAGTTATCGAGAATTCTTTTTTGTTGTTAAAATTTAAAATATGATTTTGAAAATTTAAATAAAAAATTCAAAATTTATTTTCCTCCATAGCTTTTTTTTTTTTTTTTTTTTAGAAAAATGAAATTTTAGTTTTTTTTTTTTTTGGGTCCCCCACTGTTTAGAGATGGGAAAAGTTTAGAATTTATTGTTGGAGGCCTTGCACAAAACCTTAAGATCTAGCCCTCAAGAACAAACCAGGATTATGGATAATAAAGCAATGAAATAAATCAAATCATCAATCACACACCACACAAAAGATTTTTACGTGGAAAACCCTCAAAGAGGTAAGAAACCACGGGACCTCGTCCAGATCAACAATCCACTATGAAGTAGAACGTTTACAACCTTCTTCACTCACGCATGAGTGGATGAACAATGAAAGAATAAAGGAAACCAGAGAGATCTCACCGATTACGAGGACGTAGGAGTGCTGAGATATAGACTGCACCGTAGATCACCTCCACGAGCATAACCTTCATTCTACAAACTTCTTCTCTCTCTTTCTCCCCCTCTCTCACCTTTGATAGCCCTCTTGTGTTTTTCTCATCAACACAACATTCGTAGAAAAATCCTTAGTTTTAGGAAACTCATTTCCGCATCCTAGTTGCGAAAGGACTTGTGCATCCCAGTTGCGAAAGGACTTGCGCATCCTAGTTGCGAAAGGACTTTGCGCATCCCAGTTGCGAAAGGACAACGGGTCAAAAAAAACCCATCAAATCTCTCCCTTTTTGACCCAAGAGGGATTCACCTTCTTTAAGCCAGCCAGGTTTCTACAAACCTCAAACTTGCCCTTAAGCAAGGCCTCGATCATCATATCTGACCCATTATCGTCTGTGTGGACCTTCTCAAGCTGTAACACATTCTGTTCCAAAGTATCCCTGATCCAGTGATACCGAATCTCTATGTGTTTTGACTTGGAATGTTAACTTGGATTCTTGCTCAAGTGTATAGCACTCTGACTATCGCAATAGGCCACGTGCTCCTCCTGCTTCAGGCTAAGTTTCTGTAGGAACCTCTTCATCCAAAGCATCTCTTTACATGCCTTTGTGACTGCAATGTACTCGGCTTCTGTAATTGACAATGCTACGACCTTCTGTAGCTTGCTTTGCCAAGAAACCGCTCCCTTGCAAACGTGAACATGAACCCCGATGTAGACTTTCTGGAGTTTATGTCACCTGGATTATCTGCATTTGTGTAGCCCTCTAACACAGGTTTACCATCACCATAGCATAGGCTCAACTTGGATGAGACTCTTAGATACCGCAGTATCCATTTCACCGCTGCCCAATGCTCTTTACTAGGATTGACAAGATACCGGCTAACAACACCAACCGCATATGCTATGTCTGGGCGTGTACACACCATAGCATACATCAAACTTCCTACAGCTGACGCGTAGGGTATCTTCTGCATCTCATCCACATCTGCCTTCGTCTTGGGACAACGCCCTGTCGCTCAATCTGAAGTGACCATCCGATGAAGTCTTGGCCAAGCCGGCAGCATTCATATTGAACCGCTCTAGGACTTTCTCAATATACCGCTCTTGTGACGACCAAAGCTTCCTGCCGCTTCACATCCGGTTATCTCCATTCCTGGATCTGTCTAGCGGGCCCAAGTCTTTCATCGCAAAAGACTTGCCCAACTCCTGTTTCAGCCTGTCGATCTTCTTGATGTCTTTTCCCATGATGAGCATGTCATCAACGTACAATAGCAGAACTAAGAAATCACCATCTGAGAACTTGCGCGTGAACACACAATGGTCCGACTCTGTTCTGTCATACCCATGTTTCAACATAAACGAGTCGAACTTCTTGTACCATTGCCGTGGAGCTTGTTTCAGCCCATACAAGCTCTTCCTCAGCGTAGACACCAAATGCTCCTTGCCTTTGACTTCGAACCCCTCTGGTTTGTGCATGTAGATCTCTTCTTCCAGGTCACCATGGAGAAAGGCAGTTTTAACATCTAATTGCTCTATCTCCATATCCATGCTAGCCGCCAACCCAAGCAACACCCGTATGGATGTCATCTTCACCACTGGTGAGAATATCTCTTCGAAGTCTATACCTTTCCGCTGACCAAACCCTTTCACCACAAGTCTGGCCCTGAACCTCATCTGTGAATTCTTCTGCTCAATCTTCTTTCTGAACACCCACTTGTTGCTCAAAGCTTTCTTGCCCTTAGGCAATTTCACTATATTATAGGTGTGGTTCTTATGCAAGGATTCCATTTCCTCTTGCATAGCTTTCAACCACTCCCCCTTATGCTTGTCGGCTAGGGCCTCAGAATAATTTTCTGGCTCTCCTCCATCAGTCAGCATAATGTACTCATGTGGCGAGTACCTCTTGGACGACTATATGTCCCTAGATGACCTCCTCACCTGTGGCTCAACAGGTGGATCAAGTGGGGGCTACTCCCCTGGTCTATCTTCTTAAGGAACTCTCTCGTCCTCTGCACCTTACTGTACTTCCCCGTCATCAGGCACCATGAGAGGAATAACCGGATCCATGTCCTCTAGCTCACCTGAACTAGGCTGATTCTTCTCTGGCTTACCAATGTCTTATATATACTGATCTTCAAAGAAAACCACATCTCTACTCCTGACGAGCTTCTTCTCGGTCAGATCCCACAATTTATAACCGAACTTTTCATCACCGTACCCTAAGAACACACACTGCCTGATCTTCATATCGAGCTTGGACCTCTCATCCTTTGGTACGTGAACGGATGCCCTGCATCCAAACACCCTAAGATGACTGTACGATGGATCATGTCCAGTCCACACATTCTCAGGTACTTCTCCATTCAACGGGGCTGATGAAGACATGTTTATCAAATACACTGCTGTGTGCATTGCTTCTCCAGAATGTCTTGGGCAATTTCGCATGGGATAACATGCATCTGATTCTCTCAAAAATGGTGCGATTCATTCGCTCAGCTACACCATTATGCTGGGGGGTCTTGAGAACCGTCTGTTCATGCCGTATACCCAGGGACTTGCAGTACTCGTGAAAGTCGCCAATGTATTCACCACCATTGTCAGTGCGGATGCACTTCAATGATTTACCTGTCTCTCTCTCGGCCATAGCATGAAACAATTTAAACACACAAAAGACCTCGTCCTTGGATTTCAAAGCATAAACCCAAACCCTCCTAGATGCATCATCTATAAAAGTAACAAAATACAATGCCCCACCCAAGGTTTTTGTCCTCATAGGACCACAAACATCAGAATAAATCAAATCTAATGCATCCACTTTATTAACATGAGAAGTAGTTTTAATAAATGAAACTCTATGTTGTTTCCCTGATAAACAATCAAGACAGGTTTTGAGAGGTATACCTGTCACGTCTGGAATGAGTCGCTTCCTTGCTAGTAGCTGAAGCCCTTTTTCACTCATGTGGCCTAGACGCCTGTGCCACATATCAATAGCTGAATCTTCCGCTGTGTTCAACCCACCCTTGCACATACTGACACTTGCCTTGTAAAGGGTGCAACACTTCTTTCCTCTGCCCACGATCAACGAACCCTTAATGAGCTTGCATCGCCCACCAGCAAACCAGCTTTCATAACTATCATCATCCAACCTTTCCGTCGACATCAAGTTGAGGCGAATGTCTGGGATGTGCCTCACATCCCTGAGAACCAATGTGCAGCCCACATCGATCTTCACACAAATATCACCGACTCCCACGATTTTTGATACGCCAGAATTTCTCATCTTCACAGTCCCATAGTCACCTGACTTGTAGCTTGTGAAGAAGTCCCTGCGTGGAGTCGCATGAAAAGAAGCTCCCGAGTCTATCACCCAGTCGGTGTCCTGACTCGTAGCCGTGAGACATACATCGTGATCTACTGAAAGAATAACTACCATGTCGCCATCTGAAGCGACCGCAGTGGAATCTGATTCATCTTCCTTCCCTTTTCCTTTCTTGTCGTTCTTCTTACCACAACATTCATGCTTGTAGTGGCCCTTCTTGCCACAATTCCAGCATTCAACATCTTTTCTGTTACTCGACTTGCCTCTTGATTTATCTCGGGCCTTCCCGCCCTTCATGTTCTTTCCTCTCCCCCGTTCCTGTGTCACAAGGGCCTCTTGCTGAGTAGACCCCTGAGACTTCCTCCTTGTCTCCTCATTGAAGAGACAACTGGTTACCTGTTCCATGGATATCTTTCCGTCTGGCGCGGAGTTACTTAGAGACACCACCAATGTCTCCCAACTGTCAGGCAATGAACTAAGCAATAGTAAAGCCTGCAATTCATCATCCAGGACCATCTTCATAGAGGTGAGTTGGTTCACTATATTGCTGACCTCATTCATGTGCTCGGCCACAAAACCACCATCCTTGAACTTGAGATTCATAAGTCGCCTTATCAGAAAAATTTTATTATCGGCTGTCTTCCTCTCATACAGCCCTTGTAATTTTAGCCATAGGCTTGCGGCTGAGGTTTCTGTAGACACGTGGTGGAACACAGAATCATCCAACCATTGTCTAATAAACCCCACCGCCTTTCGGTCCGTCTTCTTCCAATCGTCATCAGTCATATCCTTGGATTTTGCTAATATACCTAAGATTGGAGAATATAGGTCCTTGCAATAAAGCAAGTCCTCCATCTTAGCCTTCCATATGGTCCAGTTAGAACCATTGAGGCTGATCATCCTTGAGCCACCTTCCATAATTCAAAACCGATCCTACTCGTTCAATGAACTTGACTCTGATACCACTTTGTTGGGGGCCTTGCACAAAACCTTAGGATCTAGCCCTCCAGAACAAACCAGGATTATGGATAATAAAGCAATGAAATAAATCAAAGCATCAATCACACACCACACAAAAGATTTTTACGTGGAAAACCCTCAAAGAGGTAAAAAACCACGGGACCTCGTCCAGATCAACAATCCACTATGAAGTAGAACGTTTACAACCTTCTTCACTCACGTAGGAGTGGATGAACAATGAAAGAATAAAGGAAACCAGAGAGATCTCACCGATTATGAGGACGTAGGAGCGCTGAGATATACCGTAGATCACCTCCATGAGCATAACCTCCCTTCTACAAGCTTCTTCTCTCTCTTTCTCCCCCTCTCTCTCACCTTTGATAGCCTTCTTGTGTTTTTCTCATCAACACAGCATTCGTAAAAAAATCCTAGGGACCCTTTTTTATAGTTTTAGGAAACTCCTTTCCGCATCCTAGTTGCGAAAGGACTTGCGCATCCCAGTTGCGAAAGGACTTTGCGCATCCCAGTTGCAAAAGGACAACGGGTCAAAAAAAAACTCATCATTTATAAACCTGATTGTGAATAGCTTAATTGGAGAAAAGAGGGGTTGCTTGCTCTGGTGCTTAGCACCAAAACACATGCACGTGCTACGTGGCTTTAGAGATGCACTTTGCACTTTGCATGTGTGTATCGTGTTATGTCTAGAGTAATGAGACAACGTTTAGTTGCAATGGTCCACTCCCTCCATCTATATAAACCAGCTCGATGTCTTCTACAAAAACAAAAGCTTTTCTTTTTCTATTTACTATGTTAATTATGTTTAATAAAATTGAGTTCTCAAACTTATTGAGTTATTGAGTCTGAAAACTCACCGAGTCTGCCAGAGACAATGCCAGTATTAGTTGAGTTCTCAAGGTAGTCCCTTTGTGATTGCTATACACATGACCAGATAGGCTAGTCGTATCTTAAAAGCAATTTGCCAGCAACCCGTCGATGATCTCTAATTGTTACACAGCACGCCAACAACGCAGTGAGTTTAGATCCAATCTCAGGCCTCACCCACAAACGATAAACAAGAAGAAATATAAACTAGAAATAGATCAAAACAATCCAAACAAACCACGAAACAAGATATATGTGGAAAAACCCCAAACTAGGGTAAAAAAACCACGGATGCAAACTTTCACTATGAAGAACGAAGATTACAAGGCAATATAGTAACCTCTCCCTTAGAGATACAGAGAAAACACTTTTCACACACCTTAGAATAGCTCCCAAATATTCACATTAACCTTAGAATAGCCCTAGGGACCTCAATTTATAGTTTTGGCAACTTTCCTTTTGCATCTCAGTCGCGAAAGGACTTGCGACACGAAATCCGCGAAACTCATTTTCGCATCCCAGTTGCGAAAGGACTTGCGACACGAAATCCGCGAAACTCCTTTTCGCATCCCAGTTGCGAAAGGACTTGCGACACGAAATCTGCGAAACTCCTTTCCGCATCCCAGTTACGAAAGGACTTGCGACATGAAATCTGCGCATGTGGCTCCACTTCTCAACACTAATCACTAAGGAGAGCGGGTGAATCACGCTTTAAGAACAATGTATCTAATATGTGCTTCAGCATGAATCTGATCAATTTCATTTTTTGGCATCCAAAATTATTATTTTAAAAAAATTTCAGCAATCTTAAAGTGTGTTTAGACATGGATACTAAGAGCATTGCATCAATCAAGTTGATGAACCAAGACTTAATAAAGCTAAGCTGGTTCGACACACCGACTTCATTAGATGGTAAGATAAGCTGAAGTTCCTTCTCAATGTTCTATAGATCTTATATATTACTGACCCGAACCTACAATAACTTTTAGAAGCAACTGACAATGGCATTACCGAATAGTTCATTGTAAGAACCAAACGTCAAGAAAATGAATTATTGTGTCGTGGTCACATCTTGAACACCCTATCCGACCACCTATATGACCTGTACACAAAAACATCTTTGGGCAAAGAAATTTAAAACGAGTTGGAATTCAAGTATAAGGTCGAAGAAGAAGAAACAAAGAAATTCATAATTGCCAAGTACTTCGAGAAGAAACGAAGAAATTCCTAATTGTTAGGTACTTCGACTTCATAATGATTGATAATAAGCCTATGCTGGCCTATATCCAATAATTGCAATTGATCGTAAACAAAATAAAGACATAAAAAATTGACTTACCTGAATCTTTTCAAGTTGAGGCCATAATAGCTAAAAATGCCTTTCTTGAAAAGGCTAAAGGAAGAAACTAATGCATAAATCCGAAGTATTCACCTTGAAATAAAATTCAAAAAATATATTGAATTAAAGAAGAATCTCACAATTGGGACAAGAAAGAAGATACCAATGGTGCATCTTCATTCAAGATTAATGCAATAGAAATGTCATTCCAAAACAATAATAGCCTTGAGAAGAATAAATCCATGAAACCTAATAAAAATAATGGAAAAGAATCCTCAAAAGAAGAAGAACGGAAAATTCAAAATGTTTTATTTTGACTGCAGAAAGATCGGACATTTTACTCGAGTTTGTAGTAACCACAAGAGGCTTAAGAAAAATACTATTGTAGTGGAAGACAACATAGTTACAATGATCACTGAAGTGAACATGGTTCAAGAAAAAGTCCCTGGTTGGTTGTACAATAAAGCCATCATAGTCTATATATGCTACGAGCTAGCCTCACCCGAGAAGGTATGATGGCTTGTATATATGTATTATATATTCACATTCTCCATCTATTTTGCCATATTATTTTAAAGCATGAGCTAAAAAATTAAGCAATACAAATCTCATGTGGACTAATTTATATGAAACAATGGTGATTGATCGTTCCACCATTAAGATTATTCTAAGGCTAACTAAAATGTTCCGGTGACGTTTATTCGCCATCCAACTTGTTAATCCAAATGAAGAGAAGAACAAACAAATATCAGGTAGATACAAAACTTTGGTGGCTTATAAGAAGTTTTAATGTTTAATCACCACTGCTTTCTATACTAATTGTTTATATGAGATTGTATTTAATTAATTCATTTTTGGGTTCATGTCCTAGAATGATATGACAAAATGGACTGGCATGGATATAACATACGCATCTTAAGGTGGGCCACACGGTGAGGGCTGCACCTAACTATTTATATCTCAGGGCAAGTTATTTTATCCAGGAGTCTGGATTGACTTGCAGGTGTAGTTTGAGAAAAGTTGGCTATCTCTTCACCTCGAGAGCGAGCTGAACCAACCAGATAGGTCCTTGCCCGGATGGACCAATCCTCCCATGCATGCGTCTTACCATGAGCATTTATACCATACAAGTGTTGCTTTCTGGCTTGTCAAATGTGATTGTTTCTCCAGAGATGGAAGCATTTCTACCATACTACCACCATGTGATTGTCTGCGTCCATCCATCGCATCTACCCTTTAGCACAATATATTACTCTTACTGGATAATCCTAACCATCCATGGCTAGAGCTAGGCATTTCATACCCAAACCGGTGGATCTGGCCCGATCCGACCCGATTCAACTTGATTCGAACATAATCGATGGTCAGGATCGGTCATGATCGGGTAGCGTAATCCAGATTCGAATTATTTTCGGATCAAATCTGGATAGGTCCTGTTCCAAATCGACCCGATCCGATTGGATCCAATTCGGACTGACCCGATCCGGATCGTGTATATATATATACACACACACACACACACACACACACACACACACACACACGGAAACGCTCACCTACGAACCAGTTCGTACGTACTATGTACGAACTTTTTTGAGAACCCATCATACGTGATATGGATCCAAAATCTGAATCGTTCATGTGAAGCAGCACCTTGTGAAACCCCCCGTGCCCAAGTTTTACTTTGATCTAAAACTTTGATGGGCCATGAAAAATGAAAACAGTTCCTCCCTTGATTTGCATTTCTCTTTGCTATGGCCCACCAGAATTTTAGATCGGGGTGAAATTTGTCACATGAGGTTTCATGGGATTCCGCATCACATGGACCGTTCAGATTAGACACCCATGACACATGTGCAAAGGTGCGCACGTGTGTAGGTGCGCAGGGGAGCATGGCTCTCTCTCTCTCTCTCTCTATATATATATATATATATATATATATATATATATATATATATATATGGGAAAAGGTACAATGCGCTCGAGCTGATTTTAACGCCCGATGAGGTCGAGCTGCGTGGGCCCCACCGTGATGTGTTTTGAACATCTACCCCATCAGTCAAATGCACCATTCCATCGTGGGCCTGGGTCTCAAAAATCAAGTCAATCCATGACTTGTGTGGGCCAGACCACATACAGAAGTGGAGAGGGGCCGTGCACCATTAAAACATTCATAATCATTTTTTGGGCCCACCGAGATGTGGTTTGCAAATCCAGCCCATCCATTATGTGTGTCCCACTTGGATGAGGGTTCGGACCAAGTTTCAAAGAAATTCAAAACTCGGTGGGCCCCACCAAGTGCTTTTATATATTTTTAGCATGTCTTCACATGATTTTAGATGGTATGGCCCACACGAGTTCCGTATACTGGTGATTTTGGGATATCCCATAATTTAAAGGGGACCCATCAAATGCACGGTGTTGATGGTCGACACGCATCACGGTGGGGCCCACACAGCTCGACCTCATGGGAGCTTATCGTCAGCTCGAGCGCATTGTACCTTTTCCCTATATATATATATATATACTTTTACCGCCTAGTTTTTACTTTCGGCGCCAAAAAATCCTGCCCAATGTACACCTAAGCCCGTTAACTCTATCTCTCTATATCTGTCTCTCTCTCTCTCTATATCTGTCTCTCCCTATCTGTTGAAGAAGAATCTGTCTCTCTGTCTGTTGAAGAAGAAGGCAAGTAGAAGGCTAGCTAGATGTCTTGCGGTAGATCAAATTTCTCACTTTCAGCCGTTGGGTCTTGGAGCTTTACGGGATTTCTCTGATGGAGAGAGATATACATTGAGAAATGGTATATAGCTAATTATGGAAGAGAGAAAGAGAGGTAGTCGTAGCAAGCATCGGCATAAAGATGTTTACGTCGTCTTGACAGTCAGACCCCAAAGTTAGATGGAAGCGGATTGGCTGGTGTAATGTTAACAAGTTCTGTGGGTCTTATCACGAGGTATGTGATATATCCAAACCATCCATCCATTTGGCAATATTGTATTAAGGCTTGAGATGAAAAATAAGACAAATCTAACTATTAAGTGGACCACGCTATGAAAAGCATTGGGGGATTGAACGTTTACCATTGAAACCCTTTTCAGGGTCATAGAAGTTTTGGATCATTATCAAATTTGTTTTTCCTCTTCATTCAGGTACGTGTGATCTTATGAAATTTAATTTTGCTTTTTCAATCAAGTATTTGTGATCTTACGAATAGATTGGATGTAAAATAAACGTTATGGTGGGCCCTACGAATTTTTTAACGGAGAAAATCATTATCTCCGCCAGTATTTATGGTGTGGTCTAGATGATCTTTGGATATGATTTATTTTTTGGATAATGCTCTAAAATGATCTCTAAAAATAGATGAACGGTGTAAATAAAATAAATACATCACTGTGGGGCTGTAACGCCCCAGAAAATCGGGGGTCGTGCGTAGACTCGACTCCCGAGTTCCCGAGTGTCACTTATCATACATTTATGGTTTTTATGATTAATCAAATTAACTGCGTAATTTGGAATTACCTGAAGCATGAAGCACAATCGCACCAGTCTACTGAAATGAAGGAAATCTCACAAATATACAGGTCTAAAAATAATAAAGGGTCGCCCAAGGCGTTGCCCAACAGGATAATAAAAAAAAGAAGCTAAATCCAAAAGACTAAAGCGGAGCCCACGGCTCAGCAAATCCAAATTAAGTCCGGTCAAGCCGATGGAGAGCCGTCCATCAGCTATAAGTAGAAGAGCTCGTCCTCCTCGTCAAAGCTCACCTCGCCAGGTTCCTCATGCACTGGGTCACCTGCATCTATGAATGGGTCTGGTTGGTGTTTTAAAACACCGTCCCAGAGTGGGAGTGAGTGATCAACTCAGTGTGAACTATTAGTCTCAAGTTATCACAAACATCAGTTATATTGCGGATTTAATGAAAAGCAATCATTCACAGTCATTAAACTAATCTTATTAATGTGCACGCATGATGGATGAAATGATGCATGCCCTCGCCACAACTCTCCCTCAAGCGACTCCATTTTACGATCGCATATGACAACACTTCCTCAGAGCGACCTCGACTGCCGAGTCGCCAACCTAGCTAATGCGATGCAATGACATGTTAGCCAAGTTCTTAGTTAATTCCATTCATCCAGGGTTTGGGAAACGATTCACCCCACGTATCAATACCCTCAACTAGTTGCGGTGCCGCGACCCCTCAATGCGCGAGGCCAGGGCACCGCGATTCGTGATCCCTGTCGGGTTCCCCATCCCCGACTCCAAGTACATGGGGAGTGCTGAGAGGAAGGGATCGCTCGCGGTCACTACGGGGAGGCGCGTCACCCCAGCGTAGGCCGACAGCTCGGACACAGTGTCCCATTCCACCATGCCCGGCTCACGAGACGGTGGATCAATTACAAGTGGATTATCAATGGGTTACAATGGTTGCAGGGTGGTTCAGGTTCCATACATATGTAAGCAAACAAGGTTAACAATCATAGTTGGCCAGAAAGTAGGCTAGACCGCAAGAGTCCAAGCAAGTACGTGGCGGAACGGCACCGGGTGCAAGCAACCCATGTAGTCTAACTACTGTCGCCCACACGCACTCGCCCAAATCCATAGGTTTAGCCTCAAGGCGGTCCTACCAACGGAACCACCTTCGCTCTCCTCATGTTCCTGACTAACCCAAGGGTATGAATAGTGACTCATAGCATGCCAACTACTAATGCATCATCCAGCATAAACAACATCATGTTCTCAACATACAATTTAAGTTCTCATAGCAAACAAGGCTAACAATATCATGAAATAAAGTGCATGTGAGTTATGTGTGTGTGTGAGGAAGTTAAGCACTTCCTACATCCCTTAGATCCAAAATGCATAAGACTCAATAAATCATACACGCTATAAGGCACATCATATGAGAGATCAAGCAAAGCAAAAACATGTGATCATCTATGGTAGTCTAATCATGTGAGAAACATGAACAATATCATATGAGAACTAAATAAACAAACAATCCCATACAATCCTCAAGCAAACATCCAAATCCTAGGGTTTCTCTAGATTCTTCAAATATAGCATCCAAACAATCAAAATCATTAGATTCGTAATAAAATTGGTGCTAGGCCACCTAAGGATAATAGTCCGCACCTTCGGATTCGTTGGACACTTGGAAGACAACATAGGAATGAGGGCTTTTGGGGGTCCGGGACGGAATCCCTAAAGGCGACCACTTGCTTGTTAAAATCCCAAGTAAATCTCCCTCATCACAAGGGTTTCAAAGAAAATAGGGAATGGAGCTTACCTAGACGATCAATGGACGATTTTGGTGGTTGTGGTGCATGGTTTCTTCTTAAAGAAGGTGTAGGAGGTTGTGGGTTTGATCCTCTTGGGCCCCACCTTGATTGAGAATCCACCATGCCTTCATCCCTCTCTCTTTCTTCTCCTTTCTCCTCTTTCTCTTCTCTCTTTCCCCCTTTTCTCTTAGGGCAAAATCGTATGGGGGGAGGGGTGCCTAAATGAAACCCTTTATATAGTGTCAGTTTTGGTGCAATTGGCCCCAAGTGTTGGGTCTTTACTATACTAACCCTATGGGAGGGTTTTTCTAGCCTATGGGGTGTACTAGTCGATATACACCGTAGGATAGTTAGTCCTAATGATGATCTACGTATGGACACAATCGGCCCGCCATTTCGACGCACCGATCGACGGATATGATTAGAAGTCCGTTCAACGGTCACCGATAGTCGATCGGGGCCGCGGCTATACGAACGTGAGCCGAGAAATATCCTTAATCCACGGGTAAAGTTTGGTCGTAAACCGACGGGCCGGAATCCCCAACTTGGCATAAGAGTGGACGACTCAAATCACTTAAGTTCCCACAATTTTCCAAACTAGCCTTCTAGGGCTCTCTATTGAAGTTGGGGTGGCCCTAACACCCCTATGGCCACCAAATTCGGCGTGTAGGTGCCTTATGGCCCGATTAGGGCCCATGCAAAAATTGAGGACGAACGGATGAACGGATATATGATCTGAGAAGGCATTTATGACCTTTAAGTGGTCCTGTGGGGGCCATTTTGGTGATTGGAGCATTCCTGATGGCCCTCTGGCCATGAAATTTATAGGATAAGTGGTCCATAGCCCGATGAGGGGCCTTACGAAATTTGGGAACGAACGGATGCGGGGTTTGATCGTACGGGTCCGATTCGCGATCAACGGTCATCGTGCCACGATCGGGGCCCAGATTTGGTGGGAAGGCGTTGAAAAATTCATTAAACCTTCACCGTAAATTTGAAAGAAATTCGACGGCTGGAAGACTTGGAGTCTCAGTTTCTTTTATCAGTGCCAGATTTTAATCTGGCATTGGTGGGGCGCGTTGGGCAAGCGCCAGATGGTACTTTTGGGTGTCCACTGGGTCCACAGTCCGCGATGGACCACAAGCCCAGTGAGATCTATGATTTTCTAAAGTTTTAGATTTTTCTGACCCTTCTCGGTCGCTGGGTGGCCCACACGGGCTGTTGTTAAGTGTAAACGGGCCATCTGGCTTGGCGGCCCGCACTTGGTCCCATCATAACTAGACTGGTCCACCCCAGTATAAATTAACATTGAGTGATAATGGTCATTAAGTGATTTTATAAGTTAATAAAAATTTTTTTTAGGGATTTTTGGAAATCCAAAACAGTGAAAATCTAGGATGTTACAGGGGCCCATGTAACTTTGATCTCCTTTGAACCGTTCTAGCTCGAGGAGCGTCCGTGTTGTCTTCGCACGACACGTACCAGAGCAGCTATACAACTGGTGCTAGCTACATGCTAGCTACAGATATGTCTTTTATAAAGCTTCTTCGAGAAGCTATGTAGCGGGTGTAAAGCTCTCGCCCTTTCGCAGCGAGTTCCTACGCTTGTAACTTAGGTGGGGCCTACAGTGATTTTTTTGAGAAATCCACTCCATCTATCCGTTTTGTGAGCTCATTCTAGGACACAAGCCAAAAACTGATCTAGATCCAATACTCAAGTGGGCCAAAAACGTGAGGATTGAACGTATACAGTTGAAATATTCGTGTGGCCACAGAAGCTTTGAATTATGCTAGTATTTGTGTTTTCATTTCAACCCAATAGGAACGACATTATAAACGGTAAAGATGGCATGCAAACATCACCATAGACGCTAGGAACGTTTCAACGGCAGGAATTTCCCTACACATTTTCCTTTGTTGCAGCCCACTTGAGTCTTGGATCCTATTCAGTTTTGGTCTCAAGTCCTAAAATGATCTCACAAAACTGATGGAAGGTGTGGATTTCTCGCAAACATCACGGTGTGCCCCACCTAACTTTAAGTGCCGTAACTTCCTGTGGAAGGCTTTTGCACGAAATCCGCGTACACGTTGATGTGACGAGACATCCTGAAGTTGACAGGTGTACCGTGCACCAGCACTATATATTTGCATTGACGTTAGCAAATTATGTGGGTCCCATCGTGAGGTATGTGTTATATCCAAACCGTCCATCCATTTGGCAGGCTCGTTTTAAGGCTTGAGCTGAAAAATAAGACAAATCTAAAGATCAAATGGACTACACTTCAAAAAGCAGTGGGGGTGGAACATCTACCGTTGAAACTCTTTTAAGGGTCACGGAAGTTTCGGATCAATATGAAAGTTGTTTTTCCTCTACATCCATGTAGTTGTTACGTTATTGATAGATTGGATGGAAAAATAAACATTATGGTGGGCTCTACAAAATTTTTAACGGTGATTTAATAAAAAAGAAAAAAAAAAAGAAACTCAATCTGAACAGTAGCCAATCAGATCCGGCTCAGTTTTTTTGACCGAGTCGGACTCGGTTTGGGTCAGTCTAACGTTACAACGGATCGGATTGGGTCAGATGACCCAGACTCGGTCCCAGATCTGACCGAGTTCAGGTCAGGCCATGCAGAACTCGGACCTGGTTGAGTTGGGCCGAATCCGATTCGACTCGGTCCGATGCCCAGCTCTATCCATGGCCAATGGATGGATGGTTAAAATGAAAGTGAGGGTAATGCTTCAAATAACTTGCAAAAGCACATTTAACGGACGTGGGTTTGGTGGATCTCCATATGCACCGAGGTGGTTGGATCACTGACTGTGGAGCCCACCTGGATGCATTTTCCTTACATCCAGGCTGTCCATCCGCATTGAGAGCTCATTTTGGAGTATAATCCAAAAAAGAGAAGCAGATCCAAATCCCAGGTGAACCATATTACATGAAGAAGTAGTAATTCATCATTAAAAACTTCTTGTGAGCCACGAAAGCTTTGGATCAAGATGATATTTGTGTGGTCTCTTCATCCAGGTATTTCTGACCTTATCAACAGGTTGGATGGCAAATAAACATTTTGATGGGCCCCATGAAGTTTTTAATGATGGAGATTCAGTCAAGATTTTCCTATGATATGGTCTACCTAAGATTTGGATCTGCTTCATTTTTTGAACATGCCCTAAAATGAGCTTTAAATAAGGATGGACAGCATGGATGTAAGATAAGTACATCACCACCTTGAAACCGGCCGGGCCCACATTTAACCAACGGCTAGACAGTACGATTGGAATTGTTTTTATGCCCAAGAATCTAGGCTAGCCAAGGGCGTAGATTCAGCCTAAGGATAAGCATTGAATATAAAATGTTGATAAGTCCAAGTACGGGCCAGGCCCATTTTTTGTTTGGGCGTGAAAGTCGGTCCAGTCCGGCTAGCTGGCATTGAAATTAAACATAAGTGGGTTTGGCTCGAGAGCTTTAAATCATAGTTTATTATTATTATTATTATTATTACTACTATTATTATTTGACGGTATCAGATCCACTCATTCCGTCTTGACAATAGCTTCCACTCGATTGGGATTGAGAATGACTTGTCCAATCAAGAATATTTTAGAGGTGACTGACTCGTATGAATTGGATCTGATTTAAGCTGGTCTGAGTCAACTCGGCATAATGGAAAGAAAGACTAGGAAAAAATCTTGATTTTGCAAGTCTTTTTTAAACCCAAAAAAACTGTTACGTCACATGATCTACCTCGGTACTGGCCAATAGGGAGTGGATTAGGTGGGCCCCTATTGGGACCCAAGAGGGTGTGGCCATTACCTTGGGGTCCAACTTGATGTATGTGTCCTATGCCTATCTTGTCCATCATTTTTGTTGCATAAGGTGAAAAATGAAACAGATCCAAATCTCCGGTAGATAGTATGGAAAGAAACAGTGGCAATTGAACATCAACGTTAAAAACTTCCTGGGCTTACTATATTGTTTATGTGATGTTTATCTTACATCCGACCTGTTGATAAAGTCAAAAAAATCTGGATTAAGGGGAGTAAAACATATCAGTTTAATAAAAAACTTACGTGGCCCACAAAAAGTTTTTTTTTTTGTTTTTTTTAAAATGGTCAATCTCCACTATTTCCTATGATACGGTCCACCAGAGATTTGAATCTTCCTCATTTTTAAGTTCATGCCATAAAGGGATCTGTCAAGGCGGATGTATGGCATGGATTTCCAATTCATACATCAAAGTGGCCCTACAGTAAGGACTGGCCAATTAAGCCTTCCCCATACAAACCATACACGTGTCACACTAATCAAATGATCACCACAACGTATGTGTTTCATCCATGCCATGTATCCATTTTGCTAGATCATTTTAGGGTTTTGAGTCTAAAAATGAAGTATAACCAAATCTCAGGTGGACCCCACACCACAGGAACAGTGATGATTGAATGACCACTATTAAAGACTTTCCGGGGCCATTGTAATGTTTATTTTCTATCTAATCCGGTAATTAATTAGTTGACTTGGATAAAAGGAAAATACAAATATAAGCTTGATCCAAACCTTTTGTAGCCGTTAAGAAGTTTTTAATGGTGGGCGTTCGATCACTACTGTTTCCTATGATGGGTCTACATGAGATCTAGATCTGCCTCTTTCAAAATGGATGGATGTTGTGGGACAAAAGACATACATCACGGTGGGGCTCACACATCTTTTCCACTAGCGACCAGCACCGACGTGTGTAGTAGAGGGGTCACTAGCGAAGCCAGTCCTTAGTGCACGCAATAGTATGATGGTCCACCCAATTTTGGGCCCACGTTGATGATAAGTCTCAATCACTAGACTTAGGATGCGGATTGCGTCCTACCCCCGCACGGTAATCCGTTCGGGCAGAGCTCCGTGGGGCCCACTGTGATGTAAGTGCCCGGGTAGGACGCAATCCGCATCCACCAGACCTAACCCATAAAACCCAAAAATGCAAGTTCGAACTTCGGCATGATCATACAAAAAATACATATTTTGGGTGGACCACACTAGCCCTTACCGTTTATTTCAATCAGATCATGATGGACCCAATCCAATACGGTCACCAATAAGATCGTAATAACTAGATCTGGGTTCTAATCAACAGACCTGAAATATCGGGTCCACCTGACCAAAGCAAAGGTGGTTCCATGTAAATTGAAAGCTTGAGAGCTACAATTTAGGGTGGTTACGCGAGTTACATGCCGTTCCCCTAATTTGACCGGCAGCTGAGTGTTAGGTTGCCTACTCGGCCGTTGAAATGTATTCACGGGAAAGCGTCTCTTTCCCAACTCCCTTCCTGATGGTTTACGAATACTACCGTGCTAGTTTACCTCCATTTGAAGATGGTGTTGACTTATGCATTGAATTGGTGGCATTCATGTACAGTAATCTGGACCATCCATATTGCGGGACACATTGTGGATGGACCATGGTTTGTAAATGACTATGATCCAACTACTCTAACTAACCATGATATGTGAATGACTGTGATCAAGCTAATCTAACTAACTAGTTATTGGCTATCAAATGAGCAGTTAAGAGTAACATGGTCAGCAGTCCAAATTCAACTGGAGAATCAGATGGTTAAGATCATATGATAAATGTCATTTTCGATCTATGTTCCACAATCCAGACACGTACGCCATGTGAGTCACCACCATTTATGAAATTGTGAACTATGATGGAAGTTTAGCTTTTGCACGAACACTGGCCTCAAATTTAGAAGTTTGCCCGAATACATCGGGAGCGGATTGGATTCCAACCACACCGGGACGTAGTTAGAGATAGACGGTCCTGTAAGAGGTTATGTGGGGCCCCAATGACATATGTGTTTTATCCAATCTGTCCATCCAATTTGAAAGATAATTTTAGGGAATGAACCTAAATTGGAGGCAGATCGAAAGCTTGGATGGACCACACCCCAGGAAGCAGTGATGACAATGACCCCACCGTTGAAACCTTCCTAGGCCCACTATGATGTTTATTTTCCAACTAATCTGTTCATAAGATCACATAGACCCGGATGAAGGTAAAAGATAAATATCATCTTAATCCAAAACTTATGTGGCACCCAAGAAGTTTTGGGTGGTAAACTTCAATCCCCACTGGTTCCTGCGGTGTGGTCCACTTGATCATTCGATCTAACTCATTTTTGGTATCGTCAAGTAAAATTATTTTTCAAAATGAATGGATGGTGTAGATAAAATCTATACATCAAGTTGGGCCCCACAGGACCGTCGGTCTCTGGCTGGGTCCTGATGGGGTAGTACTGGTACCCAATCCCCGCCCGAATACATCGCGACGAATTAAGCATTGATACTGGATAAATCAGGACCATAGCCATTCGGTGAACCGAACCATTCACAAGATGGGCCTCCACGTCATGAAGGATGCTATTCATGAAATTCTTGTATTAGAGTATTCAGCAGTTCGATAATTTAACTTTATTTATTTATTTTTTGGCCGTTGATTATGGAACGTCTCTTTTACGGTTTATTTTCTTTGAAGGCCACTCAATATTAAATTTAGGAAATTTTACAAAAAACCACCTACTTATTATAGAAATTATTTTCCACTACATTTTTCAAAAATATTTTCAATAAGCTAGGTTTATTTGTATGCCTGCCATTTTAAAATCACGTTCTTGCCCCAAAAAAAAACAGAAAGTGAGTTAAAGATCCTACTCAATTGAGTTTGGCCTATAAATCTAAGAAATAATGAGAATTATTAATCTCTCTCTATATCTTTCTCAATTTGAAGATCTAAATTTTGAATTGATGCTGTTTTATTAGCTCCTCTTAAAGATTTTTATTTTAATTGGAATTTGGTTATTCACTATGTACAACGATCCCCTGTTAAGCATCAATAACTAAGTTGAGTTATATTACTTTTCTATCCTTATTGAGAAAAAGATTTGACTAGTAGTAAGATAAAGGGTCGAAAAACTAAATACTGCTGTTCTTAAACAAATGATAGTGGATATGTGATTATTATGGAGTATGAAACATATGTTAGTGGATATGTGATTATTTGAATAATTGTTGAAGACTCAAATGATAAATATGCAAGCATGATAATTAATATGCTGTTCTATATCCCCATGAATCCAGAAACTTTTACTCGTACTCTCTCATTGGATTATGTACCAGAACTTATTATAAGAATCACATTCTAGTGCTCCTCTCAAAAGGCTTTTGACATGCCACCTGGTTAATCTAAGCATCCATCATAAGAGTACCTTGTGAGCAAAGAGGTGGTGGATCAAGTGACCCCCACCGTGTTTATGCCAAATCCACCTTCACTAACAAGTGCCTCACCCTTGTTTGTGTCCGGGCCCAAAATTCAATTCCATCCATGATTTAGGTGGACCACATGATTGAAAACAATGTATAGGGAAACACTTACCTTTTAAACTTTTTTCTTGGTATGGCCTACCTGAATGGTAGATGGGCCTGAAGCATAAATTTTATTGTGCCATCTAATGGTTAAAGTGGATTTCATATGATCAACATTATGAGCCATGTAAAAATTATAAGTAGACCTCTCTTCCAAATGTTTCCTTTAGTATGGTCTACATGAATTATAGGCCAACTTGATTTTTTTTTTTATTTTTTATTATAAGTTTTGGATTTAAATATGGGAATACACATCAAACGGTCACAATGGATATCACATGCACATCATGGTGGGCCCATAAAAAACCAAAGGTATGATCACATTTTATCTCACATACACATCATGTTGGGCCTAAAAAAAAAATGAAGGGTAGGCATTCCTCTCCTTGTGTTAATGTATTAAAAACAAGAAGAGAATTTCGGAGATGCGATCATTGAATTTTTACTGGCATCATTGATATGTATATCTAAAATTATAAATGTAGCCTTACATTAGACCGGGGTCAAAATTAGGCTAACATTGATTCAAATGGACCACAGCAAAGGAAACGATTGGGAGACGTCAACACTTGATTGTTACATGGCCTATTGTGATGATTATATGAAATTTATTCCAACCATTAGTTGCAAAAACAACATTTATGCTTGGGGCAAAAAAATCAGGACCATCCATGATTCAATTAGGCCATGCCAACAGAAAGATTTTGGAAGGTGAGCTTTGTGTTATATATCATTTTTAGTAGTGTGGTCCACTCGAATCATGAATAAGGCTAACTTTTTGGCATTCGTCCTAACATGGGATGATGCACTAAGGTCGAGGCGGATTTCACATAAAGAACATGGTGGGGCCACCCAAGCTATCAGTCCTTTTTCTCGCATAGTCAGACTCGAGTAGCCCTTAAAAATCTAAGCTACTCTAATGATAATTACATGGATTGATGAGGCAGTTTATTATAGGCCTTATCGAAAAAGGTATTGGAATGTAAAATTCCATATTAAGTATGCAGTTTCTGGTAAAATTCTCTAAATTTTAGGATTCTCCAATCTTGAGCGATTGTTGAAGGAGCCATCTTCATTGTTGTATCTCAACATATAAACCCAGATCCACTGTGATGTATGGGTCTTATCCACACCGTTTATCCAATTTACCATACCATTTTAGAGTATAAGCCCAAAAAATGATACATATCTAATGCTCAAGTGGACCACACCAAAGGAAGAATGGATGATAATGACACTTACCATTGAAATCTTCCTAAGGTCCACCGTATTGGTTAAACCCATCCAACCTATTCATAAGGTCATACAGACGTGGACGAAGAGAAGACAGAAATATGAGCTTGATCCAAAACTTCAATGGCCCCCAAAAAGTTTTCAATGGCAAGTGTTTAATCCCCACCGTGGGGTCCGCTTGAGACTTGGAACTGCCTCGATTCTGGGATTCTACCCAAAATGATATTGCAAAATGACCTAACTACTTTGAGGTGGCCCGAGAATGGATGGCCCACCAGGATCAACGATGTATAAATTGGACAATCCTAACTACTTTGAAATGGGTCACAAACTTGCAAGCAGGAGAAAAAATGTGGTTTTTCTCAAATGGCCTGTCCATTTCCATCACCACAAGCATCTCCCATGATGAAGCTTACCTTTGAGAGGTTGTATCATCACAGGTGGGGTCCACCATGGTTTGACATATCAATCTACAAGGGTTGTCCAAACAAGAAAGTGACATGTCCAAAAATCAGACTAATTCAATTATTATATGGGCCACTAGGTGAACTCGGAGGTTCCTGGCTAGTTGCCCATTTGTTTATGGTGTGGCCCACCACTTGTAGGCTGGATATTTTTTAAAAATTGAATAATTTCAGTGGGGCTCACTTGAATATTTCCTAAAAACATCTTATTCACGTAATGGCCCACATGATGTTAGGATCAACCTGATTGTTGAGGTGACTGTTACTGTACGGTTTGGATGGATGCCATGAAAAAATTACGGTGGGCCCCACATGCAAGAGTTGTAGGATAAGTTTATTATACAAAATTTGTGGAGGATATGGCATCCGTATTTGAACAACATGTGGTCAATTAAACAAGTTACGTGTTTATTATATAGGGATGTAGAATAGCTGGTCCCACTTCAGCAAAATCTGAACTTTGAATTGGTCAACCTGAGTAGTTAAAATTTTCAGCACATGCAAATCCAGAACGTTGATCTATATGTATGAGATGCAAACGGACCCACTACAGTTTTGATGGGTTAAACAGGAAGTCAGCTAGCCTTGAAAAAGGGCAGCGTGGGCAGTGTAAAAAAGAGTAGGACTAATGGGCCGGACCTACTGTTAGAAGACACAAATAGTTGAACAGGCCCATGTCGAGGCCCGTCAACCAAAGCCCGGCAAGTTGACAGCTGAGAGAAGGTCCGCGAGCCAATCAAAGCAGGTGTTGTCATGTGAGGTCTGGATTTTCCAATGGACTAACCAATCAATGATGTGAGCATTGATCAAGACGTCCTTAATATCAAGAACTTGTAATTTGCACTGTATATGAGCTGAGGTTTCTATACAAGTGGGGCCCAGTGGGGACGGTGATCCAGACCATTGATCTGACGAGCACCACTATAAATTGGGGATGCACTAGAATTCTTCTAGATGGAAGATCCCAACCGTCCAAAATGGTTGCCTGCAAATTCGAAAGCAAAAGTGTATGTTCATTGGAGAAGGCCAGGCAACGTATTGAAGGGTTCAGATCTTTCATAAACACCCACAGCAAGAATCAGATCAGCGGTTCTGATCATCAAATCAAATCCCGTGCTTCTGCAAACTATACATTTGGTGATGAGTCAACTCAAAATGCCTGATGAAAAATAGCAATGAACCTGATCAAACAATCCTGACGGTCCGATTAACTTCCTTATTACCATTACACACATAAAAAGTGGCCCACTTTACAGTTTAGGACACTAGACAGACAAAACCCCCACCCAAAAAAAGAGAAAAAAAAGAGAGGAGATGCAATCCATTCCATACAATCGCCTCTACAGAAGATGCTAAGATGTCTGTAACACAAGGAGTTGGCCCCATGAAAGTACTGCTGAGCCGTCCATCTTGACACCTGATTCAGTTAAAAGGTTCCTAAAGAGCATCAGAACATTCACATACGGCAATTGAGTTTGATTTGCATATGTCGCAGCTCACAATTACCAGCATCCGTTGCCTGATCAGGGCCCACATATTGAGATGGTTTGATGATCGAACCGTCCATATTCTAGTTTCACCTTAAATAAGCTATGAGCCAATAATCACACTACAATTATGATTTGAAGTTTGATTTTTTAAAATCAAACGTGAGCCATTGAAAAATTTCTTTTAAAAGTTCTATATTCAACTCTATTTAGTTGATGGTCAGGATCATGCCTTCGGAAGAAATTTCTTGCAGTGGCCCTTATATGATAGCATACAAAAAATGGACGGCTCCAATCATCAGCACATGCAAGCTTGTAGGCCCCAGCGAGACAACATATGCTGGTTGGATCCATCATGATAGATGGCCCATATTCTCCATAAGGTGGCCGATCCAAAACACAGGCCACAGGGAACGGTTGGGATGGGGGAAGCCCGCCATTAAAACAATCCCTATTGTGTGGGGCCCACCATGCTTTGTAAATGGCATCCAATCCATTCATAAGATAAGCTACGCCACGATGAATGGAAATCTAAAAAGACAGGCCATTACAAATATTCATATGGGCCACAACATATGATTTTGAAGGTTTTCGGCATGATTTTACATGGTTCACTGATTTTAAAAAAGTTCCCTGAATGATGCATGCACCGACCACTCAGATAGAATAATGCAGAAAGAAACGATTAAAAATTGAAATACGTCAACGGTTTACATTCAACAAATAAAAAGCCACACAATGTCCGATCTATGGTCCTTTTTGGTGGACGAGCCATCCATGGCGACTCCCATCGTAACAACGGTTTGGATCATTGAGACATGGGACCCACTAGTACAAACTAAAAACCCAATCGTACTGTGGAATCTCTCAGTCGAGCATGGTATAATAAATCCGACCATACACGTGGTTTGAAGAACATCGTTACGGTTGATCCTGTGGGCCCTACCGTTGATAGTAAGTAGTTCGATAACCACTCAAATCAGACGATCTTAGCCAACAAACTGCAGCCTTTAAATGGAAGGATCACAAGTGAGTTATTGATGGTTGAGCGATGGCTAGGATTATCTGATACGTGTGATTTTTTATTTTTTATTTTTTAAATTTTTGATACGGAGGGAGGGAGAAAAACGTCGCTGGAGCTCCCTTCAATCCAACTAAGAAAAGGAGGAGGTGATCTCGTCTCCTGGCTCATGCGCACCCTTAAACTGCGCACCCCAACTAACCTGCGCACCCAAAGGTATTCATGAACCAGCAGCCGTAAACACCCTCCTAACCTTCCTGATTTGGACTGAAGGGAGCTCCCATGACCCCAAACCTCCAATCCAACCGTCCAATTCAAAATAGCCCACTCAAACCTACAATCAACCATCAATATTATAGAATGGCCCACTCAAACTGCCTATCTTACCATTCAATACAAAAACCTCCCACTAGAGATTTCACACACACATATATACAGATAGATAATGAGAGAGAGAGAGAGAGAGAGAGAGAGAGAGAGAGAGAGAGGCCCACAAGCCCGAGAGAAATGAGAAGCAAGGCTGGCATTATATAGGCTGGAGGCATGGAAAAGGGTCACCAGGCCAAAAGCTTAGATTTAATCAAGGCCGTTGGATGAAATGGAGACCTCGAGGGAGGGAATCGTCAGGAGAGATTTTCTCGGGATACGTATGGGCACGTGCATTAGAGCGACCCAAAAAACAGCGGGCCTCTTTTAACGGGGGGAGGACCCGAATCCACTGCAACACCTTACAACACATGTTGTAGAAAGAGCGTACAATAGCCGAGCTCTGTCGGCCCACCATCACGTTGGTGTAATATCCAATCCATACATCAGTTGATACACTTCATGCTAGAACTCAAACACAATAATCAGGCATATCCAAACACAGGTGGGTCACATCATAGGGAAGAGTTGGGATTGGAACCCTCACCATAGAAATCTTCATGCGGTTCACCTCATTTTTTGGATTCCATCCAAACCGTTCATCAGAAACCCACTAAAATGGATAAAAATATATATATAAATCCTGATAAAAGACTAAAATGGGCCAGATTGAATGAGTTTAGAGTTTTGGTGTGTAATTTTACATTATTCCCGTAGCGTTGCTGTTGAGAATTGAACTGAGTTTTATTTCTAACAGTTAAAATGAGTTGGCACAGCTGATAGACGGAGTAGATGTTACAAAAACTCACAGTGGGGCCTACAGAGCTTGGGTGTTGCACGTACTTTCTACTTTCTACAACAGTTGTTGTAGAGGATTCGGCATCCGGCTTAAGAGAGACGACGCGGATTGCGTACTAACCCCGCCCGTCCGTAGCTCCGAACAGGCAGTTCTGTGGGCGGGACAACCGTGATGTATCTGTACATCCAAACCGTCTATCCCTTTTCTCAGATTATTTTAAGGCATAGAAATAAATATTAGGCAGATCCAACGCTCAAGTGTACCACACCAAATAATAAGCTTGGTTGCATTAAAATGCACAAAGCATTAATTAAATGCAAGAGTCATCTGTGGTGAGGTCTATTTGATCGTTGGATCTACCTAATTTTGTTTTAATGCTTAAAATAATCTGAGAAAAGATATAGATGGCTTGGATGTAGAGATACATCACGGTGGGCCCGCCCACAGAACTGCCCGTTCGGAGCTAGGGACGGGCGGGGGTAGTACGCAATCTGCGTCCGGTTTTTTAAAACAGTAGGACGCCTCCTCAAAGTACACGTGGCATGATGAATTATCAATCGGGACTGTTCATCTAAGTGGGCCTACCGTGATATTACATTGGGCAAAAATATACATAGAACGGATGATCCTGATCTTCTAAGCAACGGCTGTAAACAAAACTGGTTAAAAGCTACCATTCATCGCGGGAAAGCCAAGAAATTGAAATCTAGGATTGTCGTATGATTTCGAGACGTGTCGCAAGTGACAGGGCCCACTAATACCTACTACCTACCAGCGTTACATTCTCTAGCGTGGGGGAACGACTAACCGTGCATGAAATCCATACCTTCTACCATATACAACACCATTTGTTTGTCTTTTATGAAAAGAATCAGCCCCATTCAACAGTTAGATTGGCCACCCTAAACAATTATACCTAAAACCTCTAAGTTCAGGTGGTGTGGCCCACCTGCGCTTTGGAATGCTGTAATTTTTAGGTAATTCTCTCATCCTGAAGAGTCACAGCCTCGGATGAATGGACTGGATGGCATATAAATACGACGGTTGGCCCCGTTGGCAGTCACTCCCGATTGTTTCTTACCCTCGCAGAGGAGGCGTTTCGGTTAATTAGGGTGCGTTTGGTAAACTAAATAAATAAATAAATAAATAAATAAAATCTAAAATTAATTTAATTACTGGATTCATTTTACACGGAATTTTAAGTGCTGATGCGTGCTAGAATGACCGTTAACACTACTATTTAGTACTGAATCTAAAAATCCATGTTTTAACATGACCGTAAAAACATATGAACCGACTCGATTTTGTTGGGGATTTTGGCCTGCGGAATCACACTGATCTAGATCTAAGATAGCAATCTAATGACACTAAGCATACAAGTGAACATACAGATTTAACGTGGAAAACCCTTTCGGGAAAAAACTACGGCACAAAGCGACAGAATTCCACTATGAAAGCATCAATTACAAAGAGAGAGGACTTACCCGATTCGAACAACCTCAAATCTCACCCTTGCTACATCCTTGGATAACGCTAGAACTCTTTAGAATACCTTTAGGAAGCCTTAGCATGCCCTAGAATAACCCTAGGGACCCCTATTTATAGTTTAGGAAACTTCCCTTTCGCACCCTTGCAAAAGGCGACACCAAAATCCGCAGTCCGCATCGGATTCGGAAACCAATCTGCGTAACTTACGACTAGTCGTAGGTGAGCTACGACCAGTCGTAAGAGAGCTACGACTAGTCGTAGACCTCGAAGAAAAACAGCACAATATCGCTGTACTTTGAGTCGTGCCAGAACTTGAACTTATGACTGGTCGAGCGCTTCCCACGACCAGTCGTGGTTGTCCCATGACCGGTCGAACGACCTCAAAAACTCCAGATTAAAGACTTCTCTTAATAATCTCCACCAAGTTTTCAATCTTCAACCGTGTAACTCCTTGACCTTTTCTCTTATCTCTGCATTACATCATAGCTTCTCGTATACACTTCGTCCTTCTTTTCTACCATCGCCAAGCCCAGAGAAGTTACACAGAACTTGAACTTCTCTGCAGGAACATTCTTGTTGATCATGTCTGTTGGATCTAAATCCACATGCCCAACCACCTTTGCTCCTGTCTTCCCAAAAGAAAGAAAGACGTAGTCTTCTTATCATCTCACCGCTACTCAATATTGCTTGTCGGAGTACTTGCTCACAACACTGATAACCTATAAAATAACTGGTCTAATCCAGACCATAGCATACACTGCCAACCACATTCGAATAAGGCTCATGAGATATCCTGATTTTCCTCATCTGTTTTCGGATATGTCCTGAGGAAAACTTGAGGAGAGATGCGTAGGGAACGCTCTCCAGCTTTACTTACCTCATCACATACTTGATCAATACCTATACACAAGGTATTCCTCCTGTGATTACCAAAGCCTACTCCTCCTTCAGTCTCAATGTCGAGAATCATCTTTGCAGCCCCCCTGATCCTTTATCCTAAATGTCCCACTTAACCGAGTCTTCAATACACTGATTCCAGACATGTCATAATTGACGATCCACATGTCATCAATTCCTGACTCACCATGAAGGCATCAAACCATTGCCTAGGCGATAGGTCGAACCACGACCTCCTGCAAAGTCTTTTCTCAGCCCCTTTAACTTTGAATTGCTCTGGTTGCTTCATGTAAGTCTGCTCTTCACTGTTCCTTGCAGAAGTGCAGACTCCACATCCATCCTTCCAGCTCAAGATCAGTTTGGCCAACCAGCGCCAATCACGGATCTAATAGACACCTGTTATACTGTCGGCGTGAATATATCTGAGAAGCTGATCCCTTCTCTCTGAGCATAATCGTTCACTACCAACATCGCCCTGTATCTATGCTGTATCCTCCTAAAGATCCACTTGCATCCAACCGCTCACCGGCCCACTGGAAGCTTCACCAGCTCCCATATGTCGGTCTGGTACAATGAATCCATCACATCACTCATAGTCACCTTCCACTTTTCAGCACCAGGCTCACCTAGAGCCATCTGAATAGAAGATGAATCTCCTGCGATATTGGAGTCGTCCATGTACCTCGCCGACATCCTGCGATCATGTCGTATGATTCTTCTCACAGGTGGCTGTTCCACCTGCTCTGTATCCCTGTCCGCACGTCTCAGCCTTCTTGCCCTACCAGCTCATGTGGCCATGCCCATTATGCCACACACGTGCAGAGGTGAAATTTGCTACATCTATTGCAGCTCCACCTTTTAAAATGCTCATGATTAACTTGTACAAGTTATCGAGTCGTTGTGCTTTCATGATTACCCGTGCCCCCTTGGATACTGTAAGAGCACCATCAATACCTGTGTACTTATATCCTTTTGCCTCAAGTACACCAAGAGAAATCAGATTCTGCTTCAAATCAGGAACGTGCCTGACTTCAGTCAATGTACCCCCATCAAACATCCTGATGCGCACTGTACCAACAGCCAAACATTATAGGAAATGTCATTGCCCATAAATACCTGTCCACCATCGCACTCCCTGTAGCTGGTGAACCAACTCCGATGAGGAGTCATGTGAAAAGATGCCCTTGTGTCTAGCATCCACTCGTCCTTACGATCATCATATGACCGTCTGAGCGAAGACAAAGACAAAATATCACCATTACATCCATTCGATCCATCTGACGTGACAACATTGGCCTCTCTATACGAAGCCTCAGAATCTTTTCTCTTCAATTTAAGATTTTCACAATCCTTCTTCACATGTCCTTCCTTCCCACAGTTCCAGCACTTTACCTTTCCTTTGCCCTTACCCTTGGATTTGGATCTAGAACCTGAAGAACCTGTACCTTGTCCAGAATTACTACCCACTGTAAACAGTGCATCAGAAAACGTCCCCATGTCGCTGTTTAGTTGTCCCATAGCCTTCCCTTGAAGAGTCGAGATAACGGTATCGACACTCAGGGTTTTGTTCGTGCTGCACATAATGTCCTTGAATGCCTCAAAAGATGTCGGGAGAGAATTTAGCAATATACATGCTTGTTCTTCATCTTTCATCACTTCCTCCATATCCAGCAATTTGCAAATCAATTTATTAAAGTTGCTGATGTGAGCATCTAGATCTCCACCCTCTGTCATCTTGAAGTTATACCACTGCCGCTTCAAGTGCAGGCGATTTTCAGAGGATTTTTTCACATAGACATCCTCTAACTTCGCCCATAACTTAGCCGCAGTTTTCTCCCTCATGACATTGTAGAGAACCTCATCCGTGAGACAAACGGATCGATGATAATGCCTTCTTATTAAGAGTATTCTAATCACCATTAGTCATAGTAGACTTTTGCTCCTTAAGAGCACCATCTTCGCCTTGCTTGATTAAGGAACTCATCATCTTGATCTTCTATAACTTAAAATTGTTTTTCCCTGAGTACTTCTCAATATCATACCTAGCGCTTGCCATTATTACTAATCCCTCAGATTCAGATCTGTGCCCTAACCAATTGCTCTGATACCACTTGTTGGGAATTTTGGCCTGCGAAATCACACAGATCTAGATCTACGATAGCAATCCAATGGCACAAAGCATACAAGAGAATACACAGATTTAACGTGAAAAACCCTTTCGAGAAAAAACCACGGTACAAAGCGATAGAATTCCACTATGAAAGCATCAATTACAAAGAGAGAGGACTTACTTGATTCAAACAACCTTGAATCTCACCCTTGCTACACCCTTTGATAACCCTATAACTCTTTAGAATACCTTTAGGAAGCCTTAACATGTCCTAGAATAACTCTAGGAACCCCTATTTATAGTTTAGGAAACTTCCCTTTCGCACCCTTGCGAAAGGCGACACCAAAATCCACAGTCCACATCGAATTCGGAAACGAATCTGCGTAACCTATGACTAGTCATAACTCTCCTACGACTGGTCGTACTACAACTGGTCGTAGCTCACCTATGACTGGTTGTAGACTTCAGAGAAAAATAGCACAATGTTGTTGTACTTTGAGTCGTGCTAGGACTCAAACCTATGACTGGTCAAGCGCCTCCCATGACCAGTCGTGGCTGTCCCACGATCGGTCGAACGACCTCAAAAACCTTAGATTAAAGACTTCTCTTAACAGATATCTCATTGGTCCCATGTTCACCCTGATTTATATGTTTTATCCACCCCCATAAATGCATTTTAAAAGATCATTTTAGAGCATGATCCTAAAAGGAAATCGATTGAAGGATCAAATCGACTACACCACGGGAAACAATGAGATTGAATTTCTACCATTGAAAACTTATCGAGGGGGATAAAAGTTTTGGATCAAAGTTGATATTTATGTCTTCCCTTTATACTGGTGTATGTCACCTTATGAATACTCTGGATGACAAATAAACATAATGGTGAGCCTTAGGAAGTTTTCAATGATAAGAATTCAATCCACAATGCTTCCTATGGTGTGGCCCACTTGAGATTTCAATCTGAATTCTTTTGTAGCTCATTGCTTAAAATGATTTGTTAAAATGAATGGATGGTGTGGATAAAATGCATACATTATGGTGGGCCTCAAATATCTCAAATATCCCCCAACATGACCACCCTCTCTCTAACAACGCCTGATGGGCGTAGCACTCAATCTGCCGCCCTCACAAAACACGATTCTCTACGGAAAGATTCCGCAATTCATGACACAACTTTTAATGTGTAGAACTGATCTGGTCCCACCATGATTTATGTGTTAGATCGGTACCATCAATTTAATATTGTGTTAGATCATTTTATGGCGTGAGCCCACAAATGAGACATCCAAAGCTCAAATATGAAATTTTTTTTGGGCCCACACAAGTTTTGGATCAAGCTTATATTTGTGTTTTCCCTTCATACATTTATGTCTGTGTAACTTGTGAACAAGTTGGATGGAAAATAAACATCATGGTGGTCACTGAGAAGGTTCAATAGTTGGTGTCATTACCCACTGCTTTTTGTGGTATAGTACACTTGAGCTTTGGGGTCTGCATCATGTTTTGGCTCATGCCTTGTAATGATTTGGCAAAATGGATGGTCGGTGTGGATATAAAGCATACATCATGGTAAGGCGCATAGATCTTTGCGGCATCAACACAACATCAACCCAATGAGCTGAAAGCTTTACCGGAAGTAATAGGGCAAAAATGTCATCTTAGAAAAAAAAAAAGAAGACTCTTTTTAAGTATGTTAAACAAACACCCAAAATATCATATTAAAGTGGCTGAAATCTGATTTTCAGATTTCCCTAGCATATTAAGTGGTAAACAAACAGCCCCCTTAGTGACCCAATATTAGCCAGCTAGTCTGTCAAAGCTCTGTGGGGCCCACCATGATGATGTATGTATTTTATCAACGTTGTCCATCCATTTTCCATCTTATTTTAGGGCATGAGCACAAAAATGAGGCATGTCCAAATCACAGATGGACCACACATAGGAAAACAATATTGTTGAACTTCCACTGTTAAAAACTTCCTAGCACTCACTGTAATGTTTATTTTCCATCCAACTAGTTGATAAGGTCATACAGACCCTAGATGAAGGGAAAGCACAAATATCAGTTTGATCCAAAACTTTTGTGGCTCCAAAAAAAATTTCAATGGTAAGCATTCAATCCCCACTGTTTCCCATGGTGTGGTCCACTTGAGATCTAGATCTGGCCCATTTTTGAGTTTATGTCCTAAAATGATCCGGCAAAATGGTTGGATGATGTGGCTAAAACACATACATAATGGTGGGGTCCACAACTTTGACACCGACTAGCTTGCTGATGTTTGGATCACTAGCTAAACTGCGTCCCCTTATAGACGACTAAGTTGAATTATTTCTACCTAATTTGGTTCTTTTGCTTTAAATCATAGCCTTTCTATAATTAAACGACATTTTTTGGGTATCCTATCTAGGGCAGTCAACGACTGCTCTGATGGGCAGATATATACCTAATTCATCCAACTCAATTTAACATGTTGTGTTTAATTTTTTGGACCTATCAAGAAATTGTTTGGGTTTGGGTCCCAACTTTTGTAACCCAGTCCAGAAGTGCTCAGGCTAGTTTCATCAACTAGGACTTAGTTAAAATCAAATAGGTCAGGTCAACTGAGGTTTTAAGTTAGTTCTAGTAGTTTTAACAGTGATATATATTTCCTATATATATTACTTATTCTAGTAATGAAATAAGGTTTCCCAAGCCTTAGGGACATAAGAGAACCCCATGAATATATTAGAGTGACAGGTTGAACTGAAAATCCAAAAATCAGCTACATCCAATTGTCTGGCAGGACTCATGTGAAGTTAGAAGTTTTAGGAGTAGCTTTACATTTTCAATTTTGCTGTCTATCATATAGTTTTTACTATGCTAATCTCTTTTATATACAGTTCTCACACATTCGGCTCCCCTGTCATGTGCCCCACTTGAGTTTTGAATCTATCTCATTTTTGGGCTCATGTCATAACGATAGGGTAAAACGCAATCGTGGAGGTGACACGGCTAGCCGTTTCTTTCGTTATGCGGGCTCCATGGCATATGAGAAATCGGTTTCCCTTACAAAAGGAGCCCAAAAGATTAGGGCTGTGAATGGTCGGGTTTTGGGCAGGTTTGGATGGAGTATCAGGTCTGAGTGCCAGACTCGGGCTTAAAATTCAAGCCCGTACGTTTTATAATTTAGCTAGGTTTGGACCATGGACAGAAGCCAGTTACCCAGACCGAGTTCGGCTCAGCCCATTTGGGTTTGGAAAGGAAATTTGTAAAAATCCTGTATCGACTATCATGTTACAGCTCCAATCCACGCCCTCCATCTCTCTCTCTCTAGTCCACAACCCTACCCACTCTCTGCAAACTCTGTTTCTACGTGGAAAAAAGAGAAATCGGTGGAGAAGCCCAGGAAAAAACTATCACTTGGGAGTTGCTTCGGGACACACTGGCTCTGCACCATTTAATTATTATTTTTTATTATTTTGATATATTCAATGGGATGAGAGAGAGATTCATGTCTGTACGAATGCAAGCGCGCACACACACAAAAAGAAGAAGCAACGCATGCTGCGGCTGGTAGTTTGCTGTTTTTATCTTCTTCCTGCTCTCATCTGAAAAGAGAGAGAAGAAGAAGAAGAAGAAGAAAGGGGAAGGTGATTATTTAGTATTATTTAAATGGAGAGTATTTAGTTGAGGCAGGTGTTCCCCGCTCTCAGAATTCAAGCGGCAGGCTTCGATCGTCACGGCCGAGATTCAGGCCCCTGTCGTGCAACTCGCCGTGGATGTGGCAAAGCTGCTTCGTGCCGTCCAAGCACATGGCGTTTCATCGCCCGTCGCTGAACATCTCGACGTCCTGCGCCTATTCTTGCCCATTAGCTCCGCTTCTTGTTGTCAGCCTCGTTCTTCTCCCTCTTCCATTTCTTTCCTCCTTATTCTTCGCCATAGCTGCTGCTGTTGGATGATTGCAGAAAACCCTAACCCTAGTTTTTTTTTTCTCCTTCTCTCTCTTCTTAAAGATGGCAGCAACCCTAACCCTAATTTTTCCCTCTCTTCTTAAAGATAAGAGAAACCCTAAGCTGAGATTTTTTTTCTCTCTTTGAAAGATATTAGAAACCCTAAACCCTAGTTTTTTCTTTTCTCTTCTCTGGAGATGAGAGAAATCCATGCTGAGGTGGTGTATTTATTTATTTATTTATTATTAGTATTATTATTATTATTTAAGGGGAGTTATTTGATACTCCAGCTGCGTCTGACGCTTGATACGCTTATATTAAATAAAATAAAACGACTTGGTTGTGCCCAAGAACAGATCGGTTGAACAATTCCAACCTCTAATTCGTGTACACTTTCTTGTGGAAATAAGACGTTGAATGTTTTTTTTTTTTTTTTTTTTCTAACCGTTCAATAAACGTCCAAAAATCTGGTCCATTCAACAATCTGTTGAGCTACAGCTTATTATTATTATTATTATTATTATTATTTTAATATATATATTTTATATTTTTTCAAAAAGGTGGGAACGCACCACCAGAAACTGTGATGTTTGGAAAATTGGTTGTACATCCAAATAGGTGGGCAGCACAAAAAAACATAACATGCCGCACCTAACATTTCTAAACATAAACGACCTTGACAAGGGAAAACTATAACCTGAAAAAAGGACTATACCTGTACCGAGGCCGTAATTGATGGAGAGCCAGAATTCATAAGCAAGAGGAATCAATGTTTCCATAAAGGGACAGCAAGCAAGCAAGCCACCCCGGAACCTTCAAAGGCTTGGCAATTCTTCTACTTGCGACGACCCTGAAACTGATGAAGAACACCAGAGAAACTGAAAACCTCCAACAAAACCAATAGCTAACCTTCAAATACATTCTCTTGTCTTGGACCACAGATCTCTTATGCTCTAACCTTCAAATACATTCCAACATCACCAACATCACCACGTCAACCCACCAGCCAAGGACATCACCCTCCAACCTCGATTTCAATCCAAAGAAGCCGAACAAACTCAGCTGAGCTGCTACGGTGAGAAGAAAGCGCCCTCCAGCAACTACTACACTTGTGCAGCAAACATAACTGACCTTGCAAATCCATCTAACTTGGGGCCATGATCAACCAACAAACCAACCACCCCAATGGCGAAGGAAGAATCTTCTGAATCTTCAGGCGGCTATCATTAACCTCAACAGCAAACATAAAGGGAAAAAAATACCAAAGGCTGACCACCCTGGCGCAACGAGTGCTCCCGACCGGGCTCTCCACCAGCAAGGGGCTGAGAACAAATCCCAATAGCACTTAACCCCCGTTGATTGGGGGCTACTTTATTTTTGAATTTTTATTCACAAAGGAAGAAGGCTGATTACATTCAGGCAGCAGCTCCAAAACATATGACCCTATACAAAGGGAGAAAATTAAAAACTATTTGCAGACTGAGCAACGACTGAATGGCTGTCCAAAACAAGCAATTGAACCAAACATCTTCACAGCCCAGCCACCCAAAACCACTTGACTCACTCAAAGACAATCATCCCAGATCTGAGAAGCATCCTGCTAAAATGAAAAAGCAGAGACAGAAACTGCACAGAGCGACGATCAAGAACAGCAGGCCTCCAGACTTGGCCAGAGGCCGCAGCACAACAGCAACACATCACTGCTAGGAGGGCCGACACCATCCTTCAACAAGCACGACTGAGAGACAGGCTCCTATACGCTGGCCCCTGCAGACAGACAGCTGAGATCCAGAAGGCAGCGGGCAGCCCAAAAGGAACACCAATGCAAAACAAACCTGACTAAACCACCCAACGCACAGAGAGCAGAAACCTCCTCTCTTCAAAAAACAGGGAGGGAAAAAACTCACAACCTTCCGCCAGAGAGCTATCTGCCCAGTTGAGATGGGAAATCTGACCATTAAAATTGTTTGAAATGTGTGGGGTTCACCATAGTTTGTTTATGACATCTAATCTACTAAGCTGATGTGTCGTACAAGGATGAAGGGTATTCCAAGAAAATCAGGACATTTAGGGCTTATTTGGATTGTGGGATTAGATGGCATGGAATTGCACTTAGTGCATGCAAATTTCATACAACTTGTGGAAAAAGATATTTCTAGAATTGATGAATGTGTTTAGATTTTGAGATCCATGTACACCCAAAGGATTAGATTTTGAGATACTGCACAATTTTGGTGGATTTTGAAATTCATTAGATCTATGGCCCTATATTGAAGAATGTGTTTACAACATGCCCATCCATATACACCCATTACATTTGACAATCGAACTGCATATGCATACAGGTGACTGGTATCAGTTGTGAAATCAGGTCCATTGATTATGATTTCTTGTTCCATCGAACACAGTTTCACTTAATATGATGTTTTTCCAAAGTAAAATTTGATCTCAAATGTGAGATTTGACGGTCAAAATACCATGATATTTTCAGACATGTAATCATTGTGCAATAATGGTGTTAATTCCACCTAATGTAATTCAATACCATTTAATCCCGCATTCCAAACCGGCCCAAAACCATGTAACTTACCACATGAATTTAGAGTTTTTAGGCATATGTTTACACAGTTCCCTATGATGTGATCCACCTAAGTCTTGCATTAGAATAAACTTTAGTATGGAAAACGACATGGTATTGAATTGCATTTTATGGGTTATAAACTCTAATGGTCGTTTGGAAATAATGGGAGTGATTAAATTAATCTAGGTATCATATCATCTAGTTTCAACAAAAGCTTAGGGATTGAGGCAGGGCTGCGGGTTTGTGGACCATAAATATGCTTCCGTAAATTTGATTGGATCTGTTCGTACGTGGAAGATGTGTTTCGCTCATGGAATGTGGCAAGATGATTTCGACTGATATATGAGTTGGGGTGTGACAGAGAGACGTCTTGTTGGATTTTGGAGGGAGATTGTCAGGGATATGCAAATGATTAAGAGCTTCCAATAAGAGGCATGGTGATGTAGAGCGGGTCACGGACAATTACATGGCAAAGATGGATCAGAAAAGGCCCGGTCGGCGACAGAAGTGATCTGGACCATCAGACCTTCAATCAGGCGTATCTCACAATCCGGGATGAGTTAGCCAACGTAAAATATATGATTTTGGGGTAGAACGAGCTACTTTAGCCAACTAACCCCGCTATGCCGGGTTACGACGCTCGGAATTGCGAGAAACCCCTGATTCGACGGTTGTTTCCCTATTTCAATTTCGTTTTTACTATAAATAGTAAGTTTTAGTTTGACTATAACTCTTCATCATCCGAGGAGTTGCTGAAAAGAGCTTAGAATAATTAGGGGAACGGTTTGGTGAAGCAAATAGGATACTTTCTATTTTTGGCCGAAAACCTTGCACACTAGTTGACATCATTTAATCGTCCTTACTATTTATAGTAAGTCGCGAATTATAGGAGTTTTAGTTGTAGTTTGATTATGATTTCTTTCCCATTGTTTAGTACCCTTATTTAAAGGGTTGTGAACTCGTTTTTATGTATTCATTAATCTATTTTGAATTTATTAGAATTTATTTCTATTTTTCTGCTCTCTTTTCTCGTGGATTCGAGAAAGTCTCTGTGAGGAGTCCAGAGAAGTTCCGTGGATTCGGAATAGTTATCCTCTTGAGGAAGACGGTGCTCGACCTCACGTCCTCCCCTGCGTCAGTTTGGTATCAAAGTGAGGTTTCTCCTCGGATTGATGGCTTCTAATGACGGGTCGGGCAACAATCACATGAGCGGTGCCCCAGAGAACTGTACAGCCCAAGGGGAAGGAGCCCGTAGGAGCACGTACTCAACCTCCTACGTCTGAGAACCGAGATCAGGCTAGACCCCAAAGGGGAGAAAATGTAATTGAAAATATTGATAATCGCTTGAAATTTATTGAATCTGGAATCTTGAATTTATACATGAGAAACGAAGTCCTTAATTCATGAGACATGGGAATTATTATTATTATTATTTTTATGGATTTTGAAATCCACTACATTTGTAGGCTCCGGGCTAATGCCTTTTATCCACATCATCCACCCATATGCGTCCTTTATGTATGGCAACTGAAATACATCTGCATACAAGTCATGACCCATATGAGTTGTGATACCAAATGCAGGTTATAATTCAGTTAGTGTTTTTCATGGTACGTATATCCAACACAAGTGAGATGGTATGGCACAACAAGCTGTGGCATCATTGTCTGCATGTGATGAGTTCTCTTTATCCACTCTAATCACTAGAGGTAATCACAACCGTTGAATGTATTGAATCACCAAAGCTTAAGGTGCATGCCCAATCGATGACGGCACACATTAGATCAATGGTTTGGATCACCTAAGCATGGCTCAACTAGCTCGAATTAGTCCATAACTATCCACATTCAGATGCATCAGAACACTGCTACAACAGGCAAAGAGCACCAATTTGATCACCAACAAAGCAAGTTGATCGAAATTTCATATGTGAACTCTTGCTAACAAGCTAAACAAAAAAAGAAAAGAAAAACTAACAAAGCAAGTATAACTATTCCTTTCACAATCGATCATTTGTGATACATCATAGCCCCACCTCATTTTCAATAGAAATTCCTAAGCTTTTGAGGATTCTTCCAAAATGGGCCACTTAGTTGCTTTAAATGGATTACTGGATCATGCCCATCAATCACGGGGTCCACAAGTTCGACGGCGTGGAATCGATTTCTTGTAAGTTATGCCAAGTGTACAACGAGTGAGAGCAAGCATCATCCACCCTGTTTCGTAAGAGTACCATACAATGGTGTGTTCTTCAAGATGGGCCGAGCATGATGTGTTTCCCAACTAAAGTACATGTAGTATAAAATGTATTTCAATCTAGATCGTCCAAAAGTTGGACAGGGTTGAGCATGGACCAATATCAATCTGATCGGATGATCTCAGTCGCTTAATTTCACCTATTGAAATTGATCACTAATGCCCACAAAATGGACAGTTAGGATCTACTGATCAGTGTGTTTTTTGTCCATGATGCATCCATAATGATCTTAACGATTTGGACTGTCTGATCGACGGTCAGTCTGGGTATATATGATGGGTGCCCAAGATCGAGCCACGTAGCTTCTACCTTTCACTGGCACGCCTGCACAAAAAAAAAAAAAAAAAACGATATGGAGAAACATCGAACTTGTAAGGAATTGCACCATACTCAGGTAGGGTAGAGCACATCATACCATCATACCAGGCAAATGGGATAAGTTTACTGAAATCCGAGCCCTCCAAATTGTAGGCCCATTAGGGTTGTGGCCTGACCCAAGAATCACACCAAACATGTGATAACCACGTGATCGCCGGCCATCAAACATTGAACGAGAGATATTGTTCACTGTTCAAATTCAGCAATTATCAGATGGTTAGCATCATCCAACCAATGTGAACCTCTGGTGATGGCTCACTCAGTAGGACGAACGAAATGGACGGTTTATAATAAGTACGTGCATGATCCTGTGGAGTATATGGTATGAGGCATTACAATGCCCACACGCGTGTACAAGGGAGCTCATGTCACGCCACAATATCTGCCAGCATGGCATTTGGTTACAAGATCCAATCCGTCCATCAGAGGGCTTCGATATCTTGGAGAAAGAATAGTTTGAGTCAACCTCCAAACGTGGCGCATTTTAGAGAAAAACGGCCTAAGAAAACTTGGATGAAGTTTTCTAATCCGTCCACCATTTTCTAATATCGTGGCCCACCAAATAAGAAAACCAGAAGAGATTTTTTGCGAGTACATATCTAAGGGATCCACCAAGTGGATGGCTTAGATATCATACTTGCATGCTACGCTGGGCCATCCTGCGGCGTGTAGACTAGAGGGTATCCTCGTACTCGCATGTGGGCTCAGCAAGCTTCCATGATCTGATTCGTATCATAAATGAGTTTTTTTTTTTTTTTTTTTTTTTTTTTTTTAAATCATCTGTCGTGTTTCAGTATCCAGTCTGTTGCTGCCACTGGGGCCCACATAATAAGTGGTTTAATGATCGCAACCATCCGTGCCTCGGAATATATGGTATACAGAGTACAATAATAAAATTACTCTGAACAGAAAATCTTTAGCCGTAGATGAATTCAAACCAAAGAAAAGAAAATTATTAACGGTTCAAATACAAATCTAAAAATCAAAAGTTAGTATCATCACTGAAATCTGATTACGAAAAAATAGCTTATTTATGGTATTAAAGATAATATGAACGGTTCAAATAAGCGTATTATCTCATCGCTTGGGCCAAGTGGCTGGCGACACACGCTGGAACCTCAGTTGCGACAGAGGCAAAATGAACTCTTCTTGGAATGTCGCCGCGACGCGACCGCTTCACCGATTTCTATGAAATGCGCACCGAGATATCTCAAGTGCACACGCGGTACCTATATACGGTGATCAGACCGTCGATTTTGTGGGACGGGACATCATCCCGATGATGATGATGAGTGGCCTTAAAACGGGACGATTAATTGATAGAATTGCAAAGATCCACGTTTATGGGCGAAAACACCACATCAGATATGTCAGAACTGTTGAAATCAATACAATTTTGGGCTATACCCGATCCACGGTGTGGTCCACCAGATTGACGGTCCAAAATACCATGCGTGTTTTCCACACGTTAGATATAAGAGAAAGGAAAGAAAGAAAAAGAGAGAGGAGATGTCATTGGAGCTCCCTTCAATCCAAGCAAGAAAAGAAGAAGGCTAGCTCGTCTCCTGATTCATGCGCACCCTTAAACTGCGCACCATCCTCTTAACCTGCGCACCCAAAGGTATCCATGAACCAGCAGACGCGTACACCCTCTGTCCCCTCTGGGTTGGATCGAAGGGAGCTCCATCGACTCCAAACCTTTGGAAAACCACCCCACCCAAATGACCAAAATGCCCATCGTGGCTATACTACTGTTGAGGCACTGCATCAGCCCATGAAGGATTGAGAGGTGAGGTGCCACTTAAATACACCCTCACACATGGTAAGGCTTACGTAAGCAAAACCCTAGATTCAATCAAGACCGTTGGATGGGTTGGGGATATGGGTAGGAGGGAATCTGGGGTGGAGATTTTCTTGCTAGCCAACATTGTCACGTGCACACAAAAGGGGCGGGAAATCTGCTGTTTATTTAATAAGGGAGAGCGGGCTTTTACATTGGTTTCTGGAAAGCATGGTCTGATAATGGGGCCCACCTAGAGCATCTTGTGCTCTTTCTTAAAGCATTGCCTACTACGATAACAGGTGCCATTGGCAACCGTTGGATTTTGGCATCTCATTGCTTTTGTAATTAATACTATAGCAGAGCATGATAGTTCATGCACATGCACTCAAAGTTACACACGTGGGAAACATGCATGTAACTCAGGTTAAGCTGTCCAAATCATGGGAGATAAGCCCATGACCTCAGAATCAGATTTCGTGGACAATCCTAACTCTGATTGAGGGCATTTATTTGTTGAATTTAGACCGTTGATTATTTTCCATCTTACTCAGCCATTAGATGTTACTCCATCAGTCTATTTAGACACCATTTCAGTGTAGTTTTGTGTAATGGAATCATCTAATAAAGTAAGGCCCATGATTTGGACGGTTTGATCTGAGTTACATGTGTGTGGTGTGTACAGTTAGTTGGTGCATGAGTAGGAAGGAAGACAGTTTCAAGTGTATCAAAGTTTTTATATTATTCATTTATATTTGTTAGAAAAACCCAAAAGAGATTTCCACAGCTGGTAATCAGACCCCAACTTTTGTTTGTTAATGGTGCTAAGTACCAAGGTAGGGTATTTTGGTAGTAAAGAAATGAGAATGTGGGATGGTCCACTTACAATTACAATGCGAGTGAAAAACAAGCTTGCTAGGACTTTTAATGGCTCATGAGTTGTATGACAGGTATCATGACACGTGTGGAACTCTATGATTGCTATGTATGACATGGATGCATAGTGGATGTAGCATTATGGGTAGGACATGAATATTGATACTCTAAAATGTGTCATTGGTTGGGACTGATATCTGTACTGTTGGATGATCCAAACCGTCCACCTGGTGGGCAGAATCATGGATGGGTTATAATTCAATAATCACAATACTTGATTAATCATAACCGTCCAACTGTCACATTCGATTGGAGTAATCGATAGTCCAAATTCAACTATATTGTCTGTTGTGTATGCATGAATAAAGAAGTCTTGTTTTAAGATATCTGATGGACATGGTATGGAATGTTGACGCAGGGGAGGACGTGAGGTCGAGCACGTCTTCCTCAAGAGGATAACTATTCTGAATCCATGGAACTTCTCTGGACACCTCATAGAGACTTCTCGAATCCACGAGGAAAGAAAGCAGAAAATATAATTAAATTCTAATAAATTCGAAATTGAGTAATGAATGAATAAAAACGAGTTCACAACCCTTTAAATAGGGGCACCAAGTAATGAGAAAGAAATCAGAATCAAACTACAACTAAAACTCCTAGAAATCGCGACTTACTATAAATAGTAAACTTACTATTTATAGACGGCCGTGATGTCTACTAGTGCGCAAGGTTTTCGGCCAAAAATAGTAAGTGTCCTATTTGGCTTCACCAAAACTGTTCTCCTAATTATTCTAAGCTCTTTTCACGTTGAAATGCAACTCTAAAGCCCGACGGATGAGGAGTTATAATCAAACTAAAACTTACTATTTATAGTAAAAACGAAATTAAAACAGGGAAACGACCGTCGATCCAGGGGTTTTTCACAATTCCTGGCATTGCAACCGGGCATAGCAGGGTTGGTTGGCTAAAGTAGCTCGTTCTACCCCAAAATCATATATTTTACGTTAGCTAACTCATTCTGGATTGCGAGATACGCCCAATCTAAGGTCCGACGGTTTGGATCACTTCTATCGTTGACCAGGCCTTTTCTGATCCATCTTAGCCATGAAACTGTCCGCAACCCGCTCTACATAAAATGTGGCCCATCCAAGGTGGGGCCTTTCAGATGGAAGGTTCAGATTATGAAGAATCCTTTTGGCTCCTCTTGGAAGGAGTCACACGTGGAATTGCCCACAATTAAGTACTTTGGTGTTAGTCTAAAGTGACTCACAAGAGTTTCAAGGCTAGGTCATGGGTTTGAGTACCCATTAATTGTAGTGAAATTCCAAGATAGTGTGAGTGGATGGGTACGTATGGGGTGTGTGTTAAAAAAAAAGAGGTGAGAATATGAACGCATGAGAGAAGAAACGACACTCAAGACAATGTTAGAAGTGGTAGATGGTCTAGATTGAGAATTGAACCTTTCACTTTGCAGGAAATAATGAGGAAAGAACATGAAATAACGAGAGAAAGATCATTGTTTTCCTCAAGTAGTAAATACCCCGAATTCACGAGGTAGCTTTTTGAATTACTAAGAAAAAAAGAAAGAAAATTTAAATATTTTTTATTTGAATAATGTCTGATGTTTATGATTTTCTCAATTGGACTGCTGATAAAGAAAACTTAAACCCTAATTCAAAATTATACATAATAGTAAAAAATCTATATAAATGTTAAATTTGTCAAAAATAAAAACATTAAATAAACTTTATCGAAGTGTCCCCTGCATTATTACAAATAATTTTTTAAAAAGAAGATAATCTCATAACTCTAAAATTAAATAAATACAATAAAAATTAGAATTATTATTATTTTTAAAAATTTTTTATTTTATAATGAAGATCATAGTTTTGACTAAGAAGCATACACTTTTTCGCGAAGTGACGGACGTAACTCACAATGTGGGTTGAATGAATTTCTTAGAACTAGACACACCTGAGTAGTTACATATAGGATTGGATTTGAATTCGATGAACTACTTCCACTTTTGTTTAAACTTCTTTTCACCCCCTTACAAAAAAATACATATGTACCCATATATCAACCAATATATGATTGATAAAAGAAAATTTAGTCCACTAAGATGAGAAATCCATGAATAGCAAGATGAGGTACAGTCATATGGTACCAGAACCACCACAACTTTAGTGGTATATTGGGCAGCTGTCAGTCCTGCAATAATTGTGAAACGATCCGATCGGTCCATCGTGTCCTCCTCCAACTCATGCTCATCTTAAAAACTAAAAATCAGGTCAATCCAAAACTTAGGCTAGCCACAACAAAAAGAAAAATGTGAAATCATGCTTACGACCTCAAAATACACATGGTGTGTCTCACCTTGGCTTGGAATAGCCTATTTTTGGTGTGCCCTTCATCATAGTGGGGCTTTTCTAATGAATGGATTAGATGGCATATATAGAACATGGTGGGCCAAAAAACAGTGGGAGAGGTTTTTTTTTTTAATTTTTTTTACACAGTACTCGACACACACCGTAGTGGGATTTCACCACCTATGGGTATCGAATACAAGACCGCGTGTTGAAACTCCTCAAGAGTCTACTACTGATGTAAGGACTCGAACCCCCAACTGTTCCGCATGGTTTACCCCCAACTTTTCCTCATGGTGTGGCGCAGCTGAGTTTCGGTTCAGGTTGATATTTGGGTCCATGTTGTAACATGGAATAATGCATCTAATGGACGGGTTGGATTGTGGTGGTACCAGGGCGCATATGAGCCCACCTGTGGATGGATATTTGGAACAATATTCATGGCCAGGAACAATTAGAGGAGCCCACCAATCGGCTGGTGGTAAAGATGGGCCATTAGTGAGAACATGGAAATTGCATTATATCAATCCTCATTACTTAAAAAACAAAAAAGGCCCTATGATTTGAAAAGGGTGGTTATTTGATACTCATGCGACTATCGACAAGCAGGCATTTACAAGCCGTACACATGGAATACACTAACGCAAACTAACCTTATTAAATTGCGGAGCTCACCTTGGTTGAGGAATCCTAACCTCTGATTCTTGGACACTTGTTTCTAGAGATAGGAGCACTGGATTTATTTTATTTTATCTTTATTTTTAACCGTTTAATAAATATCCACCAATTCAATAGTCAACTAATCAAATAAACCCAATTTTTTCTTTTTTTAAAAAAAAATTCATGATACATCTAGACCAAGACCAATGATTTGCAGAGTTTAATTTGAATCACCCGTGTGCCCAATTTTAAATAATTTCTAAATTTATGTGTATCATCCATCATACTTTGCTGAGTATTGAAGTTTTTCTCCCTTTTAAATGATAATAGATTTCATAGCAAATTTCCTCGTACATTATATTGCCTGAAAAATGCTTTTTTAAAGGAGAGAATTATCAAAATGTTACCTACTAGTTTTTAAAATTTGAGAATTGTAGTGCCCATGTAGGGCTGTCAAATGGCAGGGCTGTCCCATCAGTTCTGATAGCCTGGCTCGGGTTTAAAATTTAAGACTGTTTCATAATTAGATCAAGCATGAACAACCTACATCAGCATAGGGTTTGCAAAGGCATATCTGTAATTTAAGTCGTCTTTCTCAACTCCCCAGCCCATGCTCATCCATATTCGAGCAACAATACATCTCTCTCTCTATATATAGTGAGAGATGTGTTGTTGCTCGAAAACGAATGAGCAGAGGATGTACCTGTAAGCATATGAGTACTTGCATCAATAATATGTAAAGGACAATGGGGGCATCGATTATGACCGGAGATCCTCCAATGCCTAAGTTAGGAGAGTCGAATTAAAACAATAATGAAAGTTGAGGTTTTTTTTTTTTTTTTTTTTTTTGTATTTATCCTCTTGCATTATTAGTAGGTGTATTTATAGGATGCTTGGGCAGCTCTTGAACTTGTGTATCTTAGTAAGATGTGGTGGTCTTGCATATCTTAATAGGATACACTGGATATATGCTGAAGGGTACTTATTCGAATGAGGATCTATTTCTAAAAGTATCGTCGATCCTGCCTTGGTTATCGTGATCTTTGGCTAGAATATTGTCATATCTTTCCTTTCCTGGTGCGAGGCAAGACTATTTTTGGATATCCCGCATCTCAAGTCGGGGTTGATCTGATGAGCTCGGGAGGTGAGTCTGTTACCGAGCTCGACTCTTAAGCAATTCGGGTCAGTGTTGATCCTTTGAGGTCGGCTCATTTAATATTTGATGCCTCAATAGCATAAGGAGTTCATTCAGGTGTTCTTACTCGGCACAACTCTAAAATGCCTCTTCTATGATCGGTCACATATCTTGCATAGCACATCAATTTGGTTTTCCCTATAACAGGATATATATCCAAAACCTTCTCTTGAAGCTTACTGTGGCCGAAGATGGGCAACCACCCCCAAGCCGCCTCCGTTGTCAAACCCTCACTACATCTTGGATTATAAAACACCTCTTCAATTTCTCCAATACAACCCACTTCACTAAAAGAAAAAAACCCAAAAATCCATTACCAATCTAAATAAAAAAGAAAGAAAGAAAATCATTTAAAAGCAACAACTATTCTCTCTTAAATCAGGCTTGGTCTCAGGCCGGCCGGCTCAGACCATCCTAAAATTTTTGGGCAGGGCTCTTTTGGCCCATCACGGGTTAGGCCGGGCTTCGGCCTATTGCAAACAATGCCAGTCGGACTTGGGCAGAGCTCAGCCTGGCCCATTGATACTCATACGCCCACATGGTCTGTGTTTGACATCTAACCTGTATGAAAGGGAATATGACGATCACCCGAACAAAAATATTTCACCAATCAAATAATTGAATGGGCAACAAGTGATTTTAGATGGTTTATGTTTTATGTTGTGGCCCACCCAATGATTGAATTCTGTTCATCTAATCATGATTTTCCGTTGGACGCCTGGGATTGCATGTACAATTCAATTGGGCCCCACAATTCTTGCCTAAAACAATTCTAAAAAAAAAAAAAAAAAAACTAAAGGAGGTAGTTTGGGTAATTTCACCTCCACAAGAACCGCCAGATAATATTTTACGGTTAATCGGTAAATTTTGAATTAGAGAAGAATTTTACGGTAAAATTCCCAAAAGAGGATTGCTCTTGGTATTTATGGGCTCAACAAAGGCCCAACTACATACCTAAGCCCAATTCCTTGGGGCTCAAAACCATTATTTAGGATGAGGTTGAACAAGTGGGGTCCATGGTCCATTGATCCAAGTAATCGATATGGTAGGACTGTTGACTTGGTTGGCCACAATGTGGATGAGAAATAGATCTAAAACTGCAGATTTGGAGAATATCTGACCGTCCAGTTGCTATGAGAAGTACTGGTTGGTCTCGGACATCTGCTCTACCTGGGCCTCTGATCGGATAGTTGTAAAATCTAATTCTAGGGAAGTCGATGGGTGGCGGACGTCGATTAGTTGGGCCCAAGATTTCGGAGTTGTTTGGATGGGCATATCGAACAGGTCCATTTATGATTTTGATTGGAAAGGGCATTTTCAACGGCTGGGCTGGATTGGTGTGGGCGCATCTTTTGAAATGCCAGATCTGTTCAACGGTTTGAATTGATCGGTGTGGGCCCAGCATATTGACAGGCTAATCATGGAACTTATGTGCCTACATCTTTGACGGGACCCATAACTCATCCATGGTGAGCCCATTAGATGGGGATTCGACATCTCTATACACGTGTCCGGACAGATTAATGGCGGGCCTTCATTTTCGGTGAGCATGTAGGGCTGCTTTTGGCCTGATCCAGGACGGCCCAACGTGGTCAGGTTGTAATGGGCCTGAAAAGTCCACCAACTTATCCTACCCCTTAGAATATATAATCCTTGTAATGTTCACCATATCTGGAGCGGATTATGTGAGACCTCGGATCCAATGAGGTAGGTGGGACCCCTGACAGTGGGGCTCACGTTGATTTATGTGCCTTAAAATCCACACTGTTCAACCATTTTGAAAAATCAATTTAGGATATGAACCCAAAAGTGAAGCTGACACAAATCTTACGTGGACCACACCATAAGAAATAGTCGTGATTGAATTACCACCATTAAAAACTTCATGGATTCCACCGGAATGTTTCTTTGCCTTCCAACCTTGTTGAGATAAAGAGACCACACAAATGTCATCTTGATCCATAGTTTAGAAAGAGACGCAGCCTTTCTAAGTATATCATATCCAAATCTGTGAAAAGATTCTTGCTTTGGTAGTTGATCGTTTATAGACTTGCTGGGTACACTACCTCATTTAAATATTATATGGCTATGTGTCACTCGATGTTCTAATGTCTTAAAGGCAAGCAATGCATATAGTATTAATAATGTAAGACATATGGGTGAAAAAAGAGCAGTGAAAGATATCTTCAAATGCAAACACGATTCTACCAGCATTGAAGAATAGTGTCAACACGCCAGGTGGGTCCACCGAAAATGAGTGTAAATAGGTTCAACATCAAAATCTGGCCGATTGGACGATCCTAATGTTCCATCGGTACCCCCGCGAAGATAGTTAAGAAAAGAATTCAATGACGGCCCACTTCAATGTAAAAATAGCCATCGACTGGAAGGTTAGGGTACGCCAATCTTACAGATCCTTTTTATATGGTCCATTCATGGTATGAAATCAAGATCCAGACCATTAATCAGCCTGGGGGACTGTGAACATGCCATGGCCCCCAAAACTAAAAATAAAAAATAAAAAAATGAAGTCTACTCATTAGGTGGGCCATGCGTTTTTTTTTTTTTTTTTGAATCTACACGGTGGTTCATCCTTTTTTCTCAAACAAGTGTGGCCCACCTGATGAGTGGCCTAGCCTTACTTTTGGGTGGCTCATGTTTGCAACAGTCACCAACTGACAAATGGTCTAGTTCTGGCATAGGTGTTGCACCGAAAAAGCACCCAACAACTTTGGGTTCCACCATGTTGAATATGTGAAATCCACCCCGTCCATCAAATGATCTCCTTCGTGCTGTGCCCTTGGTCAAGAAAATAGCAATAGCCACAACTTAAGTGGGTCACACTACAAGGAACAATGGAGATTGGCTGACAACCATGGATCCACCATGGTATCTTTCATCAAACCCGTTCATCAGGTGTGAATCATCAGGATGAAAGGAATATACAAAGGTCAACCTGACCCAAAACTCAGCAGGGCCAGATCGTCCGAATCTATAGGTTTTAGGTGCAATTTTATATTGTTTCCTATGGTGGGGCGGGATATTTGTTTTGTACGGTTAAATAATGGTTATCCCCTGATGGACGGAGTGGATTTCACATATACAACTGGTGGCCCTAAAAAACTTGGATGTTTTAAAGGCCGCATAAAACAGGTGTTGTAGAATATTATTGTAATCCTCCAAGGGTTCTCTCCTTTGCATGAATCACCTGGTCAGTTTTCAATTTATAAGTGTCAACGGGCAGATCTGGGGTTCGTTCAAACTCGGATTTTGAACTGGTTGACCTTGGTCTGCTTAGCTGGGCCCAGTGAAATTTTGATTTTGCCTGGCCCTTGGTTTTCACGGTGGGATTTGACTTCACAGCGGCCAACTTGAATAAATTTCGAGCCAAGATGCATTAGGAAATTTGGTAACATGGCTTTTTGAGTAGGGGACGTACCGGTCCCACCTCATGTGAGTTGACTCGGATGAGTCAGCAATCCATGCTTAATAATAAGTGTGGCCCAGTTCCAAACTGGCAATACTCATCGAGTTGGTCCACTGATGACTCAGTTGGATTGAGCCGAGTCATTCATCTATGCGTATCTGGTTGGATTATTTGATAACTATTTTAAACATTTGATAATAATAGATGATTTTAATTTAATTTTGATTCTCTTTTTTCTTTTTTTTTTTTTTTTTTAAAAAAATTCAGGTATCTATTTGGACTATCTTACCCCCCTTCAACTAGTTTTCATAGAGAAATAATGAAGAAAAGACATTTTAAATAACGCTATGGATATAGTCCATTGAGTGGACCACCCATGCTTGGTCCCGAGCAAAAGAAAAAAAGATCCATCCAATACTTGGATGGTCCACATCATAAGGAGCCACGGGAGTGGGACATCTATCATAGACAACTTCTAAATTGTGTATGAGAATCACTGCGGTGTGTACATCTCATCTAAAATGACGATTAAGTTTATCAAACTAGGATGAAATGATGACCCATAGATTAGGATGATCGAAAGCTCAAGTGAGGCACTCTTCAATTATAAAGTTCCGGGTTTGATTTTACATTTTTTTTTTCTTTTTTTTTTTTTTCTTTTTAATTATTTAATTATTTAATTATTTTTTAAGGTGCTCTCTTCGTGTTGGCCTGATTTTGGGGGTATAAGATTGTTAGGATTTGTAGAGCCTGAACATCATAGATATACTAATCATCCAGTAAGCACTTTCGTAGGTCCAGCTTCACACTAAGCTTGTTAGGGGTCGCTGTGGCAACGCCCCATTATTTGATGATTTAGGAGCTACACCCGTATAACAATCTCATAGTTTCACGTGTAATTTTATGTAAACACTAATTTCTTTGAAATGATATATTCTATTATGAGAGAGAAAGATAGCTTTTATTATATTAAGAGTTACTTCTTTATTTTTTATCTTTAAGCATAGCAGATTAATGTATATCCATTTTCTTTTAATTTCAATTATGCTTTGTGTGTGGTCAAGAAGGAATCACTTCTCTTGATAATATACACATAACAAGGTGGGTTCAAGTTTATATGACTCTTTTATGCATCATGTGAGCATGTGTAGATTAATATCGACACATGTGACACATATAAGTCACTTGAAAATATAAAATAATATGATGCCAGTGACTTAGACATGTAGAGTGGCACACCTAGCATATGTATACATGAGTATTGCTACATGTAGGGCCCTAGAAGGTCGAATATACTTCTCGTAGCTTGGTCGAAGATAGTTTTAGGTCACATCCACCGACAACTAGGTCGGCAAGGATTAACTAAAAAATATGCCATGAGCTCACTCGAAGAATCGCCGCCATTTTAAAAAATGATGGTGAACTATCATAAGAATCTATCAAGTCTATTTAATAGCAACTGATTACCCTATATGGGGATGATAGATGAATTGATGGGATGATTGAGCACTTTTCACGTGAACTAACCTTTTAAGATTTCTACTTTTGTGATTTTTGGATCCTTAATGTTGGAAATGATGCTATCTTAACGAATCCTAAATTGCTTAAATAGACCCTTCACTTTCTGATAAATGGTCGGAGTGCCTTGTACGTTCAAAATTGTGGGTCCCTTGTGTGATGATGGAAAATAAAAAGGAAATGGAAAAGACTTTCATACTCTGGCCGAGTAGGATGGTTTCACATGCATGCAAGCATTTGGCTCAGCGTATATATAACCAAACTAGGTCGTCCAAATCGTGGGGCCCACTTTATACTGGCCATAAATCAAAATATTATGTTGAAATTATCTTCTAAGTGACACATTCGTGAAAATCTTCTGTTGGACAGTTAAAATGACTTAACATGTCCACCAGAAAATTATCAGTGACACATTGGATCCTTACTCTTGCTCTTGTGGTAGACTCTCAGGAGTTTCAACAGCTGGTCAAGGGTTTGAGTATCCATAGGTGGTGAAATCCCACTATGGGTTAACTGTGTGGGGTGTGCGTGGGCGTTTTTTTTTTTTTTTTTTTTTTTTTTAAAAAAGCAAAAAAAAAAAAAAAAAAAAGCTGATTTAAGACTCAGGTGGACCACCCCCGTATAATTATACCTAAAAACCTCTAAAAATTCACAAGTATGCCGCGCCTCAGTATTTACTATTCCTTTGGATTGGATGGCATGTAAACACCACAGTGGGCCCTACACAAACTTAATAGTGACGTCCCATTCAATCTTTTTTCACGCCTACACAAACTTAGTAGTGGGCGTCCCATCCCAACTTTTTTCACGCTATGTGGGCCCTACAAAATATATAATGAGTGCTCCATCTAGACTTCGTCCCTAATGGATAGCCTATCTAGGTTTCGGATGGTCATGATTTTAAGGCTGCAAAGTGATCGCAAGACAACGTACCTAATGGATGGGGTGTATCTCATGAAAGTACTACCCAGTGGCTCTTGATGAACGAGGTGCATAATTAAACTTAAGTACACTAAGGGGGGGTGGATAGTAGAATCCACGTTGAAAAAGTGTGGGTCGGCAGGTGGCCCACACATAGTGGGGCCCACCGTGATGTATGCTTTATCCATGCTATCTGTCCACCATAGTGGGGACCACCCAGATGTATGTGTTTTATCATCCACGTCATCCATCGCCCTTGAGCTAGATTTGGTGTTAAGGAAGTTCATTAATTAACTCATTTGTCAAATCTAATAGGTGCTGAGGTAGCTGCCGGGATCTGAATTTGGGACTTGAAAAGTAGTAAAGCTTAGTTCCAGATTTAGAGTGTACCCATTTGTTAATCACATAGGGTTTGGATTTACTTAAAATTAGGTATTATATATCTTATAGTTAAATCTCTATAATTAGGCAATTGATATGGATTTAGGACCATAGCCTCACTCCAGTGGTCCATTGATTTTGATGATTTGATTTGAATTACATGCATGCCACGTGTACATTACTGAGTGCCTTAGTATAAAGGGTCACACTCAAACGGAGTATCAAATAATGAAAACAAAAGGTAAGGTCAAAGTTTTGATGCCCAAATTAATTAAAATTAAAAGGGCATATTTGTGTCTCCACCTATACTTCGGCCATAAAAGTAATAAAGCGGTTTGTGTCTTGCCGGGTCCGGATCCTTTTACGAACCTGTCTTGATTTCAAGGATCCGTACCAAGATGCTAATCTTGTTCAGGTATCCATCGGGTCTTTGGGGGAAATCGGATTGTGTACTGAGTTACTCAGTAGGCTTTTATCATACGGAGTAAATTCAGTTAGGCCCACTTTGAATGTATGTGGTTTATCCACACCGTCCATCCATTTTTCCTGCTAATTTTAGGGGTTGATCCCAAAATTGAAGTAAATCCAAAGTTCAATTGGACCATTCCATAGTAAACAGTGTAGAATAATGGTTTCCACCGTTGAAACGTTACTAGGGCCCACAGTAATGTTTATTTGTCATCCAACCCGATCATAAGATAAAAAAATATGTGGATGAAGAGAAACCATAAACATTATATTGATCCAAAACTTTTGTAGCCAAAAAGAATTATTCAATGGTAGAGGTTCAATCACACTGTTTCCTTTGAATAAAATAAATTAATAATAGAGTGGATAAAATAAATAAATAAATCTGAATTAACATGCATCAACGGAGTGTAAAATAAATAAAAAATGGCAGACCCCACAAAGTTTACTCATAGTGTAATACACCTAGATGGTGTAAGAGGGACTTATAATTTGATGCGTGTGGCATGTCAATTCGTTCTTAAAATAATTAAGATATATATATACACACACACACACGATTATTACTAAAATTAATTGGACCCCACCTTGTCTGATTCTAACCGAGTCCAAGATGGTGGACCCGATTTAAACCTGGCTCGACCCTTCGTCTCTTATCATATAAGAAACAAAAGTGGACCCAAACCCAACCGAATTTCTCATCTGGTCGGGTCCTTCATAGCCCATGGGACTGTTTACCCATCCATAGACTACAAATGGCTCATTGGATTTACGGGCTTTCAACAGCCATATGGTCATGGACCCGTTTGGATCTCTATTTTGGGCCGTTGCTGGGTTTTTAGTTCTGCCAAATCAACGGTGGAGTGGAGGGCTTTAATTTCAGTCTGAACAATGGGCCCATGGTTTTAGTAATGCAGACCACTAGATCATCATGCCTTCACCATGGATGGATCCTGCTCCAATTATCTACTTCATCCGACGGTCCCAACCTTTCGACTCATGGCCTGAAAACATACAAAGAAGAAGAGAAATACAACAACGGTCCAGTTTCAAACTGCTAAAAGGCTCAAGATTCGTGTCTAGTTTCTTCCAAAAATTGTGATTTTCATAGAATTGTCCATTATTAGCATGGCCGAATAATACAATGGTCTGGATCACTGAACCACGGTCCCCAATTGTACAAAAATTAAAATCCTTAGCAAAGGATCCTACAATTACTGTAGCGTGACTTGGGCCACCGTCTACGTCCGGGGTCTGCAAAAAAGTAACTGTCCACATTCAACAAGCAAAGATCACAACTCCTGGACGGTCAGATTTATCCAAAAACTGCCAATTTAGTAGCTTTATAACCCATCCACATGTTGGCCTACCATATCGATGGTTCTGATTAGGGGCTCCAACTATCCAAACTAAAGAGCTGAGGATCTTATCCCCAACCAGAGGATGATATGGTTGCTGAGTATTTCAGTTTCTACACGCGGGGCCCATTCTTCGGTAATCGAGACAGCTGGCCTGATGTGAACAATGGTGGACGAACCATGCCCAAATGAATGGAGGATCCTAGCCATTGATCTTAGGCCATGTTTCAGGTGAATGTAGACCGTCGATGCGTCTGTTCTTAATCTTCTGTTTTTAGGTCATAAATGGGAACGTTAGGATTGTCGAACCAAGGAGATTTGTAGGCATGGCCCACCCACATTTATGCCCCGACATGACACTAGCCATGGCTCCCACCCCCCGGGTACATTCTGACAAACCGAGTACACCATGGTTTTCCTGTGGCACAGGACTATACACTCCGTAGACCGGAATGGGAGCCGGAGGTTTGCTCGAATACATCCCAACGTATGATGTAAGATACGTTCGTATTCTAGCAACTTATTTTTGTTTTGCTTTCTCAATGATCCAAACCGTTTATGTGATAGGTCTCCCATTGAGTCGGGGATGCACCTGAAGAAACCTCTTAAATTAAGCATCTCAACACGTAGATTACATAGAGGCTACGGTAACCGTCCATATTCAAAGCAAAAGACCCAAATTATATAAGAATTTAAAAATCCAATCGAACCACTTATTTGTTGTGGATCCTATTTACAAATTCATTAACACCGTACAAACTGTTTGGATAGGTTACCCAGATTCAAAGGCTTTAGGTTCCAACATATCTTATCGCAATGCATCTGGATGTTTCCGAGAAAACCTCATGGGAGTTGACCTTCTCTATTTCGTACACGACATAAAATGCAGGATAATCCTCCACGCTAAAACTTCCACGCACCTTAAGACTCAAATTAGTCACACATGTGCGGGATCCGGTACGTCCATAAGGTAGTCGACATGATTCAAACAATATATTAATAAGCTATGATGTAACATACATGCCAAGATACAAACCGTCAAAACACCGAAGACAACAATCCACGTTAGATACAAATGTCAGTCTCGTATGATGTGTGGTACGAATTGAGTTTGACAATAAAACGTTATGCTTCCTGTTTCATCTGATGAACGTGCCGGATTTCTCATAAATTTTCTACCTCGAAATATTTGATGCGTTGATTTTATGCGCTTGAAGATAGTGCGTCTGTAAGAGAGAAACACATAGCTACTGTGAAGGTTCAGATCCTACGCCCGAACTAGCAGTACTGGTGTCGGATTCTAGCGATAGCGAGAAACGACGCGACGGTACGGGTTTCAGAATCGTCTCGTAACCCAACAGCGTCCGGAATCGACCATTAAAAAGCGTTAAATTACGGAAATTACCTTACTAAAACAGCAACAGCTCCTACAGTGCCAAATTCCCGGTGGCCATGTTGGTACTTGCAATCCTCACCGCTCCTGTATACGGAAAAGGGCGGGAGTACTGGATTAGTGTACTTTCATCTCTTAACATTACGGATGGAAGGGTTTTAGAGCAATCAGGACCGTCTATCTAGTGTTTGTCATCAATGATGTCATGTGGTTTAAAAATTACTTCTATAGACGATCCTATACTTCATTCTTCTTCAACTTCCCTTACTGAATGATGACCGTGAACCTGTTTTGTTTTCTACCGTCGCTTTTATTCTGCTGATTGAATGGGCAGGATCATCCGATCTAAGCATACTCCGAGGAAATTTCAATCTACACAGGTAAAAATTGGATGGATAAGTAATACTGACACGTGTACGGCTGAAATCCCAGGGTGGTAAAAATTGGTCCTCCCTCTTACCCGGGTGGTAGACTCACAGGAGTTTCAACACCGGGTCAAGGGTTCGAGTACCCACTAGTGGTGAAATCCCACGGCGTGCGTGTGTGGGGTGTGTGTGCGTGTGTTAAAGAAAAAAAAAAAAAAAAAGATTCATCTACATCATATGCAGCGCCCATGGTAGTAGCCCGTGATACACGCATTATCAAAAGCGGAGCACACCAGTGTGATGTTCGTCAGAAAGTGCTAAATTATGGCAACTCATCCACAGTGCACGGACATACCTGTGGGCCAATCTAGACGGTCCAGATTGTCGGTCATCTGGCTGATGGATATTTGCCAAAGATCACTCCCATTGGATGATCTTAGCCGTTTGGCTTTCCATGAGGGATTTAGATGATCAACCCTTTCATTTGGACCGTCCGTTTAAGAGCTGCTAATTAGATGGCTAGATCCTCGGACTAGTGTGATTTTGGTCAAGGTCCATCAAAACCAGAAGTCACAATTTTGATGGTCCCGATGGGCATGCATGTATACCAGCTGCGCCATGACTTAGTTTCCATTATTTAGTAATTTGCGACAACGCACACTGGAATACACGCTGGCTTCTGTGGATCCCTGGCTGTGGGGCCCACCTTGATTTAAGTGTCTTATATCCACGCTTTCCGTCCGTTTCACCATATCATTTTTCGATATGAACCAAAGAATGCAGCAGATCCAAATCTCAAGTGGACCACACCATATATAAGAAACAGTGCTGATTGACCGTTAAAAACTTCTCAGAGGCCACGAAAGTTTTCGATCAAGCTGATATTTATGTGGTACTTTCATCCAGGTTATTGTAACCTTATCGATTAGGTTAGATGGCAAATAAACATACCGATGAACCCCAAGAAGTTTTTAATGGAGGGTGTTCAATCACCACTTTTTCCTTTGGTGAGTTCACTTTGGATTTGGATCTGCTGCAATTTTTGGATCATAGACTAAAATTATCTGTGGAAACTGATGGACGGCGTGGATATATAACACATACAACAAGGTGGGCCCCACAAACAGGGATTCACCGACGGTGGAGTTTGTAGCCCTATAGGCATATATATATATATATCTCCATATGCATGCAGCACGCGTGGCGTCATGGCAAGGATGCGGGAGATCCGATCGACACATACTGTGGGGCCCACAATGAGGATGACTATATTGGGTAACTAGTTGATCCACTCATCTGGTGGGCCAAACCTTACACGAGATGGATGAACGGTTAAAGAAAATTCTCCAATGGTGCACACTTGAATTCGTGTGACCTGCCTGATGGTTACATTGAAAGGAGCTTGTGTTCATTGTGTAGTCATCTTGATGGTAGGGATCATCTCATGCACTGATCAGATGCCCTACACGCTTACAAGGCTGGCACGTGCAGTGCTTGTAGAGAGGGTGCGGTTGGCAGAGCAACTTACTTTTCTTATCGCAAGGACCAGCTCCTGGTCGACATTGACTGCATGTTTTTGTAATGCACATGAACATATACGTGCAGGCCATGGTTTGGTGATCCGAGCCATTCATCTGATGGGTCTCGTTTTCATGAAGGGCCATGGTTCAGAGCTAGTCGTTGAGTCTCAAAACCATGTTTGGACCGGTAACACAAATGGCCGATGATGAAAGGAAGAAAAAGGATATAACGGTTACGATTTAAAGGAAGTCATCTGTCGCATGATATAACAGAGTGGGGTCCACCTGTATTATTGCTAATTGCAACGCTATTTACGTCCGTCGAGAAAATGTGATGGCTTCCCGGGAAAAATAGCCGTCCAAATCATCCTCTCCCTGCACATGCCAATCTGGCACGTGCGTGAGGGATCGGGGTATGCATGTGGTGGGCCTCACCTTTCTCTATGTTGTGGCCCACTAAACGGGTTAAGATTTGTCAGGTGGGCCACACGTGTGGACAGTTAGAAATTTTATTAACGGTCTAACGGATGGTAGCAGTAGCTTATCGCGGGTATCGCAGTAGCTTATCGCGAGTATAGATAGCAATGGTCTACGGAGATTTGGTAACTCGACACGCACAGCTACAAGCAGTACGTATGCTAACATGGCACGTGTCTGTAAGATCTGACCTGCTTATGTTGTGGACCCCATTCCGAGGATGAGTTGGTATAAAAATCAGCTTCCTTGACAAATCATAAGGTCTAGACGTGTATATGAAATGTGGACCGTTGACGAGTTTTGTTAAAGCATCCTTGGTTGGTTCGGTTGCGACTGATGCTTTAACTGACGTTACTGACCATATTCTGCGTTGGAACATCTGGGGTGTCCAACTTATGCACCACATGTCACAAGTACGTGTCAGCTCTGCAATCGTGTTGCACGTAAAGGTGCGTGTATAGAATGGTACGCGTGTGTTAGCAAATCAGGAATCGCTGATACACATTTAGATTCGATGGTTACGAATTCAGAATAAGTACAAGTGCGATACATCTAACTCAATTTGAACCGTCCAAAATCTTGGGTCCCACTCAGTGAGAAAAGAAGTACACTGGCGTCAGGTCTTATCTCTCCTTTGAATGGCATCAAATCGACGGCTGATATGTAAAATAGCCAATCAAAGGTTAGGATGGTCCAAAGCGGATTAGCTGGTGTAGCACACACACTAGATATATAGCTGCTGTAGGGATGAGCACTGACGCTCCTCGGGTTCCAAGTTGTACGAATGGTTCAAAGGAGATCATGGTTACATGGGCCTAGATGTATTTATTATATCTTTATGTTTATCTATTATCAGATATCATTTTAGAGCATTATCCAAACAATGAATCATATCCAAATATCTTCTGAACCATATCAGAAATAGCAGCAAAGATAATGACTTCCCCGATTAAATAATTGGACGGCTCACGGTAACTTTTATATTCTATTCAATTTATTCATAAGGTCACGAAAGACTGAAATGAAGAGGAAGAATAAATTTCATATTGATGAAAAACTTTTATGACCCTGAAAAGAGTTTCAATGGTAGAACTTCAACAGTTACATTTATCTTATTTTTTGTCTCAATCATTAAGATGAGCTCGCCAAATGAATGATTTATTTGGATATAACATATACCTCATGATTAAACCTACGTAACCTGGGGAGTCAATACAGCAGCTTACATAGCTGGTGTGAGGTACACCAGCCAATCCGGCTGCGCATCCTGCACAGTCAGGACAAGTACAGCCCACAGTTATGAAATCCAGACTAATCATGGTTACATGGGCCTAGATGTATTTATTATATGTATATGTTTATCTATTATTAGAGATCATTTTAGAGTATTATCCAAACAATGAATCGTATCCAAATATCTACTGGACCATACTAGAAATAATAGCAAAGATAATGATTTTCACGGTTAAATGATTGGAGGGCTCACAGTAACTTTTATATTCTATCTAATTTATCCATAAGGTCACGAAGACTGAAACGAAGAGGAAAAATAAATTTCATATTGATGAAAAACTTTTATGACCCTGAAAAGGGTTTCGATGGTAGAACTTTAACAGGTATATCTATCTTATTTTTTATCCCTTAAGATGAGCTCGCCAAATGGATGATTTATTTGGATATAACACATACCTCAGTGATTAAACCCACATGACTACACCAGCTTACATAGCTGGTGTGAGGTACACCAGCCAATCCGCTTGCGCATCCTGCACAGTCAGGACAAGTACGGCCCACAGTTATGAAATCCAGACCAATCGTGTGGTACATCCTGTTCGGCCATGTCAGGAAAATCCTTCAGATTGGAAGATCCCCAGACACCAAATTCGACTTTTTTAATTTGGAACGTGTACCGTGCTTGAGTTTCCTATATAAACCGTCAATTTGTACCATGAAAATTTAAGGGCTAGGATTGTCCCATGGAGAATACTTTTCATAATTATCCTACAATCGGATGGATGCAATAGACTAGTGGTCTGGATTAGTGGATCATACCCCTCTTCTTCAATACAAAGAACCCAGGTGTACTGTAAAAACCTAGGGGTACAGTACAAAAGAAGACTATGCGCGTGTAGCAATCAAACTCAGTCCCTATTCATACGAGCGGTCGTGGTTGAAGAAACAAGTTCCGATGTGGCCATTTCATATTTCGATTACTGGGTTTGTCCTTGGCAGAAGAACTTTGATACTCTGCCAGGTCTGATGGATGATATGCCGGCACTTATAAATCGCTTAGATTTGCATACGCAGTGTATAAATAATTCAAATTAAAGTACCAAGTTGAGGTTCAAATTGGATCCATTACAAGTATGGAAATAAACAAGTGTCCAGAAATCAAAGGTTTAGATCGTCCAACCAATCTAATCATGGGACTGCGATTAGCAACAGTTGTCTTGTAGAGTTTAGGCGGTTTAAAATTAGTTTTAATGTATGACACGTGTACGAGTTCTGAGTAGCTGCGTATCAAGCGTGTCGTCTGCCAGAGTATCAAATAGCTTGTCTGCCAGCGAGGGAAATTACCAAAATGTCCTTGTGGTATGTGTGTAGCATCCAACCCGTCCAACCCGTCCAACACATCCACTTTGAGTGATGAACTAGCCAAAGATCCGTCAGATGGATTATAAATGGAATTTTTTCTTTAACACCCTGATCGATAGCTCAACTGGTAGACTGAGTGGGTATGCCTCGTTTCAACGCTTGAGGTCTTGGTATCGATCGCTAGCGGGGGGTAGCTAACATGAGTGTTCACTGACATGTGTGTGTACTAACAGAAATCGGATTGAGTACTCAGTTACTCGTGAATGCATGTGGTTTATCCACACCGTCCATCCATTTTTCCTGATAATTTTAGGGGTTGATCTCAAAATTAAAGTAAATCCAAAGCTAAAGTGGACCATTCCATAGTAAACAATGTAGAATAATGCCATCCATTTTTCCTGATAATTTTAGGGGTTGATCCCAAAATTGAAGTAAATCCATAGCTAAAGTGGACCATTCCATAGTAAACAATGTAGAATAATGATTTCCACCGTTGAAACCTTCCTAGGCCCCCCACAATAATGTTTATTTGTCATCCAAACGGTTAATAAGATAAAAAAAGACATGGATGAAGAGAAATCATAAACATCATTTTGATCCAAAAAATTTATTTTTCAATGGTAGAGGTTTAATCACACTGTTTCCTATAGTGTGGTCCAGTTGAGCTTTGGATATGCTTTGGTTTTGGCATAAAGCTATAAAACTATTTTTTAACATGAATGAACGGAGTGGATAAAATAAATAAATAAAAGTTGACCCCACAGAGTTTATTCGGTAAGCTACCCAAAAAAAAAAAGAAAAAAACTATAAATGGAATTTGGATATTATGAGTGGTATATACTGTACTTATGGTGGGACACCACCTTATCATTTGATCCGTTGGGATTTTTATTTCCATATCATCATGGTAGGGTACATCTATTGGAAGGTTTGGATGTCATTAAGATACTATGTGGGCCCCACAGTTCTTGACATCTCTAAGTTCACAATTAAAATAAATAATTATAGTAAAATAAGGCTTTTGTTTAAAAAAAAAAATTGTTAATTGAACTCTTCCAAAAACAATTTTTGTAATTAAAATAAGGAAGAAAAAGAAAAAGTGGTATACCGTATATGGTACGTCGCCTGACTACATGCACAATCTACACCCGTTTTTAATTCTCGCAGGGACCACAAAGTTTCTAATCTAGAGCACTGGTCTATTGTGCCTCACTGTGAATTGACATGGGCTACAGTTCAACGGAAAAGGGTCCGAATCCTCGTAGCGGAAACGGATTGGCTACTCCCCCTGCCACCAGCCATTGGCTGATGGTCGGTGCTCTGTGGGCCCCACCATGATGCATGTGTTTCATCCATGCTGTGTATCTATAAAAATAGATCATTTTATGATGTGACAAAAAAAAGAGATATATCTCATTCTCAAGTGGACCTCATTACAGGAAACAGTGTTGAACGAACGTTGACCATTAAAAATGTTTTGGGGGCAGTAAAAGTTTTGGATCAAGCTGATATTTATTTTTTCCCATCATCTGGGTCTTTGTGACCTAATCAACGGATTGGATTTCAAAAAAAGTACAGTAGGCCTTAGGAGGATTTTAATGGTGGATATCCAATCATTATTTTTTTCCTATGGTGTGGTCCACCTAGGATTTATATCCCCATCTTTTTTTTTATAAATCCCTAAAATGATCTGTAAAATGGATGAACGGAATGGATGAAACACATACATCATGGTGGGGCGCACGGAGCACCGACCATCAGCCACGGGGCTGGTGTCAGTGGGGAGTATCCAATCCGTCTCCCCTCATAGTTAGATCTTGAGCATTCTCACGAATCACACCATCTGCTGTTGGACTTTACAGGTTAGATGGGCCCACATGTCACAGCACATGCACACGGGCCGAAATCCTCCTCAACCCCGTTTTACACAGCGCCTACAACACCCACGTTCCCCGGGGCCACAATGTCGGGGAAACGGAATGGGCGGTGACCCCAACGCTACCAAGGCGCTGTGACGCCCACCGTGATGTGTTTGTTTTATATCCATGCCGTCCATCCGTTTTTCCAGCTTGTAATCCTCTACAATCCCAAAAATGAAACAGATACTAAGCTTATGTGGACCACACCACAGGAAAGAGTGGGGATAATGGCATCCACCGTTTATAGCTTTCTAGGGCCCACCCTAATGTTTATTTTCCGTCCTGTTGATAAGGTCACAAAGACCCAGGTGATAGGAAAACCCAAATATCAGCTTGATCAAAAATCTTCGTTGGCCACAAGAAGCTTTTAATGGTAGAAGTTCAATCATCACTCTTTCTAGTGGTGTGACCCACTTACGCTTTTGATCTGCTTAATTTTTAGGCTCGTGCACTAAAATGAGCTGAAAAAATGGATGAACGGCGTGGATATAACACATGCATCATCGTATGTGGCATTGAGGTCACCACCCAATCCGGTTTCCCACGTCCATGCTGGACACGTAAAATCCTATCCCTCCATCAGGAGCGTCCCTCGATTCTAGGCCCTGTCAAAAATTAACTATTCACGTGTTAATATTTAATCAAAGCCGTTCATCAGGTGTAAATCATCATGTTGAAGGAATATACAAAAAGCAGCCTGATCAAAAGGGTCATCACGTGATGGACGGAGTAAATTTACATTTTTCCAATCAGTGCGGACCATATGAATCTTTTTATCATAATGATCTTTTGGATGTACGGTGAAAATAAGGGTTATCACGTGATGGACGGAGTAACATTTATATATACAATATGGTGGGCCCCAAACACGTTGGGTGTTTTACATGCTGCGTAAAACAGGGCTCCAGAATCGACCCATGTTGTCGTGTTTCTTTTGATTTACAGGTGTGATATCTGATTTGATACTCTGGCAGCTTATGACAGCAATGCGCCTGTACTTTCCGAAAAATGCTCTACACACGATTCGCATCAAATTTACGCTCTATTCATGGGACCCACTATAATGATCGTCATAGCCGGGAAAGGATTGGCTACGCCCCCTGACACCAGCCATTGGCTGGTGGTCGGTGCTATGTGGGCCCCGAAATGATGTATGTGTTTCATCAATGCTGTCCATCTATTTTTTTTAGATCATTTTACAGTACGAGTCTAAAAACGAGTCCAAAAATGAGATATATCCAAATCTCATGTGGACCACGTTACAGGAAACAGTGTTGAATGAAGGTTGACCATTAAAAACATTTTGAGGCCATAAAAGTTTTGGATCAAGCTGATCTTTGTTTTTTCTCTTCATCTTTGACTGTATGACCTAATCAACCTATTGGATGTCAAATATACAGTATTGTGGGCCTTAGGAGGATTTTAATGGTGGATATCCAATCTGTATTGTTTTCATGTGGTGTGGTACACCTGAGATTTATATTCCTCTAATTTTTGGTATTAAGACATATAATGATCTTTAAAAACGTATGAACGAAATGGATGAAATACGTACATCATGGTGGGGCCCACAGAGCACCGACCACTAGCCACCGAGCTGGTGTCAGGGACAGTAGCCAATCCGTTTCCGCCGGACGCATGCATCAACTGAAATTGAACTTCGAGTTTCGGGGCCTGTGATAATTCACCACCATTTTCTTGGAAACGGTGATTTGTCATCCTTCTCATCCGTGGGGTCACATCAGCCTATCCGGTCCATTCAAATTATGGGGCAGATGGTGGATGGAGGGCACCTCTAATACCACACTGACCAATCAATCCTGACCTTCCAATTGATGGCTGCTGAATGGATGGTTATTGACTTAAGGTAAAATAACGAGTGGCCAATTAATATATGATGTCATGAAATCATCATATGGGGTCGACTCCATGCGATCGATCATTCCAATGAAAAAGAAACAACCGTTCGCTGTGTGTGGGGTCACCATGCTTCGCAGGTGCCATCCAACTCATTCATCTGACTATCTCACATGGACGAAGGGATCCGTAATAATGCCACTCTGAAGCTCATGTAAGCCTGAGAGAAACCAACGATGCTCGTTTCTCTCAAGTAATTCCATCAGTGTGGCCCAGTTTTATATTGGATCTGCATGAATTTGTTTTTATAGGCATAAAACAAGAGGTCCTGTCTGATGAACGGATTGGATTTAATATACAGATCACTCGAATCCCAGTTTTTCTCGATTGGACCAGAAATTCCGGTGTTGTCGAGTCCATGAGATAAAATGAGGGCGAGGAGATGATAGTCCGGTGTAGTATCTGCAGCTACATTGGCGGAAAGTATTTTTGGAAAGGAGAGAGTCGTTGATTGAATGAAAGAAAGGTGTGGAAATGTAAAAGCTGTGATTAGACGTGGGTTGTAAGTTGTGTGGTGATGATGGAATCGGTGGGCCATGGCATGGGCCGAAGCAAGGTACCGTTTTTAGACAGCCTTTCTCGTTGACAAGACGGTGAGTGCACTGACGGACGGAATCTGATGTGATAGCCCTATACCTATAAAAAATCTATATATTTTTTGTCTACCCCTCCCGTACCATACACCCCTGGGTCGTCTCCTCACACGTTTCTACATGATGCTTTTGTTCCAGATCCGGACCGTCCATTATGTAGTGTACGTGTTGTTATTATGTTTATAAAAGTTAGGCTGGCCCACTTTAATAATGCTTATAGAAATAAATGGAAGGTTTGGCTAAAATGGCCAACGGCTCATATGTCTTACAATGATGTGGCACAACTGACAAATGGACGAGTGATGTTATTGTCTATTGGGTATGCGTACAGTGCGTGTAACTGATGGACCGGATATCTCTTGGTGTGTTTGGAAAAGAATCGATTCATAAGCGATTACACCTTTTTCTTATTCTTTCCTCTGATTATTGCGAACGCGAATGGTAGGGAACCCAAAACGTCAGGACGAAAAGCTTTGTGGCGCCCACTGTCATGTACGTGTGACATCCACCCCATCTATAAGCGGAGCCACCTCAGCCAGATACAAAACACTCGTGGGCCCACCAATAGGTTGATCCAAAACTCTCGTGGCCACACCAAAGTAAACGGTGGGCTGGAGATGGGATATTTATACCACCTTTGAGGCGGTGGACTAGTAGAATGTTTTTCATATATATATATATATATATATATATATATATATATATATATATATATATATATATATATATAGGAAAAGGTTCAATGCGCTCGAGTTGACTATAAGCTCTCCTGAGGTTTGACACTTCATTCAAGTGGGACACACATAATAGATGGGCTGAATGTGTAAACCACATCTCAGGGGGCCTTATAAAAGATAATGAATGTTTTTAATGGGTAGATAACCATTTGCAACTCTTTTCTATAGTGTGGCGCACCTATACCAGGGATTGACCTTATTTTTAGGCCTGTGGTCCAATGGTACATCTGACTGACCAGGTGGATGTTCAACACATATCATAGTAAGCCCACACAGCTTGATGTCTGGGGGGAAGTACACCCCCCCTCCCAAACACACACACACACCCAATGTGTATTTCTCGTTGGAACTTTTTCAGAATTTAATACATGGAAATATTAAGAATTTTTTATTCTGTCTTGGAAGAATATGTATTTTACGATTGCTTGAATGGAAATATATAGATTCTATTGTAAGAAGGAAAACTAAAAATAAGCCTAGCTGTTACAGAAAAATTTTAACTGTTGCATGCAGATGTGCAGCTTAATAATTAGGATAAGATTGATCTTGTGCATGACTTGAAGAGTATTCTGAACGGTAAGCACCCAATGAAAACGCCACAGCCCAACTTTTACTATAATTCAAAACTTTGAAAGGCAATAGCAAAAGAAAACAACTTCCTCCCTTAATTTGCATCTCACTTTGCCATGTCCCACCAAAATTTTGAATCAGGTTGAAAATTAGTCTTGGAGATTGCATGAGGTGCCATACAGCATGGACGGCTCGGATTTTGGGCCCATAACAGCCAAGGGTGACTGGCTTTTGTGGGTGTCACAGTGACTTCTTGGATCTAAACTTTGTAATATATATATATGTATATAATATATATATATATATATATATATATATATATATATATATATATCCCACAAAGGGTACCTAGCCCATGATCACGCATTGAAAATCTTGAGAATCTACTACTATGGCATTATTAAGGACCATGAATTGAAATAATAGAGTAACTTTTAAAAGAATTCTTACTTAAAGAATTTTTTTTTTATTCATTTCACCATTTTTTAAATTTTCCTTTCCATTCAAATGTTGATAATCCTCATCTTCATATTCATACTTTTGAGATAGCGGATTTACTTCTTTATCATTTTCTATACTTTTTTAGAAGTCACAGAGATTAAAATAAATGAACTTTTTAGGATACTCTTATAGGAATTTCTTTCTGCATGTTTTTTTATGTAACATTTTACTTTTTAAATCTTCTTTTAAATTCCATCAACCCAAACATGAAAATGTGGAACGCACAAAGTGGATCTTTGAAATCATCCAAAGATGTGTGCTTAACATAGCAATTGGACCACTATTCTTTATTTTTTGAAAAATCAATATACGGGTGCTTTATTTTTCACTGTTGGGGATGTGAATTTCTTGTGGCATGTGATAGAAAGGTAGGTAGGCCATTTTGATATTTGTGAGAGATCCTCTACATCCAACTGTTTTTTGAGATTATGTTAAGACGGGTAAAAAAAATAAGGTAGATCCACAACTCATGTGGACTACACACACACACATAATGTTTTTCATAGATTGGAATAATAAAATAAAAGAAAATATTTTTCTTTGTATCATTTTTTATAAGAGTAAATTTTATTTTCCTTTCAAATCATAATAATACTTTGAGAGAGAATTTACTTCATCATTTTCTACATTTTTTAAAAACCTTTTAGAATACTAGATTAAAAGAGATTTGAAGGGTCAACCGACAGTGTTGTGTGCTAACAAGCCAAAAAAAAAAAAAGTTTCAAGCGATATTCAATATTAAAGTTGATTTAATAATTAAATTTAAATTCCTATAATTACACAACATAATTTAAGTGCACAGTTACTTTTGAATTACAAGGGATTTCAATTCTAGGGTGCCAAACAGAACTGGAGAATTTCAAATAGGAGATCTTCAATCCTAGTATTCTAAATCCACGGTGCCAAACGTAGCCTTACAAGATTTTCTTCCTCTGTATTTTTTTCAGGTGTAGCATTTTACTTTTTGAATCTTTCTTTAAATTCCATCAACCCAAAAATGAGAATAAGGAATGCACGAAGTGACCCTCTGAAATCATCCAAAGATGTGTAGTTGGCAAAGTATTAAATTATATCTTACTGTTATCACTGATGTTTACTTTTAAAAAAATAATTAAAAAAATCAACACACGGCACTTCTATTGAAAAGGCTTTGGTAGGAATTTCTTGCGATGGAAAGTTAATTAAGTCGGCCATCATGTTTGTAAAAAAATCCACCTTGTTCATCTGTTCTTCCCATCATGTCAAGGACATCAACTCAAAATTAAGGAAGACCCAAAACTCAAGTAGAGATGGAATGGGAAAAAGTGGCCTGGCAAATGCATACGTTGAAACCTCCTCGGGTCCACTATGATATTTTTATAGAGATTAAAATAAAAACACAAAAATATTAGCTTGATTTGAAACTCATGTGGCCCCACAAATGTTTGGAAGGTGGCCATCTTATCCTCGCTGTTTTCAGTCATGCTACGTTTTTGTTACCAGCATCACGGTGGGCCCCACCTAGCTTGGCCAAGGCATGCATTGCACAGCTTACACAAAAGAGAGGCATTTTTTATACGTACACTAATTGAGATAGGTGCTTAAAACACTTATGTATTGCACACGTGTTGCATGTGACACAATTGTCAGGTCTCCTATTTGGCTACAACTACAAGTGCTACCATTCGTGCCACATGTACCGAATTCAACATTGTACTCCTCAGCACGTGCTGCACGTGCCAATGTGACAGCATACATCTTCATTCTCCTCATGTGTGTCACATGTGCCACTATATCAATCTACACCACTAATGCATACATGTGCCAGTGTTAGCCGGCACACGTGCTTATACATCTGCCACTATTCTAGTAATTTTAAAAACCAAATAAATAAAAAATGACGTGGAGCGGTCGTCCATCAAACCATAAAATCTAGAATCTTGATTGGTTAAAATTAAATGCTAAGCGGTCCGGATTCAAATTGCAAAATCAGATGGTTATGATCCTCCAAATGGAGGGTCCCGAAGATCCATGTGATCAGCACATCCGCCACAGTTGTACAAAAACAAATGGACGATTCAACGAAATTAGTCAATGGTTGGGATTTTGTCTACTCATTTGGCCTGCCTACTCATCATATTTGATTGATTTTCGATGCATTTGAATTTAAACGGTAGGGATCGTCTGACTAGTCAGTTAGATCGTAGAACACTTATAGATCATATCTCAAAAGCAAGGCGATTGGGCTGGCCATCCAATCAGTAGCCTGTAAATGGAATGGTTATATCAACCGTCCACATTCAACTATAAATCTCACAACATCTGGACAGCTAGAATTTTCCAATCGTTCTGATTTTGAGGATTTGCCCAAACACACAATGCCAACTAGATTTACGGTCAGATCACCTGAAAAGACTGCCACGTGTACCTTGAGAAAGGCACGAGCACAGTACTTCTATAACCCGAGCTGCTGTCGTACCAGCTTTTCTATTCTAATGAGAGAGAAAATTCGGTGGTGTGCCGTCAGTACAGCTTACAGACCAATGGCGTAGCGGTAAAAACCATCGGTTTGTTGAAGTACATTTCGGTCGGATTGAAACGGTACCGTTCAGTTTTCAATTTGTAGAAGTGAGCCCATTTTATAGTGATCCTAACCGTTGATATTCCTGGTCCATGCACCAATGGAATATCGTAGCAATAGAATCTTGGTTCATCATTTTCGTTGAGAGAATTAATCACCTACAGGCAACGGTACTACTGCAACTCATGATATCGTACCATCTTTTCCTCCAAATGTGCCACCTGTTTAGGGAATCAGTGCCGTTAACCTGACAGACCCACGTGAAGATTATCAATCTGGAAAATCATGTAGACCCACTCCCTAGGTTGGCCACATCTGTATGTATTTTGAGTCATATTGCTGGTTGTCCATTGGTTCTAACAGTGCAGCCTACCTAATTTCCGCACGGCCATGACTTTTTCATGAGAGATGATCTTCATGGAGGGGCTACCGTTTCCATGGCACCGATGTTCTGCGCAAATGGCACGTGGGAGGGAAAGGTAGTGTGGTAGCGCAGGTTGTTTTACCTTGCCCGTAGGACGCACTCTCTCTCTCTCTCTCTCTCTCTCTTTTTGATAAGCTGGTCTCGAACTCCACTTGTCAACTCTGATATGGTTCACACGAGTAGCGCGTGCCATAAGGAGTAACGGGCACGAATCACTGGCACAGATTTCGCCAAGATTTTTAAATTTTCGAGATATGATTATCGTTATAATGATATTATCACGATACTAACGTGAGATTTTTAAAAACAAAAGCACCCTTTATTTTGTTGGGAAATTATTCTGATTTTATTGTAAAAATCTTTTAAATTTTTAATAACCATCTCAGTATATCATGAAAAGATCTCAGGTCGACCTGGTTGCACCACAACTTAGGGGTTGTTTGGAACCATGGATTTGGAGGATTTGAGGGGATTGCAAATCCCACGGTTGTTTGATAGCAAAAAATAAGTGGGGGGTTTTAAATCCCTCAAGGAGGGGTTTTGAAATCCACCATGAGAGCTTGGATTACATCTAAAATCATTCCAAGAGTTGCATACGTAACAAGTGTGTAACCAGACTATTATTCTATTAGGTATATGGCCTACTAATAATATTCCAAAACAGTTAGATTATCAATTGCATCACTATAATTACTTTAACATGATGATTAACACTGTTCAAACATTAATTGTCTATGTAAATCAACAGTTAAAAATTATTGATTAATCACTCGGACATGATCTTGTACTTGTGGCCCATAGAGACTTGGAATTTCATCATTTTCAAACAAATGATATATTTCAGCGGGCTTATTACAACTATTGTATCAAACATTACTTACATCACTAATTAGAGATATTAAAGTTGATTTGGTAATTAAATTCAAACCCTGTAAATATACCATGCATAGTTACCTTTGGATTAAAGTTAATTCCCGATCCAAGGTGCCAAACACAATAGGAGGATTTCAAATTCTGGGGGTTTTGAATCTAGGGGTTCCAAATCCACGCTCCCCAGCAGGCCCTTATGGTACACCCAGTGGATGATTTACAACGAGTTACTTGCATGCGACAACCTAGCTTTCCAATAGGTGGGCCCCTCTACCAGTACCTAGTGCAAACATCAGCCCCATCTACTCATCAAGTGGACCATAACAAATAAAAAAATATCCAGTCACACAATAATTTTTTGCATAGATTGGGTGTCATGTACGGCAACGATTGGAAGTTATTGTGTTAAGCATCCAACGAACGCACTAAAAGTCCTAAAAGTAATGGGACATGTAAAATCATGCTATTAAATCCTTGAATTTATAAAATTAAATCCTATAGATTAACAGACTTTAGAAGGTTAGGCTATTAAAGTCTTAGAATAGGTTAGGCCATTACCTTCTCACATATAATTATTATGTATATGGATTTTATTTTATTTTTATCAATTTATATATATATATATATATATATATATATATATATATATATATATATATATATATATATATAGTGAGATTTTTTTCAACGATATCCTTAAAAACCCTCAATCTTGACGCAGGGGAGGACGTGAGGTCGAGCACCGTCTTCCTCAAGAGGATAACTATTCCGAATCCACGGAACTTCTCTGGACTCCTCATAGAGACTTCTCGAATCCACGAGAAAAGAAAGCAGAAAATAGAAATAAATTCTAAATAAATTCGAAATAGATTAATGAATGCATAAAAACGAGTTCACAACCCTTTAAATAAGGGTACTAAGCAATGGGAAAGAAATCATAATCAAACTACAACTAAAACTCTTAGAATTCACAACTTACTATAAATAGTAAACTTATTATTTATAGACGGTCGTGATGTCTACTAGTGCGCAAGGTTTTCGTCCAAAAATAGTAAGTGTCCTATTTGGCTTCACCAACCCGTTCTCCTAATTATTCTAAGCTCTTTTCACGTTGGGCGCAACTCCTAAAGCCCGACGGATGAAGAGTTATAAGCAAACTAAAACTTACTATTTATAGTAAAAACGAAATTGAAACAGGGAAACGACCGTCAAATCAGGGGTTTCTCGCAATTCCGAGCGTCGTAACCCTGCGTAGCTGGGTTGGTTGGCTAAAGTAGCTCGTTCTACCCCAAAATTATATATTTTTCATCGGCTAACTCATCCCAGATTGTGAGATACGCTTGATTTAAGGTCTGATGGTCTGGATCACTTCTTTTGCCGACCGGGCCTTTTCTGATCCATCTTTACCATGTAATTATCCGCGACCCGCTCTACATCAAATCTTTGAGAATCTCCCATGAGATTTGAAACTGCAACAGTCCCAGTCATTTACTAGGGGATGGATAGAGTAAGCAACTCTAGCATATGCATATATACAAGTGCTTCTCTAGGCCGTTCATCAGGTGAGGGCCACGGTCAACTAACCTAGTGTAAAAGGATTGTATGCTCATCAAGTGGCCTACAAGTGTGTGATAATTTATGATTAATTAGAATAAAAATGACTGATGAGGTTATCTTATCATGCAGTTGTGGCATTGTGATGAGCGATAGTTCTTGATGGATAAAAATACTAACTCAATTTCGTTACCGTTTCTTGCAATCCAAGCATTAAAACAATCAGTTGGTGGAAAGGATAGCAATTATTTCTCTTATAAGAGAAATCTTTTTTTCTTTGGTTGTACTGCAAATAGCAGTACAAGTGACACTAGGTTATCATCTTTCCTTTGATACCAATTCTTTTGTTTTATATGTATATATTTGTTATATATATATATATATATATCAATTTTCAAACATTAGAAAAGAGTGATTTTGTGAATGAAGGTAATTATGATTTCCAAACCACAATTAACGATGAACGCAATGGAAATGCTGATCATAATGTGTTTATTAATTTTTTTAAATAATTATTTTTTATCTAATTAAAATGATATATATTTATAGCTTATACTTATGGGCAAACTCTTTTGATATTTCACCACCAATTTGAAAATGGTGACTCAACCTTCTCACATGTTGGACTAGTTTAACTGTTATCCAAACTATCCAAATTGCAGGGGATGTTGTGGATAGGTGGTGCATTTAAAGTCATTTGAAAAAGCAATCTTAACCATCTACTTATTATCTACGAAATAGTTGGTTAAAAGTAAAATATCTAGGGATCCATATTCCATGGTCAGGATAAGATGTTACAATATTTTCTCTACGTAAAATTTGAGTTATGATCCATCTACTATTGGGTCAGTGATTAGGATGGCCCATGTTGCTATACAACCATGCTATGTGTAGGGTTGAATAGTCACCACCATTTAAAAATGATATCCCCATTTTTATACCTACACTACTGTTTATTTTTTATTTCCTTTTTCTTTTTTAAAATTTTCTGAGATGATATCCAAGGGTTGTCCTTGCTTGTCCACCTGAATGGGGTGCAAAGGTTGCAATCCTGAGATTATGGGTCCGATCCTGGCTCAGCCATCACAAAGGAAAACATGTGGGACCCACATTCACAGATACAACCACCTTTACAGATACACCCATACTTTCTACTTTTTTTAGTGCAAAAAAGAATGGGTTGCATGTATCATTGTGGGTGTAATCCCAAGCATATTTGTCCTCGAGAAAAACTCTGATACTCTGGAGAGTGTGATGGTTGATATACGGGCGGTAAAAAATTGTACGAGTGCCATGTAAACCATTTGTGTCGCCCAACTTAGATGGATCATATATAAAAAAATAAATTTGCACTACTGATTGAATTTCCTACTTTAACATTGATGATTATTGAATGACAGTCGATATGTAAGCCATTCAACAGTAGGAAATTATTTCACAAGTATTTATTAATCAAAGGCTATGACGAGTTAATCTATCTAGTTTTTGCTAAGAATTTACACTCCTTGGATCCCGCAATTTGGCCAGTTAATGCCACATTTACAATTTCTGAGTGCCTGTGTATCATCCTGTTGGACGAGTGCCTGTGTATCATCCTGTTGGACGTAGGCCAGTGGGGCCCACTGGTGAGCAATCACTAGTGGGCGGGTCCCACATGTTTAGGCTTCTTCCGGCCTTTTCCATTCGGTTTAGATTTCAAATTCAACTTCGAATTTGAAAGATAAGAGGAGATAGGGATTTGACCGGATGATATGGTTTCATCTTATTTCATCCGATCTGTCATTCCTTTCCTATATAAAGAGATGCGCTCTCTCTCGCATTGAATAATCAGAAATACCGAGGGTATACGGAGAGAGATAGTGTGCACTAGAGTCTGTCCATTTTGGTTTGTCCTTGAGATGATCTAATCCATAGATCACAATCCGAGGCCACTTATACCATAGGATCAGATGTGTGAATAGATCCATCTGCTTCAGTAGTAGATAGGCGGGCCGTTGGAGCATTTATCTTTTACTTTGTGAGAGTTTCAAAACTCGTGTAGACCGTCAGATCTTGAGAGCTCACCTTCCGTGCTTTCCAACAGTGGTATCAGAGCTATCAATGGCGGATCTCCGATTATTATCATCTAAAAAGGTAAGTGGCCCATCTTTTCCTTCAGGATTGGAATTATGGCCCACCATTTAAATCATCATGTGATCAGCTCCACAGTGATTAGGCACCGTTACAAGTATATCTGATATAGGGCATGTATTGCATGTAGGCAACATTACATGTATCACATGTGTTTAAGTACAACGACTGATAAGATGTACATGTGATATGGTGTAACACGTTGCCTACAAGCTATACATGTGATATGGTGCAACACTTTTTCATATTACTATACATATAATATGATGTGCATGTATACCACATGTCTATTGCACTCATGTATACCATCAGATCCATGTATGATGAGCATGCATGATCTGCTGGTGACGTGTTTCACCATACATCTTCTACTGGTGACATGTTTCACGTTAACATAATGTCATGTTTAAACAACAATATGTTAACATGTGGTAGCCTTATATCCACACGTTATGGATATGAACCTGATTCGTGTCCATAGAATCTGATCACGTGGATCTAATCCGTATGATGTACATATGAGTTGTGTGATGTACACCACGTGAAAATGTGTGATGTACATCACGTGTGATATGAAAATAGCAATATGTTAACGTGTGATCGCCTAGTATCCATTTCTGACGTGTTGCCTTATAACACGTTGCCTACATGCACTATAACACTATAACTAGCTATGTTACCAAACATGACACATTTCTGAAATATAACTGACATGTTGCCTACATGCACTCAATACATGATTTGTTCACATGTTGAGATATAGCTGAGATGTATATGAGATATACATGAGATATAGCTGAGATGTACATACATGAAATATGACTTAATTATAACATGTTGGCATCTCAACTGCAGGCCACATGTGATATAGTTGGTTGTATACGTGTTGCTGTAATCGTATTGATGTAAACCACATGCTTAACGTGCTATGTTATAGTGACGTGTAATCATGCCCATGTGTACAGTAACGTTACATGTGTAATCATGTTAACGTGTACAATTAGAATAATGTACAGTGACGTTACATGTGTACCCATAGCTGTACACGTTTCATAGCAGTACACATTTACTGGATATAGAATGTTTACTGGATATAGATCTACATCAGAATCTGATATGGTATATGTTATATTTGTAATGTTGACATGCTACAACACGTTTACTGTACATCTATTGTTATGATACAACACGTCACATGTATATTCTGAAATGTACATCTAATATGTACATCTATTGAATAATGATATGTACGTGTTGTACATTTTTGTACAACACGTTACATGTATATTCTGATGTACATGTTACATGTATAAATTTAAACCATCATTCAACACATTGCAGCACTATAACATGTTGGTTGATATGCATAAGTAGATCTGTTGAAAAATGAGTACACTTGTCTGATGAATTCATGCTTAATCTACAAATCGATGATTTGGCCCACATTCAAATATGTTGCAACCTGAATGTGTTATCCTGATTTTTTATTTTATCATATATATGAGATGATGGACACATATCAACAATGTTATTTTCTTTCTGATATCTTCTTCACTATTGATCTAAAGCTCAATAGTGATCGAAACGATCATCAACCATGATGATCAATGTTGATGAAAGGATCCATCATCAACAATGATCATTAACGGTATTGATCGGATTCATCACTAATGGTCATGATCACAGGTGAAGATAGTACTCTCTTGATATCTTAGCACTTTATTTTTTCTTTCTGATGATGATGTTCATATGTATGAAAATATTTGGCTTGATGTATTTAGATCTAAGCCTCCTACATTTTTCATTAGAAATTACAAAACTTAGTGCTTAGATACTCCCTAAAATAAAGCTTGTGCATAACCTGAGTGCGAGTTTATTCTCCTCCACCAAATGATGCATGCAACCATGTAATGGAAGGTTACATGTTATACAATCATAATTTTATAAAAGTACCAATTTCATCTTAAATAGAGAACTTGATTATTCTACATCACCCATCCGGGTATGTGGATTTTTAGATTTCTTTAAGATGTGTTGATTACTTTTATATTCTAAAAATTTGTATAACACGTAGAAATGTTGATGATTAGTGTCAATACCTTAGATCTTAACTAAGTAGTTATACTCATGCAATGTAGAGATGACCACCAAAGCGTTAATCACTGAACAGCTGAAAGGACAGCATTTCGACGGCAACAACTACGAAGACTGGTCCTGCTCAGTGCGATACCTGTTGGACGAAGACGGCATATCTCACAAACTCGATGTAGTTCAAGAGGAACCCATCTTGGCTAAAAACGGGAATTTACAAGAACATAAGGTTGCGATGACTCGCTATAATAAGTGGCGAAAATAAAATCGTTCAGCTCGTAATGTCCTTTTTAGCACTATGCACAAAGAACTCATACCTACGTATGAAGTGCATGAAAGTGCTAAGGGAATCTGGGAAGCACTGACAAATGCCTCTGTGTAAAAGTCAGATGCGAGAGTTAGGGTAATGAAATTAGAATTCTAAGAGTATAAGATGCCAGTAGGTTGCCCTATCAAAGATCATATCTGAAAGATGGAGCAAATGATAGGTGCTCTTAGGAATGTTGGGTGTAAATTGACTGAAAATCAAAATATTATAGCCATGCACCGTTCCTTGCCTGAATCTTGGGTCAAAATCAAAATAATTTTGAACCATACTGATTCTATCACTACGTTCAGAAACTTTTGTGGCCACTTAGTACGTGAGGTTGAAATGAATGCAATTCAGTCAGATTCGACCAGGGCCTTTGTAGTAGAGTCCTATAAGCGGAAAGTTAACAATAAACGGTCCAAAGCTCAGAAGAAGGCAAAGAAGAATAATTAAGGAAAGAAGACCACAACACCTCTTCCAAATCTCAAGAAGGGAAATGGAAAGAAGAAACAGAAAAAGACAAAAATAGTTTGCTTTGTCTGTGGAAATTCCGGCCATTAAGCTAGACAATGTGCCTATAAAAAGGCAGTAATTTCTCAGTCACTAGATACTTTGTATGTGTGCGTTTGTTCTGAAATCATTTCCGTTAATATCATATCTAACGAGTGAATTTTGGATTCAGGTGCAACAAAGCACGTAACAAGCAATCATCGAGGACTAAAGGAATTCCGGCTTGTAGCTTTGGAAGTTACAAGCTATACATGGGCAATAACGTTGTTGCAGACGTACTAGGGATTGGCGTTTTCCATCTCCGTATGCGCATAGGGTAAACAATAATCCTCCGTGATATTCTTTATGCACCAGGGATGCGTCAGAATTTAATTTCTGTTTCTAGATTATTATTTGATGGTTTTGATATTCGATTTTTCAGGACAAGAGTTTCTTTGAGATTGAATAACCTCATCGTTGCATGGGGAAATTTAATTTCAAATTTATTTATTCTGGACGTAGATTGTGATAATGCCCATCTTGCTTTATCTGCTATATCTGTCGATTGAAACTGTAATATTTGAATCTCAAAAATGGCAAGCGAGGTTAAGTCACATCGGAAAGAATCGTATGACAAGATTAGTATGTTCTGGTCTGTTAGACTCCTTATCCAAAGTTGATTTGCCATTTTGTGAATATTGTGTGTCCAAGAAGACTTTAAAGAAATAATTTTCTAAAGCGGTTAGGTCCAAGGGCACACTAGAAATAATCCATTCAAATATCTGTGGACCCTTTAATTTACATGTCAGAAATGGATGTCAATACTTTGTCACATTCATTGACGATTACTCGCGCTATGGATATATATATATATATATATATATATATATATCTCATCTCACACAAATCTATGGCTTTTGATTGTTTTCTTAAATATAGAGCCGAGGTGGAAAATCAGCTTGAGAAAAATATTAAAATCCTTCGATCTTATAGAAGTGGCGAGTATACATCTAAAACGTTTAAGTCATATTGTGAAAACGTTGGAATTGTTTGGCAGTACACAATGGCGTACACTCCGCAACAAAATGGTGTTGTAGAGAGAATGAATATGACACTATTGGATATGGTTAGATCAATGATGGCACAAGCCAATCTATCTACCACATTTTGGGGAGACGCACTATTAATAGTCGTCTATGTCCTTAATAGAGTTCCATCCAAATCTATTCCTAAGACACCATATGAGATGTGGTCTGGGAGGATTCCTTCTCTAGCCAACCTACGCCCTTGGGGATCTTTAGGATATGTTTTGCTACCCACTCCGCATAGAAGTAAACTTGATTGTAAAACCATTGAATGCATATTCATGAGGTACCCTATACATTCAAAGGGATACGTTCTAGTTTATGAGGACCATGGACGATGGATTGAGATAGAATCTCGAGACGTGACCTTCGTTGAAGATAGATACCCAAGCCAAATGAAGCAAAAGGTTCCATTAGAATTTTTTGAAATACCCGATGTATCTTAGGAGAGTGGGTATTCTGCTTCTCACGATGATGATGCTCCTATAGTTCATCAGGACAGTGGGAGGACATCTTAGCAGGCTCCTGAGTTACGTCGAAGCGAAAAAGGATTGATTCCCCGAAGATACTTTGATATTGAGGGGCAAACATCTCTTGCGTTGCGGTTGATGATGATGAACCTGATTCGTATCAGGATACATTATTATCTTCTAGCTCGTCCAATTCGGTGAATGCTATGGACGAAGAGATCGCATCCATGGAGAAAAATGAAGTCTGAGAACTTGTTGATCTGCCTTCCAATCGCAAAGCGATAGGTAACAACTAGGTACTAAAGATCAAAAGAAAGGCAAATAGTATAATGGACAAGTATAAAGCACGATTAGTTGTTAAAGATTTTACATAAAAAGAAGGCATTGATTACGAGGAGACCTTTTCACCTGTTGCAATGTTCTCCTCAATCCGCATGATCTTGTCCATTGTCGCAAGTTTAAATTTAGAGTTATATCAAATGGATGTAAAGACCGCATTCTTAAATGGTGACTTGGATGAAGAGATATACAGGCAACAGCCCATGAGTTATGTGGATAAAAAACATCCAAAGAAAGTCTACAAATTGTTGAAATCTATCTATGGACTGAAGCATTCTTCAAGACAGTAGTACATGAGGTTTCACTTGGCTATTACCACTTTTGGATTCACGATAAGTGAAGAAGATCATTATGTATACATGAAATAGTCTGGAAGATCTTTTCTGATACTATCTCTATATGTAGATGATATCCTGTTAACTGGTAATGACATGCAATTATTGATATTGATTAAAGATTGTCTATTCTCGAACTTTGAGATGGAAGACCTTGGTGAAACCAACTTTATTCTTGGGGTAAAAATCATCAGGGATCGCCCTAAGAAATTTTTGGGTTTGTCTCAAGCAACCAATATACAAAAGATCTTAGAGCGATTTATGATGAAAAATTTAAAAGCAGTTGAAACCCCTATAGATAAAGCTATCAAGCTAGATAAGAAATCATGTCCCCAGACTGAAGCCGAGAAATTGGTTATGTCCTCAGTGCCTTATGCAAGCGCAAGCTTAATGTATGATATACTTTGCACTAGACCGGATATAAGCTATGCAGTTGGCATAGTCAGCCGCTATCAGAGTAACCCGGGACAGTCTCATTGGCAAGCCATCAAACGCATATTCCACTATCTCAAAGGAACAAAAGGCCTAATGTTGTGTTATGAAGGCACAAGCCTCGAGCTTAAAGGATATTCTGATGCTGCTTGGGGTAATGACGCCAACGAGGGAAAGTCTACTTCAGGATATGTTTTTCTACTCGGAGGATGAGCTATCTCATGGTTGAGTAAGAAACAGACATCTACAACTCTTTCATCTATGGAGGTCGAGTACATTGCATGTTGTGCTGCAGTTTAGGAATGTGTATGAGTTCATAGATTTCTATTGAGTCTATGTATTGTACTGTTCACTCCCCAAGTATAGGGTTGTGATGTAGTAATAAATTCGGTAAGACCGAGGTCGAATCCCAAGGGACTGAAACCTGTACGCTATCTGAAACTAAGTAGAAATAGAACTAGAATGAGATGAAGTCTAAACCAATTATGATTTGAGGAACAATGGTGAAATAATAATATAAAACTTACGAAAAATCAGAGAAGGAAAACTAGGGATTCAGAGGATCCACTTGTAGAGATCAGGGAGATCTTATGCCTGTATTACAAATCAGGAAAATTAACTGAACTGCCATTGATATAGGTTTCAAGAGATGAAAGGTGTATGAATTAGAATGGATTCCATCACCAAACCATGCCTGTGAGAGACAAAGCAAACAACAGAATTAATCTAATTATCAACTAATCAACATGCCATGAAAATCAGGAAAGGGTACTGACATCCGACCATGCCCAGGAGACGATGGTGAACAACAGGGTTTCCTGATGTCATAAGCATAAAAAGGAAAAGAACATGCTCAAAGCCATCGCACCCATTGTAATTTCAGTCACAAAAGACCATTAAAAACTAAAAACATTCCCTTAATAAAAACCCCAAAATCAACATCAATTCAGTCTAAACAAAGGCACAAGCAAAGAGGCCTCCCATCACGCTACAAGCTTCACCTCTTAGCCCTAGCTAAGAGGTTTAGCCACACATAAGTGGACTAGATCTCATGACAAAATAGAGAAAAGAAAGAAGAAAAAAAATAATTAAAAACCCAACTTTACTCCCTGTGTTTCTCTCTCTCTCCTCACTTTCTTCCTTGAACTCCAGCCGTGAGATGATCCCCCTCCATGGCTCTCTCTTCCCTTTTATAAACAGCAAGGAGATTCCTCCGGTTGCTGGATAGCCTTACGTAGAGAATTACGCAAAGCACGAGGTCGGCTACGTAACTTTAAGAGCCAACTTGCGCTGAAGCAATGGTGGGGCCCAGAATCGGGTTTTTCTGTGGCATCCAATCCGCTCATTGGGATCCCCGTGAAATTTCAGTAAAGATAGACTGTTTTTGGACCGAAATTGGTGTGTCCCACCCATCTTTTTCATGTCACCGTTAGTCCTTTATCTGGATAAATGGGAACCAATCTCCACTGATTTCTATGATTCGGCCTCCTAGGCTTTGATCATAAAGACCGTGGGAGTGTGATGAACGGTCCGGATCAGACCTCCGAGCCGTGATGATGGCCCACTAGTGAACACCGCAAGCTCTGTTACGTAACAGAGCCTGCGGACGCTGCTTGCGACGATGGGTGTGTCCCACCTCGGTGTCGAGCGGAGAATCCACTTCGTCCATAAGATTTCCCTCGAAAAACCGTCTGGGAATGGATGATTTTGGAATAGTTTTGGTGTGGTCCACGAAATCATCTACTCCACCGTCCATCTTGCTTTTAACAGCTGGAAACTTACAATATCTCGCATGGTAGAAAAAGAACACATAGGTGAGGTTAATACTCCCCCTATCCACACAATGAACGGTTCAGATGGATGATTTGGGTGAGGGGTGGGCCCCACTGAGAGGAACCGTGGACGCAAATGTGCCGTTGCGTTTTGGATTTGAAGAAGAAGAACGTCGGTCAGCGTAACGCTGACCGACTTCACTGCGTTCGGTGCACAGCGCCTGTGCAAGTGCTGTGCACATGCACTATGTAGAGTGGGTCCCACCTTGATGTGTACGAACAATCCACACCGTTCATCTGGTTTCCCAACTAATTTAAGGGGTTGAGACCAAAATTGAAGCATATCCAAAGAGCAGGTGGGCCCCAAATTGCTGATGTGTGGCCTGATCTGACCGTTGGGCCACTTCCGTGATGATCCGACGGATGAATTTCAACGTGTACGGTTAATTTATGGTCCTGAAGCCATGTATGGAGTCTCGTGTCGATCGGATGGCGGAAACCCTGTGATCATGCATTCTGTACTAGTTCAGGCCTCTTTCATGTGAACGGCTTGATTTCCTCGGCTCCCTGGTATATAATTTCTTCAATATTGGTCCTCTGGAGTCCGTCCTTTGCTTGTGGTGTCATCAAAGCATTAAATACACATATTTAGCACCTTTTTGTAGTCCCCACTTGCAAATGTACCTTGCATTACAAACACGATTAAATTAGGATTTTAAACGATATTATGTTTGTAAATCCAAGCAGTAACTAGGGTCTGATATGCAATATTTGACCCTCAACACAACCCCCAACCAGCATTTTGCTAGTCCCAAGCAAAATATGCGAAAATTAAGTTGAGAAGTACGAGACAATTCTTGTGAAGCCGAGTGATACTTTGAAAAACAATCCAGAATGAGAAATCTTAAGATTCATGAATGTTGATTATCAATTTCTCCTAGCCTCTCATACACGGTGAATTTCATAATCAAGTTCAAATATTAATCCATAAATTAGAATAATTTTAAACATTGAGTTCCATAGGTGTATAGTGAAATCTCGGCCTATTATCATTAAGAGATCAAATTGTCGATTTCATGATATCATTAGTAATCAATCAGAAAATTCATAACTCCATCACCAGTACTTTGCCTCACAGATCATTCTTTCATTTTCTAGTTTTTATTTTATTTTATTTTATTTTATTTTTAACTATGGGAATCAAATTTTCACTTATAGGGAGCAAACCTATGGTGAAAATAATCGCCCAGCTCTGTCTAACTGTTAATCATAGAAAATCAAATCCACACCTATAGGGAGCAAACCCATGGTGCAATTCTTTTTTATACCCTGATGGCCAAATCTTTTAGGCTGGTTTCTTTCATGCTCAGTGATTACCAAGTTAATCATTCAATATCAATCTGAAACCTCAATGTGTAAGTGAGATGTGGTATGTGAAATCATGACTCAATCAATGTTTACAACTTCTAATCATGGATTAACAATTCAAACTTAACTGTGAAAGAATTACCAACATTACGTATCTTAAAATTCTAAATCCAGAATATCTATCAAAATCACTTTGAATTCACTAGAAAGTCTAGAAAAAATTTAAAAAATTTTCACAATTTTTGCTCAAGACGAAGAAAACACTGATTAGGTAACCTAATCTCCCACCCCCAACCTAAAATCTACATTGTCCTCAATGTAAAAGATATGAGCATGGAATGCACATGGGACAACGAAAGTAAAAGAGAAGTGATGGGAAGATAGTACCTGAATGATGAATCGTGAGAGACTTTCCAAGAGATCTCAACATGAGAGCGGGTGAGCATGAGAGAAAAAGCAACACAAAAATAACAAGAAATAAAATCCTACCTATACCACTTTCGCAGGTGCTCTCGATTGCATTTAGCACATGCAACAAGCCTTTAAACCCCTAGGTTTCCCCTAGTGGACGAGTTGTAGTCTCGTGAGAGTTCGCAGTAATGTTACCCACAAACATTAAACTAACTAACTAGGAAAATGAAATGGCATAAAAAAAAAGTTGGGTTGCCTCCCAGGAGCGCTAAGTTTAACGTCTTCAGTCAGACAAATAAAGCAGACTACCCTAGTCCTAAGAAAGCGATAAACCTACCTATACCTCCATCAGACTAGGAGATCAGTCCTGATAAACAGGATCTGTCAGAGGCATGGACATGTCCTCTGAATCAAATTTCTCGACAAATGGCTTTAAGCGATGTCCATTTACTTTAAATTCCTTACCATTGTCGGGATCTCTTATCTCGACGGCCCCATGAGGATATGCAGTAACAACAATGTAAGGGCCGGTCCAACGAGATCGAAGCTTACCCGGAAAGAGATGTAATCGAGAATTATACAAAAGGACTTTCTGACCTGGCGTGAATGATTTTCGTAGAATATGTTGGTCATGAAACGCCTTCATCCTGTCCTTGTAAATTCTCGAGTTCTCGTATGCGTCGTTCCGGATTTCTTCAAGTTCATTCAACTGAAGTTTGCGTAGCGAGCCAGCGTTGTTCAGATTGAAATTCAAATTTTTGATCGCCCAGTAGGCTCTATGTTCCAATTCCATAGGCAAGTGGCAAGCCTTCCCATAGACGAATCTAAAGGGAGACATTCCAATAGGGTTTTAAAAGCAGTATGGTACGCACATAAGGCATCGGTCAATCGAATTGACCAATCCTTAAGGTCAGGGTTAACCGTTTTCTCCAAAATGTGTTTGATCTCCCTATTAGAAATCTCAGCTTGCCCACTTATTTGTGGGTGGTATGGGGTGCTCACCTTATGAGAGTACCGTATTTCTTCATTAAACTCTCGAATGGCCTATTACAAAAGTGTGAGCCTCCATCACTAATAATAGCTCGAGGCGTTCCAAATCGGGAAAGGATGTTCTCTTTTAGGAATTTAATGACCGTGCGATGGTCATTATTCCGACATGGAATCGCTTCAACCCATTTAGTGACATAGTCTACGGCAAGCAAAATATATAAATTCCCATAAGATTGGGGGAATGGTCCCATGAAATCAATGCCCCAGCAATCAAATGCCTCTATGATAAGAATGGGATTCAAGGGCATCATATTTCGACGGGACAATGCTCCCAATTTCTGACAACGCTCACAAGCTTTGCAAAACTCATGAGTGTCCCTGAACATAGTGGGCCAATAGAAGCCACACTGCAGAATCTTGGCTGTGGTCTTTTTTGCAGAAAAGTGACCACCACAGGCCTGTGAGTGACAAAAGGAGATGACACTCTGATGCTCATCATTTAGCACACATCTCCTCAAAATTTGGTCTGGGCAATATTTAAACAAGTATGGATCATCCCAGAAGAATTTGCGTACCTCGGTGAAAAATTTCTTTTTATCTTGCGCAGTCCAATGTGACGGTATGGAACCTGTAGCAAGATAATTAGCAATATCAGCGAACCAAGGTGAATGAGAGACTCTGAACAATTGTTCATCAGGGAACATGTCATTGATATGGGTCACCTCAAGGGAATCAGAGGTATTAAGGCGAGAAAGGTGATCGGCCACTACGTTTTCTACTCCCTTTTTATCTTTAATTTCTAAATCAAATTCTTGGAGTAGAAGGATCCATCGTATCAGGCGGGGCTTAGAATCATTCTTGAAAAGAAGATACTTCAGTGCCGTATGATCTGTATAGATAATGATCTTGGATCCGATCAGGTAAGACCTAAATTTGTCCAAGGCGAACACTACGGCTAAAAGTTCCTTTTCCGTAGTCGAGTAGTTCACTTGGGTAGGATTTAAAGTCCTACTCGCGTAATGGATGACGTAGGGCCTCTTATCTTTTCTCTGGCCTAGAACCGCTCCAAGAGCATAATCAGAAGCGTCGCACATAAGCTCAAAAGGAAGGCTCCAGTCGGGTGGCTGCATGATAGGTGCAGTAGTTAACATGCCTTTAAGCTTGGTGAAAGCTTCCTGGCATTGCTCAGACCACTCGTATGGAACATCCTTTTGAAGAAGATTACATAAAGGATGAGAGAGGAGACTAAAGTCCTTTATGAATCGCCTGTAAAATCCTGCGTGTCCTAAGAAGGATCGCACGTCCCTGATGTTCTTAGGTGGAGGTAGGTTAGAGATAAGATCGATTTTTGACCTCAATTCCCTTGGACGAGATGATATGTCCAAGGACAATCCCCTTATGAACCATGAAATGACACTTCTCCCAATTAAGTACCAAGTTCTTTTCTTCACATCTTTTCAGCACACATTTAAGACTTTCCAAGCACTTGCTGAAAGATGAACCATAGTCAGAGAAATCGTCCATGAAGACCTCTAGATATTGCCTCACCATATCAGAAAAGATACTCAACATACATCGCTGAAAGGTGGCAGGGGCATTACATAGTCCAAATGGCATCCTTCGGTAAGCAAAGGTGCCGTAGGGACATGTAAATGTGGTCTTTTCCTGATCCTCAGGGGCAATTTCAATCTGATTGTAGTGTCGAATACCCGTCAAGAAAACAAGATAATAGAATGACCAAATAGCCTTTCCAAGATTTGATCGATGAAGGGCAGAGGAAAGTGATCCTTCCTTGTGACGGTATTCAATTTTCTGTAGTCAATGCACATTCTCCAACCAGTAGTGACTCTGGTTGGCACGAGTTCATTATTAGCATTGGATACGATGGTGATTCCGGACTTCTTAGGAACCACCTGAGTTGGACTCACCCATTAACTATCAGATATAGGGTATATGATACCCACATCCAATAGTTTGAGAACCTCGGCCTTAACCACTTCCTTTATGTTTGGATTTAGCCTACGTTGTGGTTGCCGAGCGGTCTTCGCATTTTCCTCAAGATATATGTGGTGAGTACAAATCGAGGGATCGATTCCCTTGAGGTCCGCTATCGTCCATCCTAGGGTTCCTTTATGCTCAATGAGAGTAGATATGAGCATACTCTCCTGTTCTTTCTCCAGGTGGATAGAGATCACCACCGGGTGTTCACTCCCCAAGTATAGGGTTGTGATGTAGTAATAAACTCGGTAAGATCGAGGTCGAATCCCACGAGGACTGGTCGTCACAACTCAAATCTATAATTCTCCTTAACTAATCCAACAAAGAATGGAATGAACTACTAAGCACAATTCTAGAGAAAAAACAATTAAGAACAGGGAAGAAAATTCAATCAGAGAAAGAACACTAGGACTTTCGAATCCACCCCTAATTATCCTAACCCTTGCTTTATCTGTTGATTCACCTTGATCTAAATTGATACCACTTATTCAGAGAAAGCACAATCTGTGTCCTAAATCGGGCATACAGACTGTCTAATTCCTTTAAGCAATGCCATGAATAATAAATCCCATGTCCTTGGTCGGGCACATGGAATGTACATTCAGTAAAGCACCCTGTTTCTTCCTCTATAGGAAACCTGTTCTTGATCAGACCCAAGCACCTGTAATAAGCATCCAAACAACATCCATCTATATACTTTGATCAAGTTCATAGATGGAGAAGTTTAGAATTTAAACCAATCAAGCCCACTTAGAGAAAAAAAATAAATTAATTAAAATTCAAAGTAAATCAACCAATACAAGAGCTGATCAAATTAGGGGCTTCATCTCAGCCCTAGCTGAGAGATTAGTTACCCATAAAATTCATAAAAAATATTAAATAAAATTCATAAAATCAAAACAGCAAACCGAACAATCTCTCTCTCTTCTTCCTTCTCTTTCTTCTCTTTCTCCTCTCCCTGGCTCTGGATCTCAAATTCCCTAGATCTGAATGCCTTCCTCACGTCCAAAACTTCCCTTTTATAGCTGCTGGATGGCTGGAATCGGTGGCAAAGTCGTAGACAAACTCAGAGTACAAACTTTCGCAACCGTGATCGGTGGGCCCCACAGAGGTGTTTTCTGGAAAATCCACCCCGTCCATTGGATTCAGGACGAAATTTCAGTTAGGAATGGGTGGTTTTGAAGGTCCATTAACGTGGCCTGACGTAAGAAATCTCAAAAGATCGATTTGAACGTCGTGGGTAACCCTTTGTGGCCTCTCGTACGCACACGTGTGTCCGCATGGGAGTGAACTATCAGCATGGTTTTGTAGTATTCATGGCCCTCTACACGATGGACGGATCAGATTAGCCGTACGGTTGATGGGTGGGGCCCACTGTCTTCCGCAAAAACGGCCAGCGGCCGTGCGTTACGCGGGCGAACGACGGACGCTGCGATGATGGTGGGTCCCATTTTGTAGTTATTTTGGGAAATCCACTCCGTCCATTGGATGGAGGACGAAAACCGGTCGGGAATACTCATTTTAGTTTGATTTAGGTGTGGTCCACCAGAGATTTGAACTTACCGTCCGTTTGTGTTTGAACGGTTGTAAAACCATCCTCTACTATAGTCTCAAATTTTGCCACCTAGGCAGTGGTGATGAACGCCCCAGGAAGCGGATGGACGGTCCGGATCACTTATTTGGGCGATGTGTGGGGCCCACAACTGAGGACCGGCGGTTCGGCTTCGAACGCTGGAACGTGTTTTGAAGACGCAGCGCGGGTCAGCGTCTCGCTAACCGTCCTGGTGTAGCGGTGCACGGCCGGCGCACGTGTACTCCGTGTACATACGCTGTACATACAGCCTACCGTGATGTTTACGAGAAATCCACACCATCCATCCTCTTTCTCATGTAATTTTCGCCATCCATACCAAAGTTTAAGCAATTCCAGATATCAGGTGGACCCCAAATTGGAGATTAACGGACTGATCTGTCCGTTGGACCACTTTCCGAGATCATCAATGGCTGTAATTTAATATGTACGGTTAATTTATGGCCCCCATCACATGTATGAAGTTTCGAGTTGATCGGATGGCGGAAAACATGTGATCTTGCATTCTGAATCCTTTTCGGGCCCCTTTGGCTTGCTTTCCTCCAATTCCAGGCGTGTAAAATCTTCATTATTAGTTTTCTGGAGTCCATCCCGTGCTCTGGTAATTTCGGAGCGCCAAAACCATGTCTTTAACATCAATTTCCAATCCACACTCCTGATTTTCATCCTGTAATAAAAACACGAGTAATATACTCCATTAATCCTTATCATGTACGTAAAATTATGCAATTACTGGGGTCTGGTATGCAACATTCGACACTCATCACAACCCCCAACCAGCATTTTGCTAGTCCCGAGCAAAACATGCGAAAAATAATTTCAGAAATAAAGACAATTCCTGTAAACTCAAGTGACTTGTGGACAGATAGCTGAGATGTGAAAATTCTAAGATTCATGATTGGTATGTGGAGTTTTTCTCTTGGAATCAAGCTTACAGTAAACTTCATAATCAAGTTCAAAATATTAATCCATCAATTAGAACATTCCTAAACATTGAGTTCCACGAGTGTAAAGTATAATCTCGACTTACAATCAGTAAGAAATCCAATTGTCAATTTCATAATATCTTTAGTAACCAACACGAGAAATCAGGACAACCAACTTTCCTCACAGATCATCCTTTCATTCTTTTAGCTTGTTTTTTTTTTTTTTTTTTTTTTTTTATATATGTGCATAGAACACAAATGAGGGGAATCAAATTCTCACCCATAGGGAGCAAACCTATGGCGAAAACTTGTCGCCTAACGTCTTTTTTTTTTTCATATGTCAACTATGGAGAATCAAATCTACACCTATAGGGAGAAAACCTATGGTGAAGATTATGTGACTAACTCTTTCAATTCTTCGTTACAAACTGACGTTAACAAATTTCTCAGGCTGGTTCCTTTCATGCCTAATGATTACCAAGTTACCATTTAATATTGAACTGAAAACTCAATGTGTAAGCGAGATCTAATATGTGGAATCATGGCTCAATCAATGTTTATAACTTCTAATCATGGATTAACAATTCAAAATTGACTGTGAAATCAAGCAGGTGGCCAAATCCAAGAGTCATAAGTTACCAACATCACATATCTTATAATGTTAAAATCACAACTATCCTTCAAATCATTTTGAATTCAATAGAAATTCCAAAAATTTAAAATTTTCACAAATTTTGCTCAAGACCAAGAAAAATACTTGATTAGGTAACCTAATCTCTCACCCCAACCTAAAATCTACATTGTCCTCAATGAAAAAGAAATAAGCATGCAATGCACATGGGACAACGAGAATAAAAGAGGAATGAGGGAAAGATAGTACCTGGACGGAGAATCAAGAGACATCCTCAGAAAAAATTATCATCGCAAAACAGGTTAGCACAAGAGAGAAATCAACATAAGAAAAATAACAAAAAGAAAAACAAAAGAAAATCCTACCTATACCACTTTCGCAGGTGCTCTCGATTGCATTTAGCGTATGCAACAAGCCTTTAAACCCCTAGGTTACCCCTAGTGGACGAGTTGTAGTCTCGTGAGAGTTTGCAGTAATGTTACCCACAAACATTGATGGAACTCACTAGAAAAATGAAAATAATCAAACAAGAGACTGGGTTGCCTCCCAGGAGCGCTAAGTTTAACGTCTTCAGCCAGACAAGAACGGACCATGAATGAAATAATCTTTATAACCAGGGTCCGCCAAAGAAATTACCTCAATACCTTGATTAACCGATCCCAGACAAGTGATGTGAGTTCCCATAAGCGGTGCTATCTGCAAGGAGGTAACTGACACTGTCGTCAAATAATTTAAGAACTTCTACTCGCACGACTTCTTCCATATGAGGATTACGCTTCCTTTGCATTTCACGCGACATTTCCACAGCATGATCCATGCATATCGTGGGGCATACTCCCTGTATTTCCACTATCTTCCTTTCAATTGCTGCCTTATATGTTTTAAGAAAATTAAGCAGCCTGCTCGCCTTTGTCTTCTCAGAGTTCGAAACTGTGCTGTCAGGAGGCGTCTCAGAGGGATGAAGAGGTTCCACTTTCGCTCTCCACTTTTCAGTCTCCAATATAGGAGTAGAGTCGAGCAATGCATTGACTTCATGGATGGGACTATCAATGTCAAAATCCATGCCCGATTGTGCTAAGCAGGTCTCAAGAGGATCTTCAAACGATGTACGGAAGGAGTCCTGCACAAGGCTCTCGATCATGTCCACTTCAAATATGTCATCCAAATCTGCGGATTGTTGTCCTGCATTAAAAACATTGAGTTTAATATTCATGTTACCAAAGGACAATTTCATAACTCCATTCCGGCAATTTATAATAGCATTAGATGTGGCCAAAAATGGACGACCCAAGATGACTGGGATCTGACTGTGAAGATTCTGGACAGGCTGAGTATCTATGACTATGAAATCCACTGGAAAATAAAATTTATCAACCTGAATTAACACATCTTCAATAACACCCCAGGGCACTTTGACAGATCTATCAGCTAGTTGTAATGTTACCTTAGTCGGTTTCAACTCGCCAAGTCCTAGCTGTTCATAAACCGAATAAGGTAACAAATTAACGCTCGCCCCCAAATCAAGTAATGACTTCCCGATCTTATGATCTCCTATGCCGCAAGAAATGGTGGGAGCTCCTGGATCCCTAAATTTAGGAGGAGTGTTATGTTGAATCATGGAGCTGAGCTGCTCTGCAAGGAAGACTTTCTTATGAACATTTCACACGCTTTTGAGTGCATAAATCTTTCAGAAACTTAGCGTAAGCAGGGACTTGCTTAATAGCGTCAAGCAACGGGATGTTGACTTGTACTTTTTGAAACACATCCAAGATTTCATCAAAATTATTTCTTTTCTTTATTGGTGCCAGACGTTGAGGAAAATGTGCTTTCGGCACGTACGGTGGCACATTAGTGGCTCTTGGAGAGTCAGAGGGCTTTTGGACTTTGGATGCATTGATGTGTCCTTCTGCTTCATCTTGATCTTCTGTTTTAGAATTTGAATCATCCCCAGGCATTTCTATTCTGTTATCAATCTGCTTGCCTGACCTAAGGGTAATGATTGATTTGGCTTGCTCATGATATTGCCTTTGGTTGGAATTAGAGTCAATCTCATACTGTCCCTTTGGGTTAGCCTTAGGTTGGCTAGGGAACTTGCCCTTCTCTCTCTCACTCAATGTGGCAGCTAGTTGACCCATTTGTATTTCCAGCTTAGCAATGGATTGTGCATTTGCATGTAAGCTTTGCTTTGGTTGGCCAATAAGGTTTGTTGGGTATCTTTTGGAATTGGAGAGAACTCGCATGAAAAAGATGAAGTGTATCCTCAAGCGATGGGTTCCTTGATTGTGTAGGCGCTTGTTGATATTATGGAATTTGTTGATCGCCAACTTGGAGGTGCGCTGTTGCATGGGAGGATTTCCGGATGGTCCTCCTTGATGTGGTCCCTTTGCCCAAGAAAAATTTGGATGCCTAGCCCACCCTGGGTTGTATGTGTTCGAGTAAGGATCATTCCCAGGTTTTTGAAAAGTGTTCATAGCATGAACTTGTTCAGAGAGAAGTTCTGGGGATGCTGCCCCAGATGGACAAGACTGGGCAGGACTAGAACATGTGGCACATGCCTCCACTTGAGCTGTTTGTGGAGGTCCATTATTTAATACCGAGCATCAACTTTCTTTGTCGTTATCAAGTTTGGCGCACAACTCGGCACGACTCCTATCTCATATATACCACCTCTCTTTTGTGGTTGGGAACTTCTTTCACCTCTATCTGAATAGTCCCATTGCTGGGAGTTTTCACACAAGGTTTCAAAGAATTTCCATGCTTCGGTATCGCTTTTGGTCATGAAGGACCCTCCACTGGTGGCATCAACCATGCGACGGTTACGGGGTGTCGACCGTCGTAAAAGTATTGCACTTGTTGCCACTTCTCAAAACCATGGTGAGGACATTTAAGAAGCAAGTCCTTCCATCTTTCCCAACATTCATGAAAGTGCTCGCCTCTTTTTGTGTGAAGTTAGTAATTTCTCTACGGAGGGCATTGGTTTTGTGAACGGGAAGAACTTATTTAAGAACTTCTTAGGCAGTTGGTCCCATGTAGTGATAGTTCCAACTTCTAGAGAATTCAACCATGCTTTCGTCTTATCCTTCAAAGAAAAGGAAACAGACGTAGGCAGATTGAATCGTCTGAGAAGTTTTGGAACTTAAAAGTGGAGCAAATGTCTAAGAATTCTTTCACATGATGATATGGGTCCTCCTTGTCCAATCCATAAAAGGATGGCAACAATTGTATGACTCCAGGTTTCAGTTCAAAGTGTGTCCGTAGTGGTTGGCAACACTATGCATGAAGGCGCATTAAATTGGACAGAGCTGAATAATCTTTGAGAGCCTTAACTTCATCTCATTCGCCATTTCAATGTAATTATTTCTCAATCTTTCACGCAAAGTTCTTTCTATTTCAGATCAAACTACGCTAGTTCTATATTCAGAGATCTACATCCTAGCATAAACTATGTTATTGCAATGGAAGAAAAAAAAACTAAACTAAGAAGCAACCTAAGAGAAATAAAACTAGACCTAGAACTATGAGATTTTAAAACAAGTTAAAACTATGTAAGTAAGAATGGGAAGAAAGAACCCTAAAGGAGATGAATGATGTCGAAAAATTTAAGATGTTCCTCCTTCACTTAAGTAGCTTCCTTCCTCAATTCCCAGTAAACAAACAAAAAAAAAAAAAAAAAACAAATTTAGGTTTCCTAAAATAATGATAGAAAAATTCTAAGCAACGGTTAATTTCTAAAAATAAAATAAAAATAAAATAAAACTAAAACTTTAACCTAAGTTAGTAAAATCCTAAGCTATGAATTATGATAAGAGAGAATCCTAAATTCAATTTGGAAGAAACAACCCAAGAACTCCAAAAAACTTGTTCACTCCCAAGTATAGGGTTGTGATGTAGTAATAAACTTGGTAAGATCGAGGTCGAATCCCACGAGGACTGGTCGTCACAACTCAAATCTATAATTCTCCTTAACTAATCCAACAAAGAATGGAATGAACTACTAAGCACAATTCTAGAGAAAAAACAATTAAGAACAGGGAAGAAAATTCAATCAGAGAAAGAACACTAGGACTTTCGAATCCACCCCTAATTATCCTAACCCTTGCTTTGTCTGTTGATTCACCTTGATCTAAATTGATACCACTTATTCAGAGAAAGCACAATCTGTGTCCTAAATCGGGCATACAGACTGTCTAATTCCTTTAAGCAATGCCATGAATAACAAATCCCATGTCCTTGGTCGGGCACATGGAATGTACATTCAGTAAAGCACCTGTTTCTTCCTCTATAGGAAACCTGTTCTTGATCAGACCCAAGCACCTGTAATAAGCATCCAAACAACATCCATCTATATACTTTGATCAAGTTCATAGATGGAGAAGTTTAGAATTTAAACCAATCAAGCCCACTTAGAGAAAAAAAACAAATTAATTAAAATTCAAAGTAAATCAACCAATACAAGAGCTGATCAAATTAGGGGCTTCATCTCAGCCCTAGCTGAGAGATTAGTTACCCATAAAATCCATAAAAATATTAAATAAAATTCATAAAATCAAAACAAAGAACCGAACAATCTCTCTCTCTTCTTCCTTCTCTTTCTTCTCTTTCTCCTCTCCCTGGCTCTGGATCTCAAATTCCTCGATCTCAATGCCTTCCTCACGTCCAAAACTTCCTTTTTATAGCTGCTGGATGGCTGAAATCGGTGGCAGAGTCGTAGACGAACTCGGAGTATAAACTTTCGCAACCGTGATCGGTGGGCCCCACAGAGGTATTTTCTAGAAAATCCACCCCGTCCATTGGATTCAGGACGAAATTTCAGTCAGGAATGGGTGGTTTTGAAGGTCCATTAACGTGGCCCACAGAAGAAATCTCAAAAAGATCAGATTTGAACGTCGCCGGGTAGCCCTTTTGTGGCCTATGTACCGCACACGTGTGTCCGCATGGGAGTGAACTATCAGCATGGTTTTGTAGTATTCATGGCCCTCTACGCGATGGACGGATCAGATTGGCCGTACAGTTGACGGGTGGGGCCCACTGTCCTTCGCAAAAACGGCCAGCGGCCGTGCGTTACGCGGGCGAACGACGGACGCTGCGATGATGGTGGGTCCCATTTTGTAGTTATTTTGGGAAATCCACTCCGTCCATTGGATGGAGGACGGAAAACCGGTCGGGAATACTCATTTTAGTTTGATTTAGGTGTGGTCCACCAGAGATTTGAACTTACCGTCCGTTTATGTTTGAACGGTTGTAAAACCATCCTCTGCTATAGTCTCAAATTTTGCCACCTAGGCAGTGGTGATGAACACCCCAGGAAGCGGATGGACGGTCTGGATCACTTATTTGGGCGATGTGTGGGGCCCACAACTGAGGACCGGCGGTTCGGCTTCGGACGCTGGAACGTGTTTTGAAGACGCAGGCGCGGGTCAGCGTCTCGCTAACCGTCCTGGTGTAGCGGTGCACGGCCGGCGCACGTGTACTCCATGTACATACGCTGTACATACAGCCTACCGTGATGTTTACGAGAAATCCACACCATCCATCCTCTTTCTCATATAATTTTCGCCATCCATACCAAAGTTTAAGCAATTCCAGATATCAGGTGGACCCCAAATTGGAGATTAACGGACTGATCTGTCCGTTGGACCACTTTCCGAGATCATCAATGGCTGAAATTTAATATGTACGGTTAATTTATGGCCCCCATCACATGTATGAAGTTTCGAGTTGATCGGATGGCGGGAAAAATGTGATCTTGCATTCTGAACCCTTTTCGGGCCCCTTTGGCTTGCTTTCCTCCAATTCCAGGCGTGTAAAATCTTCATTATTAATTTTCTGGAGTCCATCCCGTGCTCTGGTAATTTCGGAGTGCCAAAACCATGTCTTTAACATCAATTTCCAATCCACACTCCTGATTTTCATCCTGTAATAAAAACACGAGTAATATACTCCATTAATCCTTATCATGTACGTAAAATTATGCAATTACTGGGGTCTGGTATGCAACATTCGACACTCATCACCGGGTATGTCTCATCTTGACCTAAATAGGCATATTTCAAATCAGAGGGCAAAGGTTTTAGGTCAAGCTTTGGTGCCTTGAGGTTAGACGGTAGAGGCACTACATCAGTTTGTGGCAATTCTTTAAATTGTGGCCTCCACCGGTTAACTTCAAGTACCGGTGCAGTATCAAGCAAGGCACACGTCTCCCTAATCATATCATCATCAAACTCATGGGAGTGGGCCAAGCACGTCTCTAGAGGATCAAAGGATAAGATAAGGGGTGTCCTATCTTCCACGAAAGTATCGATCATGTTAATGTCGTAGACATCGTCATCATCCTCTGCGTTGCTGCCGTTATTGAAAAAGATGTTTGACTCCAATGTCAAATTTCCAAAAGACATAGTCATGACACCATTCCTGCAATTGATGATTGCATTTGACGTGACAAGGAATGGGCGACCAAGAATGACGGGAATCTGAGTGCTCATGTTGTTGATGGGTTCGGTGTCCAAGATGATAAAATCTACAGGGTAGTAAAATCTATCGACTTGGACTAACACATCCTCAATAATCCCTCTTGGTACACGAACAGTTCGATCGGCAAGTTGTAGTGTGGTTAGGGTAGGTTTAACTCACCCAATCCTAACTGTTTGTATACCGAGTAGGGAATTAGATTGACGCTCGCTCCCAAGTCAAGAAGTGCATGATCAATTCGATGGTTCTTGATTACACATGATATGGTTGGGCTACCGGGATCCTTGAATTTCTGCGGCACGTTTGCTTCAGGATGGCACTCACTTTCTCAGTCAAGAAGATATTCTTTTGAATACTCTGCCGTCTCTTGGTCGTGCATAGGTCTTTCAGAAATTTTGCATATAGAGGAACCTGTTTTACGACATCAAGTAGAGGAATGTTGACTTTCACTTGTTTCAACACCTCCAGAATATTCTGAGAGTTAGAAAGACGTTTTGGTACAACCAACCGTTGGGGGAACGCAGAATGGCAGCTTCTCTAGAAGTTCCGGTTCTAATTTTTGTGGGACATCACTAGATCCATCATTATTGTCCTCTTCTGGTTCTTGAGGCTTTTCGGGCCTAACCGGAAGGGTTTTATCAATGATCTTCCCAATCCTAAGAGTGGTGATGGATTTAGCGTGTCCCATTTGATTTGAAGAGCTGTGATCATTTATCTCGTATTGCCGTTTAGGATTGGGGAGCGGTTGTGCAGGAAGCATCCCCTTTTCTATAATCGTCATACGTGAATCTATTTTCTGCATAAAGTCTGTAAGTCCACGCACTGCCTGAGTCAGCTCTTGTATGGGATTTTGAACCGGTTCTTCTTGAGGTTTCCCTTGATTTTGATTTTGATTGAAGAAACTTTGAGGGGTAGCAGTTTGTCCATTCCTTCAACTAAAATTTGGATGATTTCTCCAACCAGGATTGTATGTATTGGAGGTAGATCCATTGAAAGGTCTTTGATAGTTATTTACGGCATTGGCTTGCTCATTCAACACTCCTCGAAAGGCAGATATGGTAGGACAATTTTCAGTTGTGTGAATGTTGCAATCACAGATGCCGCAAACAATTTCATTAACCTTATCGTTCTTTCCTTCCATGGCCTCGACTCTTCGAGTGAGATTAGTCACTTTAAAATTTACATCGTCCTCTTCTTTCAGGAGATATACTCCACCTTTCTCCTTAGATTAAGTTAGCCTAGGCGTGGTGTTTGATTTTGGGTAATGGTCCCATGATTGTGCATTCTCGGCAAGTCTATCGAGGTAATCCCATACCTCATCGACTTCTTTATTCATGAATTCACCATTACACATTGTCTCGACCAGTTAGCGCATGGAAGATGTCAGTCCATCATAGAAAAAAATTGTAATGCGCCACATTTCAAAACCGTGTTGTGGGCATGAACTGACAAGATCCTTGAACCTTTCCCAACATTGGTAGAATGTTTCATCTTTCTTTTGGGCGAAGTTCATGATTGCTTTTCTGAGGGTAATTGTTTTATGGTGTGAGAAAATTTTCTTTATGAATTCCCTCTGCAAATCATTCCATGTGCCAATGGATCTAGGACGTAGTGAATATAACCACGTCTTAGCCTTTTCTTTCAAGGAAAAAGGAAAGAGTTTCAGCCTGATTGTATCCTCGGATACATTGGGAAAGTATAAGGTGGCTATAATCTCATCGAACTCTTTCAAATGTAAGTATGGACTTTCTGATTCAAGCCCATGGAATTTAGGAAGGAGTTGGATAACTCCTGGCTTGATGTCCATATGTCCTGTGTTTTCAGGAAAAATCATGCATGAGGGCGTGCTCACCCCCGCCGGTTGTAAATAATCTCGTAAGGTACGAGGCGGGGGTGCTTGAAGCACCTCATTCTCATCATGTACTTCCTCATCCATCTGTTGAGGTAGTGCTTGAGGTTGATTTTCAGCCATAACCTCAATTAACTCAGGGGAATTCGAATGGTGTCTAATCCTGCGATGGACAGTCAACCCCGCAACTAACCCTCCTTCAGTCAAGAGACGTCGAGTGTCGTCACGGGCCCACTTGGGCATGAAACACTCGCAGCCCTCAATCAAATTCTAAACCTAATCCTAAGAAAGAAAATGAAAATATAGAAAGAAGGAAAAAAATTGGAAGGATATTACCAACTTGAAGTCCCTAAGCTAAAGACCTGCAAAACAAAACAAAATAAGTTAGTTTCTAGATAGAAGAAATTTCTAAAGCAAACCAAATCTAAAGAGTTAGAAAATCTAGAAAATCAGAAAGAGTTTACCAAATTAGAAGTTTTATCTTAACAACCTACAGAATAGAAAATAAGTTAGTTCTATGAATCAAATAGAAAACAAAATTAAAAATTAAAATTAGTGAAATCCTAATCTTAAACTAATTCTAAATCCAATTAATTTCAGAAAATCGTAGCCGTCAGTCCCCGGCAATGGCGCCAAAAACTTGTTCACTCCCCAAGTATAGGGTTGTGATGTAGTAATAAACTCGGTACGACCGAGGTCGAATCCCAAGGGACTGAAACCTGTACGCTATCTGAAACTAAGTAGAAATAGAACTAGAATGAGATGAAGTCTAAACCAATTATGATTTGAGGAATAATGGTGAAATAATAATATAAAACTTAGGAAAAATCAGAGAAGGAAAACTAGGGATTCAGAGGATCCACTTGTATAGATCAGGGAGATCTTATGCCTGTATTACAAATCAGGAAAATTAACTGAACTGCCATTGATATAGGTTTCAAGAGATGAAAGGTGTACGAATTAGAATGGATTCCATCACTAAACCATGCCCAGGAGACAAAGCAAACAACAGAATTAATCTAATTACCAACCAATCAACATGCCATGAAAATCAGGAAAGGGTACTGACATCCGACCATGCCCAGGAGACGATGGTGAACAACAGGGCTTCCTGATGTCATAAGCATAAAAAGGAAAAGAACATGCTCAAAGCCATCGCAGACCCATTGTAATTTCAATCACAACAGACCATTAAAAACTAAAAACATTCCCTTAATAAAAACCCCAAAATCAACATCAATTTAGTCTAAACAAAGGCACAAGCAAAGAGGCCTCCCATCACGCTATAAGCTTCACCTCTTAGCCCTAGCTAAGAGGTTTAGCCACACATAAGTGGACTAGATCTCATGACAAAATAGAGAAAAGAAAGAAGAAAAAAAATAATTAAAAACCCAACTTTACTCCCTGTGTTTCTCTCTCCCTCCTCACTTTCTTCCTTGAACTCCAGCCGTGAGATGATCCCCCTCCACGGCTCTCTCTTCCCTTTTATAAACAGCAAGGAGATTCCTCCGGTTGCTGGATAGCCTTATGCAGAGAATTACGCAGCACGGAGGTCGGCTACGTAACTTTAAGAGCCAACTTGCGCTGAAGCAATGGTGGGGCCCAGAATCGGGTTTTTCTATGGCATCCAATCCGCTCATTGGGATCCCCGTGAAATTTCAGTAAAGATAGACTGTTTTTGGACCGAAATTGGTGTGTCCCACCCATCTTTTTCATGTCACAGTTAGTCCTTTATCTGGATAAATGGGAACCAATCTCCACTGATTTCTATGATTCGACCTCCTAGGCTTTGATCATAAAGACCGTGGGAGTGTGATGAACGGTCCGGATCAGACCTCCGAGCCGTGATGATGGCCCACTAGTGAACACCGCAAGCTCGTTGCGTGTGAGCCTCGACGTGGCCGCTGCGACGATGGGTCTGTCCCACCTCGGTGTCGAGCGGAGAATCCACTCCGTCCATAAGATTTTCCTCGAAAAACCGTCTGGGAATGGATGATTTTGGAATAGTTTTGGTGTGGTCCACGAAATCATCTACTCCACCATCCATCTTGCTTTTAACGGCTGGAAACTTACAATATCTCGCATGGTAGAAAAAGAACACCTAGGTGAGGTTAATACTCCCCCTATCCACACAATGAACGGTTCAGATGGATGATTTGGGTGAGGGGTGGGCCCCACTGAGAGGAACCGGCAGACGCAGCGAAAATGCTGTTGCGTTTTTGGATTTGAAGAAGAAGAACGTCGGTCAGCGTAACGCTGACCGACTTCACTGCGTTCGGTGCACAGCGCCTGTGCAAGTGCCGTGCACATGCACTATGTAGAGTGGGTCCCACCTTGATGTGTACGAACAATCCACACCGTTCATCTGGTTTCCCAACTAATTTAAGGGGTTGAGACCAAAATTGAAGCATATCCAAAGAGCAGGTGGGCCCCAAATTGCTGATGTGTGGGCTGATCTGACCGTTGGGCCACTTCTGTGATGATCCGATGGATGAATTTCAACGTGTACGGTTAATTTATGGTCCTGAAGCCATGTATGGAGTCTCGTGTCGATCGGATGGCAGAAACCCTATGATCTTGCATTCTGTACTAGTTCAGGCCTCTTTCATGTGAACGGCTTGATTTCCTCGGCTCCCTAGTATATAATTTCTTCAATATTGGTCCTCTGGAGTCCGTCCTTTGCTTGTGGTGTCATCAAAGCATTAAATACACATATTTAACACCTTTTTGTAGTCCCCACTTGCAAATGTACCTTGCATTACAAACACGATTAAAATAGGATTTTAAACGATATTATGTTTGTAAATCCAAGCAGTAACTAGGGTCTGATATGCAATATTTGACCCTCAACATGTACCGAGTGTTCATCAGCTTATATTGCTGAAGATAGACAATACTTCTGCCATTAACTTGACAAAGGATCCTAAACACCACCAGAAATCTAAGCACATTAAGATCGAGTATCATTACGTCCATGATCAAGTGAGAGATAAGAAGGTCGCCCTTAGCTACATTCCTACCAAGGAGATGATGGTAGATCCCATGACGAAACTTATAGCTAGAGATCTATTTTAAGTTCATGTCAAGCAGATGGGATTGAGGAAAGCTTGACTGATGTACTTATTTTGTAATACATTCGATCTTTCATTAATAAATAACACATTCCATTTATTCAGTATTGAACAGCATTTATCTTGAGATCATGTAGGATTTCTATTTTTGTCGGCAGGCTGGTCACCCACTCGTATGGGTTGACCAACCTTGAATGTACAAGAAAAGTACATTTGGTGCCATGTTCATATATTGAGGTATGAACTTCTCTTTATTTTGAATAGTAAAGGATGAAGATATGAGTGAGTCGTATCCGCCTACAATCTTTTAAGATTGAAGATGAGACTGCTAAAGTCAAATAACATAATCGTACCATTCTTCTTTTTTTTTTTTTTATGCGATCAATGTTATGGCCTGAATTTAAAGTCAGGCTATGAGTTTATGAGATGAGTCGTACCTCATGTAGAATGACCTGCGTATTGTAGACCCGACATACACATAGTATTGTCTACTTTATAACGTGGATTGTAGCCATGTGCTGGGACCTTTTACCTACAGATTGTTTTGGTTCGATCCATAGCAACGTGCGAGTAGCCAGTCCCGTAGGTGACTCTTTGTGTCGTTAGCTACCCTCCTCTTGTGTATATGAGAATGAGATTGAGTGTCGCTACTTTAGTGTACTATGACGAAATATCCTTGATTGACCAGACTTAGTTACGCTAGGAAAGTGGCTTGATTAATTATAAATTACACATCTGCATGGGGAAGATCCTGTGACAGCTACACCAAGTTTCTAGAACTTTAATACGCACTTGAAGACTTATCCGTCGGCAGTATTGAGTTGTTTTTAATAGATTTTTTCAAACAATATTTTTTCTTAAAAGCATATATATAAGTATTGCTTTAAATCGATTTTAGTCAAAGTTTGTGAAAAATCATGTTTTCAGAATAACTCGATAAGTTGGATAAGTGCGTATGTTGGCCGAGTACTCTAAATCGGGAGTTAACTCCATCCGGTGTGGTCATGTGGACTAGAACAGACATTACAAAGCTTGGGTTATTGAGTACTAGTTAGGTGGTCACTTAGTACTTAAGCACCTGTGTGAAGATTATGGTGATCCAGCTGCTCTCACGCCTCTGATTCTTTTGATCACGAAATATGGTATTTGATTGTTATTAGGCGAGTTAAATGGACAAATTTTTTGTGCCTATCCCACAATGTGATTGAGTGAGAGATGTTGGACGTAGGCCAGTGGGGCCCACTGGTGATCAATCACTAGTGGGTGGGTCCCACATGTTTAGGCTTCTTCCGGCCTTTTCCATTCGGTTTAGATTTCAAATTTAACTTTGAATTTGAAATATGATAGGACATAGGGATTTGACCGGATGATATGGTTTCATCCTATCTCATCCGATCTCTCCTTCATTTTATATAAAAAGAGATGCGATCTCTCTCACATTGAATAACCAAAAATACCGAGGGTATACGGAAAGAGATAGTGTGTACTAGAGTCTGTCCATTTTAGCTTGTCCTTGGGACGATCTAATCCATAAATCGCAATTCGGGGCCACTTATACCATAGGATCAAAGGTGTGAATAGATCCATCTGTTCCAATAGTAGATAGGCGGGCCGTTAGAGCATTTATCTTCTGCTTTCTGAGGGTTCCAAAACTCGTGTAGACCGTCAGATCTTGAGGGCTCACCTTCCGCGCTTTCCAACACATCCAACACACTTTGCCAGAGTATCTTATCATTCAATTGCCTTCATAAACACAGTATTGTCTACTATGACATGAACTCAAGATGGCTCGAATTTTGCATTTTGAAATACGTGTTAGGCCGTAGGAAGTAGGATGGCTTCTGAAAATTATTGGACGGTGGGATTAATGTCCACAAGGTGACAACCATTCAACGGTGGGAGATAGGTGGACAATGTCCCTTGGTGTACACCATCCGCAAGAAACGGTTTCCTACAATGTTTGTAGAAAAGACTCTTTTTTTTTTTTTTCCTTTTTCAATCCTGCTTGTGGAGCCCACTGTGGCTGGTGTAGTGAATAAACCTGTCCAGAAGATTCATCCCACCAAGAAAGTATAATGCCTAAAAAATAAGGCAAATCGAACCATCACATGGTCCACTGTGAATTTAATAGTTTTTTTGATAGATATTCATTGTTTTATATACACCGGCCCACCTAATGATTGTAGAAACCTTATTTCATAGGATCATGGTGGGACTTGCTTGATGTGCGGCTTGGATTGCTTACACACAACATTATGGGCCCTACACAGACAATTAAATAACATTAACACATACATGAATAAGTTCCATATCGCATGTTAATATTAACCTTTGCTCGCTCTTGAATAAAAGCTGTAGAGAGCTTTTTCTAGAAAAGTTCTATAGAGGATCTGGCCTTATCTATCGTCACAAAAATGAATCAAAACAGCATCAAATGACAATGCAAGCCATGTGATGAAAATCTGGTTGGGTTTTCGTGACATTAATGTACTTGAATTCTTCCATGGCAGCATCTGTTTAATTTCTATAGTGGCAATCTGCAGACATGTTCTATAACTTGCGTTTTTTTTAATGCATTGATGAACTGTTCCTGATACTTTGTTGCATAAAGTAGAGACTTCATGGGTGTGGCCTATTTGTAGTCAGATGACTTTATTTTTCTTCCTTTTGATATAGTGGGGCCCAAATCAGAGTTGGTTTGCCCACTTAGCCATCACTGATCAACTTCATGTGTGGCCACTGGGCCTACATGCTGAAATGGTCTGATGATGGTGTTCATGTTCTAGCTATACGGGTCACCATGGAACGTTGAAAAGAAAATTTTCAATGGCTTATATTCAATTTAGGGATTTAGAGGCAAGGATGGTCCTTGAAATTATGATTATGGGAATGTAAATTATCTACTAGCGCACTAAGAAGATGGATGGTTCCAATAACGTGATCATCTCAGCATGTTGGCAAAAGGAGGCAAGAAAAAAAAGGGGGGAAACTCTCTAAATGATATTAAATTACATGTTTTGAACTACATTAATCTCTTATTAGATTGCATGATTTTGAAAATTTTAAAAGGATATGATACTTGGCGTTTGGCGTGTTCATGTGCTAAAGGTTGAATGGGCTTGCAAACGAACTAACAAGTCACTAGAGAAAAAAAGGCAAAAAGAGAAAATTGCAATGCACACACATTTCAATGAACAACCGTGTTTCAAGGATGAATTATTATATAGGTAGGGCATGTCTCCACATATGTGGCAAAACCTACTATACGATATGTGCCTTAGCTTAGGTAATCTCCAATGAGAAATATACTAAGATATACGCAATGAAACAGAAGACGAAGGATATTAAGACTACAAACCTGGCTACAAGACTTCCATGTATGGCAACAGAAAGTAAACACAACTGATCATCATATGTGCACAAGCAACGGTAAGATTATCATATACAGAAAGAGATGGATTCAATATGTAGGTACGCAACAACCCAATCCACCAAGTAAGATGAAAATAAAGAGGTATGACGGTAGTAGGTGTTAGGATGTCAAATTACACTTAAGGGTCTGTTTGGTTTTTTAATTTCCTATAGTGTAAAGTAAATGAACCATGCATCATTATCATTTCTACGTGTTTATTTAAATATAAATTATGGCTAGTTAATCAAAAGTCAAATACAATTGTATAGGAAGTAAGTAATGTAAATGAGTCATCATTATTATTTTCATGTGTTTGTTTAAACATAAATTGTAGCTTGTAAATTGTAATCATTACATTTTAACATTATAAAATTATCATTTTTATTTTGATTCCTGAGTGAAACAAATAATGTAGCAAAATCGTTATTCAAATATTCATATGTAGTGATGTCATCACACATTATAAGAGTTAATAATCATTACTCATTACAGCTATTTACCATTGTAATTGAAAAAATAAATAGGCACCAAGTGACACACCAAGAAGGTAAAATACTAAGAACTATTATAAAGCTTCCACTAGCTGCGAAGACTTACTCCACTCTTTAAACCCTCTCTCTTTCTCCCCCTTTTAGGAGTTGTCATCTCCCTTCCTGACTTCCTGCAAATCATGCTACTCACCTTATCATTATTGGCTTAACTCCTATGATAGTTCATAACCATTCGAAGAATGGTTGTGACCCTTTGGCCATCCACATGGTTTGGTTGTCTTAACCCAGGTGATCCAAATTGCTTAACTAACTGTTGATGTAGCATTAATGAATTGCCCAAAATTTGCACTACAAAGATGAGAATAACCATCTGATTTTTCTGTTGGAATTTCGAGGCTCACTATTTTATATTTAATAACCATTAGATAGACATTTTATGAACACTTAGAATCGCTTGATGACGAACATGGATTGCCTTTTGAGGGTCATAGGGTCATAGCGATGTTTGTGAGAAATCTACCTTATCCATCCATTTTGTGAGCTCATATTAGGACATGAGCTGTCTAAAAATGAAGCAACAGAAAAAGTAAGTTGGGAAATGCCTAACTCTAAAACCTCTTTAGAGTTCACTGTGATGTTCATATGCCATTCAAACCGTTCATTCCTACTAGGATGAACTCAAAACACAAAATTACTAACTTGATCGAAAACTTTTGTGGCCCCTACAAATATTTTAATGGTTGATGTTCAATACCCTTTGTTTCTTGTCATGCGGCCCACTTGAGTTTTGGATCTTCTTTAATTTTTGTTAATGTCGTAACATAAGCTGGCAAAAATGGATGGACGAAGTAGATTTCTCACAAACTTGCGGTGGGGCCACTAGCTTCTAACCTTAGGAACTTCCTGTGAGAGCGCGTTGGAGGCAATCTGTCTCCTTGATGACTATAGACCTAGTAATATGCTTTATAAACAATGTACCCCACACTTTGGATAGTCTGGATCATGGATTGCCCACTTATCCTGGTTGTGCCTGATTTGTCCGAGTTGACTCAGATTTGTTCAGACCAGTATAGTTCGGTACCACGTTTCACCCTCGATTCACTCCAGACTCAGGTGAGCTGCCGACCAGACCCGAACAATTGGGGACCATGGTTTAGATGGGTCATACATGAGTGCCACATGCAAGGAGGATGAGTTAACACTATTTTCAAAATGGTGGTGAACTATCTTTGGAGTCTAGAAAACTATAGTAACTGTAAATTTGTAATCCAAAGCCATATTCGTCATGATAGGCTAATCGTGGGATTAGTAATGTAATTGGCAACTAAAAGCACATGTTAAATCAGATAAAAGGAATTAGGGTTTGGGGGTGGAAAATGGAAAGAAAAGCATTTATTTTTTTATAGATATAAATAAGAAAGAGAGTGACATGAAAAGAAAGGGATAGGATTTCCATCATGCAAGGATTGGAGAAGGGTACATAGAAGAAAGGAGAAGGAATATGAATAAGTCCTCTTTTATTTAAATTCATTTTCTTTTTCTTTTGAACTTTTAATATTGTCTGTTCTAGCCTCTCTCTTAGCTATTTAAAGCCATCCTTCTACTCTCAGATTCATGAGCTTGCTTAGCAGTGGTAGTAATTATAGAAGCTCTCCCACCCTCTTGGCCAGCCCGTCGGTTAGATTTTGCTCTCTCTCTCTCTCTCTCTCTCTCTCTCTCTCTACATGAAAGCGGCCCACTCTATTTTTCCCACTTGCACCTGCACTCGAACCTCTCTCTCTCTCTCTCTCTCTCTCTCTCTCTCTCTCTCTCTCTACAAGAAAGCGACCCACTCTATTTTTCCGACTTGCACCTGAACCCCTCTCTCTTTCTCTCTTAAAGAAAGCGACCCAATATCTATTTTTCGCACTTGCACCCGAACTTCTTTCTCTCTATCTTTCACAGTACCTAAAGAATGATTTTGGGGGAGTTCCTGTCACATGATTGTCCAAAATAAATGGTTTTTTATTGATCAGGAATGTGGGTTTCCATTTGTTCAGCCTAGATGCTATTTTGGGAGGAGATCTGGTTACTTGAATTTTTTTTTTTCTTCCAAAATCATTGATTTTTCATTGACATGAGTTGTGGGTTTTGCTCGAATCTTCAATTTATATTTCTAATTTCAGGCTAGATTGATAGGCCTTTTGAATTTAATGACAATCTTTTTTTTTTTTTTTTTTTTCTTTTGATCTAAATTTAAAGAGAGCTTTCTTCAGTCCACTCATGGGTGGCTATAGGGTTTAATTAGCTGCCGACTCATTCGTTCAAATACCAAGCAAATGATAGATTGCTCGGTAAACGAGTGAATGATGCGGGAGACAAGTTGAATCCTATGCTTCCTGTCCTTGGACTGAAGGGAGCTCCCTTGTATGTTAGGCTGTCGAAAGTCAGAATTTCTAATAATATATTTGTATATCCATGTATGCATGTACATATGCAATTAAGTCCATGATTGCCCATCATTTTCTTGATGTTGGTTATGTATCCATTACACAATAGTGATGTTCTTTCTTTCAAAACTATCTTACCCTTAGCAGGTTTGGATGGATGATTTGTCATGGGTAACTCTTGCCCATGATGCTTTAGAGTATGTGATGCTCATCATCCTCGGCAGGTTTGGATGGATGATTTGTCATGGGTAGCTCTTGCTCATGATGCTTTAGAGTATGTGAGGCTCATCTCTTCTGTTGGACACAAACACATGTTTTTATATTCATTACATTTTATTGGTGAAGCTAGCCATGAGATAGTGGTTAAGAAGGCTGCTTATTTTTTTATTTATACCAAAAACTGCTAAGGTCATTTTATCATCTTTCTAATGCAAAATGCTATCATGGGTTCTTGAAATAGGGTGATTGCACTACCATGGGTTAGGAGCTAAAAGTATCAAAATCTTCCATTTTAGCTATTCTTTTTTTTTTTTAATCAAATGCTTTCACTTCTTTCCCTTGTGCTTTTACTGTATCTAAACATGTGGTTATGCAGACAGTGACTTCATCTTAGGGGACTTGGCATAGAGATAAAGGGAAGAGAAATTGCAATTTTTCTTAATCTCAATCCATCAAATGTTAGTTTCTCAAAAACCCATTTTAACATCTTTCCTTTTTCATTTTTTAAGCAGCCTCGGATCCGTTTCGAACACATAAGCTCTTTTGTTAGATGGTGAGCATTGATTATTTTATGAGGATACAGTCCTAAGATAGTTCACCACATTTTTAAAATGATGGTGATCCGAACATATGGTGTAGCTGCAAGGCAACACAGATCGTCCCTGACCCAACTGTGGATGTAGGAGAATAACTCAAAAAATTACATATAGAATATTATACTAACCATTTGATTTTACCGTAGAATTCGGACCAATCATTTCTTCTAACCATACATTTGATAGCCATCAATTGGATGGTTAGGATTGCTTAATCAGTATGATTGAACACATATGCTCCATCCACAGCGTGCCCTACAATTTGACTGGTCTGGGTAGTGCAGGTGGATAAGTGCCCCCAGTTTGAAATGGTGGTGAACTATCACATGAAGAAGCGCACACACGTGTAGAGGCTCTCCCGTTTACACGTAATCATGTATGCCAATATGGAACAATTATGTGAGAGATGAGGTTTCCATCAGGTGGGCTATACAGTTTAGATCTTCTAGCCTAAAGATCATGCTGTTTCTCTCCCCTCTGATGGGCCGTAGTGTAAGAAACAAATGGGCGGCTAGAAGAATAGTTCCATCCAATTCATTTGCTCTGTACATACTACACTGGCCATCTCAACGAAGTAAAGCCGCATAACTTTTATTAGACAAGAAGATCTAAAGAGAGTGACCCACCTGATTAGAATCTCGAAAGCACGTGTGGTCACGTGTGCTGGCGTGTGGGCTTGTCAAAGTTGTTTGGAAATGCTTTACGATGCTTTCTTGAATGTCACAGGCAGCACGTGCACAACACACGTGGGAAGGCTGGAGCTCACAAGGACTTCCACAACAACTCTTTGGGCCCCACTCCTTTTAATGTAGCAAGTTCCTAGACAGTTTCCATGAGGGAACAATGACCAAAGTGACCAAAGATGAGTGGTCAGATCTGCTTGTAGGAAATCGAAACTGTGTGTGCATGTAATATCATGTCTATTGTCTATTGCACTTTAGATTAGTATACAAACCATTCATGTGCGATTGTTCCAGCCATGCAAAAGAATCATGGACGTCCTTTCGAAGTACTCAATATGGACCAGCTAATGAGTGGACCAAACTGATTTTTGCACCATATGTTCTTGACGGTGGACCCCATCTTTTGGGTGGCTAGGATTTCCTACACATGTGACACGTTGACACGTGAGATGGTTGCAAGTGATGATAGGAGGAGAACCTGATGACACTATTACGCAGCAGTGGATTGAATGTCCTCGTCAAAGATTTTCTTGTCTTGTACTTCAACATGGGATTCCTCTTCTTCTCTTCTTTTCTAATAGTTAAGAGTATTTACTGACGTGGCACTTTCTTAATCTTTTCACACTAGTGGTAATAATCACATTAATCATGTATCAATATACCAACTATCATGGGCCATTATGTTGTTTTAACGGCTATATAAGATGGTTATTTTCTTATATATAGAAAATGGAGACTCTGATTTTTTGATGGAATCCAACCCATTCAAAAGAGCTGTCCTACCAAGTGGGATGCTTCAAAATAAGACTGATTCAATCATCATGTAGCCCACCTTTGAATTTGAAAGTTTTAGGTGGATATCCATTGTTTTCTATGATGTGGCCCACTAATGATTGTAGAGCCATCTATGGAAGATAAAAGGGAGTTATCTCGTCCGTCGCACTGATAGAGTATCAAAGCAAACCAACGAGGATTAATGATCCTATATGCATACACTTTCACGTACAGCCTTTTCCTTTCCCGCGCAATGGAGACCTGAGAATAAGGTTGGTCCACTCATCAGATGGACCACACCATCAAATCAATGGCCAGCCAATGGTAATCTTGATGGTGTAGCCTATCTTTCGCACGGTGTGACGCGTTGGCGGGAAAGGTAGCGCTTGCATGTGATCATTTCTCCATGAGAAATCTAACGTACGCGTTTGGTATACGATGTAAGTACGTAGCACTTTGAGATGCGACCGTTTAAACAGCCAATGAAATGGACGGTCACGTTTTTTGAGGACCATGAGTTATATAGCCTACGAAGTGTGAGTTTACCACACCATGTTTGCTACGCCCTGCCATATATTGAACTAGGATCGATGAGTCTTTTACGGTCGTATTTCTGTGATAGTTTGAAGTGATGGTGACTCTTTGAAATGGTTGTACTGCAATCTGGACTGTCCGAATCATTGACCCAGTTAACGAACGGGGTGAAAATTGTAGCAAATCTCATTTCGCCCTTGGAATTTGGATCACTTTCTATTTTACTTGCAACCGTCCATCTAATAACCACAAATGGTTAGTTGGGCTTGCTCCATCAATTGGATTAGAGATGTGATCCAGCCACGTTGGGCCCCACAACTTGGATGGTTTGGACTTTCTTCATGAGGAGTATTAGTCCCCACCATTTTATATATTTATTTATTTATTTTACAAATTGTAGTGTAGCATATCAGGATTCCAGCCCACTCGTCCAAATCATCCGTCCCAATGAAGGATGGCATTGGTATCAGACTGCTTGGATGATCTCAACCACTGGTTGCCTAAGAAATTTCGATTGAGATCATTCGTTTTATCTCTACAATTGATAGCCACACATTAGACAATCAGGATGGTTCGATCTATACAGTACTTGGGTTAGGTCTCATCTACACTGGGGTCCGCAATTTGGACGGCCTAGATTCACTAAGATGAGTTCCACACCGACAATATGTAAAATCACCACCATTTAACATTGGTGAAAGCGCCGTTGCGAAAACAAAACCATGTGTGGTTGTAAAAATGGTCATTTTACCTTCCAAAAAGATTAAGAAAAAAAACTTTCAAGGGATCATTTTACTAAGTGTGGGGCCCAGCATCCCATCACCATTGATGGGTGAATCTTGGATTTTACATCAGTGGTACAAAAGGACAGATGGGGATATGCATGAAACCCTAGAACTATGTGGTCTCTTCACTCTCCCTCTCTATAGCTAGTGAGCGAGGGACAACTGCTACGCTTGTCTTGAGAGAATCTCTCTGGCGAAAACAGTTCCCCATCGTACGCGACTTCCCTCTAACCCGGGGTTACACCGCTCCCCTGTAACCCAAAGCTCTGTGGGGCCCATCATGACGTTTTTCTTATATCCACTCCGTCCATCCGTTTTTTCAGATTCTTATAAGACATGATCCCAGACACGACCGATATCCAAAATTTAAGTGGGCCATACCACAGGAAATAGTGGGGATGGAAACACTTACCGTTGAAACCTTCCTGGGATCCGCCGTAATGTTTAGATGCCATCCAACCGTTCATAAGGAGACTTCCACCTGGATGAACAGAAAACACAAATATAATCTTGACCCTAAACTTCTATTACACTCACTAAGGTTTCGACGGTAAGAGTACAATACTTACTCGTGTGGCCTGCTTTAGTTTTGGGTCTCTCTCATCTTTGGGCTCATGTCCTAAAATGAGATGAAGAAACGGTTGGACGTAGTGGATATAACCAAAACATCATGGTGGGCAACACAGAGCTTTGGATTACAAGGGAGCTGTGCAGCTCCGGGTTACATGCAAGTTGAGTCCTTGCCCACTTCTCCCTGACCACAGGTTTTTTTTACCCTTACATGAGGCGTCTTTTCCACCCTTGATTTTCTTTTATATTTTCCTTGTAAAACACTAGCTTGGCAGGCCATGCCATATCAGGGCATGATCTTTTTCTTCACGTCCTTTTCCACTTTCTGAAGACCCAACGGCTCTTTTTCATGGCATGATTGAGTACTTGCACCATCTTTAAGCAACAAAGCTATTGTTTCCTTCCCTTTATTGGCTATGTGAAGCAGTGAATTGATCCTGGCCGTCCTCTTGTACTCTCTCTGCTCGTGCCACGTGTCCCTCCAACATGGGGTACCTAAAAGCTTCGATTCTACAAATACAACTTTATACATGTCTGTTTTTTTTACTTGGTGGGTGGTATGTATTAGTATCCTTGTTCAGTTTGCACACGTGGAGCCAATGTTTTAGTGATCCAAACCATTGGGCTGTTCGGGCCCACTTTGGATGGGCTATATCAGAAAGATCCCATCCACAGGACAATCCTAGCCTTCCAAATTATAGCTTACAAACATACGTATAAGAAGAGAAAAATGCATCAATAGTCAACATTTTTAGCTGACGAAGGGTAAAAATTGACGGCTAGGATCTTAAAATCTAAGATATTCTTTTGGTGGACCCAGCACTGGTTTGCCCAATCATCGACCCCACTTGTACAAACAAACATTAGACCCGATGATAGCATACATATCCTCGGGTGCAGGGTCATAGAATTCCTCTTTTCACTTTGTAGGGTGGAAAAGCTAGATCACCCTTTATTCGTTGGGCCTGGATGCTCCTGCCCGTTCGGAAAGACATTGTATTTCCTTCCAGTACGCCGCGATGCATTGTTATAGGATATTCATGAGTATAGCTGTTGGATCTGGGCCATGGTTCAACTATCAAAACCATTTATTTGATGGGGCTCGTAATGGATGGTGTCTGCCTAGAATATATTACAGATTGGAATATCAATGGCCCACAAAAGAACAGTGGAGGGGATGGTCGACATTAAAAGGGAAAGAGATTATGATCAGAGGTTTGAAGCATTCCATTCTCAGATTGATTTTTTTTTTTTTTTCTGGGTATTGCAGTCGGCAGTAAGGCCCATCGTTTTAACGGCTTTGATTGTTGAGGCACATCCGGGATCCAACGGCTATGGTTTTATCCTATAAAAACATAGGAGGAAGTATTGTACCAAACCTCAGTATTTTATTGTTTCTCAGAGATTGAATGGAAACAAGGAATCACGGTCACTTTTTTTTTTTCTCTATATATATATAAGAGAAATTTAATACTCTGCAAAGTGGGATGGATGATACACAGTCACTTAGAAATTAATCAGAACTTGCATACGTGGAACATATGCTTAGATGGGTCTCAGTTAGATGTATCATAAACCAGAAATTATCGTTATTTGATTATTTGACTGTTGGATTGGTGGAGATTTATTGGACGGTCAAAAATGAAAAATATCCAATGGTCATATGTCAGAAAACAAGTGTCCACGGATCAGTGGCCGCAATTTTTCAACCAATCTAATTTGGGAATGTGACTTGGTGACAGTGGGTTTCACAATTGAGTTAATGCATGCTACGTGTACAATATCTCAGTGCCTGCGTATCAAACATTACGCTCCGCCAGAGTATAAAATAATTCCCTTTTCTTGTATACTAGTAAGAAGAACAAATGGACATAATAAAAAAAAGGTTGGTGGGTGCCGTGGGGCTCTTTATGGAATTTTCGCACGTCCTTCTATCCACAAGCGGTCACGAGACATGTACGGAACATCAGAACCGTGTATCATATGTACCACAGCCCTCGAAGATTGCCAAAAATCTGACTCAACATGCATATCTGGCCTGCATGATGAGTGGACCGTCCTATTTTTGGGCCAGGCCATCTTTGTGGTTGGGCCCACCTTATGCAGGACGCATGGACCTAGCAAAATTCTATGATGGTGAACAATCACATCATTTAAATATGAACCCATGATCCAGCACCAAGACTTCCTGCCTCACGTGGACCATTGGATAGGAGGGATCCATGGTGGATTGCATATGGCACCAGTATCTTCTGATTGGACGATCACAGCCATTCAGATAAAGGCATACAAAATGGACGGAATATAGTATTAATTATTCAATGACGTTTCTTTTGTGTGGGTGACATTCAATCAACAAAGGACTATATGTGGGCCCACTTCGGCCCAAATAAATTTCAACAGCAGTAAGGTAGATAGATTTCATGGCAAATCATGGCTCTTCAAATATGTGCCATTGAAATTGCGATTCACAATGAAAATAGTATTGGGTACGGCCAGAAAGATCATGAGCTTATGTTGTGTTGGGCCCCATACAAATTCAACGGTCCAAGGCCCTGATGAGCTGAAAGCCCACCTACGTATACAATCCGTCTAAATCAGAATTGAATTCTGCTAGAGACTATCCTTTGGGTGAAAATAATTTGAGATGAAAATGTAAGAAATGATGAAGGTAGGTTTTCCTGTGCTTTTCTCAATTATCATGGCCCGCGGTTGAGCGGTCTGGACCATTGATCTATTGGGCCCCACCATGTACGGACCATAACTCCAAAATCTCCCAGATTGTATGACAAAGAAAACCCATATCTTATATGTAAGTATCTACATAAACAAAAACAGAATGCTACAGTCAACATGAAACATTATAAACAAGAAATATTGCTGATATGGAAATCAGATCATTGAATGATCAAACGACAGACTTTTGCAGAAAATGCCGGTAGCACGTGATCATCAGCTCTCAAGCAGCAGCAAGATCATGCATTCATGTTTGTATACAGACATACGAGCTTATGTATACATCAGTCACTTGTATATATGTATTGCATGGTGTCTCTTCCCTGTATGCTATATTATCCAAAACCTTCAGATCTCAGGACCGTTTGATCGTCACCAAAAGAGGAGGAGAGTGTTGTGAGACTGGTAATTGGAATGGGAGAGTGCTCTTCCTGACCGTAGGTGATTTTTTTTTTTCTATATTTTCGTGATTTTCTCTATCGAGACTCCAAACCACCACTCAGATCATCAAGGTGAAACAGGCCTGTCATTTGAGAAGAAATGCTAATCTTCTTCTTAATCATGATATAGATTATTCAAAAATGGTTTTACCAAATAAGTAAATACTAATAATAACATTATTATGAAATCAAACTGATTAGAAGCTTTGAGTAACAAGTCCACATGGGGATTAACTGGGATCTCCACCACGAACGACTAGGATCAAGAGGGCCTCATTGCCATTGATCCAACATTATCGGTCCATGAAAGCCAGTGGGCCATTTGATGTTAACCAGAACATCCACAGAATGCTTGCCCAGGTAGGTCCCTTACGAGGAGATTTTCCTGTTTCTTCCACAGACAATGACAGTTCATACAAGCTACTGTTCGGACATCACCGCTTCGTTGTCACCATTCAATAGGACAAGGTAGGTTATCTGGGATTTTCAGCTGCTTGGTGAATTCAACAGTATAAACCTTTCTGGGATTTCCAGCTGTTTGGTGAATTCAACAGTATAGAAAATGGCCAATCTGATCAGTTGCTTGCACATGCGGGATAGCTCACAGCCTGTTGATTGGGTTTGTACATTCATAGGCCAGGCCAGCATTGATCTATCTGGATTTTCATGGGGTACAAGATTCCAAGGCGAGTAGTTCACGGGTGTCATTTCTGAGGCATCTGAGCTAAATTTAGCAATGGGAGTACTCAGCATATCAGCCCTGAAGTTATTCTATTTGAAGAGAATTTACAAATCCGGATTCATAATTCAGTCTACGGATTTCATGTTGAGCGGCCCCCCCTTGTTTCCATTTTTGGAATTCTATCCAATGATCCTGTCATAGCCATTATATGGTTGGTGGGGGAAAACCATTGGAAGGTTTCAAGCATAGAAACTGCATTGAGGAACCAAACTTGTGTTCTAAGGCGGCGGTGAAACTTTGTTCGATGAAAGCATGTATCATGCTTTCAATAACAGCACGGGAAACAGATGCACACGCGCGCGTGTGTTTGTGTGTGTGTGTGTGTGTGTGTGTGTGAGAGTGAGAGAGAGAGAGAGAGAGAGAGAGAAAGAGCAGGAACAATTTCCTTTTGAGGTACGTGAAAGAACTTTATGAGAGAGAGAGAGAGAGAGAGAGAGAGAACAATTTCCTTTTGAGGTACATGAAAAAACTCTACCAGCATCATTAACAGTGCAGTGGTGTAGCAGCCATCCAAATCCTATAATCAGCGGCATGTGCCGGATAGAGGGGCCATTCATCAAGTAGTTGTTGCGCAGCATGCCAACAAACGCAGTGAACTGAGATCCAATCTCAGGTCTCACCCACAAACGATAAACAAGAAGAAATAGAAGCTAGAAAAAGAATCAAAGCATTCCAAATAAACCACAAGACAAGATATACGTGAAAAAATCCCAACAAGGGTTTAAAAAAATCACGGATGCAAAGTTCCACTATGAAGAAAAATGAATATTACAAGGCAATATACTAACCTCTTCCCTTGGAAGTACAGAGAAAACCCTTTGCCCACACTTTTGAATAACTCTCATAATACCTAGAAAAGCCCTAGGGATCCTTATTTATAGTTTAGGCAACTCCTCTTTCGCACCTCTGTGAAAAATCGACTCAAAAATCCGCAGTCTGCATCAAATCCGGAAACGAATCTGCGTAACCTCGACTGGTTGAGCAGGGTGCTCGACTAGTCGAGCATGGGCCTCGACCGGTCGAGTACTGCGAAATCAAAAAATCGATGCTCACTGGACTTTGAGTCGAGCAAGTCCACGACTGGTCGAGCGGCTGTCTAGATGTAGCTCCACATCTCAACAATCTCTCACTTGGAGACATATCGCAATAAACCTGTCTTTTTCATCCGGAGTGCACCACTTCCCCGTCTTTAAGCCTGAAGACCAATCAAAGCTTAATAGAGCTTCAGCTTCTCTCGTGCGACCGCCTTGGTCAGCATATCTGCGGGATTCTTACTTGTATGAATCTTCTCTAGAGCAATCGATCCATCTTCCAGTAATGAACGTATGAAGTGATATCTGATGACAATATGCTTAGTCCTTGAATGAAAGGCTGAATTCTTAGTCAAGTGTATTGCAGCTCTCGATCACACATCATACTTTGCACCGCTTGCTTCTTACCCAACTCTTCCATGAAACCTTATATCCACACCATCTCCTTACACGCTTCTGTAGCTGTAACATATTCTGCTTCCGTCGTACTGATGGATATTATCTTCCGTAACTGAGAGACCCAACTGACTGCAGCATTACCCAGAGTAAAGACATAACCTGTAGTGCTTCTTTTGTTATCGACATCTCCTGCCAAATCTGAATCTACGTAGCATTGTAGCTTGATTTTCGATCCATCATAGCACAGCCCTATATCCACAGTACCTACCAAGTATCTGAGGATCCACTTCACAGCTTCCCAATGTTTCTTCCTGGGGTTGTTCATGAACCTACTAATAACTCTCACTGCTTGAGCAATCTCTGCCTCGTGCTCACCATAGCATACATGAGACTCCCAATAGCTTACGCGTATGAGACTTTAGCCATATAATCTCATTCCTCCTGCGTCTTTGCACCTTGCTCCTTAGATAGCTTGAAGTGGTTGGCTAATGGAGTGTTAATCAGCTTAGCACCTCCCATATTTAATCGATCAAGTACCTTAGTTATGTACTCTGCCTGTGACAAAACTAATTTCTTGTTTTTCCTGTTACGCTTTATCCTCATGCCTAGGATTTGTTTTGCAGCTCCTAAATCCTTCATGGCAAATTCTCTAGACAGTTGTCTTTTGAGATTTGAGATGTTCTTCATGCTTGAACCGATCACAAGCATATCATCAACATACAGAAGAATGATGATGTACGAGGTATCAAACTTCTTCAAATAGCAACAGTGGTCTGCATGATATCTCCTGAAACCGTTTCCCGGCCGACATAAAACTGTCGAACTTCTTATACCACTGCCTCGGGGCCTGCTTCAGGCCATATAGACTTTTCTCCAGTCTACACACCTTGTTCTCATTTTCTAGTGCCACGTATCCTGTCGGCTAATGCATATATCTCTCTTCTTCAAGGTCCCCATGAAGAAAGGCTGTCTTAACATCTAACTACTCTAGATGTAAGTCCTCTGTATCCACTATACTCAAGACCATGCAAATCGTAGACATTTTCACTACCGGTGAAAATATTTCAGTGAAATCGATACCTACCTTTCGTTGAAACCCTTTCACAACCAATCTGGCCTTGTACCGTTTCGAACCATCGTGCTCCTCCTTCAGTCTGTAAACCCACTTGTTATGAAGAGCTTTCTTTCCCTTGGGTAGAGTGACTAGCTCCCATGTACGATTAAACTTAAGAGAGTCCATCTCATCATCCATGGCCTGCTCCCACTTAACCCGTGTATCTGACTGTAATGCTTCTTCAAAACACTCTAATTCACTATTATCTGTCAGCAGTAGATAATGTAAGGAGGGTGAGTATCAGACCGTGGGTCTCCTCTCCCGATGTAACACCCCGTATTTTAGATCCGATGTGAAATTCAATGGTGTGGCCCACCTAAGCTTTGGATTTGTCCCATCTCTGGAAAGATGTCCTAATAGGACAAGTGAAATCACATGGACGGACTGGATTATCAAGATCATCACTATGGACTCCACATTTGTGGTGTGTGTACACCGAGAGTGTGCACACTCGTTGTGCACCGGATCATGAAGTCGGTTAGAATGGGCACTGACCCGAAATATTTTGAAAAAGGAAGCTTTCTTCCTTCCTTTCCAGTTTCCCGCCATTGACGGACGTCGTCGGTTCGTTTGAATTGCGGCCCACCACCTGTGATCATTTCAATGATCTAAACCGTCTATCTTGTAGAACGGTTGATTTTGTCCAAAACCTAACTCGTTCTGTTGCGCTGAAACGTGTGTATATACACATGATTCTCGGTGTAAACAAGGTGTGTATATGGCTGTTCCTGAAAACGGAAATCCGTTTCAGTTCCACGTTGGCAATCCGAGTGAGAGAGTTTTCTCTCATCTCAGTCGTTGATAAGGGAGATCCCAACCCACCATTTCAAAGGAGCGGATCGCCAGTTGTGCAAAAACCAAAAGGAGGAATCTTTTTCTGTTATATGCCATTTTCAAAAGAAACTTCATCTGCGCCATCCAAATGGGATCATCCCAGCCGTTCTTCTAAGCATATAAAGCAATCGTTGCATTAGGGTTTTCGCTTTTCTGGCATCAGGGAAGAGAAACCACAGCCGCAACAGTTCCTCCCGTTTCCTTTTTCTTCCAAACTCTTCTACCACCAAACCCATTGAGAAATCTTCATTTGAACTTCGAGATCCTTCTTCTACAAGCTCCCTCACATTCATTTGAGTTCTCCAGTGTCTTCATTTTGAAGAAATACATCCTAGATCGAGATCCGCCATTGCCGGCCGTCTTCTTCTCCATCGAGAAACGTCAAACGCATGGTCCAGTTTTCAAGCCCAGCTACCCTGTTGGGCATGTCTAACAGGAGAAGAAAGCAAGGAGAGAAGGAAGAGATAGGGAATGGCGAGAGAGAGAGAGTGGTGGTCGGTGCTGCTGTTGCTGTGCCGCACTGAGTCTGGATCAAGTTCGGTCCGAGTTATGTGCGGATCTGACTTGAGTTCAGGCTGTGTATAGGGCCAGTGAGAGACAGAGAGAGAAGGGAAGTAGGAAGGAAAGAAGAAGGAGAAGATGATGGAGAGAAAGAGGAGAGAAAGAGAAGAAAGAGAAGAAGAGGAAGTGGGGCGAGTCATCGAGTCAACTCGACTCAAAATCGAGCCAGGTCTCTGATTCATTGTCTAATCGGGTCCAGATCTTGCTGGAACTCCATAAATGAGGAAGAAAAGAAGAAAAGAAAAGGGCAATAAAGGAAGAAGAAGAGGAGAGATGGAGGAGATGATCCATCCAGCGAGTCGACTCACTGAGTCAATTCACTAGTCGACAGCAAATCGAGTGGAGCTCAGTCAAGTTAGTGGTTTTTTTTTCATTTACATTATTTCATGTAATGGTGATTGCAAGAAAATCGGAATTTTGGTTGTTTATTTAATAAACTTGGCGGTTCATCGAGTTGACTCACTGAGTTAACTCGCTAAGTTGGGCCTATTTTTGCTTAAGTTCAGTTTTTATATCGCTAGTGGGTTCACGTCGACTCAAACCATAATCAAATGAATGCAGGAAATTCTAATTTTTCCCTTGTTTGGACTGCATAAAAGTCGAGTTGAGTCAAAGCATGTCGGCTTAGCCGAGTTAACCCACCAAGCATGAGATTAGATTTTCAAATCTTAAAATCCTGGTGCTATTTGAATTGTGTTAAATTGATGTTAACCTTTATTTCAATGTAGGAAATGGTGGTTTTCAATCACATCCCTTAGATTCAAGGATTAGATCGAATTGGAACCGTATGGATTTGATTCAAGTCGAATCAAGCTGACATTTGAGGGTTTAATCCTAAAGCCTGTACCGGTATTATTATGTGTTTGGAAAATGATCCGATTATTAAAGGTGAGAATTCACCCTTCAAGCTTACTTTCATTATTTTACATGTATGATCGAGTTATGAATTGTTGATTTTCATTTTAGGATGACTCACCTTTATATGTGCACATTCACTGATTTGTTTAACATGTGCATGTAAGTACATCTATTGATTTGTAGAAATTAATGATCTAAATCCTATAAGATTATGATTTATTTGAATGTGAAATTATTTTCTCTAGTTTAGTTTGGATGTGTACTTACATGTGTATTTGTTTGATAACGTATATGGAATTAATTGTAATTTGGTTTAACACTTGATTGTATTAAGTTGTAATTGAAATTTAATATATTGGAGTGTTCTCGAGCTAGTGGCCGGTTGTGAATAAATTATATGTTATATGGTCGTAGACTTACCATCTCATGAATTATTGTGTTTATGTAGTTGGTGGATTGTAATATTTAGTGTTGTCCTTGAAGGACTTAGTGCCAATGTGGCTTATTGGAAGGACTCTTGTTGTTGGAAGTATATCTGGACTTGTGATGGTGATGTCTAGTACGTATCAGATCATGAGTGACCACTAGTTGTAGAGATTTTTATAAATGGAATGTTTTGGATTCTTTATTGTACAAATACTATTTATAATCATCTGAGTGTCTTAGAATCTTACTTGTTTAAGTCTCATGAGCCGGGGATGGTGGAATGAAACACTATGCTCGAGCTGTCGGCCTATGCTATGTTGCGCGCGCCCCCCATAGTGACCTTTAAGCTTCTTTGATATTCTGTTTGTAAATTGGACTAATAACGGTTGGGTTAATCATGCATACATGGCACGTGGGCGTTATCGGGTACCTGGTCGACTGTTTGAAAGACCAGTGTACTGTTCGAACGACCCTTCTTGTATTTTGAATGGGTTGACTGTTTGAAAGACCCATTATCATGTATGAATGGGCCAACTGTTTGAACGGTCCATTCATTTATTCAGCTGGATGTGCATCCCCAGGCTGATTGCATTCATACATTCATTCATTAATCAAGATTAAGTTAGCGATTGAATATTGGGTGTGAAGTGGATTGTATTCTTATGTACAGGTGGTATTATCCTATATGTCACTTAGGAAACATAAATCGTATATTTTTGTATTTTACATATGAATATTACTTTGGATATTGTATTCTCCTAAGTTATTTGAATTCCATTTTTACTATTGTGATGCTTGGTAATCTTGGAGGGTATACTTCACTGGGATAGCCATTGACGCTATCAAACCGTATTCAGTTGGTGCAGGTTATGTAAATGACGTACAGGTTAACTTTAATGTGGAGAATGAAGAACTGGATAATCTCGCGACTTTTTATTCTAAAAGTTTCTATTTTTTTAGTCATTTCATTCGAATTTTGAGTCATTAGTTTGTATAAGCCCTATGGGCAACCATTTGTATAAGTCGAGATATATTTTAGAAATTTCCTCCATGTGTGGTTTGTTTGCTTCCGTTGCAATTGCTCACTTATACTTATAAAAGAAAAGAAAAGAAAAAAATTATTACTGTGAAATGTGGGCTATCATTGTAAGTTAACTCTTGCGATTTCGGAAAACGAGTACAAAACTCGGTTTACGAAATCCGGGGCGTTATACCCGAGTAGACCTCCTCACAACCAGTGTCTGTGGCTCTGCCTCATAATGCTCCTGTGCATGATCATCTTGTGGTGCTGTAACACCCGTGTCCGGTAACTCTTTCAACTGTACAAATTCTTTCTCCTTGGCCTTATTTTCCTACACACTGTCCTTATGCATCACTTTTTCATCGAAGACTATGTCCTTGCCTCTGATGATTTTCTATTTTCTGCATCCCGAAACTTATAGTCAAAATCATGTTGCCCGTAGCCTATAAACCCGCACCTCCTGTACTTCACATCCAGCTTGTTTCTGTGTTCTGCATCAATGTGAACATATGAAGTGCAACCGAATACTCTGATATGTGCAAGGTTCACTTCTTTCCCAATTCACGTTTATTCTGATAGCCCACCATCCAATGGTGCTGACGGACTTCTATTGATGAGATATGCGGCAGTATTCATAGCATCCGTCCAAAAGGTCTTGAGCAACCCTGCATGTAACCTCATGCTCCTAGCGCATTCAAGAATGGTCCTGTTAATGCGCTCAGCCACACCGTTCTACTACGGCGTCCCTGGAATCGTTTTCTGATGTTTGATTCCATTTGTTGCACAATACTCCTCAAATTTCTTATCACAGTATTCTCCCCCATTATCTTATCTGAGACATTTGACTGTTTTACCTGTCTCATTTTCTATCATTACTTTTCACTGCTTAAATACATCCAATACATCAGATTTGTGTTTTAAGAAATAAACTCACAGTTTTCTACTAGCATCATCAATAAAGGAAACAAAATAACGTGAGTCACCAAGAGATAATACCTGTGTCGGTCCCCACACATTAGTGTGTACAAGCTCCAATAGATGCGTCTTTGAAGCGTGTCCTGTCTTCTTGAAACTTACCCTCTTCTGCTTGTCATACACGCAGTCCTCGCAGAATTCCAAGTCAATAGACTTCAGCCCTGATAGCTTCCCTTTTTACAATAACACTTTCATCCCCTTCTCACTCATATTTTCCAACCTCTGATGTCATAACTGCCCATTCACTCCAGTTGATGCGACTACGAGTGAACTATACGATCCTGAAGTCATGTATAAAGTACCTTCCTTTTTGCCTCGAGATATCACCAAGGCACCTTTTGTGATCTTCCAGGAATCACTAGTGAAGGTTGTCACATATCCGGTATCGGCCAACTGCCCCACTGAGATCAAGTTCCGTTTCAAACTCAGCACATGTCTGACATCCTTCAATTTCAAAGTCGTTCCGTCTTTCTGATTTATATGAATGTCTCCATTTCTAACAATACTACACAACTCATCATCACCCAGGTAGACTCTCCCGAAGTCACCTAATACATAATTACACAGAACTTCCTTACATGAAGTGGCATGAAACGAAGCACCCTAGTCTATAACCCAAGACTCATTCATCGCATCAAGAGACAAGATCAATGCCTCTGTGTCACTCTCCTCAGATAAATTAACTGAATCCTTCTCGCCTTGAGATCTTCCTTCTTGTTTCTTGAGTGCCCTACAATCACGTTTTATGTACCCCTTCTTCCCGCAATGCCAACACCTGTCTTTGTCTTTCGGTCCCTTGCACTTCTTCCTCGACTTAGAACGTCCGTGTTTATTGCCTCCTTTGTTCAGCGATCCTCTTCTTCCTTCAACATTTAGAGCATTCTCTGAATCCCCTGAAACTACTGATGCCTTTCTTCTAGATTCTTCGCTGAGAATTAGACCGGCCACATCATCAAATTTCAACTTTGTCGACCCTGAAGAATTGCTCACAACAATCACCAGAACATCCCAACTATCTGGCAAACTAGACAAGATCAATAATGCCCTAACCTCATCCTAAAAAACAATGCCAATGGATTCCAACTGACTTGTAACTGTATTGAACTCGTTTAGATGTTCAGCCACGCTCCCACCATCTGACATCTTCATGTTCAATAGTTGTTTCATAAGATGAACCTTATTGGACGCTGAGGGTTTTTTGTACATGGTGACTGGGGCTTCCATTAATTCTTTTGTAGTTTTCATCTTGAATATATTGAATGCGACTCTCTTAGACAAAGAGGGTCGGATCGTTCCTAAAGCCTTCCGATTCAATAAAAACCATTCATCATCTGTCGTCTTATCTGGTTTCTTCTTTTTTCCTCCTAGAGGAATATAGAGGTCATTCTGATACAGATAATCCTCCATCTGCATTTTCAAGAAGGAAAAGTTTGAACCATTAAACTTCTCAATTCTAGACTTCCATTCTTCCGTTATCGCTCCCAATAGAACTAAACCAATAGCCGTGATACCAGTTGTTACGCAGCATGCCAACAAACGCAGTGAACCGAATCTCAGATCTCACCCACAAACGATAAACAAGAAGAAATATAAATTAGAAAAAGAATCAAAGCATTCCAAACAAACCACAAGACAAGATATACATGGAAAAACCCCAACAAGGGTAAAAAAAAATCACGGATGCAAAGTTCCACTATGAAGAAAAACTAAGATTACAAGGCAATATATTAACCTCTTCCCTTGGAAGTATAGAGAAAACCTTTTGCCCACACCTTTGAATAACTCTCATAATAACTAGAAAAGCCCTAAGGACCCCTATTTATAGTTTAGGCAACTCTTCTTTTGCACCTCTACGAAAACCGACTCAAAAATCTACAGTCTGCATCAAATCTGGAAACGAATCTGCGTAACCTCGACTGGTTGAGCAAGGTGCTCAACTGGTCGAGTGGACCCTCGACTGGTCGAGCATGGGCCTCGACCGGTCGAGTACCGCATAACCAAAAAAACGATGCTTGCTAGACTTTGAGTCAAGCCAGTCAACAACTGGTTGATGTGGCTCCACATCTCAACAGTATGCCCCACTTGGCCTGTGCTGCAGATAGATGGACAGGAATAGATAAATCCAGAACAGTTCTCTTGAGGCCCATGAAAGGACTCTACCAGCAGTTATCGGCATTGCAATGCTTACTCCTGAGAGTAGCCATCCACATCCCACAGTCAGTAGCATGTGCCTGAGAGACTTGGACCATTAATCAGGTAGGCCCCACTTGGACTATGCCGAAGCTTGGAACCAGGTCAGTCCACTCAGCAGGAGGTTCTGAATTACGAATGTGGACCACTGGGCGGCATCTTTTAGCCGTTCATTTGTCTCATATCTGATAACCATACCAGCCTGATAATTTTCACCAAGGCGCATACACAGTGGAGCCCGCCTTGTGGAATATGATTCAGATAGCTACTCACATTTCTATAGCAGTTATGCAAAAACAGGCTGAGCAACTTGACTTTCAAGCAGTACAATGCATGGAAATTACTCCATATTCATGAAAAGCCTCCCACCTGATGACTGATGAAAGGACGCAGGATCTCATTCAGTGCCAAAATTCCCAAAGAGATCTTCACTGCCTCTTTCATTCAATCATTGTAAAATCAGTTGTCGTTACTCATCAAGTGGGTCCTCAGATGCTGGAGACATGTCCACACACACACACACACACACAGAGCACTGCAAGTTCATCCAAACCGTTCAGACCCATCAACTATCTTGACTGGAAACTGAGGATGATGAACACTTGAAATGATGTCTATGCAAATTGGGTTTACCTTTCCATGGATTCTGTATTACACTCAACCACCTAACTTGGGTCCTAATGCCATTAGCTTTCCCAGTGCGCTATTTTGGTCGGTCAGCACCGTCAATTCAATAGTATTACTTGAGCCAATCTGCCAACCTGTTTCACTGAATGTGAGACACTGCTAATTTGTCTTTTGGTGTCTATTTTGTATGCCCCGCCGATTAAAAGAAAAGTTTTGATCAATGGACGGCTCCGATCCCATCCATGCATGCCACATACACAGCAATGGCATGGAGGGATGGTAACTCGGATGCCTTCAGAGGCACTGGATCAGCCCCCCTTAGTTGAATGTGCTTCCAAATACTTGCCAGGCAATCATAAGAATTCCTGCTTGAATATGATTACTGAAAAAGGATCCGTAAAGTGACCATGGTTGACACCACCCATCTGCAAGTCATGGTAAAAAAAATTACAAATATCCAGAAAACAATAAATGATTATTGATTCCAAACTAAAATGAAATGCTTTATTATTGGAATGGTTCATACATTAGCTGCAAGAAGGCACAAATCTCCTTTTGCAGTGCCTGAATTCCAACTTTTTAAGGACTTCTTTCCAAAGACATTTTAATGCGGAAGACATGGTTTGTTTCACCAAAACATCCCAAGCGAAGTAGGAGAGGGGTTAGATGTAAGCACTTTCATATCTATTCCATTTTGTTTCACAACCAAAACGCAATGGAAGGGGTCTACTGTGGTTGATTGGATCTTGGTTGCTGCCATCCAAACAGGCCCTTAACAATCAATTACTTGTCAGTCTAGAAAATTAACAAAGAACCCAAGTTATGACACTAATTACCAGCTCTATGCAACATGAAATGAACCATCGTAGTAATTGTTTGATACTGTCAATTCGCTTACCAATACAAACAAGGTCCTGTTTGGATAGGCAAAATCTGTGGGGAAAAGGAAATTTTCTCCCTTGATTTGACATTTTCCATTGTTTGGATTGCAAAGAGAACAGTGAATTCCGTGAAATGATATTCCATCCTCAGACAGAACTGTAGTTCTCAAGAAACCCTAAAAATGGAATCCATTTTCAGACAATGCAAGTGGAAATAATTGTTAAATAATCATTACTATTTCTATGCCCATGCCTTAGAAACCATAAAAATGGAATCCATTTTCAGACAATGCAAGTGGAAATAATTGTTAAATAGTCATTACTATTTCTATGCCCATGCCTTAGAAACCAACTACCTGGAATTTTTGAAGTTGCAAACTAAAAAATGACTATCTACATGAATTGGTTGTCTGATGTAATCATTTTTCTGACCAACATCAATTCCCACCAAACTGTTAAACAACCACTTGCTCTAAAAGCTCAAGCTGTTAGACGATGGTGTATCAATGTATATTGAGGGACTTTAACACTCCCCTGCACATGTGGGTCCGGGATTCAAACACAAGACCTTATGCTCTGATACCATGTCAAACAACCACTTGCTATAGAAGCTAGAGCCGTTAGAGGATGGTGTATCAATGCATATCAAGGGACTTTAACACAAACATCCACACCCACATGCAGGCACATTGTAATTGTAAGAAATGATTCAACAAAACATCTTTGAAGGCTGACTGCCATGGTTATTAAATACAACTGGTTTTTTTTTGTTCTTTCTTTTTTTTTTTTTCCTTCTCCGACTCCAAACAAACTAAAAAAGCATTTGTAAATACATAGGGCTAGAATATGATGTTTGTCACTTTCTTTTGCTGACCTTATCAAGTTGCATTTCTGCATTTAGTCAATGTGTGCATGGTCCTAACCTATCGCTAGGTAGGCTAGGATCTCGGAAGCGCCATACCCAAAAAAGTCTGGCGGATTTTACAATCCTATCCGTTCCATTGGAGGACTTTTGGGGAAAGACAAATTGATGGTTAGAAAAATCTGATCTGAAATTCTTTTTACTGTGCAATTTTTTTTCCCTAAAGAAACCTCCAATCAATGGTTAGGACTATCCAACTGGTGTGAATCTGGGTTATGACTAATCCAAGGCAGGGAAGGGAGTAGCTGACGATCAGTCCAGATTTCGTACACATTTGCCAGGTGCATGAAAAGCATGTCACTGATAAGTTAAGCAAAACAAAGTGAAGTGTCCATATGCAGACATTGGAGAAATCTTTCAATTGAGTTTTTTCATGGGGTCTAAACAGCAGATATAAGCTTCCTAAATCCTTCTAGTGAATTCACATTCATCTTAAAATAAGATTGAAAAGCCTTTTAGGCTCCATTTGGGATTAAGGAAATGAGAATATGGATTTCATAAATCCAAGAAATTGTCAAATTGATTTACATGGAATTTGGATTTGGCAAATCCTAAAGAAAGGGTGGCAATGGGTCAGGTTGCCCCACAGGAAAACTGAACTGACCTGCTTCTGAGACAGATTGGACAAGTTAAATGGGTAGTGGGTCAGGTTTGGATTAGAAAATGTAACCTTTTAAGTAAACTGGTCAGTTTCATGTTGAACCCTACCCAACTTGACCCGCCCATATATTTATTAACAGGTTGGGCCAGATGACCCCGCCCGCCGGACACAAAAATGAAAGCAAATTAAAAATGTAAGTAGATACATGCACATAATGCATATATTCTGCCATGTATTCATTAATTTGATCGGTGGGCTTACCTTTAGCCCCATATTCCATTCTGTTACCCAAGTGTGACAATGCTAAGTTGGGTCAGGTCAGGTTGGTTGAGCCCAACCCCAATCCAATTACAATTAAATGGGTGGGATCAGGTCGGGTCAGTCAAGCCTCACCCCAACCTGATTACAAATAAATAGGTGGGGTCCGGTCGGTCGAGCCCCACCCCAACCCGATTACAATTAAATGGGTTAGGTCAGGTTGGGGCCACAGGGTAATAATGGGTTGTGGGTTGGGTTCAGGCTGGAATTCTTGGCTCATTTAGTAAATGGGTTGAGCTTGGGCTGACGACCTGGCCCAAACCCAACCCATTGCCACCCCTATCCTGCAGTCCTTAGTTTGGTATTCATGATATAAATCATGGATTTATGAGCATTAATTGCAATGACAGAGCATTTACCACAAGGGTATAGCTTTCATGGCTTTAAAAGTCTCATTTGTGGATTTAACAAATCTTTGGTTTTTTTGCAGGATTTGGATCTAACTCAAATCGACAAACTTACAAATGTATGGATCTGGGAAATCCATGAATTTCGTAAATTCCAAATAAATAAATTAAAAAAAAAAAACAGCGAAGACATTGAAATCGATGGATTTCACAAATCCCTCACCCCCTTTTTTTTAAAAGATGAACTTCATTAGGTCAACAACAAAAACAAGCAAACAAAAAGAAAAGGCAGAAAACAAAAGAAGGGAAAAAGAAACCTAACAGGAGCTACGGAACTAAAAAATAAATAAATAAACAACAAAAGAAAAGAAGAAACCAACAAAGGAGAAAAAAATATCCCAGACAAATCCCTCACCTTAAACAGAACCTTAATGAAGATTTATCCACAAACTTAGGAATTGCAGAATCGAAAGAACATCCATCGAGCACATTCTTTCCAACTATCAGGGAAGAGCATTGCAACCATTAGAAATGAAATTTTAATCTGATTGAAGATATTGGGAGGTATGCGGAGGTAGACATGAACCTTCAGAGCCCTGCAAATGAATATAGATGGCCACCAAAGCTTTGAGCTGTAACAAAAAAGATGAACTTTACCTCCAATCATCTAGTAATATTCCTACTCCCGCACCTTGGTGGGCCGCAGAACTGAATGTGCACGGAACTTTTCAGGAAGTGAGATCAATGTGCCATAATCCATATGGATCAAATATTCACAATCGCCATCCACACTGATTTGGATTTCATTTTTGGAGATAGAATAGAAACTCTATAAAGAAAAATCAATGAAGATTGAAAGAATGACCAGTACAAAGAGCTGATCATAGTGGAACTGATTCAGATCATGAAATTCTTCATTATTCCATGTTCATTTTCAAATTGGAAAGATTTTAATTTTAATAAGCAAGACTGAATGCCAGTGGAACTTGAATCAAAGTATTTGAGGAAAAGGATCCGAATCTTCCTACATCTGGGCTGCCAAAATGCCAAATCCATTTGGAACTTGAATCAAAGTTTTTTATTTTTTCTTTTCTTTTTTTTTTTCTTTTTTTGGAAGATGACAATTTATTTATGAAGACGGCAAAGCCGAAAGCATACAAGGAAAAAAGAAAAGGAAAAACCCAAAGTGCACAACTCGCGCTACAACCCGCTCAAACTAGAGGCCTCAACTTTAGATATAGCTGCCGCCCATTCAAAAACACTTGATTTTGCTTGAGGAAAGACTCCCCTTGGATTGCCACACATCCCAGAAGCATCTATTGTTCCTTTCCTTCCAAACAGCCCATAGACCGGCTAGGAGAGAAAGCCTCCACATGTCAGTTCCACATTTACCATGAACGCCAATGTGCCATTGCCTGAAAAAGGCATCAATTAATCTTGGCAGAACGCAAGAAACACTGAAGAGCATGAAGAATCTTTCCCACACCTCCCTAGAGAATGAACAGTGCAAAAAAAGATGACTCACCAACTCCATATCTTGCCAACACAATATTGACTCCTCATCTTGAATCAAAGTATTTGAGGAAAAGGATCTGAACTCTCCTAAACCTGGGCTGCCAAAATGCCAAATCCATCTTGTAAAAAGATCTCTGTTTCAACTGACTGAAAATATGGATGGGAATGTGCATTGACTGAACTGAATGTGGACGGGAAAATAACAGGTCAGACATGTTACCAGCCCATTCTCATTTTGGGGGGCATTTTTTATATACAAGCCTCTAATGCTTCCTGCGATTTTCATTTGGCGGGACACAGCAAACAATCTAAGCCTGCAAAATGTGTGCTTGCCAATGAGCATTCAATACCAGTCTCATTCTGGGTTACACCCAAAAAAGCTTTTAGCTTTTTGGGTCCTTAACTTCCTTGACTCTTAGGACCGCAATCTCCATTCTCACCTTAAGAAATGACCTCAAATGCCATCTTCACCCCTGTTTCTTTTCAAAGTGCTAGATGCTACAGACGCTAAATTTAAATGTATGGGGGTGAACAATATAGAGGGTTTAATTACAGGAAAAAAAAAATGACATTTGTTCGTAAACCAAACATGATAGCACAAGATCATGATCAAACCAACGTAAGAAACAACAACAAGATCTGAAAATCCTGTTGCTAAATAAACCAATAACAATTATAAAAATAAGTAATCGAACTTCAACAAGAGAAGTTCAAAACAATGGGTGTTCCACTATTTTTCTAAATTATCAAGTCATAGCATCCTTACGAGTCATAGCATCCTTACACTCATGTAATGATGTGTTTGAAGTAATAGAGATGGATGTGAGATGAGTGTCAGCTGTGAAACTGTCCACTGTTATCAACTATGGAGCATATTTTATCTATGGGATGAGATTCACAACTTCCCAAAGCAAAAAAAAAAAAAAACTTTTGTGCATCTACCTACTAGACCTTGCATTTTCATGTGTATGATGATCTGAACTGTTCACTGATTGGGGCCAACTGTAAAGGGGCCATAGACCAAAAATCATAATGACTTCACAATCCTGACCATTTAAAGATGGCTGGATCATAGTGGTCTTTGTGCATCATCTTTTTACATGATCTCTCATCGTGATTTTCGCCTATGGTCTATTCATGGAGCTGCATGATGAATGGATGGTGTGAATCATCATAAAAAGGTCATGTTTACAGTATAAGTGGAGGCACAAGAATTTCATGTTTCGCTGAGTAGTGGGCATTGTCTCTTTATTCAATATTATTTATAAGCTAGAAATACCAAAAATCTAAAGAGAGCTATAGGATGTTTACAGTATAAGTGGAGGCACAAGAATTTCATGTTTCGCTGAGTAGTGGGCATTGTCTCTTTATTCAATATTATTTATAGGCTAGAAATACCAAAAATCTAAAGAGAGCTATAGGATGTTTACTACACAGCACAATGTGATGAGATTACGATGACTAAAAAAAAATTAAATTAGAACCCGATCCTCTGCTGATCATCCTGTAGATGGCAAAAATGTCCCTGCATACAAATGTACAATTTTCTAAATTAGAAAATAAATACTGTCAATAATGAATACGGAAGTCATTGAGATGCAAAGTAAATAGCAGTCGCAGCATTTTTCTCACAAGTCACAAGTGATACATCTAATCCCTGTCAATTTGCTTAGGGCCTGTTTGGCCGGGCAGATTGGATGGGATTGGAAGGGATTGGAAGATAGATCCCGGGATTGGCCAGGCGTGCCAAACAGACACGGGATCCTAATCCCGGGATATACCAATCCCATGGATCTTAAGACAATCCACTGATATCACCGTCATCACCTTTAAATCCCATCCAATCCACCCTAATCCCTTCAAAATTGCCTGGGACGTGTTTGGTTTGAGGGATTGAAAGGGATTGGAAGGTTTAATCCCAGGATTGGCCGGGCGTGCCAAACAGACCGGATATTGCAATCCCGGGATATAGCAATCCCATAGATCTTGCACCAATCCACTGACGCGGCTATCACTACCTTGAAATCCATGCAATCCACTCTAATACCATCCAATCCCATCCAATCTGCCCGGCCAAACAGGCCCTTAAGGGTGCGTTTGGTTGCATCGAATATCATGAAATTTCTTGATCAGGTGCAACCAAAGACACCCTAAGGCAAGAAGCAGGTCCCGAAAAAGGAAAGTCCACCTCCAAATTGAATTTCTCAAATGGGTTTCTGATAAGAGGAATGCTAAAGCGATGAGTAAGAGGAGATTACATGTGCAATTGGGCACATGTGAGAGATCTGGAGTATGTTCCAAGTGGGAATCGATGTGGACATGTCAAGTACTAAGAGCAGGCTGGTCCCAATCTTCAGGTGGGCCACACATATAAGCTGAATATTGGCCATTCTTACCATCCATTTTTCCTTATTTATGGTCCACAGCAAGTTCATGGCCAGCCCCATCTAGTGATTGGTCCAAATCTCTCCTGTGTGAGTCACAACTCTTCAATCTCTTCTCAATATGGCCGTAGGCTTATATGGTATGTTAGGGCTTTCAGTTTGTACATGTAGGGCCTATGGTTCAATAATTGATAATGTTGATGAGATGGGACTCACAGTGGACAGCCAATCAAAAACTTTCAGTTAGTAAATAGAATGAGGGCCATTGATCAAATTTATTCCAACCATTCCACCTGTTTTTTCTTTCCTGAAAAAAAAAAAAAAAAAAAAAAAAAAACCACCTGTTTTATATGTGTCAGAACTGATAACTAGACCCGTCCGGCTTTTGAGACAATGGATCTATATAGTGGGGATTGCGTGATGAAAGGCTTCCATCTCATACATGTGTGCCTCACTTAGAGAGAGAGAGGAGAAAAAAAAAAAAGGCACTTTGCAAGTATCAAATTGCTTGAGGGGGAACATCATTTCAATTGTAAAATAATGCATAGATACATTTATCGTAGATACATACATATATACATATATGCACAGCCTTGAGTACTGCAGTGCCACTTGCTACCATCAGTAGCAAGTTATCAAGCATCTTGAAAATGGATAATTGTGAAGATTGTCCAACTTGGGTGCTTCAATTTCTTTTATAAGATTCGGGTATCCTTGCTCAGAGAACTGCATGAATCTAACAATGTGGGCTCTAAAAGATCTCAATTTAAAGGCTAGCTTCTCTCAAACTAGTATTGATCTGCCTTGCTAGAGGCTGGGCTCTCTCATTTGTAGATTTAAAGCATTGAAAACCTCACATGTACCATCAACTTCAGAATGCAAGATCCCTCCATCGAACCTATGCCTCTTTCTGTTAATATATATCCAACTGGGTTGTGGGATCTTAATGAGACCTGACTGTTTTGTTCGTGTTTCAGAATTTGCTACACAACCATCAAATTTCTTTGCAGCTTCGTAAATGCTTGGAAGTAGACCACAGTGTTCCAGGTATCCATCTTCTAACTTACAAATATCTCTAGCAATATCAACCATTTTCGCATACTGTCCTCCATGGCATAATGAACCAAAATCCTGAAGCAATGTATCAGCACACTGCCAATCTTCAACAACAAGGTTTGTTTGGCAACATGCGGATAGAACACCAAAGAACGTGATCGAATTGGCATCAACACCTTCATTCTGCATTCTACAGAAAAGAGAGATGGCTAGTTCTCCACGCCCATGCATGACATACCCTGAAATCATGGAGTTCCAGATTAAGGTATTGTTGTGGGGAGCTCTTTCAAATATGCAAACAGCCTGATTGATGCTCCCACATTTGAAATACATAGATATAAGAGCAGCTTGAACAGAAGGATCTTTCTCCAATCCAGTTGTAATTGAGAAGCCATGGATTTCTTTCCCACTTTCAAGCATTCCCAATTTGGCACACGCTGTTGAGGCAGCAGTTATAGCAATTGGATCAGGTCGAACCCCAGATTGCCACATTTGGCACAAGATTTCCAATGCTGTATCTGCATTGCCGCTCTTGATATAACCTGACAAGACAGCAGTCCAAGAAATTACATCAGGTTTTAACTTAGCCATCCTCATTTTGCCCAATAGTCTCTGAGCCTCGCACAGCTTCCCGCTTTTGGCAAACCCTGATATCATTCCATTCCACAATACTAAATTCTTATCACAGGTTCTGGCAAAAAGCTCCCAAGCAGTACCCAAATCACCAGACTTGATATACATTTTGAGGAGAGCGCTGGTTATGTACTTGTCTCTGATGCTTCTCCTCATGATCCATCCATGCACTGATTTTCCTATTCGTGAAGCTCCCAAAAGAGCACAAGCACGTAGAATACAGGAAATTGTGATCCCATCTGGTTCGATGCCACGTTTTTTCATTAATTGGAAAGTTTGTAATGCCTCTTCCCCATACCCATGGTTGACATGATTAGATATCAATGTATTCCATGTGCCCGTATTCGGCTTAAAGCCTGATGATTCCATTCGATTTACAATCTGCACAGCATCATCAGTCTGCCTGCCTTTTGCGTATCCTTTGATGATGCTATTCCACGAAATTGAATCAGGTGAAACCCCAACTGATTGCATACAATCAAGCATGTCTAATGCTCCTTTTGTATTACCTTCTTGGGCATTGCAGTCAATCATTATATTCCAGGACACCAAATCAGGCTTCAAGGATTCTGATTGCAAACGTTGGAAAAGTTCTTTTGCTGCTTCCACATCCCCTTTTTTAACATACCCCCCAATCAAAGAGTTCCACGAAACAATGTTGTTCTTAAATAGCAATCTGTGTGCATCGTCTAGTTTCCCACATTTGGTATACATGTGTACAAGAGAAGCACTAAGAAAAGTGTCAATCATAAACCCGTTTCTGACTATGTATGCATGGATCTCTCTACCTTGTCTGAGAGCACCTAGGCCAGCGCATGCCTTAAGAACTGAGGAAAATACCATCTCATCTAAAACCATCTCAGAAAATTGCACTTGGGAGAACAAACTCAAGGCCTCCTTCAAGAATCCAAAATTCACATATCCTCCGATAAGTGTCGTCCACAAAGCAATATCTGGTTCCAAACCCACGTTTCGCATTTGCCGAACAAGCTCCAAAGCTTCGTCAAAATACCCACATCGGGCCAAAGCCAAAATTAGCGAATTACAAGAGACTACATCTGGTTTCATACCCATCTTTTGCATTTTAAAGAAACAATCCAGTGCTTCTTTGGCATAGCCATAAACTGCATACCCTGAAATAATTGTATTCCAAGTTATCAAATTTGGCTTCACCCCTCCTGCTTCTATTTCTGTGACCAAACCAGCAAACCCATCAAAATCCTCTGCTCGACTATAACCCTTCAACATCGTATTCCATGAAACAACATCTCTTTGAAGCATCTTATCAAACACTTTACGGGCATCACCAATGCAGCCACATTTCCCATACATATCCACCAAACAATTGTTCAGGAAAACATCAGATTTGTATCCACTCTTATAAACAAATCCATGAACCTCCCTCCCCAACTGCAAATTCCGTGAACCACCACAAGCTCTAAGAACACTGTTCAAAACAAAACCATCAGCTCTCAGATGAGCAGTCCCGAAATCACGAAAAAGCATCAATGCTTCATCGAAAAGACCGTTCCTGCAGAACCCATCTAAGATAACAGACCACAACCACAAGTTCTTACCCTCAACGCCCTCAAAAGCATCCATTGCATCGACCAAGCTACCGCATTCAACAAACATGTGGACAATTCTCGTCCCAAAATACACATTCCTATGCAAATTCGAACCGACCATGTGATCATAGACCTTTCTTGCCAGAATAAGGTCTCGCTCAGATGCAAGTGAACGCAGCAAACAGTCATAAATTTGGGTCTTTTCAGCGGATAAACCTTCTTTGGGAATGAAATCGAGATTACCCACAGCTTCTTTGAATCGATTCTCCGAGCAGAGCTTCACAACAACGGCCGGAATGCTTTGTTTCTTGATGGATTTGGAATTTTTGGGGGAGAAATGGAGATGGATATTTTGGGAAATGGCATTTTGGGTGGTTTTGAAGATAGCAGATGCCATGTACTCTGCTGCTGAAAGAAGGTGGAATTTGTACTGTTGGATAGGATTTCCTAAGACTTTTCATGCTTTCTATGATTGAAGAGATTCCAGAATATGGTTTTTCTTTTTCTTTTTTTATTTGAGATTTTTGGATGGTGGAGAAGATTTGAAAGGCGTGAAAAATCCATCTGTGGATTATGTTTTGGATTGGTAAGAAATGGATACGAGAAAACAGGCAGTAAAAGCCGTTAATATTCGAAGGAGAACGCGGATATCATACTCAGGCGCTCGCCAACCATTACAGTGGTGTGAAGACTCTGTGGAGTCCACCATGATGTATGTATTTTATCCACTCCGTCCATCCTTTTTTCATATCATTTTAGATCACGAGACAAAAAATTAAATATATTCAACTTTAAAATGGACCACACCACAGGAAACAATGGGGATAATGACGTCCACCGTTGAAAACCTCACACCTCACGACAATCCCCAAAATGAGTGTCAAAGTCCACCACCATTTCTAATTTCTGGTGACCAATTCACTGTACACTTGGGATGTATGTACTGAGATCTGGACCGTCCATTTCGTGGGACGCATTTTGATGTTGGCCGGAAACCAACATTCAGGGAACCGTCCCTTCCTTCTAAATGTTGGCTGTCAAATGGACGGTTAAGGATAAGATGGTCAGCGGTCAAGGTCGTCCAATCAGTGGGACTTTACAGAGCAGGATTTCAATGGTCTTGATTCGTTAAATATGTTTGCTGGTGTATGGGGGATGGATGAACGGTGGTTAACTCTGTGGAGATGGTCCCAAGATTTTAACCGTTAATATCGTCGAAATCATTTTTTTGTGGTGATCTTTGACTTCAATTTAGATAAATGTGAGCTCTTAAAAAACTCTTTTTGAATTATTTTAAATTCATCTACACAATCATCAGTTAAGCCTATCATCTTGGGGAGAGTATTTCACGAGCATATTTTTTAAATATTAATAAAATTATTATATTCCACATGAATTCTTATTGCCATTATTAGCAAGTCATGGTCATCTCTCTTAATTCTTTCTTTTTTAAATATAGACCACCAAACACAATTGAGTGATTCTGGGTACTATATGGTTGTATTACAGTGGATTTCAATTATAAATTGCCAAACACATTTAGTGATTCCAATTCACCTCAATTCCATTATAATTATCCATGCACAACAAATAAAAGCTACCAAACATCCCCTAAGTTTGATGGGCATAGCTTAGAATAAAAAACATAGAGGGCTCCAATCACCAAATAATTTCAAAATGTGGGCACGTGGACCCACATGCTTAAGATGATCCCAAGCATTCATATTTTTTTAATTAAGATAAAGAAGTTGTTTTACCATCTATGAAAATGTTAAAAGATTAATGGTTAAACAGTGATACCTATACCCTTTAACTATAAAAATGTATTTTCGTAGGTTTATTTTTAATGGTATATTTTAATTGGTAGAATTTTAAAAAATAATAATAATAAATAAATAAAGTTTTTTTGGCAAACGTGGTGCTTTCCTTGTACTGCCGCAATGAAATAATTTATTGAGAATAGAGTTTTTAAAAAATTATTAAAAAAATTAAGGTCTTTTTCTTTTCCTCTTTAAAACTTGATAATTCTCGTGTTCACACTTTCTGAGAAAATATATTTTACTCTTTTACCATTAAGCATTTTATATAATGAGAGTTAAAACAAGCAATATTTATAAGATTCTTTCCATGAATTTACTTATCTATCATTTTCTTTGGATATGATGTTTTTCTTCACGAATCTACTTTTTAGATTTCATAAATCCAAATAGCCTGTTTAAGGAAATGGCTTTTACTCATTTTTTGTGAAGAAAAGAAATCGATTTTCTCTTTGTTTTTTTTTGGTATTTCAAATAAAGGAAACAGTTGCATCAATGGGGAATTTGCATTCTCTTCCACTAAAATTTTCATTTCTATTTGAAATTCATCTCTGGGCTATGGTAATGTGCCTGACAAGTCCATGACCAAAAGGACAATCATCATCAGGTAATCCGACTACCCACTAAAAGAGAACTCGATATTAACATTAACCAATTTTCATCCTTAAATCTTTCTTTTGAAGGACCATGATCAGATATTGTCAAAACCATTCGTTCAATGTGTTTGATGATCATATGCCCACATACAAAGCATACTGCTGGATTCAAGGCCTGGATCACTTGGTCATTCAACCATGTGTTTGATGATCATATGCCCCTGACCTGATTGCTCCATGGTTAGACAAATCAAAGTAGCATTAGACATTGGCTGCTGCACTACATCAAACTAGCCTGTAAATTCATGTTCCATTGGGAACAGAAAGCATAACAGCTGGAGAATCCACATGGGCACGTGCTAGATCCGATTTTCGACCGTTGGACTCTGATTATGGCCCACTTGTACCTGTCGGCCGTTACACTGGTAATTGACCCAGCAAAGCTTGTGGGGCTCAAAATACATCAACAAGGTGCCAAAACAAAATGAAACGATCCTAAGAACAAAAAACCCATTTTGAGTTTCTGCCTCTGGAACTCCTACAATGGCAAAAACAAATTGTAATTCAGCTAGTTTGATTGTGCTGTATTTGGGTGCACCAAATATCATGAAATTTCATGATATTTTGCACAGATTAAACTCGTTACTATTGAAATATCATGACATCCGGTGCAACCAAAGGCCGCCTCAATGAGAGATGAAAAAATGATATCAGCGGCCCAATCGTTCCCTATCTTTTATATAATTAGCCTTCCACAAGAGATCAGAAGAGCTGATAAGAAGATAATTGTTTTTGTTGCAGTTGATTTCTAGTAGAATCAGTTGTACCCATTTCACAACAATCATAAGAGCCATCTGTAAATCATTTCACAACTTTACAGCTCATATACAAATGTAAATTCCAAAATTACATATTAAAAGTTTACACCCCAAGTTTATGCTCAATCCAAACTGGTGGGGACCTGGTTTTTGGCAATCTAAGCAGTTAATCTTGTGAACCCCATCATGGGGTGGACCCATATCCCAATATATCCTATCAGATGCATCCTAGCCACTCAATTGGTGGCTTCCAAATTGAGAACTACAACCAACAGTCCGTACAGGGAAACTCTTGAGCAGCGGGATCATTCAGTGGAGTAGATTTTGGGGTATCCCCATCCACGACATGGCCCACTAAACAAATGGTTTCATCATCATACCGTGGGCGACACAGGTACACTTTGTTGTGCCTCAATTGAACATTTCATGCTTTGTCAAAGTAGAAAAGAAAACCACTTTCGACCTACCGTGGCCACCATTGACATAACTGAGATTTCCAAAGTCCATTTTAGGGACCTTTTGAAGTTTTTAATCGAGCATGCTGCCCTTCAAACCTCGCTTCAAGCAGTTTTGCCTTCAAGGTACTCTCCTTTAAGCCCCCGGGCCATTGCAGAGAGCTTTGACTTTGAGATATATCAAGATCTGGAGATGTGTGTCGGAAATTCCACTGTTGTACTGGACTTGATAGGCCAGGACCCTCACCCGAAACGTCGTCCCTAGCACCTGTGACTGGGTGACCCCTCCATGAGAAGTGGCTGCGAGGATCATCTCTGTGGTCATTCTCAGGGCGAATCTTGCTGCCTTCGGAAAATGGTGACCCACTCCTGATTAAGTTACCAATCATGTGGTTCAATCCATGGATGCCGTCCCGTTTGCCTTTTCTGTCACGTCCACCCTCCCGTGGCCCACCCTTTTCAGACTTCTGGGAAAGGCCGACTTCAGTCTGACTCGCTTTCTCCCCATCAGCATCTGCCACCTTTTCAATAAACTCCGTCTTGTTTCCATTACATGACCTGGCAGCCCTAGCCATCTCTTCTTCAAATTGCACTTGTAAGCCAGATGAATTATGGCCCTTGATCTTTTCATGGGGCCCCAATTTCTTATTCACGGGAATAGATTTCTTTCTCTCTTCCAGATCATCTATAGCTTTGTCACCATGCTGTTTAGACCGGTCGGTATTTTCAGCACTGTCGACATTCTTGTTTAGCTCAAAGCAGTGCACATCAGTGGCCATCGAATCCTCATCATCACCAGCATCTTGAGGTGCGCTTGTGGCCCCATTGAAATGGACTGACTCAAGGGAATGGCGACGCAAACCACCATCCTTCCCAGCGACATCTTCATATGTGACATTAGAGCTACTCGATCGTTTAGCCTGAAGAAAGGTCTCGATCTCACATCTCAGCCTGTCTACCATTGTGTCCTTTTCAGAGAGATCAAACCGAGCTTCTGCGAGCTTCATCTGGGCCCGTTCGTCAAGCCACGCTTCAGAAATGTGAAGTATCAATCGATCATCTCCACTATTATGATCTTTTGTGGACTTCTGTTTCAGCCCCCGAAGCTCCAACTCATAATCTCCAATCCCTCCAGCAAACTCATCGCACAGGTCTTCCAACAGAACCCTTGCTTTTCTCTCTCTTTCCAATTCCTTCAGAGCCTTTGCAAATGAGGACTTCATGCCAGATAGCTCTCTAGCTAACTTCCTATGCAAGCTCTCCGACCGAGCCCTCAGCTTCCGCTCATCTTCGAGCTCATCCCTCATGGACTGCACCGCTGCTTTGATCTTATCTTGCTCCTTGCTCCTACTAATAAGCTTGTCCTCAGCAACCTGCTTCATCAGATCGTCTATCTCATTCCTGTCCGCTTGCTGTTCTTGCACCAACTCCTGGATCCGGGCTCGAGAATGGTCTAGCTCTTTCTTCAGCACTTTCACCAATGAGACATTAGACGCATGCTGTTCTTCCAGGCCCCATATTCGATTAAGTACTTTCAATAACTCCGTAGAGGTTCTAAGGTTATAACCTGACTCCCCGAATCTTGCCTTGAAGTCCAGAGAACTGGTGGGAGTGACGGGCTGGTTATAAGCTGCTATCTGCAAGGAAGACAAATGTGCATTGGGGTAAACAACAGTCGGATGGTCCGCTGGTAGGCTGATTCAAAATACATATTGTAAATAATGTAATTTGTAAGAATAGGAATTATCAAGTGCTGATCCTCAGCAATGTACAGCTAGCTAAGGCACATTATTCTGTAGATGTAGGCCCATGGTTTGGCGATCGAGAATATAGATCTGATGGCATCACTGTGGATGCGAATCCCATATGGAAGATGCTAGCCTCCAATCTTTGGCCTATTTTCTGGGAGTTCCGATGGCACCAACATCAATGGCAGTGCCCATTTGATCAATGGTCTGGATCGCCAAACAGAGAGGCTCAGCAAACTATAAGTCTGGCAAGGCGCAGCAGTCGGTGCTCTATAATTCCACTTGTGGATAGTAAGTATTGGAACTACAGATTTTAGAAGAACAGAAAAGTTCAAAAGATTGCTTGATTCATTTCAAGTAAGAGAGAATCCTAAGCAGTCCTTCGAACTTCTCATGTTTAGCATAAAGACAGACCATACCACCACCACCACCATCATCATACACTTGTCACAGCTAGTTAGGGTCTGCTTTACAAATATTAAAAGAGAAAGTCTTCAAGTCCGACCAGTTCCAGACAAGTTACTGTCTAGCGGGCCAGTGGATTGCTCCCAACCCATCTAGCATGTACGACATACAACATCTCCAATAGGTTGGCCCCACAAGGAGGATGACCTTGCATGCTCGTATTTTGTTATTTATTGATGGTTATACATTCTTTTCTATGGTGTGGCCCACATGTTGAGTGGCTCGGGCTAATTTGGGTACAAGGTGATCCTCATGGCAGGGCCAGCCATTGGACAGGTTGGATTTCACACACGCATAACAAGCTGAAACTTATCTGCTAGTTGAACAGTAACTTATCATGCAACTCTCTGGACTTGAGACGATCTCATATAAAAATACCCATCTTTTACATATGCCATACAATAAGACGACGATCCCTCACTTAGGAATCCAAAGTAACCAATTCAAATGATAAATATGGAACAGAAAAGATGATAAACATACCTCCATTGAGCTACAACTAGCTGGAGAAACAGGCTGTAGAGCTCGACCACTCCTTTCTATCAATTTATGATGCTGCATCAGTGATGCAGCAACATGCCGCGTCAGACTACCTGGGCTTGCTGGCTGACAATGGAAAAGGAGAAAGATTAGTTTTGGAATAGAAAACCTCTAATCGAGATACAGCTTCATAGCTCTGATGAAAGCCTATAATACTGCCATCAAATGCATCAGTTAAAAAAATAAAAAATAAAATAAAACTCTTCAACTACTCATAAATGCCAGTCAATTGAGCAAAGAACCAATTAAAGAAGCCTTCAACAGGATGAACCCCATCCAAGGAAAGTCATGAATCTGCAAAAGCTAAATGAAGGATAGCCTCTAAAAATGGACAAGAAATTATCCAAAAGGATTCAAACAATGCAGGTTTTCTTTATGGGAACTATCTATCAGAACATGTGAAGAAAAACAAGGATAATGTGTAGTCAATTTCAAGTCAGAATACAGATCTGACCATACGAAGGTACCTACTAGTTCATCCAATAGGAATAAACCAGACATCAGTTTATAAAGAAATGCACCCACTTTCCAACACAAGCAACGACTAGAAAACTGAGCAGCTGATGTTCTATGTGCTGCTTTTCAGTTTCTGCTAAAACCACTATGAAGCTTCAATTGAAACTAACTATAGCCAAATAAACAGATTTATACGTTTCCAATGAAAAAGCCCTACAAATTCAAACAATAAATTCAACTGCTATCATAGATTAAAAAGAGCCCATTCCAAATGTCAAAGTTAAAATTTCAAAGAAGAAGAAGCCAATAATAATAATAATAACGCACCGTTCGTTACAATTGATAAGTCCAAAATGCCAAGTAATAAAAAATTAATTGAAAAGATTGGAGCTGTTCCATTCTAGTAAAGAAGTAGAATCCAACAGATGGGAATACATTATCTATTTTGACCTTGATGATGCATATTCTGATGCCTTATTTATTTATTTATTGAACCAGAGACCTAAATGTTACAACGCACCCTGACTAACATTGAGCCATGTCAAAGTTGAGCTATGGCTCAAACCCCTATGAAACTGACATTTTAAACCTTGTAACTGATAGACCATTAAATCAGACTGAATAGATTTACAAAGAGAGAACAATAAGTAGACGCAAGCGCAAGAACATAGGGAGGTATAAAAGACAACCGCCCCCCCCCCAAAAAAAATAAAAATAAAAATAAAAAATAAAAAAAATCAAGCACAATAATCCAAACACTCATCAGCATTAAATCCCCCATTCAAGCATTTTTACCTGATCAGGCTATCTATGAAATGGAATCAAGATTCAAGACCGTGGCTTGCAAATTGGTTTCGGTGTACCATATAAGTCACCACTGGGGTTGTATAGGGTGACATGGCCATACCGCTTGTGGGCGATACATACCCATTTCGCACAAAACATCAAGTCCTATTCAAGACAGAAAACCCAGACAAAAACCCATGAACAGAGAACCAAAACAACAATAAAAAACAAGGAGCTACTATTAACACCCATCTTTTTCCTATTCCCATACACCAATTTTCCACTTTGGGGATTGAAATCGTACTCTTATGCTAAAGTGATTCCTAAAATGGAAATAATGGGTGTATACAAACAAATCAGGTGGGTGTAAATATCAATTCCCGTGGAAAATCATTTTTTACTACTAAGAAATAAAATACCCATTCAAAATAAATTAATACATAACTCTTTTAACCGTTAGAAACTCATCATCATCTAAGCCTTGTCACAATTAATTGGGGTCGCCTACATGAATCCTGTTCCGCCATCCTACTCTTTTAACAGATCAAAACTCAAACTAAAAACCCAGATAAATCTTCGATTTTTTTTTTAATGGTTAAGAAATAATTTTTTTGCTCATGAAAACGAAAACCCATCAGCATAAAACCCTTCAAGAAAAACTAAATTTAAGCTTCTCATAAAACAGAGAAAAAAACCCCCAAATATAAAATAAAATAAAATAAAAAATCTTGAGAGAGAGAGAGAGAGAGAGAGAGAGAGAGAGAGAGAGAGAACAAAAGAAAAATCGAGTTGAGTGGCATTACCTGCTCAGGTGGACTGTGAGAGGGATCGGCAAGATGGGGAGGAAGGTCAAGAGCCTTGTCCTTGTGGTGGCGGCTCCTGACGCCCCGGCTCATTTTAGGAAGAGGGTGGAGGTCCTGAATCTCCCAGAGGCTAGCGGCGAGCTTCCTTGCGGAGAGTGCGGGTATCATTAACCCACCTTTATTATTATCGTGCGCACCCCCCAGTTTCCAAGCAGGCACTGGAGTGCATGGGCCCCCTCTTTTCCCTACCAACACCCCGCGCCTCAACTTTCTCCCCAAAATTCCCTCCTTTTCCGCCGCGACTCCCCCTTTTTCTCCTTCTTCCATCTCTCTCTCTCTCTCTCTCTCTCTCTCTCTCTCTCTCTCTCTCTCTCTCTCTCTCAACCCTCTACAATTAAAAAAGAGGGAAAAAAAAAAAAAAAACAAAACAAAAAACTAACCTTCTTTCTTCTACAAAACCCTCTCTCTCTCTCTCTCTCTCTCAAACCTCTTTCGTATGCAAAATCCTCGGTTCTCTCCCCAATTCGTCTCTCTAAACCCTCTTTCGTCTACAAAAACCTCGTTTCTTTCTCCGCATTTCTATTTCTCTCACTCCTTAAAAAAAACAAAAACCTCGTCTCTCTCTCTCTCTCCGTCTAACCCCTCTACGCCTACAAAAACCTCCCTCAACCCCTATCTCGTCTACAAAAGTGTCTCTCTCTCTTTCCTTCAGCTGTAGCTGAATTTCCAAATTTCCTTGCTGGAAGAGAGTGACAACGGAAAGCACGCTTGAAGGAATTCGCGCGAGGAGATACGGAAAATCTGAACTGCGCACACGCGACAGAGTGACGCACGTGGGACAGATCCCACCCACGCATCGGGTGAGGCTCCACGGGGACATTAAAAACTTTGAATACAGATCGTCTTCTTCTTTCTAATCCCCGGTACTCTCTCCTACTAGATGGCCCACATGATGAATTCCGATACCCCACCCAATTATCAGCCTGATCTACCGTACACGTGTCACTCTCGCAAATGTGCTGCGATTCACATCTAACCTCTGACATAGTGGAACGCTCTTCTTCATATTCATCTCCCGTTCAGGTGCACGTGTCACCTTCCTGCTGGAAAGTGGAAACGGACCGCCAGCTAGGTGGTCCTTGCAATGGATGGTCTGGGTACAGCACAGCTGTTTGATCTGTGAATTTCATTTGTGCGGTTGAAATAAGAAAAAGGTTCACGGTCCACATTCCGAAGGGAATCGTTTAGCTATCAAAAGCCTACGATCATCCAATCAAAGACCGCTTTTACCATGGCCTCAAGCCTACATTTGCGGATGGTCGGACGCCGATTGGGTACAACCCCGCCTGTCACGAGCTCGTCACATTCATGGCACTGTGGGGCCACCTTGATGTATCAGTTTTATCCACACCGTCCATCCATTTTTCCTTATCATTTTAGAGTATAAGCTCAAAAATGAGGTAGATTCAATGTTCATATGAAACACACAATGAGGATTAAACGCAAAACCGTTGAAAACTTCTTCAGGGCTATCCAAGCTTTGGATCAAGCTGATATTTGTGTTTCCCCTTCATCCAGGTCTACGTAACCTTATTAACAGGTTGAATGGAAAATAAATATCATGGTGGGCCTTGGGAAGGTTTCAACGGTGGGTGTCACTATCCTACTGCCTCCTATAATGTGGCCCATTTGACGGTTGGATATGCCTGATTTTTGGGATCATGCTCTAAAATAATACTGAAAAATGAATGGACGGCATGGATAAAACACATACTTCATGACTAGACCCACATAGCTTTTCCGTGTATACACAGAACCCACGAAGTCGGTGCTTCGTAGTACACGGCGAATCCGAGTCCCTAGCCGACAGGCTATCACCGTCCGCTGAAGGGACCGGGAATCAGGAGGTGGGCCCGATATCTTCTTAGTGTACCACCGTTTTCTACGGTAAAAAGTAGGGAAGCGGATTGGCTGGTGTGCCACATACCACCGATTTGGCTATTGTGCTGACGTGACCCTGTTCTATGATAGCCAAGTTCAATAGTCCCATCACGAGGTATGTGTTATATCTAAACAGACCGTCCATTTAGCCAGCCAGTCGTGAAGCTTGATTTTAAAAATAAGTTATATCCGGAGATAAAGTGGACCATACTGTAAAAATCAGTGTAAAAAGCAGTGGAGATTAAACGTCTATCCTTAAAACCGTTTGGGATCACAAAAATTTTGGATTAATATGATCTTTGTTTTTCCCCTTCATCCATCCGGTCCATGTGAACTCATGAATGACCGGATGATGAAGGGGAAAAACAAAGATCATATTAAGGAGGTGTTTAGCGTTAAATAAGATTAGGTGAGAGTGGGTTCTAAGATCCCATAGATTGTTGGGATGTCCTGCTTGGGACTCACATAAGATATAGGTTATGAATTCCCTTCTTGAAATCAGTAGTGAGGTTAAGGGTTTCTGCTATCCTACTTTGAGTTTTATCTGGCTAGTGGTCGGTGCTATGTAGACCTCACCATGATGTATGTGTTTTATTCATGTCGTCCATCCATTTTGAAATATAATTTTAGGGCTTGATTTCAAAATCGAGGTAAATATAAATCTCAGGTGGACCACACCATGGGAAAATAGTAGTGATTGAATTACACCATTAAAAACCTCCTAGAGCCAACTGTGTGGTCCACTTGAGATTTGGATCAAACTCATTTTTGAGCTCATACCATAAAATGACATGGAAGAATGGGTGGACGGCATAGATGAAACCCATACATAATGGTGGGGCTCACAGAGCACCGACCATTAGTGACAAGATAAGGAGCTAATCTGTTTCCCAAACATGAAATGGGATGGCCTCCACGCCATGGGATTAGATGTCAATCCCTGATGCAATGTAATCATTACATTTTATTTTGGTAATTCCATCCCACTTAAACCCATCTAATCCCACGCTCCAAACACTCCCTAAGGGGGTGTTTGGCGCATGGTATTAGATGGGATTAGGTGGGATGGAATTGCATTTGGTCCCATGCCAATTCTACTCAATGTTTGGGAAAAATAGAAAAACTTGGAATTAGATTAGATGGAATTGCATTTGGTCTCGTGTCAATTGTCCCACCATGATGCGTGGGCTATATCCACACTGTCCACCCATTTTTCGAGATCATTTTAGAGCATAGGCTAAAAAATTAGGTAGATCTAAAGTTCAAGTAGACCCCACCACAAAAAGCAGTGGGGATTGAACACATACCGTTAAAAACTTCTTTGGGGCCACATAAGTTTTGGATTTGCCTCATTTTTAGGCCCATGCCATAAAATGAGGTTACAAAACATATGAACAGTTTGGATATAACACATGTGTTATTCTTAATAGTTTCAAATGATGGTGGGTATATCCATTCAATGTATCAAATAATGGTGGGTATATCCATTCAATGTACCGCCATATTACAAACATAACATGGAATTAAGCTTATTTCATGGCAACAGGGGACAATCCCTGCCATATGTAATAATTACATTTTTTTAATCTCATCTGTAGCGGCTCGACCAACACTGTATGATATTGTCCGCTCTGGGTCACACTGGACCTGCACGGTTTTGTTCTCGGGATTACCCCCAAAAGGCATCGTACAAGGAAAGTCTAAACCACATATATAACCATTATTGCTTTGGATAGCGCTTCCGATGTAGGACAAGTTCAACTCCTACTGCATACACAGTAGCCTGCCAACACAGTAACCTGCCAACCATTGGTAGCTCGCCTAGGCCCTTAGGCCCCGCCCACATCAGCGTCTACCCACGTGTGCCCGCCCACATGTGCAACAGAGATGGGTTGTCAGTTAGGTTAGACAATATCTGTGGAATAGGTATTAATGTGGGCGGGACCACGGGAGCACCGGGTCTGGGCGAGCTACCAATATCCTTTCCCTATATGAGGCCTTTATTGTGATGCCCCATCACTGTTGCACATGTAGGCGGGCATACGTGGGCGGATGCTGATGTGGGCGGGGCCTAAAGGCCTGGGCGAGCTACTAGTGGTTGGCAGGCTACCGTGCTGGCAGGCTACTGTGTATGCAGTATGGGTTGAACTTGTCCTACATCGGAAGCGCTGTTTAAAGTAATGGTGGTTATATGTGCAGTTTAGACTTTCCTTTTACGAGGCCTTTTAGGGGCAACCCCGAGAACAAAATCTTGCGGATATAGTGTGACTCAGAGCGAACAATATCGTACAGTGTTGGTCGGGCTGTTACAAATGGTATCAGAGCCGAGGACGGCTCTGCCCTCGATGGGGGATATTGTGACGCCCCGTCACTGTTGCACATGTAGACGGGGCACACGTGTGCGAACGTTGATGTGGGTGGGGCCTAAGGGCCTGGACGATCTACTAATGGTTGGCAGACTATTGTGTATGCAGTAGGGGTTGAACTTGTCCCACATCGGAAGCGCTGTCCAAAGTAATGGTGGTTATATGTGTGGTTTGTACATTCCTTGTATGAAGCCTTTTGGGGGCAATCCCGAGAACAAAACTGTGCGGGTCTAGTGTGATATAGAGCAGACAATATCGTACAGTGTTAGTCGAGCCGTTACATCATGCCACCTAATCCTTCCCAATGCCATGCGCCAAACATCCCCTAAAAGTTATAATGAGCCCCACAAATATTTTAACAATGAGAATCATTGTACCACTTTTAAGGGGCATTTGGGGCATGGTATTAGATAAGATTAGGTGGGATGAAATTGCATTTGGTCCCGTGCCAATTCCACTCAATGTTAGGGAAGAATGGAAAAGCTTAGAATTAGATTAGATGGAATTACATTTAGTCTCGTGCCAATTCCACTCAATGTTAGCAAGTTGTGTAGGTCCCACCATGATATGTGGGTGTAGACACCCCACCCAGGCTGACCTCTCAAGAAGGTTAAGAACCATGATCACACCTTGAATCAAACCCGAATCCCACCTTAAACCTAACCCTCACCCAAGAACCTTAAAAACCTCCAGACTAAGACCTGAAACCTTGATCCAAGCCGTTCAGCTCGCGCATGACCCCCGCCTGTACCCTATACCTTGACCAGAACCTCTTTACCTAAGCCGAAACTCATCCGTCCGAACCAGAATGCCCTAAAAGGAAGTCACCGTGCGAACCCGCACGCTAGGTAAAGCCCGCACGCACAAAACCGGCTCAAACGGACGCGGGGCGGTAGTCTGACTACCGCCAACGACAGTCGGTCTACCGCCAGTGGCACTCCGAGTACCGCCACATGTGGCCCACGTGTGGACAGCTGTCCCAGCGTCCAAAAGTCAACTTTCCTTTGAATTTACCCCTCCAAGTCTCACTATTTACTGTTTTATCAGCCCCTTTAGCCAATGAGAGCACGCCACGTGGCGCCTCTCTCCTCTCCACCAATCACCATGTACCACATCAGCATTTACCCTCCTCTTGTCCTCTATTTACCAAAAAACTATTGGAAAGGGCTATAAATAGCCCTCTCCCCTTTCATTTTCAAGGGAGGAGCCACCAAGGGAGGGAGAGAGTGAGAGAGAAAGAGTAAGAGAGAAAGAAAGGGAGAGGAAGAGAGTGAGGGAAAGGGAAGGAGCTCCCAGACCCTCCAAATTCAGATTTTTTCCAGCCACCCCCCTAGCCCTTAACTCAACCCTTCCAACCCATAAGCCTAACCCAGGTTGATCATGGTTCAGTCTATGTCTTGGCCTACTCAAGAGTCAAGCCAAAGATCCATCACCCTACAAGCATTCATCATGACATCTATTCCCTTCTTAACCCCCCTGCTTCTCTAGATCTCTAGTGAACGTATGCTCTGTGACTTGCCGTACATCGGATCCTGTCACATCAGAAATTCCTAGTGATTTAGTCCACTTTTCTTATCTCTTTGCATAAGCATCATCATCATCCTTGAGATTATTTTACCACACTAAGTAGAGACCGTACATTTGTGCGGGCAGAAAGGGTGCCTAACACCTTCCCTCTTTGTAACTGAGAGCCCTTACCCGGAATCCTAGATCACAGACCAGGAGTCAATCTAAGGTAGGAGAGTCTTTGGATTTCTCCAACCTTACGTGTTCCGTGGGTTCTAGCCGACAACGGGATTCTGAGTAATATTGGCTAATGGCGACTCCAACAATCACAAATCAGCTTAATCACCCCCACCATCATCACCACAACACTTTTAACCAACGTGGCGCCAATTTTCAATGTATATAGTGGGCTATATCCACATGTCCACCCATTTTTCGAGATCATTTTAGAGCATAGGCCAAAAATTAGGTAGATCTAAAGCTCAAGTGGACCCCACCATAGAAAGCAGCGAGGATTGAACACATACAGTTGAAAACTTATTTGGGGCCATGTAAGTTTTGGATCTGCCTCATTTTTAGGCCCATGCCATAAAATGAGGTTATAAAACTGACGAACAGTTCGGATATAATATATGTGTTATTTTCAATAATTTCAAATGATGGTAAGTATATCCATTCAATGAATGACAAACTAAGAGTAAATTCCACCTTATTACAAACATAGCACAGCAACAAGGGAAGGTCCCCATCATATATAATAATTACATCTTTTGGAACACATCCCAGCCAAACAATGTCTTACATGTAGTGCAGGCGAGGTGAGACTCGGATATATCTCACTTTTGGCTCATGCTCTAAAATAATCTCCGTGGATACAATAAATACAATGGGCCGAGTTAGATTCGTCCTCTTCGGACCGGAATTAGAGGAGCATAGTCTTCCACGACACGTACCTACACCCATCCAAGTCGGTGGTGTGTTGTACACTAGACAATCAGCTTCCAAAAAAGAGCGCCGAATGTTTTGGAATTAACGTGAAGCGCTAGTACAATGTCTCCTGGCTTGATTGGGACCTAACGTCGTTCGCCCTGCACGTGTGCTCACTTACACGCTATCCATCATGTGGGTCTAAAATAGGGAGCAGATTAGGTGTTACCCTACCCTTACCGCCGTGGGGGCCACCTCGATGATGCCTTATATATCCGCACCATCCATCCGGTTTTTTCAGCCCATTATAGGATATAAAAAAATTAAGCAGATCCAAATCTGGGGTGGACCATGCAAAAAAAAAAAAAAAACGGTGGTGATTAAATGCCAACCATTGAAAGCTTCTCACAGGCCCTGTAAGCAGATCCGTTATGCTTATTAGCCATCCAACCCCTTCATAAGGTCAACCAAACCTGTATTAAGGGATAATACAAAGATCAACTTGATCCATAACATTTGCAGCATACGAAAAGTTTTTAACGGTCATTCACCACTTTTTCCAGTGAAATGGTTGGCTTAGAAATTTAGATAAAATATGCTAAGTTGAGGAATAACGTCCTAAAATAAGCTGAAAAAACGGTTGGACAGCTTTGATATACAACACATTCATTAAGATGGGACCCACATGGTATGGATAACACCCCAAAATAGGGGTAGATTAGGTGCCAACAGGCCTCACCAAAAACGGTGCGATCCTTGCATTAGAGGCCCACCTTGATATGTGTATTGTGTATATCTGTCATCCAATCCATTGACAAGGTCATATAAGCTTCGGCTTGATCTAAGACTTGTGTGGCCCATCAATTATCAAAACACCATTGTTTCCTAAGGTGTGGTTCACCTGGTGATTGAATCTTATTCATTTTTTGGATTATGCGTTGAAATGATCTGACAAAATTTATGAATGGGGTGGATACAGAATACACACATCAAGGTGGGCCTCACCGTAAGGGCCACACCATCTTGGCTGAGGCCGGCGTCTCACCTAATCCGCTCCCGGGGTCTCGTCATCAGGTAGACATTTGCGATGACGAATGTGGAACATGGCCCAAAAAAAATCCATTTTATAATATACGAATGACCCAACCAACGATAACCCCGGCCGAGTTTACGTTCCAACGTTCAATCTTTATCTGACCCACCTTGACGTTGGAGTGCGATCCAAACCATTCATCATATGCACCCCCTTAGTTTGGTCAATACAATATATTGCAGCCTGATCCATAACTCAGGTGGTCCACACAAGGAAAATAGGGGACATCCAGGAGGGAGTAGCCACCGTATAAAATTTTCAGTTGAATGTGGGGTGCACCGTGTTTCCTATATGTATCCGACTCAGTCATCAGGTTCGATCCAGCAAGATGGGGTCCATGCCTGTATGATCCATATTGATGATCTTTCCTAGGATAATCATTCTAGACCGTCCATTTTCTCATCAATCAATCCACGGTCTAGAGTCACCCCACAAAGTTTCCTGAAGTACCCTCATCGTCGTGGTGCACTTGGCACGCATGTAGTAATCAGAACTGCTTTTCTAGTGGGCCGTCACGTGAGCTGCATCTTTACCACTCATTTCGATTCAAGTTGCATAAAAAGTTCTACGTAGGTCGCTGGACAAAAGCTACACCTAGTTCCCTCCTCACCTAGTAAAAGAGGCAAATGCGTCTGCTGATTGTGACTGTTGATCTGGTGGGCCACCTTGTGGTTGGGCAGTCGGACAAAATTAGCAGTGATCAGAAGCTTTATATCCATCCAGTTTTTGTCGGTTTTTTTTCCTTGGTTGAATCTGGACTGTTGTTCAACTGTTTCCTTGTCGGACCTCTAATTGAACGGATTCCGGCTATTCGAGTCTGGTCCCATATATATTTTGATGTCCCATTAACTTGGTGGCCCATTAGATCAGTTGTCCAGATCACAAGACGCGGTTGGCTAGTGTACCATGATGCCAACATATTAGAATGCTTGTGGGCGTGTTTGGCTGAGCGGATTGAAAGGGATTGAATGGTATTAAGGTGGATGAAATCACTTTCAAGGTAACGATGGCTGCGTCAGTCATTTGGTGCAAGCTCCGTAGGATTGCTATAGCTCGGGATTACATCGCCGAGTCTGTTTGGCATGCCCATCCAATCCTAGGATTGTACCTTCCAATTCGTCGAACTAAACACGTCCAATACAAAATTGAATGAGATTAGGGTGAATTGGATGAATTTTAAGGTAATGATGGTGATGTCAATGGATTGCTATATCTCGGTATTAGAATCCCGTGTCTGTTTGGCATGCCTGGCCAATCCCAAGATGTACTTTCCAATCCCTTTCAATCCCTTCAAATCTGCACGGCCAAACAGGCCCTAAAAGATTTAATAGGATTGGATCAAATCTAATTTTACCATTCTTATGATCTCAATTGAAATGCAGAAATTGATGTGTTTGTCTCTCTTGCTTTGGAATTTATTGATAGTTTAATTAGCTTGTATATTAGTTCAATCCCTTGATATTTAGAAACTTATTGAATATTACATATTCTTTTAATGTTTCTAGAAAGATTTTTCATTTTTAGCATCGTATGAGACAAAGTTCTCATAGTCAAATATATAATAAGATTTATTCCGATGTGTACTGTGTGCTGATTATGATGCCTCATTAATTAACATGATAAGCATGATTACTGTACGTTTTTATATTCACCGTGTTTAAAAAAAAAAAAATGTATGAACCTGGATTTAATGTTAATAATAAGAATGTAACACTTAAGTAAAATAAGACAAACAAAATTTATATTAAATTTATTTTATAATGCTAACACATGATGGCCTTCTATTACTCCAATACACTAAAAACTGAGTGCATAAATTTAGGAGGAGCATTTTTTTTTTTTTTTTTTTTTTTTTCTCATGTTAAAAATGAGCGTAAACAAACGGCTATACAACTAAAAGGCAGGAGATTTTTTTTTTCATGCTCTTAAAATGTATGAAGAGCATTTTTTTTATTTTTTATTCATGCTCTTAAACTGTATCGAAGACATTTTGTACCGTAGAATTACAAACTGGAGATTGACACGTATGTAAGTTCTACAAGTGGCGCTGATGTACAGCTATCAAAACCGTCCAAGTTGTGAGTTCCATTGTGAATAGATTATATATCTAAAATCAAACTGATCAACACAATCCTAACCATATGGCACAAAATTGATGGTTAAATGTAAGACAGTGATTGGTCTCGGTACGATTTTGGGTTATCATCCATACGCAGTTGGTTCAGCTGTTTGGACGGTTCGGATTGTGTTACGAGTATGCCATGTACACATTGAAGAGTTACCAGAAACTTTTCAAAATAGTGCAGGACTAGCAAGAAATACAGCCATAAGTGATGATACAGCAGCGTCGAAATCAAAGGTGGTGCAGGTGTACCGCCCTTTGGGTGGAAGCGGATTGGCTGGTGTACCTCACACCAGCTGTATAGCGGCTATATATACGTGTCGTGCGAAGACGAGCACTGATGCTCCGAGTTATACGAACGGACCGAACGGTTCAAAGGAGATGAGCAGATTGGCCGGTGTACCTCACATCAGCTATCTATCTGCGTTGTATTGACGTCAGTAAGTTTTGTGGGTCTTATTATGAGGTATGTGTTATATCCAAACCGTCCATCCATTTGGGGAGTTTGTCTCAAGGCTTGAGATGAAAAATAAGACAGATCTAACTATCAAGTGGACCACACTATAAAAACCAGTGGGGGATTGAATGTATACCATTGAAACCCTTTTTGGGTCACATAAGTTTTGAGTCAATATGAAATTTGTTTTTCCTATTCATTCTGGTATTTGTGACCTTATGAATAGATTGGATGTAAAATAAACATTATGGTGGGCCCTATAAATTATTTAACGGTGAAAATCATTATCTCCGCTGCTATTTATGGTGTGGTCCAGCTGATCTTTAGATATGATTAATTTTTTGGATAATGCTCTAAAATAAACTCTAAAAAGAGATGAATGGTGTAAATATGATAAATACATCACTGTGGGGCCATGTAACTTTGATGGGAGACGGATTGGCTGGTGTACCACACAGCACCAACCTAACCAGAGTGGGTACGTGTCGTGAGAAGACGATCGTTGACGCTCATTGAACTCTGAGTTGTACGATAAGAGGGTTTCAGTGGCAAGCGTACAATCCTCCATTGCTGTTTTTACACTGTGGTTCACTTGGTTCCTTGATTCGTCTTATTTTTCGGCTCAAGCTTTGATATAACACAGATCTTGTGATCGGGGTGGTACACCAACCATCGGCTTCCGTAAAATAAACAGCAGCGGAATGGCTTTTGTATCACACAACAGCTAGTGTACTGACGTCAGCAAGTTCTGCAGGTCCCATCACGAGATATGTGTTATATATATACCATACCGTCCATCCATTTTGCGAGCTTGTCATAAGCTTGACACAAAATATAATAGACCTAAATATTAAGTAGACCACACTTAAAAAAGCAGCGGGGATTGAACGTCTAGCATTGAAACCCTCTTGGGTTCAATGCTAGAAGTTATATTCACCGAAGATTTGGATCGATGTAAAATTTATTTTTCCTCTTCAATTGGATCTTTGTGTTGTTATAATCAAATTGGACGAAAAATAAACGCTATTTTGGAACCTAAGAAATTTTTAACATTGAAAATCATTATCTCAATTGCTATTTGTGGTGTGGTCCAATTAATCTTTAGATAGTACTCTAAAATGATCTCGAGAATTGGATGAATGGTGTGTATATGTTAAATACATCATTGTGGGGCCATATAACTTTGATCTCCTTTGAACCGTTCATAGTGTATATAATAAATACATCATTGTGCAGGGACCATGTAACTTTGATCTGCTTTGAACCATTGGTACAACTCAGAGCTCAAGGAGCGTCAGTGCACATCATCCCATGACACGTACCTACACGGCTATATAGCGGGTGTGTGGTACACCACCCAATCCACCTTTAAAGAAACACATACATCGTGGTGGGCCCACATAGCTTTTCCCATGGGAGACAGATTGCTCCTGCCCTTGCCACCATCCAATGGCTGATGGTCGGTGCTTTGTGGGCCTCACCATAATGTGTGTGTTTCATCTATGCCATTTATCTATTTTTCTAGATCATTTTATGGTATGAGACAAAAAATGAGGTATATCAAAATCTCAAGTGAACCACGTTGCAAGAAACAGTGTTGAACGAACGTCGACCATTAAAACCTTTCTGGGGGCCATAAAAGTTTTGAATCAAGCTGATCTTTGTTTTTTCCCTTCATCTAGGTCTTTATGACCTAATCAATAGATTAGATGTCAAATAAACAGTATAGTGGGCATTAGGAGGATTTTAATGGTGGATATCCTGTCACTTTTGTTTTCCCGTGGTGTGGCCTACCTGAGATCTATATTCCTCTCAATTTTGGGATAAAGTCCTAAAAAAATGGATGAACGGAATGAACGAAACACATACACTAGGTAGGGCACATAGCACCGACCACCGGCCACCGGGCTGGTGGCAGGGGAGTAGCGCATCCGTTTCCTTTCCAGCGCTGACCAGTGACAAGGTCAGTAGCCAAATGGCTACTGAAGTGACGTCACCAAGCTCTATGGACCCCACCATGATGCATGTGTTATATCCATGCCATCCAAACATTTTTAGAGATCGTTTTATGACATTACAAAGAGAATGAGATAGATCTAAAGTTCAAGTGGACCCCACCATAGAAAATAGTGGGGATAGTGACATCCACCATTCAAAACTTCTTAGGGACCACAGTAGTTTCCGATGAAGCTAATATTTTTGTTTTCACTTCATCCATCTCTATGTTAACTTATGAATAGGATGGATCTCAAAAATACATCACTGTGGGCCCTAGAAATGTTGGGTCCACTTGAACTTTAGATTATCTCATTCTATTTTTAATGCCATAAAATGATCTCTAAAAATGTTTGGATGGTATGGATATAACACATGCATCATGGTGGGGTCCATAGAGCTTGGTGACGTCACTTCAGTAGCCATTTGGCTTTGTGGCTACCGACATTATATCACTTGGTATTTGGAAAGGAAACGGATGCGCTTTCTCTGCCACCACCCAGTGGTGGTCGGGTCTGGCAGTATGTGCGCCCTACTTAATGTATATGTTTCGTTCATTCCGTTCATCCATTTTTTTAGGACTTTATCCCAAAATTGAGAGGAATATAGATCTCAGGTAGGCCACACCTGAGATCTCATTCTATTTTTAATGCCATGAAACTATCTCTAAAAATGGTTGGACGGTATGAATACAACACATGCATCATGGTGGGGTACACAGAGCTTGGTGACGTCACTTCAATAGCGATTTGGCTACTGACCTTGTCAGTATCGAATCCGGGCCCTAGGCGCGAGGGGCGTGGATTAGGTACTGTTGGGATTTTTGGCCTGTGGAATCACACAGATCTAAATCTAGGATGGTAATCCAATGACATCAAGTATGCAAGAGAACACACAGATTTAACATGGAAAACCCTTTCGGAAAAAAACCACGGCACAAAGCGACAGATCTCTACTATGAAACAGAAATTACAAAGAGAGAGGACTTACCCCATTCGAACAACCTCGAATCTCACCCTTGCTACACCCTTTGATTTCCCTAGAACCCCTTTACGAAGCCTTAGCATGCCTTAGAATAACCCTAAGGACCCCTATTTATAGTTTATGAAACTTTCCTTTCGCACCCTTGTGAAAGGCGACACCAAAATCCACATCGGATTCAGAAACGAATCTACGTAACCTACGACTGGTCGAGCCGAGTCTTCGACTGGTCGTGGGACCCCTACGACCGGTCGAGCAGCTCGGACAGCAAAATCCCATGTCGCTGGACTTTGAGTCGTGCAGGCCACGACCAGTCGAACTATTCCTACGACCAGTCGTGGCTAACCCACGACCAGTCGTAGCTATAGTAAAAAACAGATTAAAGACTTTTTCCTAACAATCTCCACCAAGTCTTCAATCTTCAACCGTGTAGCTCCTTGACCTATTCTCTTATCTCTGCTTCACATCATAGCTCAAGATCACATTGGCCAACTAGCGTCAATCACGGATCTAATAGATACCTGCTATATCGTCGGCTCGAATATCCCTTCTCTCTGAGCATAACCCATCGCTACCAACCTCGCTGCATCTATGCTGTATCCATTTGAAGATCCACCTGCATCCAACCGCTCACCGGCCGTAACACCCCGACTTTTTGGGACCCGAGTATATGACTCGTTTCCCAAAAACCCGAGTGTTAACCTTAAAGGATGGTCAAATTCGAGTGTATTTTTTTTTTTTCATTTATCAGAGTAAGCAGATGAGCGTAGAATGGACAAATCAACATAAAGAAAAATTTTCTTTTCATTTAGAATATACAAGTGTTGCCCATAATGACTTATACAAACCAATGTCTCCACAATAACAAATACAAGATTACACCCATGAGAAATTTAAAAGCATATTAAACACAACGAAAGCTGTAAGATCGCACAGCTTCCTTGACAGGTACAACCACGTGTTCTTGACCCCCATAATGGCTCCTCATCAATCTGAACCTGCATATCACTTAAGCCACCTATGCTAACTGTACGGTTATATTTTTGATGGATGAGTGGCCAACTTAGTGTGAATTTCCCTCAAGATTACACACCGCCGTATTAGGTAAACATAATTATAAAACAACAAGGCAATCAAAACAATACATGATGCAGACTTTTTAAATGCATGGATGCGTGAAGGCACATCGACCTGGGGATGCACATCCAATCGAACTTGGGCTCGTCGCCCATGTAAATTATCGACCTGGGAAAATCATCCAGTCGAACAGGGGTCGATAGTCGGTGGTCTGGGAGCTAGCGAAACGATACGTCGTAGATCCTAAGGGCACGTGCTACAGCATCCAGAATAGCCACCTGTCATCGCCAACATGCTATGGATGTATGATTAGCCAAATCGTTATTAGTCAAGTTACAATCAGCCAATTTAGGTAAGCTCAAGGTCATTACGGGGAGCGTATAGCCCAGCGTAGGCCGACAACTCGGGCATAGGTCCCATACCACCATCCCCGGCTCTTAAGATACCACCTTAGGATGTTTAATGGAAACCCATCGACTAATGGCCAATCACATTACAGTATATGGGGCTTACCATCTCATGATTGTACTATATAAAACATCGAACCCATTTAGGGCAAGTATCAAAACAAAACCACGTAGGGCGAGTATTAAAATATGCCACATAGGGCCGATATCAAAACCATACAATAAATATCATCCTTAAAAACCATTGGGCACAACAACCCTAGATGGTAGGCCCACATCAATGATCCATCTAGACCACCACTCAATAACCACCATGTCGAAGGTCCATTATGATCACAACTAGTCAAGTTACATCCCAAGTATGAGTGTACATTCATATGTGGGAATTTTCCACTAATGTACCAATTTAAGTTACATAAGCAATCCATAAAAAGAAATCCACAAGCATGAACAATTATAGAAGATAATCATAAAGCATGTAATATAACAATTCAATTTCCACCAACTAACACATGTGATTATAAGGGAGATATCAATTATGAATTTAAATAAAAATTATAACTTAAGCTAATGAGAAGATGGAAAGCTCAAGGGGAAGAATCATTACCTTATGTTTTGAACCGTCTACGTCATCGCTATAAAACGTGTGCTTTCTTATAATCAAACCCTACCATAAATTGTAAAGTTATACGGTTAGATCCAAGCTTTATACGCTATACATTTTAAGGTCTTAACCTAAGGTTTGGGTTACCTAGGTTTAGGGTATTATCCATTACTCTAATCTTAGACCTTGGTTTATAGTTTGAAATCTAACCCATATAATTTAATTTATAATAATATGAGAATGAGATAAAAATAAATAATAATTGTCTATTAATACTAATAACTCTACCCTTATAATCAATAGCCTACCAACGACAAAATAAGAATGGCATTAATAATGATAATTGTCAATATCAAGTATCTATAATAACTAAAGCTAATAAAATTAACTTACTAATGGTTAACCATATGTAATAATTATAATAATTATAGTAACACCAATGATGATGATAATTAATAATAGAGTCATAATGGATGATAACAGTAGCAAGACACTAATTAATACATTATAATATTAGTTAAAATTCCTAGTCAATAGCATTAGAATAACATTAGTTGTTACCACATATAGAAATAATAATGATATTATTAATAACAAAGTAACTAATGACAAATCTTATTGGTGAAAGGAGTTGAAAATTCTCACCAATGTTGACTCGGTTCAAGTCGAGTTGACTTGGCTAGTCAAGGCCCATAGCTCCTTCCTTGCCTTCTCCCTTCTTCTATCTTTCTCATTTTACCAACACATCTAGCTGACCTGGTGCAGGCCCAACCTGATCTGGACTCAGCAGCAGCCCATGCATGGGCCCATGGACTCGGTAGGGTTGAGTTGGTGCAATGGATAACACCCACTCCCCAAAGCTCCACACGTCCAAGCTTCTCCCTCCCAAATGCCAAGTGTGGCCCACTCTTTCCACCTTCTCATCTCCCATCTCAACCGTTGATCCACCATCCCCACCATCAAAAGTCCATCATCCACGGTTAAAAGTCAAGCAAAGGAGCTAAGGAGGCTGGGGAGCAAGGAGGAGTACAAGAGGTGGGTGATCCACCGTTAAATTCTGATTTTTTTGGTCCACTTGTTGTGGGACCCACTTGATGTATGTGTTGTATCAATGGAGGGCCCATAGAGGCGGGGTCCCTCCTCTTTATCACTCACTCTCTCTCTCTCTCTTTCTTTGAATGGTGGTGATGATGAAGGGGTGAGTGTGGCCCACCATGAATCACATATTTTATGTGGGACCCATTGGACGAATGGGTTGGATCTACACCATCCAGCCCATTAGCGGGCCAGGATGGAAGGAAAACATAAATATCGGGTGGGTCACGTTCATGTGGGACCCACCTTGATGGGTGGGCCACGTCTGTGTGGGACCCACCACAATGCACATGTTTATTCATACCGTCCAGCGTCCCTAGACGGTGGACAGAGTGGCTAACATGGAGTTTGTGCACTGACATGAGAGTGTACTAATGAGCTAGCACAAAAAAAATGGTGGGCCACCCATGCAGGCCCCACCTCGATGTATGTGCTTAATCCAAACCGTTCATCCTTTACTTCAGATCATTTTAGGCGTTGAGCCAAAATTTGATATCAATCTAATGATCAAGCGGGCCATACCATAGAAATAGTAGTGTATGCCGTTAAAACCCGCCTTGATGTTTTTATTTGCTGAAATATACCCAATATTGGGCTTGATAGACTTGTATTGGGCCATGGTGATCAATGGGTGGGACGGATTTCCCAGATGTGGACCCCACCCAGGAAATTTCGTAGAAACAAAAAAAAAAAGAAGAGGAGAAGTAGCAGCGCTGCTGCTGCTTTGACAGACGCAGGCAGCGCCTGCGCTGGCTGCCTGGCGGACGCACGAGCTGGGCCTCATGGCTTAGCTGTGGGCCCCACCGTGATGCGTTTCGAACATTAACACCTGGCATTTGATGGGTCCCCTTTGAATATGGGGCATCCCCAAAAATCAGCCGTATACGGAACTCAGGTGGGCCATACCATCTAAAATCATGTGAAGACATGCCTAAACATATAAAAACATTTGGTGGGGCCTACCTGAAGTTTGGATGTGGCTGAAACTTGGTCCGAACCCTCAGCCAGGTCGGACACACATAATGGGTGGGCTGGATTTGTGAACCACATTTCAGTGGGCCCCAGGCCCACCCCCAGGTCCACGTGACCTTATAAACAGGTTGAAAGGAAAAGACACATTACGGTGGGCCCTCCCTGACCGTGTGACCCTGTGAATAGGTTGGGTGGCAAATAAACATTCCAGTGGGCCTTAGGTCCACGTGACCTCATCAGCAAGTTGGGTAGAAAATAAACATTTTGGTGGGCCCCAAATCTATGCAACCTTATCAACAGGTTGGATGGAAAGCAAACATTATGGCGGGCCCCACGTGGGGACCACAATGATATATGTGATTTATTCCCACCGTCCAGGCGGACGGTGGAGCCCACAGTGATATTTGTGTTTTATTTCCACCATCTAAGTGGATGGTGGAAAATGATGTATGTGTTTTATTCATACTATTCAGTGACAATGGGACTCACCATGATGCATGTGTTGCATCCAACCCTCTAACTGTTTTAAGAGCTCATTTTATGGCATGAGTAGAAGAATGAGGCAGATCTAGGGTCAAGTGGACCACCTATATGTGGGTGTGGCCCATTTGATATACATATGGCCCGTGTGATGTGGCCCACTTACCATGTTTAGGGCCCATGGGTTGAGGCCCATTGTGATATATAAGGGCCTGTTAGTTGAGGCCCATTGCGACGTACGCAAGGCTCATATGATTAGGCCCAACGTGATGTATTTGTGGCCCGCCCACTAAGGCTCACTTTGATATATATGAGACCATGATTTGAGGCCCATTTGATGTACTGAAGGCCCATGGGTCAAGGCCCAATGAGATGTACATAAGGCCCATTGCAGTGTGATTCCACCATGGTTTATATGTTCACCTTTATAGCAGGCTATGCCTTGGGAGCAAATGTTGGTTTGACGTCCACATTGTGCGAATAATGTTGGTTGAATGTCCGCATTATACCCTCCCTAGGGCCCATTGTTAGCCCATACTTGTAATGTGTAGGTCGTATAGGCCCATCTTCATTTTGATCAGTGCCCATCACCACATAACATGTATAATATAGATTTATGATTCATGATCATACGCATCATATGTATGTCTGATATGACGAGTGACTGATCATAGCATATGCCTTCGAACGGATTGTTTATGGGCTCCCTGATAAGCGGAGTTGCCCTATATGAGCGTACGACGCGCGCAGGATTGTTGCATGTTTGGTAGGGTGATTTATACACTTGTATTTGTGTAATCATGATTATTGAATACCCTAACGACATCAGGGCCAAAGCCTCCACAGACACATCGTGGGTGGCTGGATTGGATACCATAAATGTTTGCTTCTAGCATACGGGCGCCATAGATGTCCCTGGGTGAAAATCTCTAAACCCGATGGTACCAGAGGATGACTCTAACGTCGAGACCGAGTGGATACACGAGCGCACAAGGGCCGTATACCAGTAGGCCACGTCTCCCACTGTGTCGTGGTCGGTTGCAAAGGGGTGTGACCTTACCCGCCTGAGTGAGGGGACAATTTTTAGGTTGAGTTTGACCAGCTTGAGGAATAGGTTCGCTGTCGACGAGCCGAGCCCGATATTGGCAGGCGGATAGTGAGGTCTCTTTCGCTCTCCCAGTTGTGCGTTCAGATAGGTAGACAAGCTGACGTAGAGTGTACTAGACCACGGTGATTATCCAGACTGAGAACTGTACTGATTTGATGCTCTAGTGAGGAGCTGCATTGATATGTGGAGGTAGATTGGCATGCTTGACTTGCATTATGCATTGCATGGCCTTGACATGGCCGATAGTATTCATATCTTGCACCGCATAGCCTTGGTACGGCTGACTGCATTTATGTACTCATCAGCATGTTTCCGCATTACTCTGACCTTGCATTCTGAGCACGCTCATATTGCGCACACACTTACACCACCCTCTAAGCTTTATATAAGCTTATGCACGATCGATGCGTGCAGGTGACGCCAGGACGCAGCCGTAGTCTCGCCGCAGTTGGAGTGTGCAGCCGAGCTTTTAGAATTTTTGTCATTTTCAGTATATTGTATTTCCCTTCATACGCCTTGTACTCAAAGTTTTTTATCATAGTGAATTTTGTGATGGTGTTCTTGTGGTTATTGTTCGTGGGTTATGCTTTTGGTTATGCTCATTATAAATCGAATCATATTTGAAATCCTACTTGCAGCATCCCAGGATCGGAACCTGGTATATGAGTGCTGGGAGTCGAGAATGGGGTACTACGGAGGCTGTTGGCGCCGGATTCGACGATTGGAAATTTTGTGAGCCCGGTCTCCGAGTTCGGGGCGTGACAGCTACTCACTCCCACGTTCTGGGACGGTGTTTATATACCAACCAAACTCTGTCTTAGTTGCAGACGGCGACGCGACGTATGAGGCCGATCCTGACTTCTACGACGATGAGGAGGAGTTCTCATAAATGTAATTGTCAGGAGGTTTTACTTAGGTCGTACTGATCGACGGGGATTACAGGGCTTCTCAGTTATAGATGGACTATACTTTTGAAATTTTGAATGTTGAACTAATACATGTAAAATTTGATCTGACAATGTAATCATACTCTAGAGAGTAGTAACGGTCCATACGTTTGCTTATACTTATATACATCTTTCAGTCTTTCGTTTGTGTAACGTAATTGTTTATGGAGTATGGATTATTGTTTTGGTATAATCCCATTCATGTTTTATGCACTAACACGGACAACATACAATCAGCATGAAATATGTTACATAAGTGATGCATTGGAACTCGGGAGTCAGGCATTTGCACGACCCCCGATTTTCAGGGCGTTATACATTTATACCGTTAATAACATAATTACAACTGGATGAACTGAAAATAAGAATATTAGCATGATTCAAAACTTCCGTGGCCCTATGAATATTTCAACTATGTATGTTCAATTATCACGTTTTCGGTCCACTTGAGCATTGGATACAGTTCATTTTTGGCATCATGTCTTAAAATGAAATCACAAAACTGATGGACGAGAAAGATTTCTCACAAACATCACAGTGGGTCCCACCTGGGTTCCCAGGCGAAAGGCTTTGGCAAGAAATTCGCATGGAAAAAAAAAAGGTAAAAAACGGAAAAAGAGGAGACATACGGGCTACGCCTCTGTTTGCTTATGTGTCCTCTGCCTTCTGACGTAACCACTCTCCACCACTTAATGAGGTACATGTATAGCCCGTCCCGAGCTCTGCACGAGCGAGGGAAGTACCTAATCTGCGCCCAGGCACAAGGGCTCTCAAGGAAGTAAATTGGGTGGTGACTCCAACACCATCAATAGACCCGACGGACTACCCATGTTATTTCATTCGATCCGAAAAAACCCTAAATTACCAAAGTGGACGGCTATTCGTACAGATGAACCCAGAAAGATGAAAATACTCCTACTTTTTTTCAGCTGCTTACCCTAATAGACAGGGGTATTTTTGTCAAAAAGCTAACATCCGTACCTTAAAAATAGCCTTTGGTGAGATAAGTCTCCGGGCGGCTAAGAAGAAGGGTGTTGTACGGACTCGTCTACGGTGCTAATTTTTCCACATCAATATCCCTGTGACCAGACTCATCGGACCCACGGTGATGTACGTGTTTTGTCCACACAGTCCATCCGTTTTTTTATCTCGTTTTAGGGCGTAAGCCCAAAATTGAAGTATATCCAGAGCTCAGGTGGACGGCCACACCACAGGACGGTTTAAATGGCATCTAAACATCACGGTGGGCCTCTAGAAGGTTCAACGGTAGATATTTCCATCCTCACTGTTTCCTGTGGTGTGGCCCACTTGAGTTTTGGATCTCCCTCGTGTTTCCACTCACGTCTTAAAGTGGCTGAAGAAACGGATGGATGGAGTAGATGCAACACAAACATCGTGGTGGGCCCCATAGAATTTTGCGTTACAGGGGAGCTGTGTAACCCTGAGGTGAAGGCAAGTAGCATCCGCGCGTGTAGGGACACGGATTAGATACTGACAAGGTCAGTAGCCAAATGGTTACCGAAGTTACGTTACCAAGCTCTGTGGACCCCACCATGATGCATGCGTTGTATCCATACCGTCCAACCATTTGTAGGGATCGTTTTATGACATGAGAAAAAGAACGAGATTGATCTAAAGTTCAAGTGGACTCACCGTTGAAAACCGTGGGATCAGTCACACCCACCGTTGAAACATTTATAGGGCCCACCATGATGTATTTTTTATATCAAACCTATTCATAAGTTAACATAGAGATAGATGAACTGAAAACAAAAATATCAGCTTGATCGGAAACTTCCGTGGCCCCTAAGAAGTTTTGAACGGTGGATTTCACTGTCCCCACTTTTTTTTATGGTGGGGTCCACTTGAACTTTAGATCAATCTTATTCTTTTTATCATGCCATAAAACGATCTCTCCAAATGGATGGACGGTATGGATACAACACATGCATTATGGTGAGGTCCACAGAGTTTGGTGACGTCACTTCAGTAGGCCTCGTGGGCTTCACGAAGGTAGTCCCTTACCAACACTCTGTAGCCAATCCTCTTGTTTGTAAGAATAATCGAAACAACCAGAAAGTCAACTAAAATGCAAGACGTTGATCATTCTTTGGTTGTATCTGTCCATCGATCGAATGGCTATGACTGTTTCTAGGAAATTGTACTTGACCATAGCCCATCCATCACAAGAACTGACTATTGAACGGTTCTGATTACCCACACGCATTTTTCAACTAGCAGATAGATCATTCATTTGAATAATACGCGAGCTACCTGAGAGTCTATTTGGCCACCAGAGAGCAGAACAACAACAAAAAGAGAAAAGAATGCACGCGCAACTCTCACACGAGTTACAGGAAAGAGTGCCTGAAGCACAGGTGTGGGAATTCTACAGCACGCTTAAGCTGGCCCAGCTTATCAACGAACGGCTCCCTTACTTGGTAGTGAAGATACAGGTTGTAGGTGGTGATGGAGGAGTCAGCATTACATCATATACTTCACGTTACATTCGAACTGATCACAATCCACTGTGGGCCCACCTTTAATTAAACCTTGGTGATCCAGACCAACGATCGAGTTAGGGGTGCAAAGCGTCGGGTTGGGGTCCGCAAGAGTCCTACCTGATTACAAAACGGCTCAGGAATTAGGCCCAAACCGGAGCCATGACCCATTAACATGTGACCCTACCCGACCGACCGATTTAATAGGGTCAAGCTTGGCTGACCTAACCCAACCCAGCACAACCACACTCAAGTTTAAGAACCAAACATGAGGCTAGGGCCTGTTTGGGAGAGTGGATTTGGAACCTCTTGGATTGGAAGCGGATTTTCTGTTGTGTTTGGCACCCTGGATTGGGAATCGACTTTAATCCAAAAGTAGCTATGCATGATAAATTTACATGGGTTTGAATTTAATTGCTAAATGAACTTTAATATCTCTAATCAGTGAGGTATGTAATGTTTGACACAATGGTTGTAATAAGCCAGCTGAAATATATGCTTTGCTTGAAAATGAAGAAATTCCAAATCTCGGATGGGCCACAAGCACAAGATCATGTCTGAGTGACTAAGTAGCAATTTTTAACCATTGATTTACATGGACAATGTTTGGACTGTGCTAATCATCATATTAAAATAATTATAGTGATACAATTGATAATCTAATTGTTTTGGAGTATCAGTAACACATGTTACACATGCAACTCGTGGAAGGATTTTAGATGTAATCCAAGCTCTTACTGAGGATTTGAAATGAAACCCCTTATTTGAGGGGATTTGAAGCCCCCATTTACTTTGTGGTGCCAAACAACCTGGGATTTGAAATCCCCTCATATCCCCTCAAATCCCCCTAAATCCATGGTGCCAAACGACCCCTAGAGGCATAAGCTGGGGTTTGGGACGCTTAGATGAGGTCATCTTAGTTTTTGACCTCTCTCTCTCTCTCTCTCTCTCTCTCTCTCTCTCTCTCTCTCTATTTACTAATGAAATGATTATGACTTTTAAGCAAATGTGCTAGCATGCTCGGTAAGCCACTGATATGTTACATGAGTGGGCTGGGTAGGGTTGACCCATAGGCTGATTGGCCCAAACCCGTCTTAGAAGCAGGTGGGCCAGTTGACCCATAGGTCGATTGGCCCATTGTCGGCACTGAGAAATTATATACATGGCACGTAATTAATTCAAATTGAACCCACCAAATTACGAATGGACCGGACTCATTTATGTGGATTTTCACACAAATAACAAAAGTTACTAGTGGCCACTAAGCATAGCCCATTGAAGGCTATAAAGTGGGCTTCACCATATATGGGCTATATCCCAATATCGCATGAATCAGAATTCCATATACGTGCGAAATGATAGGGTTGTGATGTAGCAGATAGTGGATAGCATCGTGGGTCCAGTTCGTACAAGTGGGGCTTGTGGTTAGGTGATTAGAACTGCTAACAGGTTAGGCCACCACAAAGGCATTTGAAAATTTTGGAGCACAACACCTCATCCATGATGAAATCCAACAGATCAACGGCTTAGATCACCTAAACGTGGGCCCCAAATATAATTTGCACATGAGGAGAGTACTCAGCAATTTGATTCATTGGGGATACTATAACACACAATCCAATTCAATTATGCATCCAAACACACCCTTAAGCTTGTCTTGAAACAACAATAAATTTCCTTGTGTGCTTTCACAAAAGAGCATGCGAGGGAAGTTGCCTTCCACCAACATTTGGGGCAACATGCATTGTGGATCAAGGCCATTCATCAAGTGGCCCTCTCATTAGATGGACCCATGGGCCAAAATCGAACCGACCAAATGACCCTGTCCATAAAATAGTGTCCCACATGAAGATTACCATTAATCTAATAGGAGCCTGTAGGGCTCAGTAGACATACATGGTAAAGAGTAAAATCTTCAAACTCCTCAAGTCCAAGCATATAAATGGTTTTAATCATTGAAAGATGACCATAAATCCAAGATTTATGGCACATATGTATCTTGTATTCTAATTAATTTTCGATAAATGTATCTACCATTAGAGTGGAAATGGGCTAGCTATTGGGCCGGACCATGCTCCACACCTAAGACCAACGCTCGACATCTAAAGACCCAACCTGATCGAAAATTGATGAAATATCTATTTCCCACTAAAACATTCCTAGTCTAACCATTAATCAAGCGGGCCACACATGCACAAGTAAATAGACATTTCAGAGGAAAGAAACCAACAATCTACATTCCAGATTGATGGGTTGCCTAGCCAAGGAGAATAACATATTTGTAGGATATAATACATATACATATAAAGTCGGGTCAGGTCGAATCGGGCATGCTCAAATGAATTGAGCCCACTCCTGCCCTGAAAATTGATTGGACCATACATGCAAGGCCCAAGCTTAGCGAATAGCCGGGTCAGGTGGACTACTCCGCCCATGCCGCCCTTTTGTCCACCATAACATTAATTACATGTATGTTCATAATGACATGTATATGTATCCACAAAAAGAAGCCACATTAACACTACCCATGTATGTTCCAAAACTATACAATGTATTGACCATTCATCAAGAATCACTTACAGGAGAATCTTAGCCCATTTAGCACTCATAGGAGAATCTTCTCTCCTCCTTTAGCATTTTTCTCCTTTGAGTCCTTATTTCTTGAGCAAGGTAAAAGATTATAATCTATCTTCCTAACGTCGTAAATTTAGAATAGACACTATTTTAGTACTGAAACCAGATACAAACTCTCTCAGGGTTTAGGCTAGGATTCTACCTCGAGACAGTAGATATAAACTCTCTTGCACCTTTGGAAGGTGTAAATTGTCTTCAAGAAGCAGCATTGCAATGTGTCTTTACGCCGAAATTCTTTAAGTAGGCCATCTCCTTATTACTGTAATTAATGGAATGAAAATATTTCCACATTACTATGAAATTCTCCAGAGGATGTTGTTGACATTCACTTATTTTTTCTTTTCCCTCCTAAGATATTTGATTGCTGCTTCTAGCAGCATAGATCCATCGCTGGGAATACTTTGGACATGAAATCCTGGAAACGGCTCGAGTAAAGCTTGGGATTGACGGCTGAGATTGATTGTGGATCGAATTGCAGAGACTTGTAAGCATGCTCGATGCGCTTGCGCATGCTGTATCCCTGAAGAATGTCTATTATTCCAAAGTACAACACCACATTGTGAGGTTCCCCATCCGCTGCTCTCCGGTGTGACGAGACGCTTCCAGTTTCGCTCATGCAAATATGGATAGCACGTGCTGGTATTTGCACACCAAGCTTAAGATCAGGCCTGAAAGAAGTTTGGAAAAATAAATAAATCAACATTAGTAATTTACAAAAATATGAACGAAATGGGCTGATCGCATTGAGAAATTCAATGGCTAGGTATAAGACATGGATATCGAAAGCTGCCTTCTACACGCGTGTGTGCTATCAAGGCCATTCATCAGGTGTCTCTGGCGATCAGGTGGACCACATGTCAGCTAACAAGTTGGGTGATTACAAAGAATCAACCAAACGTTTAACAGACATTGCTGGCCTACCTAATAACTTGGGCATGCCTGATTTTTGGGCCTCCAAACATTCATTGTGGCCTACCTGATGGAAGGCCTAGATGTCTCACACACATTCTGCATTGTCTTGGATTCCTATACATTTGCATAATTTCTAGAAGATAAGCAACGCGCCCTGGATCTGGCACTGTTTTTTAGTTGAAAATCAAGATTAATAGGCATTACTGTATAGGACAGGGCTCTGGCAAGTCATCGCAGGGATCTGTCTCTTGATCTGTGAAGTTCTTCAAAGAGTTGCATCCTGTCTCTTGATCTGTGCAGTTCTTCAAAGAGTCGCATCGGAGTGATGTCTTGCTCGTGAGGGTTCTTCCATCAGCTGATTCTGTGTAGCATAGAAAAGACCATTACATTATGTTTTGATGATGACAATGTAAACATCTTAATATGCTTTTGTATGGCAATACACAGACACATTCTAGTCCGATGCTCGATCATGATGTCCATGTTTCATGGTACTGATTGGATGGTTAATATCATTAGCATACAATGGGTGTGATTTCTTCACTGTGGATTACCCTTAGTATGAATGAATGGATGGTCCAGATCAGTGATTGGCCGTCCAATGTGCCAATCAAAAGAGTGGGTATTTAGCTATCTACATTCAAGGTACAGAAGTGAGCTGGACCTTTTGTAGGAGAACTGTGAGCAGACACCACCAGACTGTGTACTCCCAGCAAGAGGCTATAATCCATGATGCCCTCCGCTTCCAAGAAGCCACAGTCATGCTTGATTTGCCTGAAAATTCAGATTGATGCAGAAATGAGTGAAGTTCTAAGGGGCTAGTTTGGACCAGCCATTGTTCGCAAATCATATTTTCCTAACTTCTTGTCCAAACCAGCTGTATAAGATTATCATGAATGTGATTCAATCATGCAGTCATGGTTTTGTTAGATGTCAGGAAGCGCTTACTTCAGGAGGTGGTGCCGTATCAATGGATTGAGTTGAAAGGAAAAATCGAGGTCGAGATCCTTGAATGTGGTGCTCTCATCGACTCCCTCTCTGTTGACACAACGGCCCTGTGATGAGCCTTTGAGATCAAAGCGCCTGTGGATTCGCAGGTCTGAACGGAATATGTTCCCCATCACAACAAAGTGGACCTGTTCACCGAAATAGTTGTTTAACCGAACTCGGAAGGAAATACTGTTTGAATGATTGATGGTTGGGAAGTAGGGTGCTTTTGCAAGTTTTCAATACATAATAGTTAAATGCCATTGTATTTTTATTTTTATTTTATTTTTTTGGGTTGAAAATTGATGCTTTCGGTTGGAGAGAACCCAAATTTTGGAGATGGAAACCCACCATGGAATCCTTAGCAAATGGAAAACCACAGAAACCAACAGTAGTTCCATTGTTTGGTTTTACGTGTTGCTTTTCATAGAAATATTAAAAGGTCAACTGTCAAACAGCCAAGGAGAGTTGTCACTCGTAAGTGTGGAAATCTATACTCAACAGTCTCTCTCTCTCCACTTCTTTGGAAATGGTTTTACTCGTTGTTTCAGGAAAAGCTAGGAAAAGGAAATCAATTTCCCCCTCTTTGGTTTTCTCAAACAAAGGAAACTGTCACATACCATGGGAATTCAAATTCTATTCCATGGTTTTCCCTTAAAAGAAAACAGGCAAATGTAATTCAATTTGATATTGACAAGTTGAGAAGTGGTTCTACCTTACGGCCTCCGGATGGCTGGACAACATGAAGTCCATAAAATTTAGTCAAGAGAGTATTCCTGTATTTTTTTACATGGTGGTAGTAGTTCGGTAGCATTTCCAAGAGCACCTACATGAACAGATAATCATAAGCACCAGATGTAGAGCAGGGAAGTAATTTCCTAGCATATAACAACTACATGACTGTCAACATCATCGTAGCCTTGTCCCACCTAATTGGGGTCTGCAATTGGAATCAACGTATTATTATAACTCGAAAAACCCAGAAAGAATATGGCAATAAAACTACTTCAATGAGCTCAGGGGAAAATCTCAAGCTCAATGATCAGTGGCCTGGATTAACTAAGTCCCAATTGGACTCAACTTGCCTACTGGTGTGGTCAACCTAAGTGATCCAGATCATTCTTCTTGTGGGGCCCATCGTGGATGGGCGACAGAGGGAAAACCTTACCTCCTCCGTGGAACAATCCCGTCTAATCATTGGACTTCTTCCCACTGCATATGGACCAAGGAGGTGGTTTTTGCATCAGCATACATCTGTGATGGGGCTTACCAGATGAATGATCTGTTTCACATGTGGATCCACATGGAGAGCTGGCTCAAACTAAGAACTCCACTCGTTCAAACCCAAACTAAGAACTGATTCCTAAGAATAGCTTACCCAAGCAACACAGACAGAATCTGTTTTCCTGGGAAATGGTCCTCCCATGTGAGTGACTTAAATGTAAAATACTGCACGATGTTTGAATCAATAAACTAATAAAAAAAATCGAAGATCGCTAGTACACACAGAATTACGACATAGCTCCTCAACACCACAGAATGAGCATTCTATACCTTCATTTCGGATTTGCGCATGGTCTTTATCACGAATCTATCATCACTGGACAAATACAGAAGGCAGCCACTTTTCCCCGGCGAAGTTAGCTCCCGCAATGTCTCATTGCCACAGACAGAAAGCATGTAGTCGGACGTATCAATTTTGTCAAACTCTTGAAGATGCCTAGAAATCAACGCATCTTAGTAAGCCAGATAACCAGATTTCAAGCAGACATACAAGCCTTGAAAACATCGTTTCCTTTTGAAAATGAACTTGAAATGCATCAGTATCACGAGTTGAGTTCTAAAAACATTTCTATTTTCTTTTCTTTCTCTTTCCCCCCCTTATACTGCATGCAACGATCGGGCTTATTTTGTTAGAGACTAAAAATTTACAAGAAGAATTTACAATGTGAAAGAAGCCCAAGATAGGACGGAAATGTTGATGAATAACTGCATTGACCTATCAATTTATTTTGAGTAGAAATACAAACATACCTGAAATATATAAGAATATAAGGAATTACCAAACACACCCACATGGAAATAGTAACAAATGGCTTTAGGTAATGAATCTCTTGACAAAGTACATAGAAGCAATTGAAATTCATTCAAGAAGTTTCAAGCTAAAAAAAAAAAGCTGACTTCCATAATTCCAACAAAGTTACAGATATGTTAACAAACGTCATAGATTTTAAGAGAATTATAAACATCTAGTTTTGTTTCAGCGCTGTTTCTTACCGGGGAAAAAGATTTTGTGGGCAAGCTGTGCACAAAAAGTCCATGCGCACACATCTCCCACCATATAATAATGGTGGGTGGGAATCTTAATGCACATTCGAAAATTAGCTTTTGAAGAATTTTGTGATGCTTGTAAGATTCACAGCAAGCATCCTTCAAGGGGTGGGAAATATGTGTGCACTTGCATCCAAGACATCCAACCATACACTTTGATCCATTTGTAAATAGAATATGGCAATCATTTCATATGCATATCATCACCAAAAGCCACACTAGTGGGACTTGCTCTTGTGAGATTTCTTCATGTCATGTGTACCAAACACGCCATAAGTATGCAATATTGTGGCCAGTCCACCAGGTGGGGCCCAGCATGAACATTCCCTGGCCCAAGAATCAAGCTGGTTGACTAATTGGGTGTGACACACATTGATGAGAAGAATGGACTGTTAGAAAAAATTATGACCAATGTCCACATTCTACATTCCTGTGTGGCCCACCAGATGATTGGACAAGCCTGTTTTTCGGTCAGGGTACACTTGTGGTGGCATGTACCAATAAAGGGGAACTGAACGGAAAATGCAGAAGTACCTGAAAACTGCTGGGCAGTAATCTTTCCACTTAAAATCGGTAAACATGTCCATAGAGTGTCCTGAACCATCGGATGGTACAAGTATCTGAGTACTTGTTGTGAATCTGAAGTCATCGGCGGAAAGTTCTTGTTTTGGTGAGTCCATGTTCTGCCCCACAAAATACCTACATGGAAACCAACATCTTCTTATTGATAATTTCAATGCTAGTGGGAGAGATGAGAACAGGAAACTAAGATGATGTTGAAGGTACAAGTAATAATCTCAGCAGTCAATCTAAGAAAATAACTAAGTTATCAAACACTAAGTCTCCATATGCCTTATTGATGCAAAAAGAGGGGGGGGGGGGGGAGATCCATGTTCATGGCGCACATGTGAAATCCTGACCATTCATCTATTGAAACATACTGTGGATGGGCCATACACAGAGAATCGCACCACCATGCAGATGATCCAATCTGATGGTTGGGGGTTTTCTGCCCATTGAATCATTGGACTTTTTCCTATGCTCCTAATCATCAAGAGTCCCCCAAAAATGGGTAGGATTTAAAGGCCCACCTATGGTAGGGAGCAACAGATGAAGGGTGCAGATCTATTGGATGCTTGATAACTAACTTAGCTAATATTAATAGCACTTGATCATCTGTTACAAAATGATATAACTGCTAACAATGAAGTAACAAAAGCAAAAGTTGGATTTAAAACAATACTTTGTACTGTTGAAAAATCAGATTTAGCATATCAAGATATGAAAAATCCATTTGTCTGCCCAAACGGAAGGCGGTAGAGAGACTAAAGGATGAAAAACCTGATTCCAAGCTGCAAAACGCGCACCAGTTTGTAACTCCTATGGCCCTTACAGATCACTTCTCCTGGTCTCTTCTGATCAACCACAGGCCGAAATACCGGCAATTCAGATGCCAAAAGGTCATCTGCACAGTCTGTGATTGGAAGATTTGGAACTGCAGACTTCAAATCACAGTAATTCTCAGAAAACCCAACAACATCCTCAAACCTGCAGCATAAACTACCCAAGAAATGCCCTGAACAGTAACAACACATACACCTGCATTTACCATCCACCAATTCCATCTTCGCAACACCCTCCGATCGAAAAACAACAGTTTGAGCATTTGATTTTGATGGTTCAAAACTTACACATGGAGTATAAAGCCCAGCCTTCCTGAAAATTCCACCTTTCTTCCATCTACAATAGAAAGAAACGCTGTCTGCAAAATTGAAGACTCCATGACTCTGCTGTAATCTGTTACCCAACTGCCTGCAATATTCACAACCCAATGCCCACATCAGCCCTTTCTTCCATTGCCCAACATACATATCCCCACCACTCTGTCCATATCTACCACTCCCATAGAGGACTCCATTTCTCCACCAACCTTCACAGACAGCTCCATTCCTATATCTCTTCTTCTGAAACCCATGCTTCTGATTCGTTGCCATCTGCCTGTTATTGCTCTGCCCATCACCGACTACATAACAACCATACTGTTGCATACAACACCCAAGAAAATGACCCAAGTAGGTACCACCAGTGGGCCATGAAAGCATACCCTTTCCTGATGTTTTTCCATTCAACGACAGCTTTTGGTAAAGACACCCATCTGTGCATATATACTTCCCTACCTCACCAGGTTCACTCACACAACAAAACCCAAGATGCAAATCCCCATCCCCTTGATCAACAGCAGTAGAATTTGAAATGAAACTAGAATTCAAGCCCCTCCCAACTGTCTGCACTTTTACCTCATTCAAATAGAATCTATCACTGCCCTTTCCATCCATTGATGCCTCTGAGGCAAATCAGATAAATGGTGTTTGAAATCAGATAAAACTCTATCTTGGGTCCTTTTTTTCTTTCTGAATCACGCATGAATATATAGTGAAGAGATGCAATTAATGTGACCTCAGAGAGTCTGAGAAAAGTAGGAATGTAAGGTGGTTACTGGTTTTCCATCACAAAGATATTACAGGTGGTCAGCTTGCTGACCTTTTTTGCCTGAATGGCAGTTCCCAGTACCAGAAGGGGAAGGTTACATGCCAAAAACAGAAAGAAACTGGGATCAGCTGCTTTTTGGATCATGACCTTTTCCCCTTTCATTCAGCAAAAAGTAGCAAGATTTGATAGAAATATGTTGCTTCCTAGTTGGGAATTTCTATTGGGCATGTTTGATATAGTGTCAACCACCTCTAATTATAATAAATCCGATACAGTTGTCCAAGGAGAAATGGTATTTGGACCTCTGCAATTGATAGACACACCAACTTTATTTCACTTTTGTGTTAGTAGTCCAATTTTGGTATACCCATTTAATCCAAAGGGAAGTTAGGATCATGTGAGACATCATTGTTGGGGAATTATTTGATACTCCGGCTGCGTATGACGCTTGATCCACGGCACTCATAAATTGCACATGTTAAATACATTAAGTCAAATTAAACTGACTAAATTAGGGAATCCTATGTCGCTGAGTCACTTTCCAAAAATCAGATTGTTTGAACAGTCCTAAGCTCTGATTTTCTGACACGTGCTTGTTGAAACAAAACCATTGGATAACTTCATTTTCGACCTTCCCTTAAATGTCCATGAATCTGACAGTCAGATAATCATTTTTCACAAGGCCCATATGTTTCCCCTATTTAAAAACATAAAATCAACAAATTTCAGTCACATGCAAAATGGGTAATGAATCATCATGGGTCCTTTTGCAGAGGCATATGTCACACATCTTTGCACAATATAATTGGGTTTTAAATTCTAACAATTGGGAATGATGGTTCGGTAATCTAGACCATTGGTCTGCTGCGTCCCACTTGGGATCGACTATGCAACAAATCTCCATGATAAGACAAGCTTAACCTTTTGATTTGTAGCCTATATATGGAATTTTCGTTTTTTGGATAACTTAGTGAAAGTTAAGAAGAGAAATACGACAATCGGTCCACATTCAATTGAAAAAGGACCAAATATGGCCAACCGATATGGGAAATTTTTGTTTCATGAACAATCCCTGGTGGGTCTCAACAGAAAATGGTCTGGATTACCAAAATGGGACCCACTTGTCCGAACTGAAAAACCTCAAATTATCCCTCCAATTTGCAAACTACTACTCGGATGATTGGGATAATCCAATCTAAAAGACTGTGGTACATGAATCACTCATGATGGGCATCCCAGATGAATGGTAGGGATGGCCCAAAGATACAGCCCTACTAAAAATGGTTGTTAGGGCTAGGATTAACCCTTTTTTTTTTTTGAACTCTTTTCAGAAAACAAATTGGAACCAGCCAATTATTCAAAATAATAATAATAAATAAATAAATAATTGGTGTGGCCCATGGCTATTCTATATTGAACTAAAGTACTAGACCCAATCTGCCAAAGATGCTTTTTGGTACCATTGTAATACCAGAAGTCGGAAAAGTGGGTGTATGAATGAAACACATTGGGTGGAAATACCATTCCCATACCATGTATTGTGAAAGATAACTAATTCCACATGAATCCAAAAGAAAGTCAGCAGCACACGACACATCCATGTTCCTTGTTTGTCCTTACACCATCTTGGTTTCAACTTACTAGAAATTTCTTGTAACAGCTTCTCATTTCTACACAAACCTAGATAATTTCTCGATCATTCTCACAAAACCCAACTGATTTTATTTATTTTTCCAATCTGTTCCACATAAGATTAACAGAATCCCATTCATCTCACTATCAGATGGAATTTCTCAACTGGGTTATTACCATTCCACATGAATTCACCCAAACCAACTAAAACAACCACTACAAGCTACAAAATCCCAATTGGGTTTTGTGGTTAGGAAAATGCCAATAAGAAAATCAAAAGATCAAGCTACTTTTAAAGCTGTATCAAATGGGTATATTGAATTTGAATTGAATGTAACTGTGAAAATTTCAGTAGAAAACTGAAAAAGAAAAAAAAGAGATAAAGAAGGGATTAAAGGACTAATTAATCTTGATTAGGTACCTCTCTGGTTTGCTTTGGGAATTCGAGCAACTCAGCTGCAGAAGAGATTAGAAGTAAAAAGGATTATTTAATTTTCTGTAAAGAGGGTCTGGAAATAAGCAAGCTCCTTCTGTTAATTTCAAGCAAAAACCTTTTCGCGCCAAAAATAGCCGTTTCTTCAAACCAACGAGCCTGTCATTTTAAGAAAAGGAGAATTACCAAGCTCTGATTAGTTACTATAACCAAAACGCGGTTTGGTAAAGCCCTTGTATGTTGGGGAGTTAATTGATACTCTGGCCGCGTATGACGCTTGATACGCAGGCACTTAAATGGACTATATTGTGGAACCCACCGTCACTAAGTCGCAGTCCCAAAATCTAATTGGTTGGACAATCCTAACCTCTGATCGGTGGGCATTTGATGATATAAGACCGTTAGATATTTTTCATTTTCAACCGTCCAATAAATGTCCCCAGTCTGTTAGGCAGATTAACCAAATTAGCGTAATTTTGGTCCATGGTGCATTTAAACTGGGACCCATATAACTTACATGCCATGTATGCAATTTCTAACTGCCCGAGCATCATCCATCACATCTTGCCAGTGTATCAAGTTTTGCTATCTAGCCTATCTTTAATCTTTATGTTGTGGTTTCCTACGCACCCTTCATTCGTAGTTTGTTGAGGACTCCATCCATGTGGGACCCATGTATCATTGATCAGGACATCTTTCAGTCTTTAACATGGCAGGGTAATGAATCAATCGGGTCCGTCCATCTAGTTGCCCCTACTTTGGATGGACAGTGTTTCCAAATACTCAATACACAAGTATCTGATTATCCTGTCCATCCGAAAGGCGGCCTTCAAATCAATGGTATGAAATGAAAATAGTTGATGGTCAAACATTCATTAAGGGAAATTGAAAAAATGTGACGGACAGGATTGTCCGTTACATGTGATTTTTTACAAAAAGTGAAATTGAAGAAATGAGATGGACAAGGTTGTCCGCTATATGTGATTTTTTAAACAGGAGCCATCTATTATATAGCCCAATAGATGGACGGTCCTGATTGATAGATTTGTTTCTGCCACGTGTCATATGAAGACAGCTTGGATAGGGTACTGCCCGGCCACGCCTAGCTGAGACGGGTGATGATACGCCAGAATTTGATTTCACCGTGAGCCTAATCATGTGTGTCTCGTCAGACCAAGTTTCAGATGCATTCAAATTTTAGGTGGGCCCACCAAGTGCTTTTATATATTTTAAGCATGTCTTTGCATGATTTTACATGATTTTAAATGGTATGGCCCACCTGAGTTCCATATAAGGCTGATTTTTGGAATATCCCAAAATTTAATGGGACCCATCAAATGCACAATGTTGATGTTCAACAAGCATCACGGTGGGGCCCACACAGCTCAACCTCATGGGAAGTTCCATGAGCTCGATAGTTTTATATATATATATATATATATATATATATATATATATATATATATATATATATATATATATATATATATATATATATATATATATATAAAAGGTATATATGCTCACACACAACTAGTTGGACCGTGATGCTAACTAATTCTAATTCCTAATTAATGCTAGTTAATGTCGAATTAAAAAATTGGACCGAGATGTGGTTTGCAAATCCAGCCCATCCATTATGTGGCGTTATGAGTGTTCAAAATGAGTATTGGTAGGCCCCACCAAGTGATATGGGATCATTTTTAGATGGTATGGCCCACCTGAGTTCTATTAATTTTTGTAAAATCCACCAAGATGGTCGACACGCATCATCACATGTCGACCTCACATCATCAGCTCGTTAGATTTATGGACTGTCTAAAGTTCTAATAAATCCCATTGTTGGTTAGCTTTCAAAATGAGTGGAGTGGGACCATCACGTGTGTCACATCATGTTAGAATGGAGAAAATAAATCCCATTGTATGCTAAAAAAGCTCACCCTCCAAAATGATTGTTTGATGAAGCTCACTTGAATCACTTATGGATATGATTTTTAAGTTCTGCACCTAGCCTTTACTTTCGCATCTAATGGTTGGAGTGGATTTCACATGCTCATCATTGAGGTCCTGTAAAAATCAAAGGTGGATATCTCTCCTTCAAATATTCCATTGGTGTGGCTCACCTAAATTACAAACATACCTTATATTTTCTTTCTAGACCTACGATGAGATTGTACATCTAATGAGCTTTCTCTCCTACCATTAAACTTTTCATATTTCCTGAGGGAAAAGGTGTCTGTTCCCAAAAAAGTGGGAGTACATTGGGTACAGCCTGCACACATACAGTTATGTGCATCCCTCGTATTAGCTAGGCCTACCTTAATAAACGTATCATATTTTTAGCTATGATAAGACAGGATTCGAAAAATGAAATAGGTACATATTTCAGGTGGACCACACCATAGAAATAGTGGTGATTGGCCATTAAAAACTTTTTGTGGGCCAAAAGTTTTGGATTAAGCTGAAATTTATTTTTATTTTTATTTTCCTTCATCAAGGTCTTTGTGACCTTATCAATAAGTTGGGTGGCAAGTAAAAAATTATGGTGGGCCCTATGAAATTTTAATGGTAAAAGTTTAACTTTCACTATTTTCTATTTGGTGTGGACCACTTGAGATTTATAATTGGTTCGTTTTTGGATCAATGTTCTAAAATGAGCTGAAAAAACCAATGGACCGCATGGATATACAATACATACATGAAGGTGGGCGACATGGTCAGGAACAAATTGTGTTGCATAAGTAATGGACTGCACTTAATCCGCTCTTTATATTTTTCCCAACATTTTTTTCTAGTAAGGAAGCTCGAAGAAGCTTAATGATGGAAGAGAAATGTCTAACCTTATTTTCATTAGGCCCACCATGATGTCTTGATGTGCATGTGAGATCTACTACGACCATCAAATGTGTGATCTTATTCTACATCTAGAGACGAAATATCAGCCCGACTTTTGATTTAGGTAGGACACACCAATAGAACAGTAGATGGAGAGACATCTACGTTTGATTTTTACATACCTTAAATCATGAGTAAGTGAAATTCATTCCAGCCATTAGATGCCACATCTAAAGCTAGGCATGGAATTCAAAATTCAAGCCCATACTTGATTTAAGTGTGCCTCATGAAAGGAATTATTTTAAAAGGTGAGCTTTTTTTGAACACTATTTCCAATTTTGCGGTCCACTTGAACCATGGATGGAGTTGATTTTCGATTTTTAGATCTAACATGGGTTGACACACTTGATGGTGAAGGTGAATTTTACATTAACACCACAGTAGGGCCCACCCAAGCCAGAAATCATTTTCAAAAGACCTCTTAAAAGGCTAACGCGAAGCAAACACCCCTCTCTCTCTTTCAACATTAATTAGCATTAGAGAAAAATTTTCTCATTAACTGCCCAACTAGTTGGACCAAAACTCACTGTCCAACTAGTTGTGTGTGAGCATTTCTCTCTCTCTCTCTCTCTCTCTCTCTCTCTCTCTCTCTCTCTATATATATATATATATATATATATATATATATACAAGGAATGGATTTGGATCCTATTGCCGCTCACTCCTCCCACTTTTATTTGCTCGCCCTAACATCCCAGAGCCATTAGATTGGTAATAAGTGGTCTGGATTTGCTCCGGTTGAAACTGTTTCCAAATTCAGTGGGTAGGAACCGAAACCGGACATGGTTTTGTTTGGAAGAAAACCCTAAACCACTGCTAGAATGGATGACTAAGAATGGCCTAGGCCGAGGGCTAGGATTGGAGGATTTCTCCTCACGTGGATCGCCCTATTGGTAGTGAGAACAGTTTCCATTTTCAGAAACTTGTGTCTATATGACCTGTTTGCAGCAAGGATTGTGTGCATGCACACGTGTTGAACCATGCGAAGCTCCCTTTGTTTTGGTCAGAGCCACACTCCAAATCCGATGGACGGTTTAGATCTTCCAAATGGCCAGTGTAGGTGGGCCATTGATCAGATAGACGGACAGTCATCCATTTGCTGGATAGAAAAGGCAAAAGGAGAGAACTCCCTCTTGTGGGAAATCTGGTTTGACCCGCGCTGATGGTCTAGTGCACCATGGGTGCATGTGAACTGTGCACACGGACAACTAGGGTGGGATCCATGATTGTGTTTGGATGAAATCCACTCCATCCATTCTCCTTGAAGGCCTTAATTGGGGCCTTTGATCGAAGATCAGGCAGATCTAAAGTTTAGGTGGGCCCCACAGCTTGGTTTAGGTCCTATTTGTGGACTCACGTCGATCTGATGATCAGGTCATCCCGAGATCGATCATAAACGGTTAAAAGGACCCTAAGAATTCATTTAGATGACTGGGACCAGCTGTTCTATGAATTTAGAACATTAAATGTTATTATTAGAATAAATTTCAACATTTATTATTATTATTATTATTATTATTATTATTATTAATTAAAATTGTAGGGCCTTCCTCTAGTCAGAAGTATTCCTCCAGGTGAATAGAGCACCTCGAGTTATGTACCCCGTCCTTCGACTAATCTTAACAGTTAGGTGAGCCACACCAAGTGAACGTCTACTTATCGACTCTCCACATCCAAATGATCCAACCCAAGGACGGACAATCCAATAAGATGTTGTAACCTGATGAATGGTAGATCTTGTGACTTTGATCCCCAATTTACTTTATGTTATCTAATTTTACTAAATAGGAGTATTTTGATATATCATCATGATCCAGATTCTAAAGTAAGATATTTATTTATTTATTTAAGTACAAGGTCAATTTTATCATGTTGAGGTGGTTAAAAGGACAAATTGATCTCAAATCCTACGATAGTGTAGTGAGTAGTTGTAGTCCAAAATGGTTGAAAGGTCATTAGGGATCCAGGGCAGATTGAACTAAACTCTTAAAGGTCTTGTTATCATAGTCAAAGTCAAATGGTTAAGATGGATAGATTGAGGACGACTATTCAAGTAAGCTAGGTTAGCGTTTATACTAAGTTAGGTTATACGGTTGGGTTATATGGTAACACCCAAGTAATGAAAATCACGGGGTGTTACATAAAGCCTTTCCCATAAAGATCCTGCGCAAGGAGTGTGGGGCCCACTATGATGTTTGTGTGAAATCCAACAAGTCCATTCGTTTTTAGATATCATTTTAGGACATTTACCAAAAATGAGGAGGATCCAAGACTCAAGTGGGCCATACGAACCATATACCGCAAGGATGTTTTTAATGATGGATACTCAAATAGATATCGTTTTTAGACTCCATCTCTCTTATATACACACACACACACACACACACACACACCTTATCAATGGTTGGATGAAAAATAAACATTCCGGTGGACTTAAGATGTTTTTAATGATGGATACTCAATTACCACTATTTCTTGTGGTGTGATTCACCTAAGATACAGATCTGCTTCATTTTTGGGATCATGCATTAAAATAAGATGTTAAAACGGATGGACAGCATAGATATAAGACACATACATCAAAGTGAACCCCACGGTTGTGGATCCGAGGATCCACCGAAGTCTCACCCCAATCATTTGGAAGCTGGTTGCGTACAACGGTGCATTGACGCACTCCAACAAGTCAACGGGCAGAGTCCATCCAACGCCAATGAAAAAGCTAGCTGAGTGTCCAAGTGCGCATGAGCATGAGACTCACAATAAAAGAGGTAAAATTATCAATTAATGAAGAGTGTTTGCTTTATAACCATGGGTTCCACGCATGATGTGCACATACATATAACACTTTTACAATGCGCATCCCAATTATTCAAGTAAAATTTAAATAACTTTCTTAGGCTTACGCATGACTCAACCCCAATTATTCAAGTAAAAATTCAATAATTCTTCCGTGTTTCTGTTTACCCATAACTAGGCCGAGTCATAAAAAACTCTAGCCCACTCACATCAATTAACTCAGTTCAAGGCACTTGGAATTTGCTGAGTCTCGAGTCAACTAGCCTAGCTAGTTTTCTAAGAACGCTTTTAACTTCGTGATAGGATGGATATAAAGAGGGTTTGTCCCTAGTATGGCGAGTGGAGGGTTAATAAATTATTTGTGCACGAGGCTAAAAGTTAGGCATTAAATTTTTATTTTTTTTAAAAAAAAAACATCAAAAATGACTTGACAACCTTTCAACCAAAGATCTTCTCTTTGTAGAGCAAGTGATCTTTTTAAGAATTATTTCTTACCTAATTTATACACAAACTGGTGCAGCCCAAGTGGGCCCACCTATGATTAGAGAACCATTATAACTATACATGGCCCAAAAATAAAATTGATCATATAATAACAGCCATACAATTAAGGCCATGCATAGTGGACAGTTTCAATTATTAATAATGTAACAGTCCATTTCGCAAGTCCTTATTTGAAAATGTTGTGATCAATGATATTGGGCCACAATGATAATAGGTGGCTCTACTTGGGTCCTACAAAACCATCACCACGACAAAGATGTATCAACTATAAAAACTTCATTACCAATTATTTATTTATTTAAATAACGTCAAGGCGGTCTGCTAGGCACAACAACACCGATAAAGATGTAAAAAAAGAGGAAGAGGTGGCACATCTTCGTGATAGTCGTAATCTACAATTTCATTTTCCAAATGTGTTCTCGTTAATGCATGCGTGATGCATTAGACAACTGTTCTTTCTAGCTTATGTTAATTTCAGTAGCTATCTTATCTGCTGCTTTGTTTCATTCTCTAAACAAATATTTTATTTGCATAATGAAGTCTATGATAGATGAAGATGGCCATCTTTTAATTCACAAAACTATTCTTTAATGGGTTCTATGAGGAGACTTTATTAGGCAAGATCAAAGCACAAGCAAGAGTACTTTTTTAAGTAGAGAACTTAGGATTGACTCTATGAGACAAAGGTTCAATACTAGCCGACCTAAGGAATAGGGATAAGGATTAGATGATGACGATGATGATGATAATTTAACAAAGGTTCAGTTCTACTTGTATCTTGATTTCAATGCCAAACGGGATGTTTTGGCATGTACTTATCTTTGCAGTATTTTTTTTTTTTCGTTACACACCTCAGCAAAATGGAGTGGAGTGGATAAAAAAAGCAGCTTATTGTATACCATTTAAAGTTCCTTTTGATTCCATATTTTTATATTTAAAGATTAAATGTGCCTTGCAACCCATGTAAGTAATTTTATAACTGGCTTTTGTGCTTTTCTTGAATATCTGGGCAGGTGGAAAGGGTGTTGGTTCACCGACGGATGACGTCCATCTCTACGTGGTCTGCACTTGGAAGCGGATTGCTTTGGATTTCCTTGTAGGATTGCATTCTTAGGAAGACGGCCAACTTCTTGTTCGCTTCTTTGACTTGGGTATGCATGCAAAAGTGTTTTCTTTGATAGAGTACATGGATTTCCACAATTTGACATGGGACCAACAAAGACATATCAAGAGCTCTTACCAAAAGCGTTAGGTCATGCAAGTTGCTAAAGTTTTAGTGGTCCACTTTCATTTACATCAAATGTATATAATAATGAAATATCATCAAAGTGGGGCCACTCAACTAGTCTGGGAAGGAGTCCCACAAGTGAGGATGCGGATTGGGTATCTTTTAATAGGTCCTTCAAGGAGGGAACTAGGGATTCACACATGATATATATATATATATATATATATATATATATATATATATATATATATATATATATATATATATATGCTTAGCTTCACCGGTTATCTGGAGCTTTCGTGAGAACTTTTTCAGAACTCATTTATGGTGCATAGCCTAAAATTTGAATAGTCCACCTGATGCAGCACCCCCCCATGAAGTGGGCTCAACTTTTACCTTAGTCCAAAACTTTAGCGGGCCATGACAAAAGAGAGGCAAATCAAGAGAGAAAATTATTTTCTTTTGTCATGGTCCATTAGAGCTTTGGATTAGGGTTAAAGTTGGGCCCTAGATGCTTCGTGGGATGTTGCAACACATGAACGGTTTAGATTTTGAGCTTACATTACCTGTGATGAGTTCTCAAAAGGTTCTCACTCGAACCGGAGAGAATTGGTGCATAGATGAGCATATATACACACACACACACACATACACACACACACACACCTCATGGGAACTTCCCATGAGGTCAAGTTGTGTGGGCCCCACCATGATGTGTGTCAAACATCTACCATATCAATTGGATGCACCATTTTATGGTGGGTCACGGGTTTAAAAATCAATTCAATCTATGACTTAGGTGGGCCACACCACATACAACAGTTGAGAGGGGTTACCCTCCCATTAAAACATTCATAATCATTTATTGGGCCCACCGAGATGTGGTTCAAAAATCCAAACCATCCATTGTGTATGTCCACTTGGATGAGCGGTCAAACCAAGTTTCAGCGCAAAACTCAGATGGGCCCCACCAAGTACTTTTATATGTTTTAGGCATGTCTTCACATGGTTTTAGATGGTATGGCCCATTCCGTATATGGCTGATTTTTGGCATATCCCATAAACTAAAAGGGACCCATCAAATGTATGGTGTTGATTTTCGACACACATCATGGTGGAGCCCACACAACTCGAGCTCATAGTACCATTTTCCATATATATATATATATATATATATATATATATATATATATATTCATTCCATTACACACAATAGCAAAGTAGAGTAGGTGAGTTGAGAGTGGATGGGAAAAATAAAGGTACAGATTCTACCATTTAAAGCTCATTTTGATTCCATTTTTAGACTGAAGGAGCTGATGCATTTAGCAATCAAGGCCACCTTACAGCTGGCTTATGTGTGTGTTTCTTGGATATGTAGTCAGGCGAAAAGGGTGTTTGTTGTCTGGATGAGCAAAAAGAGTGTTGTTTGTTGTCATTTCTCTATCGGATTATGAACATGTACGCATGGACCGCATTTCAAACTGAATCGTGTGGTGGATTTCCTCGTAGGATTGCATTGTTAAGAAGACATGCATCTTCTTCTTCTTGTTTTCTCTTCCTTCACTTGGATATGCATGCAAATTGAAGAGATGAACTTCCTCAATTTGATTTCCGGCCAAAAAAAAGTAGCAAGAGCTCTTACCAAAAGTATTTAAGTTCTGCAAGTTGCTAAGTTTTAGTGGTCCACTTTTATGTACTTCAAATGCATGTGATACTGCAGAGATCATCCAAGTGGTGGGCCACTCAGGTAGTTAGGGAAGGAGTCCTACATGTGAATATGTGGATTGGGTCTCTTTCAATTGTAGGTGGCCACGTAAGGCACAATATTTCTTTGACTAAGAAGCTCTTGTGCCTCTTCTCCTAGGGTGGGGCACACATGCTAGATTTGTTATCTTCGTCTCAGACACAAGTGGGAGCATGGTTCATTAATCAAGACCGTTCATTGATTGAGTCTATCCATACCCAAAAAATTTCCTCCATAGTAACTTTCTAGCTAGCCACCAATTTTGGAAATTTTTTTTAGTTATATGTAGATAGATGCATTGTGGATCTCCTTAACTGTGTATTTCTAGACTGCAGATAAAGACATGGCCCATCTTCAGCAGGATGCAAGCAACCAATGGTCTGGATTGCCATGCTGCAATCGTATTCCGATTCTTTCATTGGAAGGGATTATGTAAACTGATTATCAGAAACTGTATGGCGAAGATAATTTGATATGAATCATGTCCAAACAATTGAGGTCGTCAGATCAGTGTGATTATAAGGGCATAGTCCATCGACGGTAGGGGCTACGATTTCAACGGTGTGGATCGGCATGCACCATATGTTTCAAGGATAGATAATTAAGTGGTTAAGAAGAGAAATACAACAACAGTCCACGTTAACGGAAAAAAAAATAATCCCAACAGTAGTTTCTACCGTAAATTAATCTAGACATGGTTCATGCACACGGTGGGACCCACCAGATCAATGGTTTGGCTACCAAACCATGGGCCTCACATGCAAGAATAGAAAGCCAGCTCATAGTTGGCTAAAGTGCAAGTCCAATGTCATATAATTCTTCATAAATAAATAAATACTCTCTGATTAATGGATTATTGAGAGGAAACCCAACTTCCTGTTTAATTACACACGTTTATTTTATATTAGGGAGTTATTTGATACTCTGGCTGTGTATGACACTTGATACACAGGCACTTCAAAATGGTATATGCACATATTAACTCAAATGAAACTGGCTAAATTGTGGAGTTCATTGTCTCCTACTTGCAATCCACAAATCAGAGTGGTTGCAGTATCTTAACCTCCAATTTGTGGACACAGGTTTAACTGAAATAATTAGACCATTGAATATTAGTCATTTTTAACTCTCGAATAAATGTCCGCAAATCCGATGGTAAGATAATCAAATACGTGATATCTTTGGTTTAACTGAAATAAGACCATTGGGTCCTTGCTCATTAGGGCTGTAAATGGGTCAGCGGACCCGATGGGGTACCCGGACCCGACCCATTAAGACCCGACCCAAACCCGACCCATTTGCTAAATGGTATGGGTCCGGGTCCAAGGATAGACCCATTTGTCAAACGGGTCTGGGTCTGGGTTCCTTTCATTTAGATCCGACCCGACCCGACCCGAACCCTGTTAGTAAATGGGCGGGTCTGGTCTACCTTACATGAGACCCGCCCAGACCCATATCCTTCCCGCTTCCCTATATATTTTACTGGCGTTCTCACTTCCCTATATATTAAGCAACTAACGACGTTCCCACTTCAAAATAAAATACAAACTAGTTTGAAAATAAGATACACCTCCTTGATTTTTTATCTGGCCCACCATGTTGTTTATCTGAGATCCACTCCAGCCAATAGATGTTTAATTTCTATGTATATATTGTTTAATTTCTCAAATTTTTAATTTTGTTTCTATAACTTTAACATTTACAAACATTCCATTTGAATGATATTTAAAATAATTTTATGTTTTTGGAAAAAATTTATTTATTTAAGGTTAAAAACAAAACTACACTTCTCATGCATCAACAACCTGTTGGACCCGTTAGACCCGTTGGACCCGTTTCTAAACGGGTTTGGTTCAGGGTCTGGATCTCCCTTAACCAAACCCGTTAGACCCGACCCATTTATAAATGGGTCTGGGTGGATCTCCCTCTACCAGACCCGGACCCATTTATAAATCGGTCTAATGGGTTGACTTGGACCCGACCCGGACCCGCCCATTTAGTAAAAGGGTCTGGGTCTAAAATTTGGACCCAGACCCGTTTAGTAAATGGGCGGGTCTGATTTTGGCTAAACCCGCCCCGAACCCGACCATTTACAGCCCTATTGCTCATGCCTTGGTAGTAGACTTAACAAGAGTTTCAAAACCGGTTTGAGAATCCGTTCAGGTAAAATTCCACTGTGCGGCGTGAGTGTGGGGGTGTAAAAAAGAAAAAGAAAAAAAGAAGAGATTTTTTACAAATTACTACATCATTAATATAATATTTACATTTTGATACTTTTTAAATTATGTTTCTATTAATGAAATTCATTCATCAAGTTATCGTTTTTTTTTAATTGGTTAGCACGATTAGTACACATACTGGTACTTTCTCTTAACTCCCTGTACCATTTTTCCTAAAGTGACAAAAATGCCGATCAATTACTAAGGTTACGTGAGAAAATTAAAAACGTAAATAGATGTAATAATCATTATTTTTGAGGTATAATTATTTAGACACATTGCACTGGGGGCGTAGCAACCAGTCAGTGCTATATATGTGGGCTCACAATAATGTATGTGTTTTATCCATGCCATCCATCCATTTTTTGAGATCATTTTATGGTGTGAGCCCAAAAATGAGACAGATCACAATCTTAGGTGGGCCATCTCATAGGGAATAATAGTGATTGAACGCCCAACATTAAAAACTTTTTAAAGACCAACATGTAACGCTCTAAATTTCGAGGGTCGAGCAAATGCTCAACTCCCGAGATTCTGAGCATCACTTATACTTTGCGGAAGCTGATTTTTCAGTTACTTCTACATTATGCAATTAAGCATGTATAAGTTTATATTAAACAATGTATCATACTCTGGAATAAATACGATTAAAACAAAAAATTAAATTGAAACGTATGTAGTATGATTATCCAGATTATGGGTTTAGCTGGGTCCAATATATAATTCCAAAATCAACAAAAATGTGGAAATGTGACGTCTAACTAAGTCCGATCGCTTAACTCTCCCTGTCGAGAAGTGCGCAACATACATTGGCTCATCAGAAAGCTGGAAGTAAGGGAACTCCCCCTCATCCATGCCCTCCTGGTCTAATGCATCGGCCTCGGTAGTCCCTGCACTTATATTAGCGTCTTGTTGGTGTTTTAAAACAACGTCCCAGATTGGGAGTGATTGATCAACTCAGTGGTTACATAAAGCATGGGTTACACATGTTATCAAGTCTATCAGTACATGAATGATAAAATAACGTAAAACAAACATTTCCTAATTACTCTTCTTAATGCGAATAATGGAGTTTATGAAATGATGCATGCCCTCATCATACAACACTCCTTCAACACGCAGCTTCGACCACCTGTTTCGCAAATGACAATATTTCCTCAACATGTGACTCCAACGCCTGTTTCGCCACATTCTAAGCTAATGTAATGTGGTGAATGATTATATTAGCCGAGTAATTAATTATGCCCATTCATCTAATAGTTTGGGGAAGCTAGAACACCTCTCTTTTAGTCATTAGTCTCAACTAAATCACTAGACGCGGGACGAGCACAACGGTCCTACGCTTGTAATCCCTGATCCGTCTGGGTTCGTCACTCTCAGCTGAATACATACGAAAGGCAAGTTGTAAAAGTAAAGCTCGCAGTCACTACGGGGAGGCTCGTCACCCCAATATAGGCCGATAGCACGGAATGGTATCTTATACCACCATGCTCGACTCACGAGTCTTGAGAATCGCGATGGTAATGGTTAATAGTAAACTTTTGTAATTGGTAAGGGAGGTGTCCTATATTCAAACAATTGTGATCATAAATGGTGAACATATATAAGGTTAGTCGGTTCTTTGGACAATTTCGATTGATACGGGCAAACACCGACGTAACCGGCATGGATTATATAAGTGCCCCACGTGGACCAACTACTGTTGGTCGTTCGTGTTCGACCTGGATAAATCAAACACGTCTAGGGTAGCCAACCTAATTTGGTCAACCCATATCTGGGAATTTGCTGACTAACCAGACTACTCTTGCAGTCCTACTTCTTAATCTAATCAAATCAACGAGCATTAAAGATTATTGGATTTACATTCAATCATTAAAATCAATAATCTACTCATTCAGACATTTCATCGAACACGTAGGTGTCACTATACTACAAATGACAATCCATTGAATATAAATTGAAATATATGTAAATTATTATGCACATACTACATTAGCAATCACAAATCATTAACTGGAGGAGTAGCATTGATAAATCGCAACCTAAGCACTTATGGTCCGCATTTTATGATGTTTCGCTTAATTCATGGTGCTCCTAGGGTTAGAGTTTCGAGAAAATCGTTGAAAGACGTAAGCAGCATAAAAGCTTGTAAGAGCAGAGACAAACAAATATTGAGACCCTAGATTACAAGTGAGATTCAACACCTACCTCCAATCGTTGTCGGAAAAGTTCCGATGACGGCTCTGGTTACGGAGAGGCGGCTAGAGAGAGGATGAGGGAGTGGAGATGCACCAACACTCACACCCCAAGATTATTCTCTTCTCCTTTCTCCTATTTCTCTTCTCCCTTTCGCCTTTTTTCTCTTGCCCTAGGGCATAAAATTCATATGAGGGGAGGGGGTGCCCAAATAAGGCCCTTATATAATGTTAGAAGTGATGCAAATGGCCCCAATGTCCATTTACTCATTATATTAACCATTAAGGAGGTTGTTTACCACTAACGTGACCCACTGTGAGGTGTAAGGGTCAATATAAGACATATGATAAGTGTCTCAATAGATGATCTATATTCGAACACAAATATACGATAATTGGGTGTACCGATCAACCAGGAAGGCCTTAACTTAGATTGACGGTCACCGATGATCAATTGAGGCCGTGGTTATAAAGATATGTGTGGAGAAATATCTTTAGTCGGTATCTCAAATTTAGTCATGAACTGACGGTTCGAAATTCTCAACTTTGCGAAAGAGTGTACAACTTAAATCACTTAAGTTTCAGGTTCTTCCCCAGGATATTTGGACTTCTCATGCACCTGTCATTCAACTCAAGTTGAGTGATCTTAAACACTATCTGGGTTTGGATCCCACGATGGACGTCGAGCCCAGTAAGTCGGACATTATTCTATACTTTCAGAACTAGTGACCCACTAACGAACGGTCTAGAGCTCGTTTAGATAATCAAGGCATTTCCGGAATGAATTAGGTATCGAGATTTCTTGTGCGCAATGATTATGATTTGGATTAGAGAAATTCATAGTGTGGTCTATTAACAACTGACGGAAATGACGATTCATTCATAATCACCTTAAACCATCGGTTCTCATGCCAGACGAGTAATTGAGCCAATTTGGTTCATGAATTAAGATTTGACCCCTAATCGTCTTTGCTTTAAGTAGATATTTATTTAATCATGGTTGTCTTGATTAGTCGGTGATGGGTTAGCTAGATTTATGTCCTAGATAAACAAATCACGAGGCTAGACTTAATTAGTCGGTGATTGGTTAGCTAGTGATTGGGCAAATTTGTTAGCTTTCTATGGTTGATTTATCAAATTCGTACGGTTCTTTACCGGTACCACCCTTGTATAGGCTCACTTTAAGTGTCAATGGCTAATAAGTGACAACATAGGCTAGTCATATTGAAGATTTTCAAGGGTTTATTGAAAATCCAAAACATTAAAAATCCAGGATGCTCCACACCATCATGCTTATTTTCTATCCAACACATCGATTAGTTGACACAGGTGTGGATGAAGGGACAACGCAGGACAGCTTCATCCAACTTTCGTGGCCCTTAAAAGGAGTTTTGAATGATGGTTGTTGAATCACCACTGTTTTTTATGATGTGGTCCACCTAAACTTTGGATCTGTGTCATTTTGTGCTCATGCCATGAGATGATCTGACAAAATTACAGGGCTGGGATCGGATTCTGTAACCTCAGACACAGTGGTCCGGGGCTGTGTGGGGCCCATAGAGGTGTCCATGACAAATCCACTCCATACATCTGTTTCAGAAAGAACACAGTACGTGTGGGCCCATAGAGATGTCCATGACAAATCCACTCGATACATCTCTTTTGGAAAGAACACAATTGGACGGGATTTTAAAAATCAGGGAGATCCAAAACTCATATGGGCTATACCACACCAAACAGTGGGGATGGGAGGCCCAGCAGTGACAGAAGTTTTGTATTAGGATGATATTTTTTCCTAAAGTTTATCTGAGTGTTAATAGTTCTATGAACGCTTTGGATAACATATAAATATCATGGTCAGCTCCAGGAAAGTTTCAACGGTGGACATTGTTATTTCCATTGTTTTGTTGATATGGCTCACCTGATTCTTGAATCTTTTGATTTTTAGAATCCTGCCCTATTGTGGTCTTTCAAAACAGATGGACGGAGTGGATTTGTCACGGAATCTCTGTATACCCCACACAGCCCCGGGCACAGAGATATATATGTGCCCGGGGTCACAGGCAATCCACTCCCGGAGGTTAGGGTTTCCGGGTTACGTACGGACGGGCCTCACCTAACATGGTGCAGCACTGGCTTCGGGGCTCACCTTGATGTATGTATTGCATATCTGCCGTCCATCTGTTGTGCCTACTCCTTTTAAGGGATGAACCAAAAAATTATACAGATCCAAATATCAGGTGGACCATACCATAGGAAACAGTGCTGATTGAATACCACCATTAAAAACTTCCTAGGGCACACCGAATGTCCACGATGACGTTTATTTGCCATACAACCCGTTGATAAGGACACACAGACTTCGATTAAAAAAAAAATAAAAAACAAATATCAGCTTCATCTAAAACTTTTCTAGACCATAGGAAGTTTTTAATGATGGACATTTAATCACCACTATTTCCAACTGTGTAGTCCACCTGATATTCGGATCTGCCTATTTTCAGGCTCATGGTCTAAAATGATTTGGAGATACGGACCAACAGTGTTGATATACAATACATACATTAAGGTGGGCCCCACAATCAGGGTCGCACCTAATCTGCTCCCCTTTTTTAAGGTTTGCAGTGTTGATATACAACACAAACATCGAGGTCCGCCCCACAATTAGGGCCGCACCTAACCTGCTCCCCTATCAATAGGTTTGAATTTAAAACATGAACCCAACAACAAACTGTTGCGAATGGCCGCACAATGAAAATGGCCATGAACCTATAAACCATTTATTTATTCGGCCATCAAACTTAAAATATTCACCAAATTTTTTAATCATCATGTTGGTGGTCCATCCATTTTACCAAATCATTTTAGGATAAACGTCAAAAGTAAGTCCATTAAAAGGCTCATCTAAACCATAGGGGATTAAACATCTACCGTGAAGAACCTTTTGGGGCCACAGAAGTTTTGGATAAAGCTGAAATTTATTTTTTCCCTTTATCCCAAATTATATTGGATGAAAAATAAACGTGATGACCCATGGTAAGGTTTCAACGGTAAGTGTCATTATTTTCATTGCTTCATGTGGTGTTGTATACTTGAGCTTTGGATTTCCCTCTATATAACTACATTTTTCAAATTTATTTTCTTATGCAGTTTTATTAATTGGTGGATATCATTAAAAAAATATATATATAAAGAAAATTAAGAAAAACCATCGGACGGTACTTTTTCACAATAAGTTGCATAATGAGATATTTTAATGAAAATGTAATTTAAAAAATATAAGGTGCATCCCATATTAATGATGTACCGAAATTTAAAAATAAGAAAAAACAAAAGACACATCTAAAAATTAAGATGTGCATTAGAGGGTCGACCAAATGGTGGGGCCACCTTTTGGCCATCTAAATTGTTAACGGTGGCAGATCCGATGATCCTTACTAACCAAATGGATCACCATTGAGTGGGCCATTAGTTGTAGTTGTCTACTTTTTAAAGGATGGCTAGGATCATTTGATTAGGTGGGGATTAGGGTATGGCCCATCCCATGATCGGTTCCACAAGATCGATGGGTCAAGTGGGTCCCACCTGTCAGTTTACCAGTGGAACGAAAAAGGCTCCCTATCGAACCATGGAGCCTAGTGAACATGCAGGCAAGGGACCACAACCAGTGGTACCGTGTACCATCTTTCCCCAGCATGTCACTTTTGCAGGAGTACCATGAAAACGGTAGGACACACCGTGGAGATGACACCGTTGAATTCATTGGAAAACTGACAGTCTGACTTGAAGTACCGGTGTGGTCCACCTAGTGGATCAGACTCGTTTTCAAATGAAGCGGATTGGCTGGTGTACTGCACACCAGCAACTAGGGGTGTACTTCGTGTAGAACCGAGCGGAGCTGGCCTCAGCTCAACTCGGCTCATCCACTAGCTGACTTTAGCTCAAACTCAGCTTGGCCTGACTGGCCGGCTCAGTTCGGTTAGCAGCTCAAATCAGTTCGAGCCGAGTTTGAGCCAAGACTAAGCGGAGTTCATAATTGTAGTATTTTCACAAACACCTGACTGCACCTTCAAAGTTTTACTGTATTTGAAATATCAGCAATGGTTTTACAGGTATTTTATCAAATACCCTTTTACAGGTATTTTATCAAACACCCTCTAAGCAATATAAAAATGAAGAAAAAAAAAGAGTTGATTTCATATACATACCTTCCTTACCACCAGCCACACATCTTTGAATCATTTCATCAAACAAATTGTGAGTAACATCAATATTAAAGTAATGAGTCACCAAACTAGTTTAATTCAAGTCAAGTCGAGCTAGGCCAGCTTGAACTCATTTTTAAGCTCGAAATCAACTTCAAACCGAGTTGAATTGAACTTTTTCGAGTCGAGTTGAGTCAATCGAGCTAACTCGGTTCATGTACACCTCTACCAGCGACCTAGCTAGTGTGTTGAGGTCATCAAGTTCCATGAGTTCCACCATAAGGTACATGTTATAAACTGTCCGTCTACTTTCTAAGGTTGTTATAAGTATTGAGTTTGAGTCGATCAAGTCAATCATAAATAAATTAAAAAAAAAAAAAAACATTTAAAGATCAAGTGGACCACCCCGTAGAAAGCCGTGTGAGATTGAACGTCCACCATTGAAGCTTTCTTGAGGTGATAGAAGTTTTGGATAATTTGATATTTGTTTTTTCTCTTTATTCATGTTTGTGTGACCTCACGTGCGGATTGGATGGAGAAAAAAATTATTATAGTGTGCCTTATGAATGTTTTGCTTCTATTGGTGATATGGTCCACTTGAGCATTGGATATGACTCATTTTTTAGCGTATGTCATAAAATGATTTGGCCAAATGAACGAACGGTGTAGATATAATAAATACATCATGATAAAGTTCACAGAATTTTAATCTTCTTTCCCTGGTTAGTACCGTTACGAGGCTTGAGGACTTTCAGGCTCTTATGCATGCACACGTAAATAAACCAGCTAATCCCCTTCTGTTTTCAGTGAGTCCTCGTGACTTTTTTAACGTAGTGTAGTATTGCGCACCTAGGAATTAGGATATTGCGAGTCGCGCTACCGTTGTCTGTAGGATATCTGTGCTCATGCATTGATACCAGATAGTGGGCCCCACCTCACCTCGGTTCCAATTCTGGGTAAGTAGGCAGGAGGCTGTTTGTGTCCTGCCTGCGCCTGTACGGAATCATTTCAGGCAGGGACTATGTGGGTCCCACTGTGTGGTATAGGTTTTTATCCTAGGCCTATCATTCATTTTTTCATATAAATTTTTTAATATGAGTATAAAAATGAGGCAGATCTAAGGCTCAAGTGGACCACACAGTTGGGATTGAATGCCCACCATTGAAAACTTTATGCGATATCGTCACACTTCTCATGGATATGCAAATACAGTTAGAAAATTTAGCCTGATTTGGCTGAATCACGTTACACACAATAAAATTTTCTGTTTTGACGAGTAAAAGGATTAAGATTCGATTAAAAAAGCTGCAATAATGATCTATTTGGAGTTGCATAATCTAAAACGTGCAGTATCGGAACGGTTGTATGTGTTTGGAATTATATGCAAGTAGCCACCGAATTTTGTTTTTTTGTTTTTTTTTTCTATTAGCTTGTTAGTACACCCATTGTCAGTTCACACTTCATTGTTAGCCACCCCCTCTAGGGAATCAATGCCAAGACCTCATCATTGAAATCAGGTATCATTCACTCAGTCTACCACCGAGCGGTTAAGTGATCTGGTGTTATTTGTGCATTATAATTCCATCGTTTGGATACATTTGGAAAATAAGTATTTATACTTAGCAAGCATAGTCTTTAAGAATTATGGCACATACAACTAGCCCAAACTTCATTTTTGCAATCCAAACCATCATCAAATGCAATGTTTGGTTTTCTAATTTTCCATGTAAGTTAAAATAAATGAGCTGTTATTATCATTTCCTAGTGTTTGTTTAAGAAAAAAATCATGGCGCAAAAAATGATATTCAAATAAGGGGCGGAAAATCATGTTCCGTTTCAAGGACATGGATGGATATACAACGCTCAATCAGACATTCTAACAGCATGGCAATGGAAATTGGGATAATGTAGATGTCTTCACCAGCTCATCCAAACTTGTGGCATTAGACATTATTATACCTTGCCATCTTGTTCAATTGGATTCTACAAATCCAAACAGGCCTTAAGATACCTTCCTACTCTAGCCTTTGGATTTGGGTTCTTTGTGGAATGACCCAGACCGTTTATTTGATAGAGCTCCTTTCCACATGGCAGTGTACTTTAAAAAAAAAATGTCCAGACAAAATAGTTAAATTATAAAATGGTTGAAATTAATCTAATTAGAAAGTTTTATTTATTGACTTTAGCATTAAAAAATGAGACTATTCCTAAAGTCGCTGCGACCTATTGGAGCTGATCACCTCTTTCTTATTAACTTTTGAGTCAGCTGCTTTTAAAGGTTAACTCAGCGTGTGAAAGTTACTAGTCACCTACTACGTGAGACTTATTCACCACCGTGTAAATGTTATTCAGCTGTCAGTGTGGCGCCCACTGTAGTATGTTTATGCCATCTGATAATTGCATCCAAAACCATTTATCGGTAAGTTCTTGCGTTGGGATGCTAAGTGAGCCTCACTATGATGTTTGTGAGAAATTTATCTTATTCATCCGTTTTGTGAGATTACTTTAGGACAGAACAAAAAAATGAGATGAATCCAAAACTCGAGTATTCTACTTGCGAGGAAAGAGAGGGGATTCATGACCACCATCGAGATGTTCATGTGGCCGTTAAATCATTGTAATAGGATAAGTTTTATTTATTTCACTTCATCTCAATGAGAATGATGCTATGAACATCAAGCTGGAGCCCAAAATGGGTCCAATGGTAGTAAACCCTTTTTCCAATTTTTGCTCCGGTACTGCCATGTAAGTTTTAGATTTGCTATTTTTCATCGCATGTACCGTGATTATCACAAAACAGATGAAGGAACTAAAGTTATAGCAAACATTAGGGTGGGCCCTACCTAGCATCCCAGCACATAAACATCAAAAGGGATTGGCAGGAAAGCCGCTATCCGCGCATCAGGTGCATAGAAATGATGATAGGATGACCCAAAGCATTAGGTAGGCCAGGGCGTAGAAGAAGATGCACATCCACCCAAAAAGTCGAAATTCAAGTGGTGGCCCACGCGATGGTTGGTCAGCCTCATTTTGATTGCTCCTTTGAATAAGCTTTCTGTTCTGACGTGGCAGAGGATCCGGACTCATCATATCAGTACCTGATTCTTGAGCTGTACGGATAAGGTAGAATGTAAAGGCCTGCATCATACATACACACGCGAAGTTCACACGTGAGAAATTTGATGTCGTCGATCCCGAAAAGCATAATTTTTAATGGGTAAAGGTACGTTTTCAGTATAGGCCCGACGGACTACCCAACGTTATTTCATTCGACCGGAAGAACCTTACCAAAGTAGACTACTGCTCGACGAAAATACCCCTACTTTGTCGGCTATTTACCCTCATGAGCAGAATAATTTCGTTAAAAAATCAATCTCCATACCCTAAATATCTTTATATAGGTGTTGTATGGACTCACCTATCGTGCTAATTTCTAGCACACCTGTTGCGGGAGGGAAGTGCCTGCCCCATGGGGACTCTTTGAGCCCACCATAATGTGTGTATGAGATCTAATCCATCCATGGGTTGCAACATCTCATGTTAGCATCTGGCTGTTGAAATCAGGTCGACCCAAAATTCATGTGGACCATACAAAAAGGAGCAGTGGGGATGGGGGACGCACACCATATAAACCTATCGACGGCCGCGGTATTGTTTATATTCCATCTAACCCATTCATCAGGTGAGCCCCACCAGGATGCAGATACATAGTCCCTGAACCCAAACACAGGTTCGCCCTGCTGATTGAATTTAGAGATTTTAGTCCTGATTTAAATTATTCACATGATGTCGCCCGCATGAATTTTGTGTCCCACTGATTTTATTTTTTTCACTATGTACAGTGAGCATGAGGTGCCACAACTGATGGACGGAGGGGATTTCACACACATATAACAGTGGGCCCCACAGAGATCTAATGTTGCACGCCTGCCTACAAAAGGGGTTGCAGAGGATTCTGATCCACAACAAAAGTGCTATTGTGGGCCACCTGAGCATGCGTTCGTTGGAAGGTGCATCCAATCCCTTTCAAAAAGGACATGCCTACCTATAAGAAAAGCCCTTTCTAACTTAGGGTGCGTTTGGTTGCACCAATATCATGATATTTTATAATATATTTGCAGCCAAACACAGGATACAGCAATGGTCCTCATGAGAGGTTCTTGTCCAACCATCATTTTCAACGGCAAGGATGTTGTAAGTTGAAGATAGATGACACGGTTGATGCGGAATATATAGTACAACCATCTCTCATTAGTACACGTGGCAGGAAGCTGTATCAATCATGCCAGACCATTCATCTAATGGGCCCTATCATGGACAGCTGGTGTTTAAAAATCAACCATATCAGTCCATCCTATCTGTCACTTTCTTTCAATTTCCATGTTCCCCACTGAATATTTGACCGTTAAACTTTTTTTTTTTTCATTTTCAACCGTCCCTTCAAGGGACACAGATCAGATAGCTGGAATCATCCGATCCATGTATAATTTGAACCATTTTTCGACCACAGTAAGGGTAACTAGATGGACGGACCGGATAGATATATCATCCTGCCACGCATATATCATCGATCTCACAAAGTTGAAAGGGAAATGATACGGTAGAGCTCGATGAACCAGAAAATGGTAGATAGATCTCTGTGCAGTACATTAGGCAGGGTGATTTGTAAATCAAGTCCATCCATATGAAGGGCCCTAGGAAGGTTGGTTAATATCTCAAATTTCCAATTTTGTTGGACAAACCTATCCATCTGATTTGTGGCCATTAAATGCAACGGTGGAAACGAAACAGTTAAGAGTTGAATATGCAATGGGATGCTCATGGGTTTTATTTTTAAATCGTAACCCATCAGTCCTGGTGGGGTGGATCTGATTGATATATTACCCTGCTACGCGTCCAGTGGACAGATATCTACCTATCAATACCGTTGGGTTTTCAGTTTGTACAAGTGAGCCCAATGTTCAGTGATCCGGACCACTGATTTTATTGGCAACAGTTGTGATACTCCATGGATCAAACTTTCAAAAAGATTCCAAAGAAAGAAAGTACAGTAACGCTTCCCGTTCAACCAATAAAAGGCCAAATACTGTGTGGCTAGGATCTCCCAATCTAGAGAATTTTTGGTGCATGTGCCTTCGAAGGTGAGTCCCATCATATCAACGCTCCGGATCACTGGACAATGGTCTCCTCTTGTACAAACCGAAAGCCTGAAACTACCGTACAATCTCTTGCACTGTTTTACATAACAGTATAACACCCGCCAATCAGTAACCATACTCATTCAACCACCAGAAAACATAATGTCTATTAGGCTTCATCTACAATTAATAAATACACCTTGATGGACAGTAAAGTTCCCTTCCTTTTTCCGTACACAGCCAACATGACATATACGTACAACATCTGAGCCGTCCAAAAGGCTGGGCCCCACCTTTAATATCGTTAGGTATATAGATCAGATTAATCTATTCATCAGGAGCGCCCCCCCAGTAGACAATAATGAACAGCCAATGGATCAAATCAGTGTACTAATGCATCCTGCCTGATTAGTGGACGGCCTTGATTTTCAGGCCCAGTGTTATTAGCCGTAGATACCAGGGGGTAACTTCACGGTTCAACGAGGGGCTTGAAAAATCCAAACAGCATCAAGGCCACGATTGGATTGGATGCATGGGAGAATTCAATCATGGGCCTTTAGTTTAATCGAGGGGAAGTAGCCCTCTCAAATTGCAGTTATGCACCCCCAAGGCATCACTTGTGTATAACATCTGAGCCGTGGAAAAAGTGGGCCATATCATAAAGACCACCTAGGCCGAGAATCAGGTTGGTCCATTCATCATGCAGGCTACACCGTTGAAATAAATACAGCTGATGGTCTGATTCACCATTGTGTGTGGTCCGCCTGACAAGTGGGTTGTTCCAATTTTCGCTCTAAGTGATCTTCATGGTATGGTCCACCCTTTCCATGGTTTGGATGTTCTAGGCAAGTGATACATAGGTAGAAAATAAAATTGATGTACCTTGTCAACAACCTAGTATGTGATCAGGTATCATTTCTTCCAAACCCAACTAGAAATTTCAAGCCTAGAACCCTATTTGAATGCCAAGGAAATCGCAATTTGGAACTAATTGCAAATTCAATTCGAGAGTCACCCAAACGCGCCCAAAAAATACTTCAGTGGAGTGAAATGGGGCTAACAAACACACTAACTACTCAGAGTTATAGAATGTCTCATGGATCTATTTAGAGCATACTAATAATGTCCACCGAGTCGGGTAGACCCGACAAGTCGGCAAAACTCAAGACTTGAGAAGAAAAATCAGAGATTTAGATATCATTTTTACATATAAAAATTTATTAATAAAGTATAAATCATTAAAAATATAGGAGATAAGAGTGTAATCTAGAAAATATCTGGAAAAAAAAAAAGGAGAATTCCAGTAAAACTCAAAAGAAACTCAGCTGGAACTCTCAATGAGGACTTGATGAAATGGGTTTTCTGCTGAGTTGACTTTGGACCCACATAAAACAAATGGCAATACCATTGTCAAAGAAAAAAAAAAAAAAAAAAGCAGAACCAAAAGAAAAAAGAAACAAGCAGCATTGTGCAATTGTAATGTGTTTGGTTGCCCCATAGATTTGAGTTGCAATCAGCGATAAAAATAAAGTCGAAATAACCGAAGGTATAGGTTCATTAATTCTAAAGTTTGGACTTGAAAGGGTCCTAACAACAGTTGGAAGACTGCTTCGTCATTATGAATATTAGGAAACATAGCGATTCTATTCACTTGTACGTGCAAACATGGCTGAGTGTTTGTTAACCAGAACACAATCTTCAACAAAAGCTCATCTATTCAGGGCCTTCTCAACCAAATGGTGACACTGCACTGTTGTTTGGCTAGCAAATAACAGACGAACAAACGAGAAAATCTGCTCTGTCGTGTGTTCATTTCATCATCAAATCCATAAAATCAAAAGTTTAAAGAAACAACACTTTTCAAGAAGAAGAAGAAGAAATTCAAATAAACAACAGCAGCAACAACAACAAAACAAGCAAAATGTAATGTTGCATTCATCAACTTCCTTAGGTCATTATATCTGTTTTGCATTAATATTTCATTGGTACCAAAAGCAAAAGAATCATACCTCCATCATTTCGAGAAATGGGTTGCCTTTTCTGCTTGCTTAGGATTTCAAAATGCCGATGAAGTTGAGAGGCAGCTCTCTCGCAATTGCCGACATCTTGTCCGCTTCGCCAAATAGAAAATCTGGGAAATTGAACTAAGGAGCGACTTCAAGCCTAGGTTCAAAGCAAAAGCCAGTGAAGAGCTGAAGGGGGAACCTTTTAATCACAGGGCACTTCTGCGACCACTTCCATTGCTTCTGGTTCATGTCGAAAACGAGCAATGCCGGTGCTCCGTAGCTCTGAATGTATATGAGGCCGCCGGTTCCGCTGCTCGCAAAGACATCATCAAACTCCCCAAATCCTTGAAAGAACTTGTGGGGCATTCTAGAAACCTCTCGCCACTCTTTCCTGTTAAGTACCCAGATGCCAATTCCCTTGATGATGTCAGGCCGATCCGGTTTTCCAATCCCACCGACCATCACCAGCTTATCATTGAGATTCATCAGCCGGCCACACGTGAGAGAGCATGGCACTGGGATCGAAGTCCCTATCAAAGAAACACAGGAAGATCTGGTGGACAGATCATACATGATCAGGCTGTGGCGATTTTCGGAACCACCCATAACCCCAGTAGAGTAAATCAAGCAGTACAAAACCCCATCACAGATCACACTCGCATCACCTCCCCTCCATCCCATCAACACCTCTGTCACGGAAGTCACCCACGACTTTGTTTCTGAGTCATAGATATGGATCGAGAGATCCCACCGAAGGAAATCACCAGGCACTTGCTTAGATTTCAGGATGGCAACAGTATAACCGCGGGATTTCCGGTCTACTGATATTGCAAGTGCGCTGTAATCAGAGAATTTCAGCCCCGGGGGCTCTTCGAGCCTCTTCCAGTCTCTCGTGATTGGATTACAAATGAAGAGCTGGCTTCTACTGTAGTTATCCATGAAGCAAACTAATCCGCACGAAGAAGCGATAAACCAATTAGAAGTCACGATGCATGGAAGTTCAAAGCCATACCATTTACGAAGGATCGGATCGTATGCATACCCTCCTGGATCATCGCTGCTAATAAACATGAAGTACCATGGTTTCTGCAATAAGATGGAAGAATCCCATAAGAACCGCCTTGAATTCACGACTTTGTTCCACCTCTTACAAACAGACCCTGCACGGACCACACTTGCAATCGGCAAATATGACAGAATTCTCTCTAGCAGATCATCAGGCAGGATAAAATCCAAAGACACCAATGAGTCTTTATTGCCCTCATCGCTGATCTCTGAAAACACTTCGAATTCTGCAATGTCTCCGCCTGTGTTGTTGAAACAGTGAGTGACCCATGATGTTTCACCATCCATTTCCGAGATGAGGGAAAAACCTAAGGTGGATGAAAAGAGAAGAAAATCGAAATAAAAACCAAATTCGCATATATAATTTCAGAACAGGAAGAATCACATTCAAATATCTCAGAACCTGGATAACATTTTTTTTTTTCTTTCTTATAGGAAGAAAAAACACATCAGTCTCTAGAACTGATGAAATCCCATCCAGGTATCGCAGAAAAGAAATGCAGCACCTACTTCCACACCCCTATTCGCAACACACGTATTTGGAACAGGACCACTCATCAGGTGGGCCCCAACATGAATGTCTCAGTGCCCAAAAATTGGCTGGAGAGACTATCCTAACCGATGGATTCGAGCATTGAATATAGATCATCGGTCAACTTTCCATGACCATCCATTTTCCGCTCCCAAATTGAGGATTTAGATCACCCTAGTGGCCTGATTCATGAGCTACTCATCCATGGTGTGACCAACCTGATGATCAGACCAGGTTGGTACTCATCCAGCCCACATAGGTTTGTCACAGATAATGGAAAAACACACCCCTAATCGCAGCACACAGGCATGAGGCAGGCCTGCTCGTTGGGCGGACCACAACATGGATGTCCATGGCTCAAAAATAAGACTCCATACCATCCTAATTCCGGATTCGAGCATCAAATGTAGACCCATGATGATTTTTTCAGCCATCCATCTTTCCCTCAAATCCGGCTGTTAGGATCATTGACACAGCACGATCTATGAGCTAGGGACCAGAGCACATCCGTGGTAGGCCACCCAATGACCAGACTAGATTTTATAAGTGTGAGCTGAACACATGCTACCCACAGCTCATGAAAAGAAAAGAAAAGGAAAAAAAACAGTAAGAAATAAAGAAAAACCTACATCGGACAGATCGGATTAATCAAATAAAAATTAGAAGAAGAATCCCATTTCAGAATCCTTAGCACTAAAATCACCTCTAAAATACATCAGATTAATATGGAAAATTAAAAAGAAAAACCCAACAAGAAAAGAAGGAAAAAAAAAAAAAAAAAAACATCATTCAAATCTTTTACCAAGATCTAAAACCATATAAAGAGTGAAATAAGCATCTAAAATCATATCCAATCAAGACCCAAAAAATAAAACCATGAAACAAATGCAGTCCTTTTATTTCCACAACTCATCACCCAACAAAAAAAGAAAAAGAAAATAACATTACCCAACAACCAAAAACTATATATATATAAAAGAACACCATTTCTGAAAAATAAAACAAAACATACCTAACTGAAAAAAAAAAAAAAGCTACAAAAAAGAAGCACAAAGAAAATGAAATTTTAAGAGAAAATGGTGGAATCAACGTACCTTGAAAAGAAAAAAGAAATCAGCTTCAGCCGAGAAATGGGTTTGTCTGTGTCTTCAAAAACTCAATATTTAGAGAGAGAGTCAAAGAGGGAGAAAATATCTCTGCAGAGAAAGGGAAAACAGAGAGGGAAAGATGGAAAGGGTCGCTCTCCGTTTATCCGAAAACCTATAGATTTGGCAGAGAAATGGGAGAAAAAGCAGTACCCATTTTAGACTTTTTCTGTGGAGAGAGAGAGAGAGAGAGAGAGAGAGAGAGAGAAGGGAGACAAAACGACAGGCAGATGGGAAACAGAAGCGGTTTTCTTTAGGGCTGTTTTCTGAGAGAGAGAGAGAGAGAGAGAGAGAGAGGGAGGGAGGGGAGAGGTTTTGTAACGGGGAAAGGGCGATACAGCTCGTGAGGACGCGAACAAACAGGATACTGTTTTGGGATTCGGGACGACGTTGATCAGAGCCGGCGAAAGATGTGGCCCACCTATGAAAGAAACCATGTGCCAAAACTCGGACTGTGGGATGTTCTCAGCCGTTCAATCAATGGATTTCTGACAATTGAACAGGAACCACTTTTTATTTCCTTTGTTTTGTTTTTTAGCTGTCCATACTGTCGTTTGTCGCTTCTCTGCAATTGGAACCAATCCCATAATTATAAATTTCAATAACCTCATTAACTGAGGTTTACTGTTTTCGGTGCTCCAGACGTGTATGATAACGCAGGGTGGAGGGATTCTCGATAGGGCTGTTAACGGGCCGGGCATGACGTTTGTCTCGGCCCCATTTTGAACTGTTTCGGGCCGGGCCTTCGGGCTGAACTATTCGAAATCTGACTCTACAGGCGCGAGAATGGCCCATTGACACCCCTAATTTTGGAGCTTTGCTTCTTTAATGAGGTATTTGGGTTTTGGACTCACACAAGGAAACCATTTCTCTTAAATGCTATCTTGCTCACTACCCAACTTTCTCTCTAGTGGTTTTAAGACTCGAGCGAGTCTCGAGTCGACTGGGACCCAATCCGATTCGATACCACCTTCCGCCTCCAAAACCCACGAGTCAACCCCAACTAGAGCGACTAGAGACGATTCAGCCCTGACTCGGGCGAGTCGTCGAGTCTTTCAAGGGAAGGAAGAGTCTTGGGCCAGGGTTCCTGTCATTGTTGGTAATGGCACACTGGCACAACAGGCAAACCTCACCAACCTATATTTCATGTGGTAACTGTAGCACCTCAACTTCCGGTGACACTGTGCTGCTGTGGGCCCCACATCAACTGTATATCAGATCCATCCCGTCCATTCTCTTATCCTACATAATCTTGCGGTAGAAACCACCATTCAGGCCAATCTAATACTTACGTTGGCTACAAATCACGGATCAATGTAAATCAAATGCCTTAGACCTCTAAATTCACCTGGCTTGGTCGATCTTGGTTTTGAAATTGCCAGTTTTTTGTGTGTTACTTCATCTTAGCTGGTTATGTCTGATGAATGGATTAGATGGGATATTGATAAGGCCGGCCTACAAACAGTGGGAAAGATTTTATTGGCTGGGTGTTCCCCTCCCAACTTTTCCTCATTGTGCGACGCACTTGAGTCTTTCTTCCAAGCTAATTTTGACATAATAGACTAAAATGAAAGAGAAAATTAATGGACGGAGTGGATTGAATTTAAACTTGAGGTGGGCCTCATGGAAGTCCGGCACCCCCACCAAGTCGTGGTTGTACCGTTACAATATGAGTCTTCTCCATTTCATATATGTTTGCATGTATGTATCATGTCTCACATAAATATGACAAATTCATGCGTGGGTGTGTTCTACGATGAGAGACGCTGAAAGCTCTGAAAATCTACGTACACTTCGCGTGGTTAGCTGATCTTTAACCTTTCGAAAATTCTAGTAATGAAAAAATTGATAGGTTTGCTAGGCTGACACAAGGCCGCGTATGTTAATAAATAGTCCACGTTTTGTAAAATGTGTGCAATTTCGAATAAGTGTCTGGCATGCTAAAGTCATACTCGACTTGATTTTGATTCAACACTTACATCAAACTGGGTCACTTTACATCTTACCTCAGAAAATTGATCAGGTTGTTAAACCACAAATGTTGTAGCGGGAGATTTGGAAGGAGAAGGATAGTCTTTCAAGAAATTTTTTTTTTTTTTCTACGTGCTAAACACTTTTCTTTCAACATAATTGCAATTTTTAGATTTTTCAATAATACAATGATAGATGAGTAAGATTAAAAGAAAGATTACATCGTCAATTTTATTGGCTTGCATGTAAGAACAGTATAATCAATGAGTAATACAAATTAACTATAGAAAAATAAAGAAAATTATCTATGATTAAGTATGTAGACAAAGCAACCACGGCATGTAGTTTGGAGAACATGACTAGTGTGATCTACCAAGTGTAGACCTTGTGATTGATGGGATCCAATAACAGAAGTCGTGGATATTTAATATACTTTTAAGGTATACCACAACGATATGGCTAAAAAGTAGCTGATATAAGCTAAAGTAAGGATTCTAGACTTACTAGGATGTGGTTGGATAGAAATGAAATGTCTAAGCTAAAACTAGGATAGTGTTACCCCAAGGCAATAGCAAATTGAGGTTTTCTTATTGATCATATGGAAAAGTTTCTTTGTCGATGCTTGAAGGTTATTTGATTATATATCAGTGAAATTTAAATTCTATATGTCATTGTGATTTAATCTCCTTCTAATTATGAATGCATTCATTTCCTAATTCCTCACAATCTCATCCTTGTTTATATTTAAAAAAAAAATAAAAAAATTCCTTTCAATATAATTGTACGAGATAACCTTGTAACCTTACTCTGCATATCATGGATTGTGAAATATCTTGCAATAGCTGACTTATGTAACTTGTTGTGTATGTTGCCTTATCACAAGTGTCACTTATGAAGAATCCTTATTGGGTGGTAGACTCTTAGGAGTTTCAACACCCGGTCAAGGGTTAGAGTATCCATAGGTGGTGAAGTCCCACTTGGGTGAGTGTGTGGGGGTGCGTATGTGTGTAAAAAAAAAAAAGTGTCACTTACGAAAACGATAATGTGTTCTTTTTGCCGTCTCTCTTTTATCAACCAAAAATGCCGTGCATGCTACTCTTAGCAAATAGACTACTTGTCACTGTATGAATTGAATATTTCTGAATGTAGGTAGCTAGTGGTCGTGCTATGTGGTAGATCTAAATCTCAAATAGACTATTTGTTACTGTATGAAATGAGTATTTCTGAATGTAGGTAGCTAGTGGTCCTATGAGGAAGCGGCTGTGGGTCTATATGATTTATGAATTTTATCCACTCAGTCCATCCTTTTACCATGTTATTTTAGTGTTTGAGCTTAAAAATAAAGCATATCCAAAGCTGCAAGTAGACCACACCACAGGAAACTGTGAAAATGAACATCTACCATTGAAAAATCATAGCTGACAACAGAAGTTTTGGATCAAGCTGATATTTGTGTTTTCCCTTCAACCATATCTGTGTGATCTTATGAACAGGTTGGATGGCAAAAAAACATCGCTGTGGGCCTTAGTAAGGTTTCAATGGTAAAAATCATTATTCCCACTGTTTCCTGTGGTATGGTCCACTTGAGCTTTCGTTATGCTTCAATTTTGGGCTCAACCTCTAAAATGAGCTGTAAAAACAGATGGACGGCGTGGATAAACCATATACATTCACCATGGCCCAATAGAGTTTACTCAGCACGATTAAAGCGACCCAGTAACTCAGTACGCAATCCGATTCGCCGGGCGAGGAGTTATTTGATACTCTGGAATATTGTAACGGTTCATGCACATGCGCTTGCAAATTGTATGCTTTCCAACAAACAAAATGAAACTCAAACCATCCAAATCATCGGTTCCACGGTAGATAGTTTATAGTCGGACAACTCGAACATCTGATTAATGTGCTTTCCTTTTTTCTTCTTTTTTTTTTTTTTGAAAACCGATGGCTATTAACCGTCGCCATCTCAAAGAATCATAGTTTCTCTTAGACCTAATGCACTAAACGGGTGTTATTAGATTTCACAATGGATAGAAATACGTCTAATGGAAGATGAGTACACAGCACAAATCAAGGGTGATTTGCATGGCGGGCCATGATGGAGATTTTCAAACCTTTCTACAGTATCTGCAGGCCGATTTGCTGCGGCGCGCTTTCGGTGGATCCCCGTATCCACCGAGGTCCGTTGGGGTCACCTTGATGTGTGTGTCTTACATCCACGCCGTCCATCCGTTTTGAAAACTCATTCTAGAGTATTATTTAAAAAATAAGTAGATTCAAATCTCAGATGAGCCCATAGTACAGGAAACAGTAGTAATTGACCATCAAAAACATTTTGTGGCCACAAAAGTTTTGGATCAAGATTATATTTGTGTGGTCTTTTAATCTAGGTCTTTGTAACCTTATCGATAGGTTGGATGAAAAATAAACATTTGGGTGGATCATAAATTTTTTAATGGTGAAGATTCAATCATAACTGTTTCTTATACTATAGTCCACCTGAGATTTGGATCTACTTTATTTTATAGATAATGCTCTAAAATAAGTTTTCAATATGGATGGACGGCATGGATGTAAGGAAACACATTAAGATGGGCTTCATAGACAGGGATCCTACTTACCTCGCTGAATCCAGGATCCATCGAAGCCGCGCCGGATTCGCTGGAGGACTGAGTTGATACTCTGGTAGACTATGATGAATGATGCACATGCACTACCAAAATGTATACCTAATATATATTACTCAAAATAAACCGTCTAAAAGTAAGACACATGACAGACGGGTCATCTGATCGAAATCAGATTGTTTAAGAAGCTTTGGAAATTGTTTGTTGAATGCAGACCATTGGTTAGTTTTCATTTTCAACAGTCCGTTAAATGTCCACAAATTGTCCAATAAACTAATAAAATTAAAGTGATTTTTGTTTATCTATTTACTTAAGTTTTGAATCACCATTTGGACGGTTTGATTTGAGTTAATTGTATGACACGTGTACAAATTCCGTAGTCCTGCGTACTACTAACCATCGCACTCTGTCAGCGAATCAACGATTTTCCTTGGACGGGTAAGTTTGGCCATCCTCCAGTCTCCCCCTTCCATAATTTCAGTGCTATTTTAATCATTAAAAAAATATTAATAATAACAGCCTTCGTAATTAGTGAGAAGTTCTCGCGTCCGTCCAGTTGGACTACAAGTTATGATCCACTAAGCAGATAAGTTCCAATCTTTCAAGTGCGTAAAATATCCAATCCGTCCAATAGGTTGGCCCTACTATTAGGATTAATTTTTGAAAAAATGAGCCACATCCAATGATAGAGTAGACAACATTTATATTTTTCTATTTATTAATGGTTGTAATTTTTTTCCTATACTGCAGCCCACCTAATGTGGAAAAGGCCAGATTTTTTTTAAATTTTAAAATTTTTTTTTTTTTTTTCAGGTTGATTGATAGTATTGGAAAACGCACTGGAAAGGTAGGATTTCCTATTTAATTAATACTTTGAAAGCAGTTCCTGTTGGATTGATCATAACTTTTAACTCCAACAGTTGCACGTAAAACCTTCTTATGATCATTATCTATAATTTAAAACTTGGATTGGGCAGGGAGTGGATTGCACAAAGACATACATGTGCTGTGGTGGGCCATCTCTTCCATGAAAAATGTAATCTCTTCATCTATTTTGAAAGACCACGGTTGGATAAGATTCTAAAATCAGCCATATCCATAATTCAGGTCGTCCACGCCAAGTTAAATAGTGGGAATAAAAATATCCACAATTGAAACCTTTTTGAAATAGACCATGATGTTTATTAAAGGTGTACACGAGTGGAACCAAGTCGAGCTTGGCACAGCTTGACCTAGCTAACTCTAAACCCTAAACCCAAAACCTAGCTCGAGCACTAGCTAACTCTAGCTCAAAATCGGCTTAGTTCGGTTAGCAACTCCTGCCGGTTTGAGCCAAGTTCGCTTTTGCAGCATTTTCACAAATACATGGATCACACCTTCAAATATTCACTGTATGCAAAACAGTAGGAGCAGTTTTATAGGTATTTTATTAAACACTTCGTAGGCAACATCAAAATCATAAAAAAAAAAAAAAATGGTATTTGTTTCATATACATGCCTTCCTTGCCACTAGCCATCGTTGAGTCATTTCATCAAACACTTGGTGAGCAACATCAATATCAAAGTAGCCGAGTCACCAAACCGGTTCAATCAGAGTTGGGTTTGATCCGAGTCGAGTTGAGCTCGGGCAAGCTCGAGCTTGGTTCGAAATTTTTTTGAGCTCAAAAAATCAGCTTGACTTACCTCGAACTCAGTTTCAAATTAAGTCAAATCATGCCTTTTCGAGTCGAGTCGAGCGAGTTAACTGAGCTAACTCAGTTTGTGTACAACCCCTAATGTTTATATTCTATCCGGCCATTCATAAGATATTACCACTCAAATAACCAATAATCACAAATATCATTTAGAAAGAAAACTTTGTTAGCCAGAGCATTCAATCCCCACCGTTTCATGTGGTATGGCACATACGAGACTTTGATCAGACTAATTTTTAAACTCGTCCTACTATGGTCCTGCAAAACAGATGGACATGATTAATTTGTCACAGACATGTATGTGGTGGGTTTGTCACGAACATCTTTCTCGCCCCACACAACCAGCACTAGAATATCTGTTTGTATGTGTAATGGGCAATACACCCTTGATTGGGTAATACCTCTGCCTGAGTAGGGTTGCCGGATTTGATTAGCCTACAGTTGGAGGTGGAGCAAGTCCAGAACCAAATAACTTTCTAATATGCTCTGGGTGGACTTCACTTTTAACTGCAGTCTATCATCCAATCAAATATTAACAAACGGTTGAAGAAACTGAAAAATAAAAATAAAAATACTCAATTTCAATATATGACACTTGATATGATGCCCACTTAAATATGGTACATGTCATATACTTATTCATGTAAGTAGTTGATGGCATTGATGTTAATTGCCACTAGATTAGAGCATAAAAGTCAAATTGGTTGAAGAATTGCCTCTAGATTACAGCATAAAAGTCGTCAAATTGGTTGAAGAATCCTGTCTGCTAATTGGTGGACACTTGTTTTCTTTAGCAAAATCATTAGATATGTTTATTTTTAACAATCCAGCAAATATCGAACAATCTAACATATAAATAACCAGATAAGAGTAACTTTTGGTTCATGATACATGTAACTAAGTATGCAATTTTTTAGTAATTTCTAACTGCCCGCATATCATCTATCACACTTTAACAGTGTATCCGAGTACTTCTCTTAAAAAAATCAATGGCTATCACATTCCTTTGATAGATGTATCATTCTTTCTACCTTTTGGTGATAGAAATGGCACAAAGTTCGTTTCCCGTATTCTCGCTCTAAGGTTGCAAATGGAAGGTAGGGTGCATCTATCAACTGGAGTGGATGTAGATGGTAAATTCCCTGTATAAAGAATTAAGGGCTAGGATGGTATGATGGCGCCATACACATGAGAAATGATCACAGGATTTTTTGTGGTCATGACATCCAACCCATCCGATAAGTTGGGCCCACCATGAAAATTGCTCTGCACGAAAAAACAGGCCAATCAGACCATCAGTGGGTTTCATTGTATCAAACAATAGATAACTGCTTTTTCTATGTTATGGCCTACCGGCGCCCTGATTTTTACGTTCGGTGGTCTTGTTGGTGGGGAAAACCTGTTGGAAGGTGGACCCCACAAATGTTGTATCCCCACGTGGGAATGCGTTGAGAGTAGCACAGACGTGTGATGCAGCCCTTGCACATCCACACAGGCACACGTGCTGATACCAAAAACACACGCGAAATGTAACTTCTCATGAGGTTAGACACAATGCTCAGATGTTCTCCCTAAAACAAATCAACTCTCGCACATGTATTACATTGTGAAACATTAGATGTGGGCACCGGACGGCTCAATCTGGCTAACTCAACTCATTCAACTTGTTCAGATCCGACTCGACTTGAACCAAATGGGGTGAGTTGGTCAAACCAAGTAGGCTTCGCCCAATCTGAACTCAAACCAAGTCGAGTTCAAGTTACCAAGGAACTCGACCTGAAACTCTATCTGGTTATACTCGACTCGACCTGACTATCTAACCCTACCCGCCACACCCTACCCCGAGCCGATCCCTCCCTCCCTCCCTCCCTCCCTCCCTCCTCTTCTAAGCCCGGCAACCCACCACCACCACCACCCTCATCTCCACTCCTCTCCCTCCACTCCCACCCTTCCTCCCTCCGTCATCCTCCTCTTCCAAACCCGGCAACCACCCACCACCATCGCCCTCTTCTCTCTCATCTCCACTCCCTCCCTCCATCATCTCTCAATCCGACTTGGTGCCAACTCAACTTGACTCAACCCTTCTGACTAGATCGGACTTGGTCCGGATCAGTCCACACCAGACCGAACTCAGATCGAGCCAGGTATGCTGGACTCAATATCGAGTAGGATTGAGTTTGGGTCAGGCCTATTTCAAAACCAGATCGAGTCAAGCCAGCTCTAACTCGGTCTGACTCGAATCAATGCCTAGCTCTATGAAACATACGCCCATCGGTGAATGTACACAGCCCTCGCACACGTGTGGAATTAGCCAACTTCCACATACGTTATGATATGGGAGGACGGAATCCCATCTGGTACGCACGTCTTACTTGTGTAGAACATGAGAGGTAGAAAAGGTGGCCCACACCATAAAGATCATTTAGGCTGGAAGTCAGGCTGCCTCACTCATCTATATGTCACGCCATCAACATTAGATAGATGATGGGCTTAACTCAATGTACTTGTGTGGTCCACAAAATGAGTGGTGTGATTTTTACTGCAGGCAAATAGATATCGTGATCTGTCTTTTTACCAGAGGTACACGTACGTCCAACGCCCAAGGCATTTTTGGAACGGAACCTGCATCATAATTACCATGCACGCCGTGGTTCGCACTGACCATGGTACACGTCAGAGATCCAGGTCGATGACAGTGAAACGACCTGGATCTCCAACACGTGTGCCATCTGACGGTGGAATTGGGACCTCCGTGGTGGTTGTGATGTGGGGGCATGCATAGCATCTGATGCTGGAAGTAGGACCTTCCTGGTAGCATGCGTGGCATCTGATGGTGGAATCAGTACCGTCCTAGTAGCTGTGATGTGGGGCCTGCTTTGAAAACTCGTCTAAAATTCTCGATGGTTGAGAGCGGTCTCTTCTCATTCTAGAAAGTGACAATTAACATTTTTTTTTTATTATTATAAAGAAATGAATATTTACATTTTTAAATGAATTTTTTAAAATGGAAATTAGATTCAATTATTTTTTCACAAAAAACACCGACAAACTCAAATTTCATGCATATCAAATTCATTTCCAAACTAATTAATGTTTAAACGTTAGGACTAACTAATAAGATGATGATGAAGTTAGAAAGTATATTGTGTTCGACACGCCAGCTGTATCTGTTTATCATTTTAATGCATGAACCTAAATATTAATCAAATTCAATGCTCTAAGTAGACCACACCAAATAGTGAAATTGAATTGTATTAAATAAACAACATATTAAATGTCAGTTACATTAAATGCAAGAGTCATCTTTGGCATGATCTTTTTTACCGCTTGGATCTAACTCATTTTTGGACTCATACATTAAAATGATATGAAAAAATGGATAACCCACCTGGGTAATTAAATGGATACATCATGGTGACTCCTACACGAATCCTTATATAGACTCTTATTGTCCGGAGTTGGGAGGTAATCTGTCAAGTCAAATAAGACATTGAATGTATCCGTAGGCGCCAATGAAAATTCATATGAGAAGTTTTGGACATACATTGTGAGTGACCCCAACATCGCGTGGCCACAGTCTGGCTGCATACAGGAATAGGACCCACAATGAATGGAGGACACAAATTACATAATAACCCCAACATCGCGTGTGGCCACATAGCGTGACTATGTGGGGTCTATTGTGATACATGTGTTTTATCTATACCGTTCATTCTATTTCTTAACTCAGTTTAGGGCATGAGAACAGTCAGAATTGAACACCCACCATTGAAAACTTTTTAAGGGTAACGAAAGTTTTAGATCCTAATAGTGTGTATTTTCCCTTCACTCAGGTTTGCCCTGTTTGTCAAACCTTATGAACACGTACATGATAAATAAATATCATTGTGGGCATTAGGAAGGTTTCAATGTCTGACATCCACTGTTTCCCATGGTGTGGTCCACTTGAGCTTTGGATGAGCTCAATTTTATTTTTTCATCATAGATCCATGAGGCGCCTTTTCATTAATAACATGATCCACACCTATCATTAAAGGTCACTTGTTTGTGCGATCATGATTTGTTAACAACATCTGTATGGCTCCACCATGCATTGCTCCAAACACTAGAAAACCCACAACACCGTTTGATGTGTGCATTTCGTGGGCATTCATCCATGCCCACACTCGTGTCAAACACAAACACGTGCCTACCAGCTGAGCATGAAAAAAGCAAGCATGCGACTAGCTGCGCGTGGGGCCTACCGCAATCTATTCGTGCCATCCAATCCATCCAGGCCCTTCATCCCATCATGAAAATGAGACCGGACCTAAAATCACGCAGACCCAATCACCACATGGGCCGGACGATAAAAAAAACAAAAACAGCAACTCAAAAACGACCCTATCCACGTGGTGGGCCACTTCGGAGGCATTTTTTATTTTTCATCATGGGACAACTAAATTACACCAATTAGATTCCATACACACATCACGGTGGACCCCACACCACTAATTGTTGCAGGTGAGACATTCCAATTATTTAATACATTGGATTACGTGTACAATGTACAAGCTAATCTATAATGGACCATCTTAACTGATTAGAGTAAAAGCCTCCACAGGAAAAAAACAAGGGAAGGAATAGAAACGCCTAAAAAAGACTTTACTTTCTATCTTCTCTCTCTTTCGGGGTGGGAAGCTTCCACAAGAAAAAACAAGGAATGGGAAAAGTGTCCTTAGTCACATGGGATTGTGATTTCACGGTCCAAACACAGGCCTCCATCAGTGCTCAGAGATATTGTACGGTCCGGATGCATTGCATAAGTGGGGCCCATATTTTATGTGATTCGAACCGTTGATATGGTGGATCTCATCATGGCCCGATATCAGATGTCTAGGATCTTATGATATGAGTATTTTAGTTACCAACTGAGTGTGTCAGGATGCTAGTCGGGTTCGAATGCATCAGGAGCGTTTATTTTATCTGGAAATAGAACGTGGTGGGCATGCCACTGAGTCACCTACTTTTACAGACTTTTATCTCGGACTATCAATGGTGTGGTTTTCCCTATTTTTTTTTTATAAGGAAACTTGGCATGACTCAGCCGGTCGAACTGAGTCACACGTATTCTCCTGACTCGCAGCGTTGGATAGGATGGGGTTTATCTGAGTCCGAGTTGACTCGGACAAGTTGTATATGACTCATCTGAGTCGTAAAACGTTACTCAAAGGTGCAAATGAGCTGGGTCTACCTGATGAGTCGTTAGACCCCGCCTAAAACAAGACGGTTTATCAAGTGGGCCAGGTCTAGAACATTTCAAACGATGGCCCAACCTTCCCTGGCTAGACTTTTAAATGGGTTTGAATTAAACCATCAAAGTGAACTAGGCCATAGTCGAACCCCATGCCACCTAGAACCTACGGTTCGAATTCTTTCAATCATGGTAAGGAAGGCTATTAACGTCAACTTCAAAAACTGAATATGATACACAAAGACATAGAAATTAGACCCGTCAAAACCTGACAGGTAGACAAATGGCTCGGGTTTATATCCTCTTTATTCGAACTCGACCCAAACGTGACATGGGCATGCTCATTTGGACTTAGACCTGACTCATGTAATGATGGCTAGGATTAAGGGATGAAATGCAGGCCCGATTCGAACCATACGTTCTATAATTAGAAAACAAAAAACGAATCAAAGAAACTTTCTAAATAATAATTACAAAATTCATTTAAACAGAAAAGCAAGTGTAGGCTCTAATATCGTATCTTAAATCAGGCCGGTGCCAAGCCAGCCATAAATGGGCTTCAATCCGAACTTGGTGCATTCTTAAAGTGAAGCCCAGGCTCACTTTTTAGTGTTTAAGGACCTAAGTATAAAATTCATACTTTTAAGACCCATACGGGCTTAGTAAAATTATGGCTGCCCATGAAAATTTAATCTGTATTTTGGTGGCTAAAAAGGTTTTTTTTTTAAAAAAAAATTTTAAATTTACACCCTAAATAAAGTGTAGATGGGTAATTATTGCTTCTCACACCTGATTGGAAGAGAGGAATTTATAGTATAATTTAGCCTTGTTAACGATGGTGTAAATGTGTTAAAAAATAGATTGAAATTATGCCTGCAAATTTTGTGGGATGTACTATTATATATATGTCTGATCCACACTGTCTATCTATCCTACATGCTAAATGAGCCAGATCTAAAGTTCAAGTGAATCACACCACAGAAAACAAGGGGAATTGAATGCATATTTTTGATAGTTAAAATAAGCCTAGGGCTCATAGGAATGTGACCTATCATCCAACGTATTCACAAGGTTACACAAACTTAGACGAAGGGAAAATAGAAATCCCAAGAAGAATTGAAGTGTTCTACTCCACCTATTACCTGTCATGTGGTCCACTTGAGCATTGAATCCATTTGGTTTTACGATAGCATGTTTCAAACACACATATAAGAGTGGACCCCACAAATTTTAGTGGGAAAAAAAATGAACTTTTTTGACTTTAAATATAAAAGTGCTGATTGTTGCTAAATGTAAATACAGTGGTAAACAATAAATACCCATTTACACTTTATTTACCAGGTAAATTGGAAATCAAATAACCCTTTGAGGCTTTAATTCTCTTTTGAGAAAATAATGAGTTCAATAGAAACTAATATGTAGAATAGACACAGCGTCAAACCATGTAAATCTATCATAATTATAGGTGTTGGTTCTCTGTATTGCTTCGGTTCATTTGTTTAGGGGTTGATTACATAAGTCAGGGCAGAGTCAAGCGAGTCTAGCTCAATAAACCTCATTCAGCCTGACTTGAGCGAGTCCCAACTCGACTCAGGGCTTAACGAGTTGATACAAGTCACTGGGTCTTTTTACCATGGTAAAATCCAGGCCATCCGTGGTACCTGAGATACAGCCCAAGCCTGCTTCCATGTCAGGTTACGGAGATTACACCTTAGAAACCGGAAATAGAGCCACCTCTCTAGTACAGGTGCCTGGGTAATGCTCAACGGGCCTTCCAAGCTATATAAAAGGATTTTGTAATTTGGCCACTGATATTTTTAGCTACGGACCTTAAACAACCCACTTTTAAACTATTTCTCATAACTCACTTGCCTATTTCATATACATCTCAACATCGGATACTTACTAATTGAGCTGTTAACAATTGAGAAGTCTGTTTTACTTTTGGTTGATTGCAGATATTACAGTTTGAACCTTAACGTTTTTCAAATGATAGTAGGGTGTACGAACAGGTGAAGATAGGTGAACATTGCTCATTCATCGAGGTTTAAACAAGTTCGGTGGAAAATAAACATTACAGTAGGCCCTACGAAACTTTTAAGGACAGGGCATTCAGTCAACGTTGTTTCCTATGTTATGGTCCACCGGTAGGTTGCACTGTCTTGGGACAAGAGATTTGAGTGGAATGCAGGTCCGATGGTAAATGGTGCCACTATACGACAAATCCACTCTGTCCATTTGTTTTTATAGCTCATTTTAGAAAATGGATCTACAAATGAGGCACACTTAAATCTCAAGTAAGCCAAACGACAGAAAAAGTGAGATTGAATGGCTGTTATTGAGACATCTTGAATGGCTGTTATTGAGACATCTGTCTCATTTTAGAAAATGGATGTACAAATGAGGCACACTTAAATCTCAAGTAAGCCAAAGGACAGAAAAAGTGAGAGTGAATGGCTGTTATTGAGACATCTGTCTCATTTTAGAAAATGGATTTACAAATGAGGCACACTTAAATCTCAAGTAAGCCAAATGACAGAAAAAGTGAGATTGAATGGCTGTTATTGAGACATCTTGGGGCTATTGTGAGGCTCATTTTAAGCTTCTAATATTTCTCATTTTAGGGTTCATGCCCTAGAATAAGCTGGAAAAACAGATGGACCGGGTGTATTTTCAAAAACCATCAATCGTGGCCTTACACACAGTTGGAGTTGGGTTGGCACCGCATTAATCAACGTTAATTAATGTCAAGCTCATAGGTTTCGGTGTACATTTAAGTACATAGGATGAGGGTAGCTTAACTTAGGTAGTTCCATTATGATCCACTCTATCCATATGTTTTACCACCTTATTTTATGACATGGCCCAAAATTTTTGACAATCTAAATCTCAAGTTGGCCAAGCAAAACATGAAAAAGTAGGAATTAAATAGCCGCCCTTGAAACATTCATTGAGCCACGTTTTATTTAAATCTAACCGGTTCATCTGTTTTTTCCGAATCATTTTATGGCATGAACCCAAAATCGAAATCAATATCATTAAGTTTTATTTATTGGATATAAAGCATCCATTATAGGGCCCTGCCTTTGAAATCTGAATGTACCCGATTAGTACATAATCATACCACGTGTATTGTCGAGAGATGGCTTAGATCTACGGTAAACTTGCCGGATCCAATGACGTAACCGAGTGGTCGGGCCCGGTTTGGTTGGTGTCGGAGTATCAAATCAGTCGACCCCTGCTTCTCTGTTTAGAAATATGAGACCCACCTGTGCAGTAGGGAAGCTACATAGCAAAGACAGGAACTTTCTTTAGTAGTCCTGCAGAGTTTAATGGACGAGGAACACGGTTTGGCTAGTCAGGTGGCTACTAGTCGGTGTTCTGTGGGCCCCACCATGATGTATGTATTTTATCCACGCCGTCCATCCATTTTCCAGATAATTTTATGGATTGACCCAAAAAAATGAGGCAGATCTAAATCTCCGGTGGACCATTCCACAGGAAAACATCAGTGATTAAATGTCCACCATTACAAACCTCTTGGCGCCCACTGTAATGTTTATTTGACATTCAACCTGTTGATTAGGTCATACAGACCTTGATGAGGGGAAAAAACAAATATCAGCTTGACCCAAAACTTTTGTGGCCCCTGGAAGTTTTTAATGGTGGGTGTTCAATTGTTTCTAATGGTGTGGTTCACCTGAAATTTAGATCTAACTCATTTTTGGATCAAGCCTTAAAATAGTCTAGAAAATGAATGGACGGCTTGGATGAAACACATACATCATGGTAGGCCCAAAGAGCACCAGCGTGAGTGGCCAAATGGAGTCCGTGGATTAGGAGTGTTGCCCACACCACCCCTGCGGTGGTATGGGGGTGTTTTGGGCATTGTGGGGCCACCATAATGTATGTTTCTTATATCCACGCTGTCCATCCGTTTAGCCAGTTTTTTTTTTTTTTTTCCTTCTATTTACACACCCACGCACACAAAAATGGGTATTCAAACCCATGACCCCACAATGAGTAGTGACCCTTTTGCCAGTTCATTTTTAGGAGATAAACCCAGCAAATAAGATCCCAAGTTCAAGCGGACCACACCAGAAGAAATATGGAGGGTAATAATACTCACGGTTGAAACCTTCGTAGGGCCGCTATAAAGCTTATTTGTCATCCAACCTTTTGAAAAGGTCATACAAATCATGATGAAGGGAAAAATGCAAATATCAGCTTGATACAAAACTTTTGTGACCCCAAAAAGTTTTTTAGGGTGGGCATTAAGTCACCGTTGTTTCCTGTGTGGCATGGTCCACTCGAGCTTCAGATATGCTTTATTTTATTTTTGGGTTCATGACTTAAAATGAGCAAGAAAAACGGTTGGACAGCATGAATATAAAACACACATCAAAGTAGCCCCACAGTGCCTAACACAACCATGCCACTGCTAGGGGTGGTGTGGGCAACACCACCTGATCTGTGTCCCTAATGGACAATATGCACATGGCATATGTTGAATTAGATGGACGTGACATGAATCAACTGTTGGGGCTAACAATTTAGTTGGTGTGTTGTGTTGGATGCCTTGGATTTTGCCAATCTATTGTGCACAGTCTTCCTATATACCTCTTTGTTTAATGAAGTTCATTTCGTTTCGTCAAAAAATTAGTGGAAGAATAGGTTGCACGCTGTGATCTTTTGCACTTTTTCTTTTAGACGGAAAAGTGCTGGGGTTGATTCGGTTTAGCCAGAGGTTCTGTTTGGTTCAACCGGACTTGTTAAGCAGAATTACACATATAGGCCTCTTTAAGCCTAACACACTTCTAGGGCTTTGCATTATTAGGAGTGGACATTATTATCCAGCCCTACCGAGATTTCAATGGTGGGTGATATCATCCTACTGTTTTATGTGAAACCACTTGAGCTTTGGATATACTTCAATTTGGGGTCATGGCCCGTTTTTCAACCGTCAGGTAGTGTATGCCATGGGTCCAGCGAGGCCCCATTTTTAGTACCATGAAATCTATAGGCTCCATATGAAGAACGCCCCTCTCAAAAATCACGGTGGTCCGCTCACTGGCTGGGCCACACTTGCATGTTGAGACAAACCTTTGTTGTCCATTGATTCTGACGGTGTGGCCCACCTGATGATCTGACATGCCTGATTATCGTGCTAGATGATCTTTATGGTGGAACCTACCATTTTTGTTGTACTGTTGTTTCACAGGAGTGGCACGTTGGTAGGAAAGAGTATGGTACGACAAGTTACGGTACTTAGCCTGTAGGTGATGAGTTCCAATGAGGCTTTGGATGTTTGGGCATGTTTGGATTCACATATAGTACTTACGGGGAAGTAAAACTGTCCCATCATGGTATTAGTGGTCATGCAGCGTTAATGCATCTGCAATTTGAAAAGTAATCACAATGTTTGGATAAGAGTGCACTTGTAATTAAAAAAAACTATAGTTTCCGAAATCAGTGTTTGGAAATGAAGTGTTCATCAATTGTACTGCTTTCCAAGCATGAAATAGGTATGAAATTAACGTTGACACGCCCGTGAAAAGGAAATTGTATATAGACATCCGTAGCATGATTCTTGTAAAAAAAAAAAAAAAAAAAAAAAAAAAAAAAACAAAACAAAACAACATCTATATTTCAAAAAGAGAAAAATAATATCATCGGAAGTAACAGACAATACTACATCTGCCAGGAACTCGACACAGATGATGAATGAAAAAAATACAAAGACGCTATACAAAAACAGTGGATATAGTTTGACGTCAAAAAATGTTTGCAAACAATATTGACATAACCCAGCAAATATGGTTTAAGATATGATAGAATAAACGATCCAGGCAACTGCTATATATATCAGTAACACCCCAATCACAACTTTAAAGAGCGCATTCATCATCCCAAAATGATCATGTTCTCCTCTCAAGTCTATGTGCGATTCGCATGGAGATTGCATCCCAACAAATCCTCTTGTGAACCATGAGGAGGAGAAGCGTCAATCTGAAATCTCCTGGTGAGCCCATCATAATTTTGGCATGTGGTGGGTCTTTCATGAATCTAGCATGTGGTCTGCAGACAGGTAAAAACAAAATATTCAACAAGATTATGAGGGAGATGGTATACAAATCGCATCTCAACCATGGCCGTTATTTCACCCACACATGCATATCCAAATGGTATGTACGTTTGAGTGTTTGGGGAGTAAACAGAGAGATGGAGAAATACAAACTGTTGATAACATCGTACTACATCAAACGGAAAATCTCTCCCATAGATTAAAGGAAGTAGGTTGTATATTACCTGTATTCACCAAATCACCCACCTGTAACGTTTGGAGGGAAGAAGGAGAGAGGAACGACAGCAGTAAGGATGGCCAACGAATCATATCCAATATGTTCAACTCCGAGGCAATGGTGGAGGTCTTTGGAGAGGTGCATGACAAGACGATTGAGGGGAGGAGGGTGAGAGATGCTCGAGAAAACGAGATAGATGAGAAGAGAGAGTAGATGCTACACGATGGTCCGCTGAACCACTCGCTAAAAGAATTTTTATTTTTATTTAAAAAAACTGTCGTCTGCTATGGCGGTGCAGTGCAATGAAAGCATTGCACTTACGCTTGCATTGTAGCAGTGATTTACGAGACGTGTGGTTTCTAGAAAGTGGGATGGCGATGTACTCGGGTCGCCAATGTACCACATGGCGACGTTTGGATAGAGTCGAATTGAATGATGTATTTTATTAAAATATACGGTACATTACATTATGGGCCTGGCATCCAAACACGCCCTTACTGGAGTTTCCAATTCCACAGCCCGCTAGAGTGGATTGGGTTTGGGCTGGGCTGTAATGGTGGCACCATTCGCAGCCCAAAATATTGGATCCCACCTAGCCGAAAATTTGTTAAAAAAACTGACTTCCTATTCGAAAGTTCATAATTCATCCGTTGATCAATTGGCCACACATACAAAATAAATATACATTTTAGAGGAATAAAACCTTCTAACATGGATTGGGTGGTGAGGATCTCACCACCCACATGGGTGGTGAGAAGAACTGGGGAGATTTGGCTCAAGGGCTGTATGCTGTCAAAGATGGGCCTAGTATATTCTTGGCGTAAAAATATCTTTAAAAGGCCCAGGCCCATATCCGACAACCCACGGTGCCCCGATCAAATTTGTCCACGTCTCCTTGCCAACCGCTCCTGACCACCCACAAATTGATTGGGCATGCCACGCCCAAAGCCCAGTCAAGCCCGGCTCATTGCCACCCTCAGACAATCCTAACCTTTGTGGGAAAAGATAGACCGTTAATGATAGCTACAATACAACCACTGTCAGGATTCAAGTTTTTAAAAAGGACGAAATTGGGCGGCCAGGATCGATTTTCAGGGCACGGTTCATGCCAAACGGGTCTGAACAGACCAATCAGCCCGATTAGTCAAACACGGGTCCACTTGATCGAAATAAAATCTTATCAGCCATAGGAAATAAATAGAGCCCTCTAGGTGGTGGTTAGGATCATTGGACCACTATTTTCAACGGTGGCTAATGACTCATGAACAGTGGGTCCCACACATTCCAATCATGATACCATGTAGGAAGAAAATGATGCCTGCGAACTAGAAATTCAACTAATTAAAAAAGAATTCATCTACAGGAGGAGAAAGAAACCCATAGAAAGGCCAAAAAAAAAAAAAAGAATGTTTCCGAAAAGTCCACTCTCCATCACAGATTTACATAAATACCCCTCTGCGGAAAATAGAAAGAGACCCGACCCGATTCCAACGTAAGAAAGAAAGAAAAAGATTTCGACCGTCCATCAGCTTCACTTGTCATCCGATGGCAAAGAGATCTGCAGGTCCTGATCTGATGGGCTCAGATGGATCCTCCTCTGAAACCCCAGTCGACACAGGATCCCTCCACCGTCCGATCTGTTCCTCACTCCATTCAACTCCTTGAGAACCTTCTTCGAATCTGATCCGTCCGATCCTCTCCAGGAACATTCCGAAGATCTTTCGTTCTTACAAGGCGCTGACGCGCCTTGCCGATTCCGGCGGTCCCTGGGATTCTGGCCCATCAGATCGTGGAATCCGATCGCCGCGATCCCGCCCATCAGCGCGTGGAAGGATGGCGGGAGCAACGTCGCGCCGAGGTTGATGATGCCGTGGAAGCTGCCGGAGGGGCGGCGGATCTGGAGGGCAGAGAAGGATGGGGTAGCGATGGAAGGGCAGAGGCGGAGGCCGCCGACGAGGCAACGGACGGTGCCAATGAGGGTATCGAGGATGCGACCAACGGCGTAGATCTCGAGACAGACGGCCGAGGACGAGGAGGGGTCGAGGAAAGAGGCGGGGACCCGGAAAATGAACTTGTCGTTCCAGGTCGGGTTCTCGGCGCCAACTAGGTCGACGCGGGTGCGGAGCTTGGTGGTGGGGTCCACCCAGGCGACGGCGTAGGTCTGCATCCTGTGCATGTGAAGGGGGAACGCCGGCTTCTTCAGGGACTGCGCGGAGATCAAGTTGATCTCCAGTAGATGGAAATCCATCTCTTCTTCTTCTTCTTCTCCTCTTCCTTGAGATCGGATTGGACGGCTGAGATCGGTTGATACGAGAACGGAAAGGAATTCAAGAAGGGGAGAGAGAGAGAGAGAGAGAGAGAGAGAGAGAGAGAGACCGCAAGAGGGGAAGAAGCGAGGGAGTATGGGATTTTAACACTAATTTATAATGGGTATGCCACACGGCCCACACGTACGGACGCGGATTTCCTGCGAAAGCCTTTCGCAGGAAGTTCCTGCACAAGAATGCTGTGTGGGGCCCACCACCATGTTTTCGAGAAATGTACTCCGTCCATCCGTTTGGTGAGCTCATTTTAGGAAAATCGTCCAAAAACGAGGTGGATCCAAAACTAAAGTGGGCCACACGAGAGGTAAAATTGGGGAAAGAAATGCCTACCGTTGAAACCTTCCTGGGCTCCACCTTGATGTTTATATGTCATCCAAACCGGTTATAAGGTTATCAACACAGGGATTAAGTGAAAATACAAAAAAATTAGCCTGAAATAAAGCTTTTATGGTGAGAAGAATCTTTCAACGGTTCTAACTGAATTCCTACTGTTTTCTCTCGTGTGGCCCACTTGAGTATTGGATCTACCTCGTTTTTTGTAGTATGTCCTAAAATTATCGTGCAAAACGGATGAACGGAATACATTTCCCAAAAACATGGTGGTGGCCCCCCACAGCATTCTTGCACAGGAACTTCCTGCGAAAGGCTTCAGCAGGAAATCCGCCGTCCCACACGTACATGCACCCGGACCGGACGCGGATTTACTGCGAAAGGCTTTCGCAGGAGTTCCTGCGCGGTAAACCTAGGTGGGTCCACCGTGATGTTTTTAAGAAATCTACTCTTTGTTTAGGACATGTGACATTCGGATGGGACGCGGATTGCGTCCTACCTCCGCCTGGACGGTAATCCGTCCGGCAGGGCTCTGTGGGGCCCACCGTGTTGTAAGTGTTTTATCCATGCCGTTAAATACTTTTTTTTTCGATAAATTTATTATATGAAAAAAATATTGAGACAGGTTCCAGGCTTAAGTGGACCACACCAAAGTAAGTTGCACAGATGATGGCACCCACCGTTGAAATCTTTCTCAGTGCTAACGTGATTTTTTTGTTTTCCAATAATTTTAATATATGAAACATAAAATGAGGCAAGTCCAGGCTTAAGTGGACCACACCAAAGTAAGCTACACTGATAATGACACCCATGGAAATCTTTCTAAGGGCCAACGTGATGTTTTTTTTACCATACAACCTATTCATAAGGTAATGTAGACGTGAATGAAGTGAAAATACAAATTTCGGCTTGATCCAAAACTTCTCCAGCTCTGGAGAAGTTTTTAATGGTGGACGTTCAATCCCCACTTTGTGGTCCACTTAAGCCTTGAACTTGCCTCATTTGTTTGGCTCATATATTAAAATTATTGGAAAAAAGTATTTAACGATGTGAATAAAACACTCACAACACAATGGGCCCCACAGAGCCCTGCCTGGATGGATTACCGTCCCGGCGGGGGTAGGACGCTTGATAGAAAATAATAACGATTGAATGTCCGACCGTTGATACAATGCATGAATGACGAGCTCTATAGAGTCTGGTTACTCAGTACGTAATCCGCTTCCCCATTGTAAGCATTTCCGCCCAAGGGCAATCTGCATCCTACGTAGACTGCATGGTGACCAGAGCACCACTTAGTAGCGTGGTGTCAGGACTCCGTGGGGTTCACTATGATGTATGTGTTTTATCCACGCCACCAATCCATTTCTCCAGTTATTTTACGGCATGAGCCCAAATTGAAGGGAGTATATCTCTTTGGTCAGTCGCTCGATCAGACCTTCCGTGGCATTTTCTCAAATATATAGATTGCATATTTAGTCTCCCATACTTTTTGAAAACAAATCAATAAAAATACTAGGCATTTCATCAAACACTTAGCAAGCAATATCAAAATCAAGATAAGGGCATTCTTTTGATGTAAAGGATTTTTTTTTGTTAAGATTTGTTTCTTCAATATTCTTTTAAATATCCATTTCAATAATACCATGATACAAGTGCAGTCCAAGAAATAACATTTTGTTGAATCATTTTATCAAACACTCACCATGCAACATTAATTTCAATATGACCAAGTCACTAAGCCAATTCGCTGCAAGTTGGAATACGAATTGATTCAAGTTGAGGGGTTTTTTTTTTTTTTTTTTACACACGCACACACCCCACACACTCACACGGGTGGAATTTCACCACCTATGGGTACCCGAACCCTTGACCGGGAGTTGAAACTCCTGAGAGTCTACCACCCGGGAGTTGAGGTTGGGCAAGCTTGAACCAACCCAACTCAATCCCAATCCAATTTCAAGTCGAAGAGAGTTGAGCAAGTTAACCCAACTAACTCAACTCATGTACAACCCTACATCCAATCTGTTCATAAAGTCACATGTGCCTAAAAAATTAAAAACACTAATATTAACTTTATCCAAAACTTACATAGTTTTCAAGAAAATTTCAACAACGAGTGTTTAATACCCATGTTTCCTGTGGTGTAGTCCATTTAAGCTTTAGATATGCTTCAATTTTAGGCTCATTTACTTAAATGAATTAGAAAAATAAATGTACTTTTTGTATAAAACATATACACCACGGTGGGCCCACATAGCATTCGCACCACGCACTTGGTGGTGCTCGTCCTACACGGAGACTTTACAAGCTCAATACTCCATTGGCCCGGGGTGATATGTACCTATCGGTTTTGCCAAATCATCTTAGGATATGAGTTTTAAATTAAGATAGATACAGGACTCAAAGGTCTCAAGTGGATCACACCAGAAGAGTGGGTGGGATCAAAACTTCAACCATTGAAAGATTCGAGCCTACTGCGATCTTTATTTTCCATCTTACCCGTTAAGGAGGTGTTTCCCAACAGATATGGAGAAAATGTCAACCTGATCCAAAACTTATGGGAGATCGAATGAGATTTCAACGGTGGATGTTCAATCCTCACTGCCCCTCGTGGTGTGGCTGAGTTAAAGTTTCGGATCTGCCTCCCAAATGGGCGCGGCTTCAATGGATCCCCGGATCCACGGGTGTAGGTGGGACTGCTGACTGTGGGAGCCACCATGATGTATGTGATTACATCCATGTCGTTCATTGGTATTGAAAGCTCATTTTACAGCATGATCCAAAAAATAAAGCAGATCCAAATCTTAGATGGACCGTTGTACAGGAAACCGTGGTACTTGACCATTGAAAACTTCTTCTGGGCCATAAAAGCTCTGGATCAAGATGATATTTGTGTGGTCTCTTCGTATAGGTCTTTGTGACCTTATCAACAGGTTAGATGGGAAATAAACATTTCGGTAGAATTTATGAAGTTTTTAGTGGTGGGGATTCAATGCGGATGAAAAAACCTTTGCCCCACGGTGGCTAAATACCTATAGCTACGGTTTTAATTCGTAGCTATATTTCGTATTACTATTTCACAAGAGAATGGTTTTCTTTGGGAAAGTAAAGTTTTTTTTTTTTTGCTTTTTTTTTTTTTGTTAGCTTGTTAGTACACAACGCGTCAGTTCCCACTTCACTGTTAGCCACCCCCACTTTTGGAATCGATACCATGACGTTGGTGTTGAAAGGAGGTATCTTTCTCTCGGTCTACCACCTGAGCTATGGATCTGGGAAAAGTAAACTTTGGGGGTGTTTTGAAAAGACTCTAGATAAAAGGTGGTGTTACAGTGGTCAATTTCTCATGGACAAATGCTTGGCTTTCTATGTATATGGTCCAAAAATGAAGACATCCAAAACTCAAGTGGGCCACAAGAAAGGAAAAGGTGGGGAAAGAAAAGTTTACCGTTCAAATTTTTTTGAGGGTCCATGTCGGTGTTTAACATCCAAACCGTTCATAAGGTCATTCCCCATTAGTTGAACTGAAAACACGAAGAACTTAACATGATACAAAACTTCGGTGGCCCTAAGAATGTTTCAACAGCAGTCACTTAATTTCCTCTTTTTCCTCCCGTGTAGCCCATTTAAGTTTTGGATCCTCTTCATTTTTTGTTCCCTGTTCTAAAATGAGCTTTCAAAAGGGACTGACGGCATGGATTTCTCACAAACATCATGGTGAGCCCAAGTAGCTTGAATTTCCTTTGGGTGAAAATCGGCATCCCACATCATGGGTGCTACCCCTGCCCATCCCTAGCTAGTAACGGTAACGGTCTCCACGGGCCACTGTGATGTAGGGCTTTTATACATACGGTCCATCCATTTTACACATGGTTTTATAGCACGAGCTCAAAAATGAGGCAGACTAAGGCTCTAGGGACCACACACTAGGAAGCAGAGGTGATAATGATACCAACCATTGAAATATTTGTAGGCCCCACGGTGATGATTAATTGCCACCTAACCTGTTCATACGACCGCGTAGGCCTGGATGAAGGAAATACACAATTACACAAATATCAGCTTGATCCAAAACTTCCATAGCCCCCAAAAAGCTTTAAACGAGAGATGTTTAATCTTCACTTTGTAGTCCACTTGAACCTTTGGTATGTTCATTAATGGGCTTGTACCATAAAATGACATGGTAAAATCAATGGAGGTGTGGATAAAAGTCATACATCACGGTGGCACCTCAAAGCCCCTGTTTGCTACTGGCTAGGGATGGGCAGGATAGTACCTAATCCACGTTTGACTCAAACACCATGGTAAGTACTAAGTAGGGCTGTCAATGGGCTGGGTTGGCCCGTGGGTTTCTGGGCCTGGCCTGACTTACGCAAGCTTGGGTTAGAGTATAAGGTGTATGGGCCAGGTTCAGGCTTAAAGCTAAAGCCAATTTTTTAATCGAGCTGAGCTTCGGAATAGTTGTGCAAAGCCCATGAGTACCGACCCATAGCAATTTCAAAAAGTTTAAGATTTAAGGCTCATTTAGCATTTTTACTCTAATCTAAAAGTTTATTGATTTATTTATAAAAAAATAAGTTTTTACACTTTTGGGGGAGGCTGATTAATTTATGAAAAAGTGATTATTTGAATTAAATGGGTAGATTTTCTTTTTACTAATTTTTAAATAAGTTTACCCTTAAAACTTTTTTAGTAATTCTTATATTACCCTCTTTTCTTCTATTTACAATCTTCCCGAAGTAAGCCCACGTGATGAATGACTCGTTTTGAAGGTGGGGCACACATGATGAATGGTCAACATCAAAGGTGAGCCCACGGCTGGGTCACATCAACCTACCCTTAAACTTTCCTTCAAACATAAACTTCTTTCACTCTTTAAAACTCCCTGTAGTACTTCCATTTCCCATGCCTCCTTTAATGCTTCTCTCCTTAAACTGGAAACCGATTGCGTGGTGCGTACCATGGTGTTTACATGTCACCAAGTTCTGTGGGGACCACCATTACGTATGTGTTATATCCACACGGACCATATATTTTGAAAGGTCATTTTATGTCACTAACCAAAAAATGAGATAAATCCAAAGCTCAAGTGGACCACACCATAGACAGTAGTGGGGACAAGATTGCTACCATTGAAGCCTTTCTATGGCCCATCATGACGTTTATTTTCTATCCAACCTGTTCATAACGTCACCAATACTTGGATGAAGGAAAATTTTTTTATCAGATTGATCCAAAACTTCTAAGGGAAAACTTCTATACCCTTAGAAGTTTTCAATGGTAGACATTCAATGCCCAATGCTTTCTTTGGTGTGGTTCACTTGAGCTTTCTATACATTTCATTTTTTTAATTTATTTATAAAGTCCTAAAATAATTTTGCCAAATGGATGGATGATTCGGAAATGATACATACATCATGATGGGACTTACAAAACTTAGTAATATCTATGCACCGAGTGGTAGACTCTTAGGAGTTTCAACTCCCGGTCAAAGGTTCGAGTGCCATAGGCGGTGAAATTCCACTGGCGTGAGTGTGTGGGGTGTGTGTGCGTGTGTAAAAAAAAAAAAAAAAAAACTTAAAAAAAAAACACACCAATGAGGTCAGTGCGTCCGCGGCACACCAAGCTATCCCCTTGCATTTAACTCACGCACCACTCACCTGAGTAGTGAGTGTTACTCTTACCATGCGGGGCCCACCTCGATGAATCTTTTGTATATCCATGGCATCCACTCGTTTTCTCATATCATTTTAGGCCGTATATCTAAATCTCAGGTGGACCACACTACTGAAAATAGTGAAAATAACTATTAAAGATTTTTGTGGGCCACAAAAGTTTTGGATCAACCTTATCTTTATATTTTTCCCTTCATCCAGGTCTGGTTGTCCTTATCAAAAAGTTGGATGGAAAGGAAAATTTATGGTGAGCATTACTATGTGCCCTATAAATTTTTTAACGGTGGGCATTCACTAACCACTGTTTCCTTTGTTGACTTAATTTTTGGGAACAATTCCTAAATTGTGCTGAAAAAATGGATAATGGATAGACAATGTGGATATACAACACATCATTAAGGTGGGCCCCATGATTAGGGTAACACCTTAAAGGGTCGTTTGGCACCGTGGAGTGGAGGGGGTTTCAAATCCCTTGGTTATTTGGCAGCATAATGTAGCTGGGGGTTTTCAATCCCCTCTTTGAGGGGTTTGTATAATCTACAGTGAGAGCTTGGATTACACTTAAAATTATTTCAGTAGTTTCTTTTTTAAAAAATAATAATAATTTTTTATTAACACACGAACGAACACACACACACGCACCCACACACTCATGCTGGTGGAATTTCACCACCTATGGATACTCATAACCCTTGATGGGTGTTGAAACTCTTGAAAGTCTACCACCCGATCAAGAGTAAGGATCCAAATAATTTCAATAGTTAAAGGTGTAACATGTGCGTCAATATACACTCATTCTATTAGGCACATGGCCCACTAATGATAATCAGCACCGTCCAAACATTGATCAGCACTGTCCAAAATTGTCCATATAAATCAATGATTAAAAATTGTTGATTAGTCACTCAAACATGATCTTGTGCTTGTGGCCCATCCGAGACTTAGAATTTCATCATTTTCAGGCAAAGCATATATTTCAGCAGGCTTATCACAACCATTGTATCAAAAATGACATATCTCACTAATTAGAGATATTAAAGTTGATTTAGCAATTAAATTCAAACCCCTATAAATATACCATGTATAGGTACTTTTGGATTAAAGTTATTCACATGAGTGCCAAACACACTGGGGGTTTGAATTGCAAACCCAGGGGGTTCCAAATCCACGCTCCCAAACAAACATTATAAGTGTTACCCACTAAGGTGTCACCCCATTAACACCTAATATGCTCCCTTCCTCCTTTAATGCCTCTCTCGGAAATGGTGTGCCACACCCATACACCACCGACCTTGGTAGTGTGTTGACGCCACCAAGTTCTATTCCCCACCATGATGTATGTATAATATATATGCTATATCCACACCATCCATCCTTTTTATGAGAGCATTTTGGGGGATGGGCTAAAAATTAAGGCAGATTCGAAGCTCAAGTGGACCAAACCATCGAGAGTAGTAGGGATTGAATGTCTACCAATGAAAACTTCTTAGGGCCATAGAATGTTTGGATCAATCTGATATCTTCATCCAAGTCTATGTTACCTCATGAACAGGTTGGACGACAAATAATCATCTAGGAAGGTTTCAACTGTGGGAATTATTGTCTCCACTGTTTTCGGTGGTGTGGTCAGCTTGAGATTTGGATCTATCTCATTTTTAGCATCATGACCTAAAATGATGTAGCCTAATGGATGGATGGTGCAGATATAACACATATATCATGGTGGGGGCACAAAACTTGGTGACGTCAACACCACTGAGGTTGGTGGTGTGTGTAACACCACGCAATCCGCTTCCCCCTCGCTCATGCGAGGATCCAGAAGCATACTCACCATCCTCCATCCGCATGTGTGCCTACTTATTAAGAAAAAGAAAAACCCTAAATTTAAAAGTATAAAATTGCATTTTTATTGAAAACAATGAGAATCTTTATTAAATTTCCTAAATGTTCTGTGAATTTTTGTTTGGTTCATGTTTAAGTGCTCGGTTTGATTCGATGCAAAAACGAGACAAAGAGGAAGAAGAAGCGCTGATGGTGTTGGAAATGAAGTTTCATATACTAGTCGGCAGGTATGTAAGTATCACAATGGAAACTTTTAATTCACTCTTTTCGGTTGAAAGTCAGAGTATTTTTACCACTTCAGTCTCTGGCTCGGGCCCGACCATGTAACAACAATTTTGGCTGAGTGGTTGAGCTATTTTGGCTCATGATGGGTCTGGGCCGAGTTTGAGCTGAAGTGAAAAAATTCAGTCCTGGCTTGGACAGAGCCTGGTTCGGCCTAACCCTACCTAATGGTAGGCCCCCGCACGTGTGTGTCTATATATATATATATATATATATATATATATATATATATATATATATATATATATATATATATATATATATATATATATATATGGGAAATGGTTCTATGCGGTTGAGCTCATGAGAACTTCCCATGAGGTCGAGCTGCGTAAGCCCCACTGTAATGCGTGTCGAACATCAATACTGTACATTTGATGGGTCCCTTTAAATTATGGGATATCCTAAAAATCAGCTGCATACGGAACTTGGGTGGACCATAACATTTAAAATCATGTGAAGACATTCCTAAAATATATATATATATAAACACCTGATAGGGCCCACCTAAAATTTGGATGCATCGGAAACTTGGTCTGACCTTTCATCCAATTGGGACACATATAATGGATGGGCTGAATTTGTGAACCACACCTCAGCGGGCCCAAAAAATGATTATAAATATTTTAATGGGAGGATAACCTATCAACTTTTGTACGTGGTGTTGTTTTTAAGCCCAGGCCCACCATGAAATGGTGCATCTGACTGATGAGGTAGATTTTTGACATGCATCATGGTGGCGCCCACACAACTCGACTTCATGTGACGTTCCATGAGCTGGACCGCATAGAACCATTTCATATATATATATATATATATATATATATATATATATATATATATATATATATATATATATATATATATATAAGGGATGCTGATCTGCGCACGTGCATACCTTTGCAAACGTGTCAGGCATCTAATCTGAACGGTCCATGTGATGCGGAATCTCATGAAACCCTTAGGACCAAATTTCGCCTTGACCTAAAAACTCTGGTCAACCATACTAAAGAGAGATGCAAATCAAGAGAGGAAACTATTTCCTTTTTTCTTAGCCCACCAAAATTTTGGATCAAAGTAAAAGTTGGGCCATATAGGTTTCATGGGGTGCTGCATCACGTGGATTATGATGAGTTCTCAAAAAGTTTGCACGAGTTGAGTGCGGGCACTCTTTTGGAAAAGGAAATTATTTCCTTCGTAAAAAGTAAATTTTGCATACTTGGCATACAATTAAGTTAAACTAAACTTTACAAATTAGTTTAGTGGTTTATATGTATCATGAATCCAAATTAGTTTAGTGGTTTATATGTATCATGAATCCATTATTCTTATTTGATTATTTAAATCATTCTTTAAAGGGAGGATTGGATGGTTATTTACTTTATATAAGCTACTGTGAATGCCTTCCCGTGCTGGTACACGTAGGGAAATGATGATTGGGTGGCATCGAAATGAGCCTTATTGGACAGTTAAAAATTCAAATATCTAATGGCCTTCTTCCACAAACAAGATTCAGGGGTTAGGATTGTTCAACCAATTGTAACTGTGACTTTAAGAAAGTAGGATAGTTTAGTCGGTTGAACATGTACTACACGTGTGTCGGTGAATGGTTTCAAGCGTTCAGAGTATCACATTCCACCAAAGATTTCCTTTCAAACCGAAATGATTAGAAAACGTGTGGGACGATTGATGCGCAACAATCCAGAAATTGTACACGTGGCATGGAAACTGACTAAACCTTGGAGCCCGCCCACTTTCTAAGTCACAGTTCTAACATAGAAGTTGTTTGAAGGATCGGAACCTTTAATTCGTGGACACTTGTTAGATGAAATAAAATTATTGATATTTTTCATTTTAACCGTTCAATAAATGTCCTCCAATCCTGCATAAGCTTAATTTTTAGTTCATAACATAAGGGGAGGTTTGCAATTTCTAAGTGCCTGCGTATCATCGCTATGCCAATGACAGAGTATCAAGGTTTTTCTCTAAAAAAAACGCCAGTTTTTTTTTTTTTTTTTTTTTTTTTTTTTTTAAACCTTTGCTAAAAAAAGATTTAAACCCTCCGATCATTTTCTTTTACAGAGTTGGTCCACCTGATGTGTGGACCAGCCTAAACGTGTAAAAGTGCACGTGGAGTCGCAAAGCCATATTTTGTCAGCTAAAATGGAGAGCGACTTGGCTGCGACCCTACCGTAGGGCCCACCTCAATGTATGAAATATATATCCACTCTGTTCATCTGTTTTTCCAGATTATTATATGCCATTCTTTCAAAAAAAAAAAATGAAGCAGGTAAAAATTTCAGATGGTCCACACCATAGGAAACAGTAGAGGTTGACCATTAAAAATTTTAAAGGGTCCACGGTAATGTTTTTTGACCATCCAAACTGTTGATAAGGTTACAAGGACCTGGATTAAAATTTTTTTTTAAAAAAAACAAATATAATCTTGATCCAAAAGTTTTTTGACCCATAAAATGTTTTTAATGGCCAGTAACCACTGTTTCTTGTGATGAGGTCCACCTGAAATTTTTATCTACCTCATTTTTAGGAACAAGCCATAAAATAATCTGAAAAAACAGATGGACGGTGTGGATATACATTACATACATCGATCTGGGCCCTACTGATAGGGTTGCACCCACATCGCTGGCTCACGGGTCGTAGCCAAGTCGCGCTCCTTAAAATGACCATAACGACCTTCTGGGCTGGAGAAATTATCACACGCATCGACGGCACGTTCATGCCTACAGGCGACGGTACCCCAGCTTCTGGTACAGTATCGTGTACCTCGCCAACATTTCACTTTTGCAGGACATCAGTACCATGGGAATCGTAGGTTCCAATGTGAAGATTACAAATATAAAAAAGAAGGCTGATCCACTCACTAGGTGGGCCACACGTATAAACTTAGCCAAACCATCGGTTGTACATTTATTCCAGTGGAATAGCCTACCTGATGAGCGTAACGGCATCCTTTTTAGGTAGAATTATCTTGATAGTGGGACCCACCATTTTCACGGTAATGATATACTGCACAAGTGTCATGTTGGCCGTAAACATGTTACGGTTCCACAAGTTTGGCACGTGCCGAATCATGATATTCAGTTGGTGCCAAAAGCAGGCCGATACGCTCACTGGATGGACCCAATATTCATATCAATCCACCGCCAATGACTCAATTGTAGTGCCTTGGCCCATCCAATGAGTGGATCTCCGTGATTTCCATTCCAGCTGATCTTCTTTTCCACGGCTCTGATATCTAACACGTGTTATAAGTTGGAGACAGAAATATATATATAATTTCACATGCAACCCTTTCTAAAAATTTTATATATATATATATATATATATATATATATATATATATATATATATATATATATATATATACAATATTATATAAACTGACCATCTCCAAATGGCAGCTTAGATATCACACATAGTGACTGAGGAATTTATACCCCACCTGCATTTGCATGTGATAGTACTATGGTTTATGTCCTTTTACTCAAAAGCTTGTACATTTTAAAATAAACCACTCAATCATTCAATCAAGGGGCCACTTTGAAGATGACGTGCCCTCAGAGGTCAGTGGATTTTAGACCGTTGGGCCGACTATGATGTATTTATTTTATATCCATGCCGTCTATCTGTTTTTCTGGTTCATTTTAAGGTATGAGTTCAAAAATGAAACAGATCTAAATCTTAGGATGACCACAACATAGGATACTGTTGTGATTAAACACCCACCATTAAAAACTTCCTAAGGCCCACCACAATGTTTATTTGATCAAGTGGGTTGACTCATGACTCGGCCCAGTCAAAGTGAGTTACCTCCTATGATTGGATCTGGGTCCAACTGAGTCCCAGTTGACTCTGACAAGTCACAGGAGATTCCAGTTCTTAAAACCTGGACCATCCAAAGTGGAGCTCATGATTTGAAAGGCTTCATTTGTTACATATATGCCATGTGGTACAACTTTTTGAGTGTATCAAAAATCTTCCTCTGACCACTTTCATCACTTAATTGTTTACTATTTATAAGGAAATTTGGCGAGATTATGCTAATATGAGCCGTCCACGCTAAAATTAATTAAGTATAATAACACATTAGTGGGCCCCTCTGTCATTTTTTATTCCAAGTAGGACAAGTGGCCTTTATTCTTTAAGGGACAAGTGGTAGACTCTCAGGAGTTTCAACACCAGTCAAGTGTTCGAGTACCCATTGGTGGTGAAATTCTACTAGCGTGAGTGTGTGGGGTGTGTGTGCGTGTGTAAAATAAAAAAATAAAGGGGCAGTCAACAGGTACTCGAAATACCCTATTCGATTTAAAGCGGGTTTGATCCATTTTCATATCCGCTTAAAAATTGGGTTGGGTTTTGGTACACTTGTCTTGGGGTCTGAGTTTTTTGCTTGGATAAAAATCCAAGCCTGAATGAGTTGATTCCATGATGGGTCCACTGATTCGAAAGGTTTAGATTGAATGCATGTATGCCATGTGTATACAAAATGATCCACCCATGAGCCAATGATCATTACGGTAGCTCGTATTAGGATCACGACGAAGGGATGTACGTGATGAGGTTGAGCATTATCTTCCTCAAGGATAACTACTCCAAATCCAAGGAGCTTCTTTGGACTCCTCAAAGATACTTCTCGAATCTACTAGAAAAAGAAAAAGAAAAAGAAAAAGAAAATTAAATTCTAAAAAAGTTGTAATTTGATTGATTGATGAAAGAAATGAGTCTACAACCTTTAAATAGGGATACCAAGCCTTGCAAGAAATCTCGAAATTAAACTACAATTAAAACTTCCTAATTATTCTAAGCACTTTTCATGTTGGACACAATTCCCAAAGCCCAACAGATGAAGAGTAATAATTGAATTAAAATTTACTAAAAATAGTAAAAATGAAAATAAACATGGAATTTGACCGTCGATATGATGGAATCTCGCAAATTCGGCATGGGCAACCCGATATAACCAGGTTAGTCGGCTAAAGTAGCTTGTCCTACCCCAAAATCATCAATGGTATGTCGAGTAATTCATTCAGATTTGCAAGATATGCCTGTTTTAAGGTTTTAAATGTCTTAATGACTTTCGCCTCCGATCGGGTCTTCTCTCACTACAACAAAAACTGGATTAGCCGACGATTTATGTGGCTAATTTATCAGCGCTAATTAAACTGGGCGTCGATTAACAATCGGGTATAAATACCATACCTAAAGCCCTAGCCCTATTTTTCTCCCCTCTCCCGACTCTCTCCCTCTCACCGCCCCCGAGTCTCTCTCTCTCTCTCTCTCTCTCTCTCTCTCTCTCTCTCTCTCTCTCTCTCTCCCTCTAGGGTTTGATCACGGGACCGCTCTCTGCTAGGGTTTGATCATTGGAATTCCTCTCTCTCTCTCTCTCTCTCTCTCTCTCTCTCTCTCTCTCTCTCTCTCTCTCTCTCTCTGAAGTTTTCATCACAAGAGCAAATCTCTGCTGGGTAGATGAAGGCGACAATCTTGAAAACGATCCCTTCGGTCGCAATTTCTTCCCGCTTCTTCTAACCTTAGCTGTCGAGGGGCTTTCGCTTCAGGCAACCATGGATTCCGATTCCATTGATAATATGCTCAGATCTAGTGTACTTCCTCTCCTCTCCATCCTTTCATCCTCCTCTTGATAATGCTCGATTTCTCATATTGAAATTTAAGCCTCTTATCTTGGATTTCAAGGATTCTTCATTTATCTTTTCTCATTTCCTACTGATTATAGAATTCGGTGGTTTTCAAATTCACAGAGCCAATTGCTTTGTACTGGCTTTCTAGTTTGTAAAACAGCCAGCAGGAGTTTTATTTTATTGTGGGACTCATTATCTATCTGTGTATCATAATAAATCCGCACTCTAATCATTTGAAGAAATGCTTCAACCGAGACCCTTTTTGTATGAAGCCATGCTATTTGTATGGTTGGGTGGGTGTTCACTCCCCAAGTATAGGGTTGTGATGTAGTAATAAACTCGGTAAGACTGAGGTCGAATCCACAGGGACTGAAACCTGTACGTAATCTGAAACTAACTAGGGCTAAAACTAGAATAAGATAAAATCTAAATCAGGTAAATTTGAGGAATAATGGTGAAATAATTAACTAAAATCTAAAGAATTCAGGGAAAAAACACTAGGGATTCAGAGGATCCACTTGTAAAGATCAGGGAGATCTACTGTCGATTCATGAACTCAACTGGACTTCGAGTCCCATCTTCATCCAGTTGGAAGATATGTCGCTAAAACTCGATCTGCACTTCCTTTGATCTAGCCTTCGAAGAGAAGAAAGGTATGAGAATTAGAGTCACTTCCATCACAAAACCATGCCCTGAGACAAAGTAAACAATAGAGCTAAACCAATCCACAACCAATCAGGAGATATATGGCTATTGGGAAAGTATCTGTCATCCAGCCATGTCCAAGGGGCAATGGTGAACAACATGTCTTCCTACTGCATAATCACAATAAGAGAATAGACATACTCAAAGCCATCGCAGATATATTGTAATTTAAGTCACAACACATCATTAAAAACTGAAAGCATTCCATAAAATCAACTAGCATCAAAATCAGTTCAAACACGAATCAAAGTAGTAGAGGTCCTCCCATCACACCACAAGCTTCACCTCTTAGCCCTAGCTAAGAGGTTTAGCCCGACATGAATAGGCTAGCTCTCCAAAATCTCAAGCAAACCATGTAAACAAAGGGAAAAAACTATCTCTACCTGTCTCTCTCTTCTTCTCTCTCCTACGTTGGAAAACTTGTTGCCGATCGTTCCCCCTCTCTCTTTCTCTCCTTTTTCTTTTTCTTAATAGAGCAAGTAAAGCCTGGAGTCGATCGGTTGAATCTTCCGCGCAAGAGAGGCGGTGGAAACTTCTGCACAGCAGCGTGCGTATTTGGGAGTACGCAGCTACGATGGCAGCGTCCTAACTCCATTCTTCCTTACTTTCTTTCTAAAAGTAAAACGTCCCTTGGGACATTTTAATGTGTTATTCATGATGAACGACTTGGATCAGCCATCTGATCAACGCTCTGATTGTGCAATCGCCTCAAAAGTCAGTCAGTTTCCGGACGTTAAAACAGGAAACCAACTTTGTTTACGTTGTGGTGATGGTGTGGCCCACTTCGATGTTTTTTTCATCAATCCAAGACGTACATTAGATTCCTCTCGAAAAATCAAGCGGACATGGCCCATTTTGTATTTGTTTCAGTGTGGCCCACGTGATTTCCTGCTCTACCGTCCGTTCCTGTGTTGCAGGTTATCTTCTTATTTGCGTGTTCATGGTAGGATATGGACACCATGGTATCGGTCAAAATCCTCTCCTGATCACGTTGGTTGGTTCAAATCTCTCTTCTGGATGACGGTAGTGGCCCACTCATCATCACCGCAGCTTCTTATGCGAAGCAGAGCTTCTGCGGAAGTCCCTGACAGTTTTTATTTGTGTGTTAGCTCACCTATTAGAGCCAGGTAAACAATCCACTCCGTCCATTGATTTTAGAACGAAAAACCATCTGGATAGGATAGTTTTTGGAGTTAATTTGGTGTGGTCCAGACACTCTTTTACTCCACCGCTCATTTTGTGTTTAACGGCTCAAGACGTACCAACGCTTAAACTGGGCCAAACAGTCACCATGGTTGTGGTCGTACCCACTTCCCAGACACAGTGGACGGTTCGAATTTGTAAAATGTATGAGGGGTGGGCCCCACTATCAACAAACCGACGGACAGCGTCCTACGCTGTCCGTTTTCTTTTCTTTTTTTTTTTTCTTTGAAAGACGGCTCGGTCAACGACCGTTTGACCAGACCTTATAGTCTGGTGCAACTCGGGCGCACAAGCTCTCCATGTTCATGCAACGTACATGTGGAATCCTTCGTGATGTTTGTGAAAAATCTGTTCCGTCCATTCATCTTCTCACCTCATTTAAACCGTGGGGACCAAATCTGAAGCATATCCGGATAGCAGGTGAGCCCCACTTAAGGATTTAAGGGGATGATCTATTTGTTGAGCCACTTCTACAGAGATCCAATGGCTGATTTTTTACATGTACGTTTATTTTATTGTCCTCAGACCACATATGAAGTTTCGAATTGAACGAATGGTGGAAACCTTGTGATCTTGTATTCTGGCTGACTTTCAGGCCACTTGAGCTTCAGTTTCTCGATTTTCTTGGATATCTGGCGTATAAATCCGTTGATCTTGCTCCCTTGGGGTCTGTCCCTTGCCTTGGTGACTCATGAGCATTAAATCTATGCTTTTAGCATCTTTTTCAGTCCACACTTATAAATCCACCTTGCAACATAAATATGATTAAATCAGGCCGTTAAACAATATCATATTCGTAAAATCAGGTAATTAGTGGGGTCTGATATACAATATTTGACCCTTAACAATGGGCAACAAGCAAAACATAGATACTCTTATATATCAATATCATAACCCTTTGATCATTGACTCTTTTACATTTAGTCTCTCTCTCTCTCTCTCTCTCTCTCTCTATCTATATATATATATATATATATATTTATTTATTTATTCTTTTATTTTTTACTTTTTATTATTATTATTATTTTTAAGACACAGGGTGTCCCCACCTCTTTTCTGTTGAATCCATAAATTTGTTTAGATACTGGGAAAGAATTGAAAGGAATTCTATGGTGTAGGTACCTATTTGTAAAAAAATAAAAATCAAAGAAGTGACAGTTGGGAAGGAATCCATTTGCTTGGAATTTCCAATCGAACCAAGGATATTTTTTCAGCTTTCATGTAATCTTTCTTGTTTTTAACAAAATGATTAACAGATGACATTCTCTTCTATCTGCAACTCATATAGAGCTTTGGAATGACAGACACCAAAGAAACATTCTCTTACTCCCATCTTCCTTTGTAATGCATGTTAACTCCATTATACAAGTAAGTATGCTACTTGCCGAAGTTTGAATTAAGTTCCTTTCTCTAAATTTTTTTCCTTGATTTTTTAGAGTATACTGAATGAGTAACTTCTTCCAAGCATAGCAAAGTAGCTGGAAACATCTGAACCCCTGTTCTCTGTTTGATATTTATCTTCTTTATAAAGTAACTACCTTTTTTATTATTTATGTGCTCTAACATTTGACATTTGTGTATTTAAGATAAAGATGGTCTGTACAAGGTTTCTAAGTCTCTTACCTAGATACACTCAGATATTATGGATGATCATGTACACATGGAGCCATGTGTGCCAACTCATTGCTTGGATGAGAATGGCTTAGATGCTAGCTTGACAACTAATGCTACAGTGAATGGCTATAATGGTGATGAAAACAAAGGAAGTGGAATCCTAGCATCCATTGCGCATGCATTTCCATTTTGAAAACGTGTTGAATAGAATAGCTGGTGCTTTTGTTCCACCATATGGTACAATTGTCAGAGCTTGTGAATGTCAAAGGTTATGGTGACTGGATATGCCTAGTAGCAGAGTTCAGATCAAAGTCTCTGCAGTCATGGTTGGATACACCAGCGGCAGTGTCTAGTACCTTTTAGGGCTTTGGTCCAGATTGGTGAGGTCTATACCTTATTTGATACACCAAGTCTATTGGATGAATTTTTGCTAAAAATAACTAAAGGTTTTATCACGTCAAGGTTGGACTCTATGCAGGTACGATTTCTTGTATGGTGAGTACTTTCTGTCCACCTATTGGGAAACAATATATTTTGAGACTTCATTTACTAAGAGAAATTGACACTTCCAAATTTCTCTTTCTTTACTGGGTATTTGTTGCAAGCTTAGATTTCCAGACAACCTATCAAAAAATCCATTGGATAATGTTGAACTTCTCCAGGATCAGCTGGAATGCTTTCCATACCTCTATAAATTCCAGGTTCAAATCTTCATGATTAGTTGGAGTACCTTTTGATAATGCTTCTTTTAAAATTTGTGTTTTGCCATTTTGATACTATTTTGAAGTAACTTTGTCATATTGAAGCTTCTTTTAAAATTTATAATGCTTCTTTAAAATGTTGTATACTGAGTTTTTATTGGCTTCTATTGTGTTTGGTAATTACAGTTAATGACATGAGATACAAGTGGAACTGTAGGCATTGGGATTCTATCAATGCTTGAGCTTTCATTAGCTTCCATCAATGACATGAGATACAGTTAATGGCAACCCACCTTTATGCTTGGCAGCAAATATACTTTTATTATAACTGCATTTACTTGGAGGTGTTGACTATATCTTCTTGCTCTAGGCTCCAACTGAATTTTAAAGATATTTGATAATATTGATACGTCTAAATGGTTTTTGTGATCTTGGACATTAAGGTGGAACTGCTTACCTCAAAGATATCTGAAAATAAAGAAAAAGGATAACACCGCTCTAAGTTTTAAAATATGATAAAAGTCCAGTCGACCTATGACGAGGCTACAATCATAAGAAAGGCATAGTGGGGCCTAAACAGTTTACCAACCAAATAGGTTTATGCCTTAGTTTGCGATGAGTACTTGTGCCATGGCAAGATCGGGTTTGTCAATAGTGGAAATAGTCTGTTTCTATATTTGCCCTCTACTCATTCGATAAAATGCCTAAAAAGGATGTTTCTTGTTAATGGTTGTTGCTAATTGAAGCCATGCATCAGTCCAACTGAGGATCCTAACTAGCCTTGAACAAATATGAATAAATAAATAGTTTTGTATTGGTTGGAAATGAATTTCCATTGTACTCATAAGGCTATTCAAGTGGTTTGCTCACTTGCACAAAATCATTTACAACTTAAACCATTTACCACCATCCAAGCAACCACTTAGGTATTGATTTGTTTCAAATTTTCAGATATTTGGCATGGAAACCTACCCGTCTTGTCAGGTTTTGTAGACGTCAGTTTGTTAGAATGCAATCCTTTATCTAGACCCCCATTGGTTCCAAAGCCTATTTTTAATTGTAGGTTTCAATATGAATCTTCATTTTTGGCTTTTGGTTATGGAAATTGTTAATATCTGTTGTTAAAACCTCGGTTTTAGAAGTCTTACATTTTCATGTCTGCATTTTGTTTGCTTATTCTCACTATATTTTACCTTCTCTCTCTTCTTTTTTTTTTTTGGGTTCCGCTTTCGTGAGGCGATTTCCAGATCTTGCTAACCTTGAACATGTTAGCTTACTTGAATTTCTCTATTTTGTTCTTTACATAGTTTCCTGTATGTTGCGCAAAGGAGTTGCTCATTGTCACAGCCATGGAGTGCTACACAGGTTACCTTTTTGTTGGTTATTCACTGGTGGGTACAAGTATTCGCTAATCTATAATGCATGTCTATATATGCAGATGCTGTTTATAGATACTTTTTATGCACTCTCTGAAGATAGCAATTGTGTTGTTTCTTTTTCCTTGAAATTTCGTTTATTTATTTATTTTGTTAATTTCTTCTTCCTCGTCTTCTTATGTCTACTACTGATAATGCAATCATATTGGTGCATGTCATAATCTCAACGAAGGGATTCTTCTGTGCCAGAAACAATGTTTATACCCATCCTGTATGTAGATGATTATGCTTGAAGGTGCAAAGGCAACAACAGAAATTGTAGATGCTCTGAGGACAGGAGCATCATCAATGAAGTTTATCCAAATCTCTTTGTAAGTTAAATCCTCACCATCAAAATTCTCAACACCCATATCACAAATAGTAACTGGCTATGGTATCTGATCTGAAGTCTCTCTGTTATTTGTTCTTATCACACCAAATTCACCAAAAGTAGGACCAATCTTTTTACCTCAATATCTCGAAATATTCATGTATGCATCTTAGTTTTGCTGTTGCATATTGTTAAACATAGCTGGAGTAGTCTATATCCAGAAGAGCCATATGAGCTTGCCTTCAATATAACTTTCTCAGAAGGTGGTGCTGAAAAGTTTATGAATCTGTAGAAAACATCAAATATGGCCTGGTTTCAGCTGTCAGAAGGCAGAGCGTCTTCTTTTATCAGGTAAATGGATGGAGACGGAATAGAAAGATTGCACCCTGAAGGTAGATAAACTACTTGAAAGGCATAGTTAGATTGCAACTGAGAAATAATGATATAGAAAAAGTGGGAAGATTATGAATTCTCATCTCATGATCCTCATAAATCAAGGGAGGAGCTTGAGAAACTTCAAGCTGAAAAATCTAGATGTGTGATGCATGATTTGATTTAAGAGTTACAAAACATTGATAAAACAATGAAGAATGGCTATTGAGGACAGTCCCAACCATCAAGTAGATTGTTGAGATAAGTTAGTTGCTTGTTTTTCCTAATTTAGCAATGAAACCCAAGTCATAGTTTAGATGGCATCATATCCTATATTGTTAGAAAATTAGCCTATTAAGTAAGAAGCTTGATTTTACATGCCTAATTGAAAAGGGAAGCAAGGTTGGTTTTAGATTTCTTACAAAATAACCAGTGCCAAGAATCCATTTTGTGTATACATGTGTTGGAAAATGTTCTTATTGTGATATTCTTCAAATAAAATAAAAATAAAAATAAAAAAATAAAAACCCAAAAAGGAAGAGGAACAGAAAGTGTTCTTTATGGTGATATGTTGATGATTACTTCTGCTATCATGGACTGCTCTTGTGATCTCATTTATTAATTAATAGAGGTTTGCTACCCCATGCACGCTCTCCACACCTTAAGCTGCAAAATGGATGAGGGAAGCAGGTTGTCGCAGGCATGGAGGCTAATGCAGGCAAGCACTAACCACAGGAGATAAGATCAAGCACTTGAGCTAAGGCCAACTACAAGTTGTACCCTCAATATGAAAATATCCCATACATTAACTAAATCTTATCAGATATTTGCTGCTTCTTGTTCAATAACAGAAGATTAGTTGGGTCCATGGGTTCTCTAATGGCTGGATGGGATTCTAAATGGAATTTCAAAAATCTTTACAAGATTCTGCTTTCTTTCTTTTTCTTTTTTTTTTTTTTGAATTTTTTGAATTTTTTATATATTGAGTATTAGTTGTTGATAAGCTCTGTTTTTATTCAAAATCAGTAAGTTCTTTCATTTGATTTTCTTTTTTATTTGCTCTTTTAAATTCATTGCAGACTGTTTATTTGATTTTTTTTTTTTTTTGTAATCTCTGGGGTATATCATGCTTTTGTATGATCTCTCTTGATTTATGTTTATCTTCTTACAAATTTGTGTTTATATTTTCAGGCAAACATACATACATATCTCGTATCAATGGCCAAACAGCACATTATCTTGCTTCTCTTTATATTTCTATTCTGGACAGTACTGTTTTCTGAAACATCTGCAATCACCGATCCTTTGCATGGTAATTTGAATATGTTTATTGCTTCTCCTTTTATTGTTTGTATTTTTTTTATTTTCTTTTGGGTGAAGTTTTGATAGATCATTTGGGAGAATATACTAACTTGGAAGGGTGAAAGACTTTAACACCTCTTCGACCAGCAAAGAGACGAAACCCCGCTCCAAGACTAAAGGAAAGCACACAATCCCATAGCTAGAGGCTGCCACCAAGCCAGCATTAAACAGGAGCAACACAACAAGCTCCCAGCAGGTAATGACTCAGATGCAAACCAAATTAAAAGAAAATATTCACCTGCAGCTTGAATTCCAAAAGCATTGAGTAAGATAGAATTTGTATTCTATTGCAATCAGTTGAAGCTATAGGTGGTCCTTACTCTTGCCCGGGTGGTAGACTCGCAGGAGTTTCAACTCCCGGTCAAGGGTTCGAGTACCCATGAGTGGTGAAATTCCACTAGCGTGAGTGTGTGGGGTGTGTGTGCGTGTGTAAAAAAAAAAGAAGTTGAAGCTATAGGTAGAATTTGTATGTCAGAATCCATGGAAATAGGGGAATTGTTAGGGCAAAATTCAACCGGGCCTTTTCTGATCCATCTTGGCCATGAAACTGTCTGTGACCCGCTCTACATCAGTCCCCTCCACTTCAAAATAACTCGTCCTCGAGTTCTCATCCCGCGCTGGTTCATGATACTCGGTTAGGTCCGCAACGTTGAAAGTCCGTGAGATCGCCATGTCATCTGGAAGATCAACAACATAAGCGTTGTCATTGATATTTCGAATGATTAGGACGGGTCCAATCTTCTTATTTTTCAACTTGTTGTATGTCCCGGTCGGAAATCTCTCTTTGCGTAGATGGACTATAACGCGGTCGCCCACTTCGAACACTTTTTATTGCCGGTGCTTATCCGCTTGTTCTTTATACTTCTCGTTCGAGGCATGTAACTTGGTCTGCACTTCCGCATGGATGCCCATGATCTTGTCTGCCATATGTTCTGCTGCAATGCTCGTGCCTGGGTGCTTGAGCAGAGGGACCAAGTTAAGCGTGTGGCGAGACACTCGTCCATAGATAAGCTGGAACGATGATTTTCCTGTCGAGCGGTTCACCATGTTGTTGAATGTAAACTTTGCTTGAGACAAGGCTAAATCACACTGCTTCGATTTTTCTCTTGAAATACAACGAAGGAGGTTTCCCAATATACGATTCACAACTTCGGTCTGCCCATCAGTCTTTGGGTGGTAAGTACTGCTGAATTGAAGTCGTGTCTCGAATCAAGTCCAGAAAGTCTGTCAAAAGTGGCTAATGAACTTCATGTCATGATCAGAAGTAATGGTCTTTGGGACCCCGTGTAGCCGTACGACCTCCCTGAAGAATAAATTCAGCACGTGTGTTGCATCAAGAGTCTTCTTGCATTGGATAAAGTGTGCCATCTTGGAGAAACGATATACCACCAAGAACACTGAATCCATGCCGCGTTGTGTTCAGTGTTTGTGGGAGACTAAGCACAAAGTCCATTGATAAATCCTCTCAAGGACCGTCAGGCACAAGTAACGGGGTGTAGAGGCCCGTATTATGAGATTATCCCTTAGAGGTCTGACAAATATGACAACGTTGTACGGCTTTTCCCACATCACATACTAATTGCGGCTAGTAATACTGCTCTTCTACAAGAGCTCGTATCTTGTCTCGCCCAAGGTGTTCACCGAGGCCACCTCCATGTAGCTCATGAATAATCTGCTCCCTCAAAGAACTTTAGGGGATGCACAATCAATTTTCTTTGAAGAGAAAATCATCTTGTATATGAAGGTCACTGGGGTGACCTTCTTGGCACTTCATTCAAGAATCTTTGAAGTCCTCATTCTCGGCATACAGCTCCTTGAGACAGTCGAAGCCGACTATCTCGTTGCTCATCGTAACAAGTAGTGATGCACGACGGCTAAGTGCATCAGCCACCTTGTTCTGCTGCCCTGACTTGTGCTTCAGAATGAACGTGAATTCCTGTAAAAATGTAACCCATCTAGCATGCACACCATTCATGTTAGTCTGACTATTAATAAACTTTAATGCTTGATGGTTAGTGTACAGAACAAACTCTCTTTGAATCAGATAATGCCGCCAATGTCGCAGCGCCCGAACAACTGCGTATAACTCAAGCTCATAAGTCGATCACTTCTTTCGGGCTTCGCTGAGCTTCTCGCTGTAGAAGGCTACCTGCCGGCCTTCCTATGTAATACTCTTCTAATTCCGACGTATGAAGTGTTACACTCAACCTCAAACAATTTATCGAAATTAGGAAGCATCAAGACTGGTGTTGTAGATAAATGATGCTTGATCTCATGAAAGCTCTTGTCAGCTTTATCGATCCACTAAAACAGTCATTTTTTCATACAATCTGTTATAGGCGCGACTATGGTGCTAAAATCTCGCACGAATCGACGATAGAAAGTCACCAACCCGTGAAAACTCCTCACCTCATGAATGTTTGTCAGGATCTGCCATTCCCTAATGGCTCGCACCTTTTCATCATCCAGACGGATGCTTGTGGATGTTACAACAAATCCTGGAAACAACAGGCTGTCAGTTAAAAAACTATACTTCTTCAAGTTGAGGTATGACTTGTTAATTTGTAAGACCTGTAGCACCTGCTTGAGGTGTTTCCTATGCTCCGTCTCATCTTGGTTATAATTAATATGTCATCAAAATATACTACCACAAATCGGCTAGTGAACGGTTTCAGAACTTGATTCATCAAACGCATAAAAGTACTTGGTGCGTTCAATAGGTCGAAAGGTATGACCAACAACTCATACAACCCTTTCTTGGTCTTGAATGCCTTTTTCCACTCATCGCCGGGTCGGATATGAATCTAATGATACCCGCTCCTTAGATCTTGTTTAGAAAATACCTTAGCCCCTTCTAGCATATCGAGCATGTCATCCAACCGTGGTATTGGGAACTGATATTTGATGGTAATTTTGTTGATTACCCGACTGTTTACAACATATGCCAACTTCCATTTTTTTGGCGTTAATAATGCTGGTACGACACATGGGCTCATGCTCTCTCTCAAGATACCCTTATGGATCAATTCCTCCACTTACCCCTGAAGTATTTCACACTCTTTCGGACTCATCCGATAATGAGGGCGGTTGGGCAGGCTAGCCATAGGGATGAGGTCTATGTGATGTTGGATGTCCCTTATGGGGGACAATCCATAAGGTAAATCTTCATGCTAGACTTCTTTGAATTCGTTTAGTAACAGTCTTAAACTTGGAGGGATGTTTGAGGATTCTTCTTCCTCGCCCTTCACCACTATGGCGTATACCTCGCTAGTTTCCTTGGATTCCTCTATAAAATTTCGAAAGGTCAAGAGGAAACTCCACTCCATTTTAGAGACTTAAGGGTGGTTCTCTGGTGTCATAGGAGTAAAGATTATTTTTTGACTATCCTTGACGAATACATAGACATTGTCTCGTCCCCGATGGGTCACATCACGGTCCGATTGCCAGGATCGATTGAGTAGCATGTGGCGAGCTTTCATGTCGACTACGTCACAAAGTATTTGATACTTATAATTTTTTTCAATTGAAAATGAAATAGTGTATTGTTCAGTTACCTTGTTCTCATTCACCTTTTTTATCTAGCCAATTGAGTACGGGGAAAGATGTTTCATAGTTGGTAGTTGCAACTTGTCCACTATCACTCTTGAGACAATGTTCTCGCTACTACCACTATCTATGATCACATCACAGACTTTTCTGTTGACAATGCACCGAGTACGAAATATATTGTGTCACTGTGGATGTAATTCTTTTCATGGGGAATACAGTAATCGCCTCACAACTAGAAATTCGTCACAATCTTCACCTGTCACTTCATCGTCACCTGCTATTTCTTTAGTGGTTTGTTCATGTTCATTAAAGCCATGGTCTTCTTTTGTGGCCTCATATTCAGTGTCCCCTTCGTTTATAGTCAAGTGTGCTGCGGGACGTTGAGGATAAGTGTTTGATAAGTGGCCTGGTTGGCCACAACAGTAACAATTGTTCGACCTTAGCCGAATATAAGGATTTAGAATCCTACTCGGGCCCGCTGTTATGGGTGCTGCACGTTGAGGTCTAGATGAGCCGCTCCCCATATCACGATTTACGATTGTAGGAGGTTGATGATGTTCTCCTACCAGATCTTTTCTTCATGCTAGCACTGGATCCTGCGTGGGACCCGTCATGGGGGGTCTAATTGAAGGATATGGACGAGCAGGAGCTCTTGCAAGTTATGTTTCTACCCTACCCGCCAATTGAACTGTTTCATCTACGGTCCAGACTGGGTACATCTGAACTCGGTCCTGAATTGTCGGCCACAACCCACCTGTAAATCGTGCCACCTTCTGTGACTCAGATTCTGACAGATCGTTTCGTGTAGCTAACCGCTGAAATTCTTCAGTGTAATCTATGACGGTTCGATTTCCTTGTCGGCAATTTTGATATTACTGAAATAATATGTAACGCTCTGAAAATCGGGGGTCGAGCATAAACTCGACTCCTGAGTTCCAACGCATCACTTATGCAACAAAATAAATGATGATTGAATGTTGTCTGCTTTCGTATAATGAACATGAGTGAGATTAAGTCAAAACAACATATCATACTCCAGAGACAATTAAATTGCAAGCGGAAGACTGTGATAGCTATATGTAATATATAAACTATGGTGAGTCTCCAAGTGTGATAACAATATCAGGTTAAATAATTACAAGTACATTTCAAAATATACCTAAGGTGTAGTGTCATCTAGTCAACATCACTGTAATCCCATCGATCAAGGCACGGCTCGAATGGAGTCACCATAAACAACATATACGAGAAAACACCCTCATCGTCACAAAAGTCCGACTCCGCCTCAGGAATAGCATCGCCATCTGCAATCAGACAAAGTCTGGTGGGTGTTCGGAACACCGTCCCGTAACGTGGGAGTGAGTAGCTACCTCAGTGAAACAATAAAACATATGCTAACATGTTATCGACTCAGTCAAGCAGTAATGATAAAGTAGTACAATCAAATACTCCTAACTACTCTTATTAATGCAAGTATGAATGCAGTCATGATGTATGCCCTCACCACACCCTCCCTCGTGCGACACCATCTTACGTTCGCGGCATGCTTTCATCCCTCAGTGATTCATATCTTCCAGGCACATGCAATGCATGATGAGCATGATTACCGAGTTGTTATTAGTCCATTTCAAACAGCGGGATTGGGAAACTAAGGTACCTCCCTTGTATCATTCCCAAACATGATTCATTCTAGGGTCGTCAGTCCTAGTTAATCTCATACGATGGTGTGTTTCTAGGTCACTGCAAAGGCTGTCAGGGCTGTTACGCACAAAGGTTACACCACTCCCCCATCACTTCTTTAACGATTCATCACTATACAGAAACAGGCCTAGTTCATACTCTATACACCGCGGCAAAACTTTAAGGCTCATCGCAATTTCAGAGTCTGCGGTCAGGGCTGTTATGCACAAAGGTTACACCGCTCCCCCATCACCTTATCAATGTAGGCCGACAGCACGAATATAGTGTCCCATACCACCATAATCGGTTCACGAGTCTGGTTGCTCACTGGTCACTACGGGGAGGCACGTGGCCCCAGTGTAGGCCAACAGCTTGACCACGGTTTCCCATACCACCATGCCCGGCTCATGAGTCTTAGCGGATCGAGGTACCATGGTTAACGAGATTTCACTGGTAAGTTTGGTACCCTAGGTTCAAGCAGTAGCGTCCAAACATGGTGAACATACATAAGATAGATCGGGTTACTTGACGAGCTCGATTAGCTCGAGCGCACAATAAGTTGAACGACATGAAGTGCATAAGCACTTCGCGTGGCCTAACCACTGCCGTCAACTGAAGTACGACTTGGGTTCGTCAGACACATCCTACGTGACAAATGAATCTCAGCCACGAATTCAATCCCATTACCGATTGCCTGGACTATAATCATAGCCCCAAGCACAATCAATTACAGAACAGTTAAAGTAGTAATGGATCAAGATTTTAAATCATACAATCAAATATCCAATATTATCCGCTTAGGGCTGCCAGGGCTGTTGCTCAGAAACGTTGCACCACTCCCCCATTACCCTTCACAAATTTATAGAATACAACTTAAACAGGTAAAGTAATCAGAGCAGAATTAAATAAACAAGTAATTCAAACATATTAACAAGCATGTTATAAAACACAATGCAAACAGGAAACCCAAATACATACGTTTTATAAAACAGTAAGCGATTAAACTAAATAACTTATATGAAGGAAATCATACACGTCTCTAAGGTAGTTGAGAATCCCATCTCAACACCCTATTAATTTTAGTTCATCACACAATTTCTCACACAAGCATTTTATCAAACACTTAAACTACACACATCAACATACATGACGTATGTTGATCGCATAAGTATAAGGCCAAATCCTTTCACTAGGAAGTTGCCCCAATTATAACACGCGTGCACCCACGACGGATAGTCATGGCAAGCTGGAATCCAAGTTCCATGTTGATTCAGTCATTTCCACAAACACTTGGGCTACACGTTTTACCATATATAGTGTGTATTGGCCGTGGCGTGATTTAGGGTAAATCTTTCGTCAAAGGGGTATCGCCAATACAACAATCATATATCCATGACAATTAGTCATGGCGAACACGAATGAGAATTTTATACTCATTCAGTCATTTTCACAAACACTTAGAATACACTATTTTCACATATATAGTATATGTTAGCAAATCATGTATTAAAGCGAGTCCTTTCGCTAAACAAGTATTTTATCCATATATATTATATTCATACAGAAAATAATCATGGCAAACACATCTCCAAAATTTATACGTATACGGTACTTTCTAGAATACACTATTTCAACATACATAGTGTATATTAGCAAAACATGTATTAGGGCGAATCCTTTCGCCAAATAAGTATTTTATCCACATATAATACATTCATACAACAAATAATTATGGCAAACACATTTTTAAAATTTATACGTATACGGTACTTTCTACAAATACCTAAAGTATGTAAAATTCCATATTCTGTGTCTTTAATCGAAACGGAAAACAGACAGCACTTTGTACATGTGCAATTGCATGCAGATCATGAATCTATCATTATCTGAGATTGAAAGCGCTGAAAACTATAACCTATATACCTAAAGTCCTCACCTTTTGTCGTAGAATCGTAACGGAGTCGATAGGTTTGCTAAGCTTCCGTATACGGTAGTTTGGCAACCTATAGAATGAAATAGGTTAGCTATTTCATAACCTACAACCTACACAACTCCAAAACAGATTAGGGTTAGGGTTTCTTACCTAGAAACAGAGCTGGGATCGCCGAAAAAGCGATTGGAATGAAGTGATTGGGCTTGTGTAGCAGCAGTGAAGAACATCAGGGAGATCCTCCCACTTCTCCCACACTTTCTCTCTCTTTTCTCACTCCTCTCTCTAGGGTTTCTCTCAAATTTGTATGGCTGTGAGAGAGAGGGTTCTAAGGTCCTTATATAGCTTAAAAAGTCTCCAAAATAGACTTAAGGTCAATATATACTTGGGTTATAACCAAAGCGGACCTATTTCAGCTCAACGGAGGACTTCTGGCGGGCCTCCTTGAGCTAAAGGTCAGACTTAAGTTCACAGACAATGGATCAAGGTTCCATTAAGTTTTCGTTCCAGTAGGGTTCTCAGATCATGCGTGGCGGACCAGTTTCAGTTCAACGGTCAGCGGATCTCGATCGGAGATTCCGAGTACATGGATATGTTTATGAAATTTTTTCTGATCCGAGGATGTATTTCGATCAGATTCTGACAGTCTGGTTGCTTACAAAATGACCGCAAGTAACAAGTCTCAGATTACTATTCAAGATATTTATTTTGTAAAGAAAACAAGCATTCTTACACTCCCTCGCTCCGGACTCAAGCGAACAGCTGTGGGACACTGTCTGGATTTGATTTCCGAGATGATTGTCAAGCCCAGCGAGGCGGTCCTAATTCCTTAACTTCGTATTAATCAGACTTCCGACGTGCGGTCCAGATCTGATACGGAGTTTCGGGATGCTCCCGAGAGCAGCCGGGTAATGAGATTGATCCTAGATTTTAGGGTAACCTAACGTCAATGATTCTACAAGTTTTAGGTCTTACAGATCGTATTTAAAGTGGATCAAGCGGATTTCGTAGCTAATCTAGTTTAGCACTTAGTTACTTTGTCTCATTTCTAAAGGATTTAGTCCTGTAAGATTTCTGTCTGAGGCAGTACCTAGGCCTTCGTAGTTTGTACATAAGGTGATCCAAGCTATAATACTTAGCTAGTTTAAGATAGTGTTTAGGGTGAAAGTACTTGGAAAAATTGAAAGATTAAGGTGGTGAAGGGTGGGATTTGTGAAGGAAATGGTTTTGAAAAGGGATTTGAGGCTTTAATTGAGTGTTTGAGAAGTTAAACCGGTGTTAGGATTGACCCATCTCCTAAGGACGTCTAATCCTAGGTTGGAAAAATCCGGGCGCTGTTACAGAATATCTGCTTATAATCACTAGGAAAAAATCATGATTAAAGAAGACATTTCATTCGTGGCCATGATGAGATGGGCGCTTTGTTCTGACGGACTCGTGAGAGTTGTAATTGTTCCCACCATGCGGAAGCACCAGATTTTAATTTAAACCCTACCAATTTAACCCTTTTATGATCTAGCACGTCCATCTAATCAAAATATCTCTCTACTTCGGCTAGCCAATCGAGAAAATCTTCTATACGTAATAAACCGTTAAAACTAGAAAGTTCAGCCTTACCTCGATAGTTTCTTTCAATACGATATAGATGATCACCTCTATGGATTGGTCGTTGGGCAAAACCCTCATTAAGGTCTTCGTCGGTAAAACTTGAATCATCTGGTATAGCCCTACGGTTTGCCACTGGTAGTACTCTACAGAAGTCGGGGTTGCGTCGTACAGCAACCATGGGTGGCTCCTCACAGATACTTCTCTTCTTGGATTTGGTTATGCTATTTATAAACTTTAGGAAGAAAGACGAGAATAACCATTTATCCATGTGGCTCCATCATATGCAACTAATTAGGAAAAAAGTGGTTACACTTTATCGACCGTGATCTCATTTATGAGAGTGTTCTTTTGGGCTAACGTAGCCAGAGCAAATGTTTATATCTGCCCGGAATAACTAAAATACCAAAAATAAACCCCACAAATGAGCAATCCTTGAATCCTTGACGCATATCTCTCAAATATCTTTTGTGCCACGCGGCAACATTATCAGCACCACCTATCTAATTTGCATTGATTTTGGTACAAACAGTTGGGTGTATAAGATCTAATGATTTACACGATTGCGTGACCTTCACAAAAGCTGAAGATGACAGTGCATGTTTAGTAACCCACCTAACTATTACAGGACTGGGGAGTGTTTAATCACCTGCCGAATTTTGTAGTTAAGACGGCCTTTAAATTACGATCAATGATTTAAATCATTTAGATGGACAATGAACTTTTTTTAATGTGAAAATATGTCTCCTTCTATCTCCAAACGTTCAATTTTCTATTTGAGAACCCCAAAGACATTTTGAGACGGTTGTCGGTCATCACCCATGTGATCTCTATTAATGCTGGCTGCACATCCCTTGTTTTGGCTGGTGTCGTTAGAACCGTTAAAATAGATCTTCCAAAATTCCATTTTTGGAGGGCAACAGTTAATCAAGATCCCACGGATGGAGGTCTAGTATACGTTTGTTAGGTGCCATTGACTTGAGTATGGCCATTACCCACCCAAGTACTTAACCAGTCCAAAAGCACTGAGGGTATTTTGGTAGGAGTTGAAAAAGGGCTAGCCCAATGTTGCTAGATGAGTGAGACGACGGAATAAGAAAATAGGAGGTGGTGGTTAGATTCAGCCCCATCTTTATAAAGGAAATGCATTAGTAATTGGAATAAACTGCGTAAGTTTGTCCTTTGTTGGAATGTGTTGATGTATCCCTTCTAAAGGAGACTTACTTTTTGTTGGAATGGGTTGAGGCCCTTCTAAAGGAGACTTACTTTTTGTTAGAATGTGTTGACGTAGTCCCCGTTAGAGGAGACTTGCTTTTTGTGCAGTTGAAAGCTTCCAAACAAATAACTTTTCATTAATTTCAATGGTGTTCTGCTGGAGGAAGGTCAACATGTTGTCAAGAGAGGCATATTAATCTAACTTTATTTTAAAAAAAAAATTAATAGCTGATGGTCAGATACAGTGGTCCACCATCGAAGCAGGCTCTATTTGGGCTTGAAGGATTTGATTGGTACTCGGATTTGGTAGTGACCCCTCAATAGAAAAGCTTTGTGGGCCCTACCATGATGTGTATATTTTATTTTGATCGAGTGCCTCAATTTTCATTCCGATGTTGCTTCTATGCTCATTGAGGGGTATCAACGCCCAACATTTTATCCACATAATCCATCCATCCATCCATTTTTTAAGCTCATTTGAAGACATGAGTCCAAAAATGAGGCAGTGCCAAAGCTCAAGTGAAACAGACCACAGGACCAGTGGGGATAATGACACCAGGGTTGAAACTTCCTAGGATGCACCACAATGTTTACTTGCCATACATCCTGTTCATGATGTCACGTAGACCTGGATTAAAGGAAAATATAAACATCAGCTAGATCCAAAACTTCTATGGCCCACAAGAAGTTTTCAATGGTGGGTGTTCAATCACCATTGTCTCCTATAGCATGGTCCACGTGAGATTTGAATCTGCCTCATTTTTTAGCTCATGCTGTGAAATAAGCTGGCAAAATGCAACTACTACATGGGATAAAACACATACATCATAGTGGGGTTACAAAAGTTTTGGATCAAGCTAATATTTACATGTTTTTGGTTGATTCAAGTAGAATGACTTAATGAACATTTTGGATCGCAGAAAGGTTTCAAGGTATTTTCCTGTGGTGTGGCTCACTTGATATCTGTCTCAATTTTTTTTTTTTTAATCTCATGTCCTAATAAAACAAAGTGACAAAATGAATACACACGGTGAATTTCACACAAATATCATGGTGGGCTCCGCTTAGCTCCTGACTGCAGGAAATTGCGGCTCGCTGGCAATCCGCAACCCGTTAATGAGATTATAGTTTTATGACTGAGAGTTTGGCATCAACAAGTGGTTGGGGAATTGAATTGAGGATTTGTTTAATTGATTTGCAATCCCGTTGCTATGGATTTTACTCTTGATTCATTGGGAAGTGGACGGGATGGTGACCGGAGTTGGGGATGTGGGGCTAACCGTGATATATGGGTTTTATATTGACGCGGTTCATCTGTTTTGCGAGCTCATTTAAGGTGATTAGCTTATAAATAAAACATATCTAAAAATCAAATAAACCACACCACAGGAAACAATGAGAATAAGACACATACCTTTGAAACCTTGCGAAGCTCGCTGTAATGTTTCTTTGCCATCCAACCTTGTGATAAGCTCACATAGGTATAGATGAAGGGAAAACACAATTATCAGCTTACTCTAAAACTTTTGTGGCCCCAGGAAGTTTTTAAATGGTGGGCATTTAATCACCATTGTTACCTGTGGTGTGGTCCATTAAGATTCTGAAATGCTTCATTTTAGGGCATGAGCTAGCAAACCGATGAATGGAGGGGAGAAAACATATACATCAGGTGGGCCCACAACGCCCAACACCACCTACCTGGGTAGTGTGGTGTTGGGTCCAGTCCGCTTGGCATATGTTCATCAGAAGAAGATTCCATTGTGTGCCCCACACCACCTCCTTGGCCTGCTGTTACTAAGTTTTGTGATGTATATGTTATAACCACACCATTTATCCTTTTTTTTTTTTTTTTTTTTGTATATAATTCCAAAATCTAGGCAAATCCAAAGCTCAAGTAGGCCCTGCGACAAAAAGCAGTGGAGGTAATGATTCCCATAGTCAAAACCTTCGTGAGGCCCACATGATGTTTATTTGCCATCCAACATGTTCATAAGGTCACACAAACTTAGATGGAGAAAAACAAATATGAGATTGATCCAAAACTCCTACGACCTGAGAAGTTTTCAATGGTATACATTCAATCCCCGCTACTTATTTTGGTGTGGTTCACTTCAACTTTTGATATGTTTGATTTTGGTCTTAAACCATAAAATGGTGTACTTTTCATAAAAGTTTTGATGAAGCTGACTCAATAATCAATATAATTACACAGCACCTTCAATCATGCCTGCTGCCAGCAAATCCGCCAGTGGCTTGAATGTCCTCCATCATAATGTTTATGTAACATTACCCTGACCACCATATGTTCATCCCATGTTAGGCTAAGGACCCAAAAAATCAGCTTCATTTGTGATTTAAGAGAACAATATGAATGAAAATAATATAAAAGGTAACGCTCACCCTTCAATATGTTTTCATTAGTGTGACTTATGTGAATCGCGGATGGATATAATGTTTGAGCCACAAGCCTAGGTGTTTTGGTGAAATATATAATGGTCAGAGTGGATTTCATATAATAATAATAATAATGTTCTCAGAAGATTGATGTCTCCAATGTCCTACACTATTCAACCAGTTGAGGGCTTAGCTCGACCGGTCGAGGGTCCACTCGACCGGTCGAGGCCCGCTCGACTCAAAGTCCAGCGAGCTTGTTTTTTGGGTGTCCGTGATGCTCGACCAGTCGAGGCCCTCCTTCGACTAGTCGAGGGTTACGCGGATCCTGTGCGGACTGCATGCATTTGAGGCGTTTCTCGATTTTTCCAAAGGAGGTGCGTACATGGAGTTTCCTAAACTATAAATAGGGGTCCCTAGAGCTATTCTAAGGGATTCTAAGGCTTTCTAAAGGGGTTCAAAGAGTTCCTAAAAGGGTTTTAGGGTTTCTAAAGGGTGTAGCAAGGGTGAGTTTCGAGGTTGTTCGAATCGGGTAAGTCCTCTCTCTTTGTAATTTCTATTTTCATAGTGGAGATCTGTCGCTTTGTGCCGTGGTTTTTTTCCACAAGAGTTTTCCACGTTAAATCTTTGTGTTCACTTGTATGTGCTTGATGTCATTGGATTGCTATCCTAGATCTGGATCTGTGTGATTCCGCAAGTACAAATCCCCAACCAGTGGTATCAGAGCAATTGTTGGGGCACAGATCTGAATCTGCAGGATTAGTAATAATGGAAAGCACTAGGTGTGAGATTGAGAAGTACTCAGGGAAAAATAATTTTGAGTTATGGAAGATTAAGATGATGAGTTCCTTAATCAAGCAAGGCGAAGATGGTGCTTTTGAGGAGCGAAAATCTACTATGACTAATGATGATTGGAATACTCTTGATAAGAAGAAAGCTTTATCATCGATCCGTTTATGTCTCACGGATGAAGTTCTCTATAATGTTATGAGAGAAAAAACTGTGGCTAAGTTATGGGCGAAGTTAGAGGATGTCTATGCGAAAAAATCATCTGAAATTGCCTACACTTAAAACGGCAGTGGTATAACTTTAAGATGGCAGAAAGTGGAGATCTAGAGGCTCACATTAGCAACTTTAATAAATTGGTTTGCAAATTGCTGGATATAAAGGAAGTAATAAAAGATGAAGAACAAGCATGTATGTTGCTGAATTCTCTTCCAGCGTCTTATGAGTCATTCAAGGACACAATATGCTCAACGAATAAAACTCTGAGTATCGACACCGTTATCTCGGCCCTTCAAGGGAACGCTATGAGAAAGCTTAACGTCGACATGAGGATATCTTCTGAGGCACTGCTTACAAGGGATAAGAATTCTGAACAAGGTACATATTTTTCAGGTTTTAGGTTCAAATCCAAGGGCAAGGGCAAAAGAAAAGTAAAGTACTGGAACTGTGGGAAAGAAGGGCATATGAAGAAGGATTTTGAAAATCCTAAATCGAAGAGAGAAGATTCTAAGGCTTCGTATAGGGAGGCCAATGCTGCCACGTCAGATGGATCGAGTGGATGTGATGGTAATGTTTTGTCTGTGTCTACGATCAGACGGTTATACGATGATCGTAAGGGCGAGTGGATTCTAAACACGGGAGCATCTTTTCACATGACTCCTCATCAAAGTTGGTTCACTAGCTACATGGAGTGCGATGATGGACAGGTATTTATGGGCAATTGCATTGCCTGTAATGTTGTGGCTGTTAGTTCGATGTGCATCAGGATGTTTGATGGGGTGGAGCATACCTTGATTGATGTCAGGCACGTTCCTGATTTGAAGCAGAATTTGATTTCTCTTGGTGTACTTGAGGCAAATGGATGCAAGTACACAAGTATTGATGATGATTTTAAGGTATCTAAGAGGAGGGCACGAGTAATCATGAAAGCGCAACGACTCGGTAACTTGTATAGGTTGATCGGGAGCACTTCAAAAGGTAGAGCTGCAATGGTTGTAGCAGATTCTACCTCTACACGTGTATGTCATGCTGGGCATGGCCACATGAGCGGGCAGTGCATGAAGGCTAAAATGCGCAGACAGGGATACAGAGCAAGTGGAGCAGCCACCTGTGAGAAGGAGCAACCACCTGTGAGAAGATTCACACGACATGATTGCAGGATATTGGCGAGGTATATGGATGACTCCAATATCGTAGGGGATTCATCTTCTGTTCAAATGACTCTAGGTAAGCCTAGTGCTGAGAAATGAGAGGTGATTATGGGCGATGTGATGGACTCGTTGTATCAGACCGACATATGGGAGCTGGTGGAGCTTCCAGTGGGCCAGAAAGCTGTAGGATGTAGGTGGATCTCCAGGAGGATGCAACATAAATACAGGGCGAGGTTGGTAGCGAAAGGTTATGCTCAGAGAGAAGAGATTGACTTCTCAGAGATATTCGCCCCGATGGTATAATATGTGTCTATTAAATCCATGATTGACGTTGGTTGTCCAATGTGATCTTGAGCTGGAAGGATGGATGTGAAATCTGCATTTCTGCAAGGAAAATTAGAAGAGCAGATCTACATGAAGCAACCAGAGTGGTTTGAAGTTAAAGGGGTTAAGAAAAGACTTTGCAGGATGTCATGGTATGATCTGTTGCCTAGGCAGTGGTTTGATTCCTTCATGATGAGTCAGGAATTGATGACATGTAGATTGCCAATTATGACATATCTGAAATCAATGTACTGAAGACTCAGTTAAGTGTGACATTCAGGATAAAGGATCAGGGGGTTGCAAAGATGGTTCTTAGCGTTGAGACTGAAAGAGGAGTAGGCTTTGGTAATCACAGGAGAAATACATTGTGTGTAGGTATTGATCAAGGATGTGATGGGCTAGGTAATGCCAGAGAGCGTTCCCTACGCATCTCTTCTCAAGTTTTCCTCAGGACATGCCCCAAAACAGATGATGAAAAGTAAGATATCTCATGAGCCTTATTCGAATGAGGTTGGCAGTGTATGCCATGGTCTGGATTAGACCAGTTATTCCACAGGCTATCAGTGCTGTGAGTAAGTACCCAGACAAACAATATTGGGTAGCAGTGAGATGGTAATTAAAAAGACTACGTCTTTCCTTTTAAGAAGACATAAACAAAGTTGGTTGGGCATGCGGATTCAGATCCGACAGACATGTTGTCTTAGATCGTTCCTAAAGAGAAGTTGAAGTTATGTGCAACTTCTCTGGGCTTAGCGATTGCGTAAAAGAAAGATAGAGTGTGCACAAAAAGCTATAATGTGATGCAGATATAAGAGAAGAGGTCAGAAAGCTACACATTTGAAGATTGAAGACATGGTGGAGATTGTTGTCAGAAGATTGATGTCTTCAATGTTTTGCATTGCTCGACCGGTCGAGGGCCTGACTCGACCAGTCGAAGGTTCACTCGACCGGTTGAGGCCCGCTCGACTCAAAGTCCAGCGGGCTATTTTTTTGGGTATCCATGATGCCCGACCAGTCGAGGGTTAAGCTCGACTGGTCGAGCGGGTTGCTCGACCAGTTGAAGCCCTCCTACTAGTCGAGGTTACGCAGATCCTGTGCAGATCGTGTAAATTTGAGGCGTTTTCGGACTTTTCCAAAGGAGGTGCATTAGTAGAGTTTCCTAAACTATAAATAGGGGTCCCTAAGGTTATTCTAAGGAATTCTAAAGCTTTCTAAAGGGGTTCCAAGGGTTCCTAAAAGGGTTTTAAGGTTTCTAAATTGTGTAGCAAGGGTAAGATTCGAGGTTGTTCGAATCGAGTAAGTCTTCTTTCTTTGTAATTTCTATTTTCATAGTAGAGATTTATCGCTTTGTGCCGTGGTTTTTTCTCGCAAGAGTTTTCCACGTTAAATCTTTGTGTTCTCTTGTGTGTTCTTAACACCATTGGATTGCTATCCTAGATCTAGATCCGTGTGATTCCGCAGGCACAAATCCTCAACAAATAATATAATTTTTTTGTCACAGAAATGATTTAAGACTATATATTTACTTGCCGGAGAGGATCTTACAAAAACATCACAGTACCGTTCAATTTAGGGTGGAAATTTGCGTCGATTGTGAAGTGCATGCAAAATTCACACCAACCATGTATAATTCCAATATAAGCCTGGATCTAAAAAAATTAATTTGAATTGTGATTCAGGTGGGCTATATATATATATATATATATATATATATATATATATATATATATATATATATAGTTGGAAGACAGACGTTCATCCTTGATTTACAAGCTCACTGTGATTATTATAAAAAATTTACTCCAACAATGGGATGACGCAAAATTTAAATCTCTGACCTAAAAATCAAGCCTATCCATGATTCTAGTGGGCAATACAAAGGAAAATAATTTAGAAAGTGATCAGGACCCACCCATCACATGGTCCACTTGAATCACTGATAGCCACTCCAATCATTAGATGAAACACTAAATTTAGGTCTGGGACCTAAAATTCAAGCGCATCTATGATTCAGGTGGGCAATCACCCATCATGGTCCACCTGAATCACATATAGGAGTGAGGTTTGAGCCCTTGGTTTAACATGATGCAGCACGCCTGCTGGATTTTACAGAAGCGGTTTTCCTGCGGAAGCCTTTTGCGGGGAGTTACTGCCCCCGAAAACTTAGGTGGGGCCCACCGTTATGTTTGTGAAAAATCCACCTCGTCCATCTCTTTTTTGAGATCATTTTAGGACACAGTAAAAAAAAATGAACTGGATCTAATATTCAAGTGTGCCGAAAACGTGAGGATTGAACGTCCATAGTTGAAATATTCATGGGGCCACAGAAGTTTTGAATCAAGATAATATTTTTATTTTCAGTTCATCTCAGTAGGAATGATGTTATGAACGGTGTGGATGGCATGTAAACATTACTGTCGACCCCAGGGACGTTTCAATGGTAGGAATTTCCCTATCCACATTTTCCTTTAGCGCGGCCCACTTGAGTCTTGGATCCTTCTCTTTTTTGGTCTCTAAGTCATAAAATTATCTCACAAAACGAATGGACGGAGTTGATTTCTCCCAAACGTCACGGTGGGCCCCATCTAGGTAACTGAACGTATTGAATGGTAATTTTATAGATTAATGAGGTAGTTTTTTGAAAAAAAATATAGAAAAAGGTACTGAATGTCAATTACATATTAATTGGGTAGTTCTTTTGCAAAATTCCCTCTCCAAAACCGGAAGTCCTCCCGATGATTTATTTCTCCTGAAAGCTGTCTCCCAAAGACTCGAAGAGAAGAAAAAATGCAGGGATTTTGTTTTTATTCTTCAGTAGGTGGCGGAAGGTAGTATCAGCGAAACGGAAGAGCATTTTCGGGAGACCTGATCCAGGTATTCCACTCTCTGTCTCTGAGAAATCTCTTTAAATGGTTTCAGAAAAGAGTAAAATGAGAGGATTTTGATCGAAGTCTGATGAGTTAGGGCAGACGATTGCTTTTGTTTTTTTTTTTTTTTTTTTAATATCGATTTTCCCTTTATTTCATCATATTTCCGAAATTGCCACCGAAGAAGAAACGAGAACAGGAAAAAATCTCCTGAAAATACGAAAATGCAAGCAAATATTTTTGAAAGACCAAGAATACCCCATGCCAAAGCCACGGATCTTATGAAAGAACAGGGGCATCTTTGTCTTATTAGAACCCGAGGCACAGTTTTCGATGGTGGAGGATCTTCTCCTTCTGTTCGCCAGAGAGGCTATAACCTATAATCGCGTTAATCTTCACCGCACGCAACTACGCTCACACGTGATAAAGTGGCACGTACGTGCGAGATCCGGGATGGTCGTCAGGTGGGCCCTCCTGTTTCGATTCTCTGGGCCGTGGACCAAAGCATCAGGGTAGCCCGTCCACTCGGTAGGGCAACGCTACTGTTGCCCATTTATCGGACGCGCGCGGATTTCCTGCGAAAGCCTTTATCAGGAAGTTCCTGCACAAGATGCTGGGTGGGCCCACCACGATGTTTGTGAGAAATCCACCCTGTTCATCCGTTTTGTGAGCTCATTTAAGGACCTGCGACAAAAAAATAAAATAAAAACGAGGTGTATCCAAAACTCAAGTGGGCCACACGAGAGGAAACAGTGGGGATTCTAGCCATAAGTTTGGTACGAGGCCAAAGTTTTTGTGTTTTCATTTCATCCCAGTCGGAATGACCTTGTAAACGGTTTTGATGGCATATAAACATGAAGGTGGAGCCTTTCGTACAAACATCACGGTGGGCCCCACACAGCTTAGTAAATCCGCGTCCCCATTTTTCTGTCTTTTCACAGTCCGTTTGATTCGTGCCAGACGAGCGGCTACCATGAATTCTTTTTAGCCACCGCATCTACACAGTGCGCCATCGTACGTTTGCCATTTCGTCGTGCCAAGTGCTGACTCTCCCCTCGCACACGTGAGTGAGGTCGGCACAGTTATTGTAGGCGCTCCACTGTCTACGGCTACCCGGAAATTCCGCTGGTCTTCTTTCAATGTGAAACAAGTAATGGTGGGGCCTACCCGATGATCTGCTGCTATTGTACTTTTCTGATGAGAATCGATACCACAAACTTGCAGTACCTTTCCATCTTTGCTGTCAACATGCTTCTTCGCAAGAAAATCAGTACGATTAAAGCCGTGGGCCCCGCCATGAAGATACCTCAGCACAAAAATCAATCTGGTCCGTTTGTCAGGTGAGCCACACCGTTGAAATCAATGGACAACGACGATTTAACTCAACGTATGGGTGTAGCCCACCTAGTGAGTAGATCATCTTAATTCTCTCGTGAGAGATGAAATCTAGGATTTCTTACTGTGGATTTTCAGTTTATTTCTTTACGTTTGATAACTAAATTTAAAATTTGAATTTTTAAAATATTATGTGATATATTTATAGAATAATGAATGCACGTGCTTTAAACACAAGGTAGGAGCTGGTTGCATGGTGTGTTGATGTCACAAAGTTTTGTGGCCCACCATGATGGATGTGTTATATCCTCTATCCATTTATCGTTGTAATTATTAGCCAAAATAACGAGCTATATCCAAAACTCAAGTGGACCACATCACATATTGTAGCCTAAAAGTTTTCAACGGTAGGCATTCAATTCCCACTATTTTTTGTAGTGTGGCCCACTTGAGTTTTGGATCTGACTCATTTTTAAGCCATGCCGTAAAATGATCCCACAAAATGGATGGAGTGTGTGGATGTAACACAAATATTATGGTGGGCCTACAGAACTAGGTGAGGCCAACACACCACCAAGTTACACTATGCAATCCGCTTCCCAAGAGCTTGAACATAAGATGATGAGTCCATTGTAAGAGAACGTTGGCTTCGAAATAAAGTAAATTTAAAATTGTGATGACTTGTAAAAATGAGTTGACTAATTAAAATAAAATTTTACATATTTTTTTAAGTAGCTGGTATTTATTTTTTTTCCACGATGTTGCCTTTATAATAATTGTAAAACTTAATATTTTTTTCAATAATTTATTACCATGATGTGAGTGGAAATAAAAAACGACCGTTTAAATACTTCAAAGAAACGATAGTGATGGAGGCGAAAAAATAACCCGCAATTTTGAATTTTGCAAGCTTTTGATGTGTTAGACGACCTTATTATTTTGAAAGATTGGATTTGAATTTTCAACTGCCCAACTTGTAATTGTGGAGAATGTCGTTTTCACGATACCCATTTTCTTGGGCAAGTGCTCTGAAAGTGGGGAAAGATGTCACCTTATGAGAAGTTGCTGGACCAATTGCTGTAGGTAATAAGTTCTTGTTAAATAAAGGTATACCAACACGAATTGGAAAGGAGGCGATAGTGTTGCCCCCGTGACATAGTAATCTATCTCGAGATTCCACCCATCTGTTGGAGCAAAATTTCTCTCTTTTCAAGGCATTGCATTGAATGTCCATCCATACGAGGCACGGATTTCCCGAAAAAAAAAAGAACTTCTTGGATGGGAAGCTATGTGGGGCAATGTGATTTTTTGAGAAACTCATTTCCATTCATTCGTTTTGCCGTATCATGTCAGGACACGGGCATAAATGTTACAATGGTGTATGTTCAATCATCCTTGTTCCATGTAGTGCGGCCCACTTGAATTTTAGATATCTTCATTTTTTAGCACACATGATTTAACAAAATAAATGGGCGGAATAGATTTCTCACAAACATCACGGTAGGCATCAGTTCCTGTAAGTTTCTGCAAAGGCTTTCACGGGCAATCTGCGTCCCACGTACCATTTTTCTTTTCCTGCCGTTTCTTTGGAAGCTACTTATCGGATGGTTACAATCATCTGATTTTGTTGGAAATTTGAACGGACATGCCACGTGTACTGCGGTCTGCGGGAGTAGGTAAGTCTACTAGCTCTGCCACCGCACAGTCGCCAATCTTGAAACGTCGCACGTTTCTCTTAAGTCAAAGTCAGCCCTCTTTTTTAAAAAACGGACGGGCTGCACGCCTGCCCGAAGCGGATCCCGTGATGACCTCAACGAAATCGGATTTCCTAAAGGCGCTTATCCATGTATATCCCTGTGTTGGCCCGACTCTTGACTCTCGGGAGCCATCGTGATGTATGTCATCCACGCCGTTCATCTGTTTTTCCAGCTCGAGCCCAGCTACGAAGCAACACCATAGTAAAAAGTGGCGATTGAACACCCACCGTTAAAAACTCTCAAAAGTTGGTTGATATTTGTGTTTTCCCTTCATCAGCTCTTCGTAATCTCATCAACAGGTTCGATGGCGGCCTAAGAATATTTCAACAGTGCGTGTCAGTATTGCCCTTTTTCGTACGATGCGGTGCACTTGTGCTTTCGATGGCTTCATTTTAGGGCGTGAGTAAATAACTGAGCTGCAAGAACTGACGGACAGCGTGGATGTCTTGCCTTCAAGAAACATACTATTACTAGAATACAAAAGGTGGCGTGATGCACAAGGAATCCTGTTCCTATACGACTATTTCGCATGCAAATTTACATCAACTAGTTGCATGTAGGTATACCTTGATGTTTGTAAGACATCCAATCCGTCTAAAAGAGTTACTACTTCGAAAATGAAACTCCCGAAGAATGAGATGGATCCAATAATCAGGTGAGCTATTGATGTAGAGCGGGTCGCGGACAGTTTCATGTCCAAGATGGATCAAAAAAGGCCCGGTCGACGACAGAAGTGATCCGGACTGTCAGACCTTAGATCGGGCATATCTCGCAATCCGGAATGAGTTACCTGACGTAAAATATATGATTTTGGGGTAGAACGAGCTACTTTAGCCAACCAACCCAACTACACCGGGTTGCGATGCCTGGAATTGCGAAAAACCCCTGGATCGATGGTCATTTCCCTGCTTTAATTTCATTTTTACTATAAATAGTAAGTTTTAGTTTGATTATAACTCTTCATCCGTCGGGCTTTAGGAGTTGCGGATTCTAGGAGTTTTAGTTGTAGTTTGATTCTGATTTCTTTCTTATTGCTTAGTACCCCTATTTAAAAGGTTGTGAACTCGTTTTTAGTCATTAATTAATCAAGTTTGAATTTATTAGAATTTATTTCTATTTCCTGCTTTCTATCCTTGTGGATTCGAGAAGAGTCCAGGGAAGCTCCGTGGATTCGGAGTAGTTATCCTCATCACGTTCATCCCTGCATCAGCTATATCATAGAAAATAATTAACAACCACCTAAATTGTCCAAATCCACCTTGTGACTTAACTGATGATTGGATTGGCCTGATTCTTGAGGAGTCGCATTTTCAAAGTAGGAAGACCCTTGAGGACGGGTTGGATGCCATACACAGATCATAGTGGAACCACGAAGATAGTTGCACCCAAATTATCCTCTACAACAGTTGCATCAGGATTGTTATTATTTTTTAATATCAAGAACTAATATTATAAGGGGTGTCAGTGAAAATAGCGGGGCTACAACTGGGGTTCAGGTCAACTAGAAACCGATTGACCCAACTCGCGTTCAGTTTGAGTCGTCAAGGCCCTCAGGTGGGGTTCGAGTTCAAACCGCCAACCTTGATTTGAAACCGGATTGGGCTTGGTTAAGCAAATTTCAATTGGGTTAGGAGTGGTTGAAAATAATCACATGTATCTGAGTCGGGTTTGGAGCTCTTGCCAGGTTGCAGGTCAAATCCTCCCGAGCTCGGATCGGGCTTGGTTTAACTGTCAACTCCTCTTTTGTTCCTGAGGTGTTATTCGGTGCAGTGGGTTGGGTTGGGTTCAGGGTCAGCCCAAGCTCGATCCTACGGACTCAACCACAACCTGACCCTATCTGAATTCCATAGAGAGATGGAGCTTTTTTTTTTTTTTTTTTTTTTTTTTAATATTATCAAACTCTTCTTTTATTTCACATTCCTCTTTATAGAGTTAGAAAGCTCTCTCTCTCTCTCTCTCTCTCTCTATATATATATATATATATATATATATATATATATATATATATATATATGGGAAAAGGTACAATGAGCTCAAGCGCACACGTCCGTCCCATGAGGTTGAGCTGTGTGGGCCCCACCGTGATGCGTTTCGATCAACACCATCAGTCAGATGCGTATCCTTTAAATTATGGGATATCCCAAAAATCAGCCGTATACGGAACTCAGGTGGGCCATACCATCTAAAATCATGTGAAACACCGTTAAAACATATAAAAGCACTTGGTGGGGCCCACCCGAGTTTTAAATGCTGCTGAAACTTGGTATGACCCCTCATACAAGTGGGACACACATAATGGATGGGCTGGATTTGTAAACCACATCTTTTGCAGGCCTCAAAAATGGTTATGAATGTTTTAATGGTGCACAGCCCCCTCTCCACTTCTGTATGTGGTGTGGCCCACACAGCTCGACCGCATGGGGCGGACGCGTACGCTCGAGCTCATTGTACCTTTTCCCTATATATATATATATATATATATATATATATATATATATATATATATCAAATTGGCGGCCATGAAACCCATCGGAAAGAAATGATCAAGCCATCTAGATTCAAACAGGATGGGTTTAGATGACACCCTATCAATGTTGACTTTTTATAGTATGTGTTGTGGGAAAAATTGAACCGGTCCCTCATACCGGAAGAGCAACCAGTGTCTACAAGTGATATGCCTTCGAGCTGGGATGACCGAGGTCCACCCAAAAGGGCCATTGGCATGGGACAAGCAGTTCCTTCAACTTAGAGACAAGCCACCAAGTTGAACTGTTAGAGAACGAAGTTCAGTGGGGAGGACTCACCACACCAGGAATGTCTACAACACGAGTAAGGAACCCGTGGGGAAGGAGCTCCCCGGGATCCTGGGTTGACCAAGTTGACCACCGTCAAAGAGGCGTTATGAGAAATCCGGGGCGAATCTCGCCTTGGATCCGGAAGAGATAAGGATCTGATCTGATCTCGGCCGAATATCTCTCCGACATATTTGGGATAAGAATCCCGCTAGATCAGGAGCCCTCCAACGTAGCACAATGGGATTCAGTGGTTCGGAACCTTCTCCCATGCCCTATATATACACCCTCGCAAGTTGTAGTTCACATATCGCGGAATCGAGGAGGTCGACTTGGTTCCCTTGAGAACCAGGTCAGAACCCTGGCTGACAACGTGGATTGTATCATGAGATTGTTGGAGAGGCAGCAAGTATCCTTGACTAACTAATAGGAAGTAGTAGAGGCGGCAACTAAGCAGTCTAGTCGTGAACAATTGCGCCATGAGCCGCATCAAGGGCAAGTACAAGCTAAAGAAAGCCTCGCAGCCCCAGCCTAGACTCGGGCGACTACAGAGCTCGCTGAATCCGACTTGCGTCGTACCCTCGACGAGAAGCAACATGCTCAGGGAAAGAAAGCCCCAGAAGTCATGACAGGAAGTGAGGTCTTCTAGGGGGCAGACATCAGAAAGAGCCGGGACCAGCTCAATAATATCCAATAAGCCTCGGTATCTCTAGTTTTTGCAGATCTATCGGAGGGCGATAACAAGTCGATAAGCCGTCTCAGCTCTACATTAACCTCATATGTTGGCCAGATTTAAGCAACAATACTTCATTCTCGGTACGTTTGTTGGACCCTCCGATGCCTAAGTCAGGCTTATAGAAGATGATCGCAAGGAGATAAATTAGGGCTTAGATGCATCACCTTCTTCCTCCATTGGTTTAGAGTTTGTGGTCGTATATATAGGGCATGGGAGGACTTTCTGGACCTCTGAATCCCATTGTGCTACGATGGAGGTCCCCTGATCTGGTGAGATTCTGATCTCGAATATGTTGGAGTGATTTTCGGCTGAGATTGGGCCGGATCCTTATCTCTTCTGAATCTGGGGCGAGATTCGCCCCGTATTTCTCTTACCACCTCACTGGTAGTGGTCGACCTAGCTACCCTGGGATGCTGGGGAGCTCAGGGCTCATAGTATGAGCTCCTTCTCCATGGGTTCCTTATCCGTGTTGTAGACATTCTTAGCGGGACAAGTCCTCTCCTACTGAGCTCCGTCCTCTGATGGCTCAGCTCGACGGTTCGTTTCTGAGAACTGCTCGTCCTGTGCCGATGGCCCTTCTGCTTGGATCTTGGTCACCCCAGCTCGGAGGGTCCTCAACTCGGAGGCATATCACTTGTAAATAACTGTTGCTCTTCCCATGTAAGGGACCGGTTCGGTTTTTCCCACAACAATTAGCATTTAATTAGAAAAGCAGGCAAAAATTGTATGGCTAAGATCTTTCAATCAGGATTTTCCAACCACAAAGTCCTTAGTGTTAGTGTACTGATTTGTGCATCTTATTTGTCAATCACGTAAGTCCATGTGTCAAGTAGTCGGTTGAGCCTTTGGAAGTTGAAGACCGAAAACACAAGAGGATAAGAACATCAAAGAGTAAAGAACAAGTAAATGAGGTGCATTGGTGACCCTAGCCCTTGACCCGAAACAACCCTTTGACCTCTAGATGATCTAGGCTTAATAAGAAAACCTAATTGATCATCCCTTAACCTTAGGAACCCAAGTGGAAAATGATAAGTAAGGTTAGAAGAGGCGCGGAGCTGCTGTAAAAACAAACGCCCCAAAAACAACAGTTTTCAAGGGGTCTTCGAGCAAGCCTCGAGGGGTCTTCGATGGCGTCGAATACCCCCTCGATGGCATCGAACAGGAAGTCAGATGTCCAGTAAGAATTGATCATTTAATATGATTTTCTCGATGCAATCAAGGTCCTCTTCGATGGCATCGAAGGACCACTCGATGGTATTGAAGGTAATTCAGATGTGTTAAGCAAGAAATACTCGTATTATCAAATTTTCTCAATGGCATCGAGGAAACCTTCGATGGCATCAAAAGTGACCTTGATGGCATTAAAGGACCTTCAATGACATCAACAGAGATGTTTTCTGCCCTTTTTTTACCGTTGAAACTTGAACTTTTTAGAAAGGGCATTCGATTCTTATGCATTTTCTTGAGTTTTTGGTGCAATAGAAGCTTTTGAGATTTCATGTTCATATCCCTCATCCCAAGCCTATATTCCGTTGAGTTCTAAGTCATTTTCCTCGAGATTAACATTCTAATGAGGATTTCAACCTTCACCTTAAAGATGTGCTTGAATTCTTCCATTTTCTAGAGATTAGACTTAACCTCTATATGTGTACCATTGTCTAAATCCTCTAGAAGACCTATCTAAGTAAGTTCCCTAGGAAATACAACTTCCCATTAGTTGTAGGAGATTCAACCAACCTCCCATCACCTTGGTCACCTCAAAAGAGCATCATATGCAAGGTGTTTGACGTTGGAACCGAAGCCTCGACAAAGCATCGACATCATAATCGGGGAGCATCGGGGAACTAATTGAAGCACAAGAGAGCGATGATCAAGCAACCAAGACAGAGCTGTAAAAGGGACTCAATCCGACCAATAAGTTGTCAAGAGTAAGAGTCTATGTACTCTCTCTCCTTGTGTAGGACTGAGGGTAAGAATTTGTGACCCAAACTTGACTTAGGTTTTTGTGTATGACCTTGGCTTTCATGTAGGGCCTAAATCAAGTCCTTGTGTAGGCCACCTAGCACGAGTGTTTGTGTGTCAGTCTCCACAGGAGCCTTTGGTGGGAGTAAATGTAGGGCCTTGTGTAGGACCGAGGTTGTTGGTTAGCCAAAGGAAAATCAACTAAAGTCTCTTGTGGGAGCCTCTAACGGGAGGGTACGTACCGGGTTCTTGTGTAAGACCTTGGCTCTTGTGTAGGGCCTAAATTCAGCTTCTTGTGTACGACATTGGCTCTTATATAGAGCCTAAATCTTAGAGTCCTTGTGTAGGGCTGTAAAGGTTAGAGGTTAACCTAATTTAAAACCTCTGATCGTGAAATTTGGTACATTTATGGGTTAAGTACGTTTGCCGGGAGTGGAGTAGACAAGTAGCCTAACCACTATACAGGATTGTATTTAGGATTGTCATTTGCGTATCTGTTTAATTATGCTTAGGTGTTGAATGCTTAATTATATGCATGCATGATTCGATGAATGCTAGACATTGATAGTTAGCACATCCCACACACAAATATACACTATCATGATATAAGCTAGTTGCTTATTTGCAAATTATTTATAATCGATATGATTGAACCCTCTACTGGCTTGGAAGCCTTAGAGTTAAAATTGCCTTGCTTAGTTTGATTGGTAATTAGTTTAAGTCAAACAATTATGTTTTAAAAGGTGAAAATTTTAAATTGGTCCTAATCACTTCCTCTCTAGGATATAGTTTTCATTCCTTAGCTCCGCCAAGCTTTCGCACACGCAGCCGTGGTAATCCCATTACACCACAGGCGAACTTTCACTTAGTTCACCAAAATGTTTGATTGTCATCGTTGTAAATGTAAGTGAATCATCATAGTTCTTGAAGAATCAATTCTCAGTGGTTTTTTTCTGCAGAGAGTTGAAGTGAACAAGAGCTGTGAAGCTGCCTGGATCGATGGCGAACGTCACAGGACATGCCTGCCCGGCTCCGATGGCAGCTACATCGAATGGAGCTTTCCAAGGGGACAATCCTCTCAACTTTGCGCTCCCTTTGGCCATCTTGCAGATATGCCTAGTGCTTGTCGTCACACGTTCTCTCGCTTTTCTTCTCAAGCCTTTGAGGCAGCCTCGCGTGATTGCAGAGATTATTGTGAGTTCCTCTCTACCATCTTTTTCCACACATTTTCTATAGTGCTTATGTTTTTCCCTTCTGGATTTCACATATTCCAGTAGTTGTATTCAAAGATGACTCGTTGTTTTTGTCTCTCTGGGCTCAGGAACCAGCATGTCTCACCACTTACTGGGGTCCACATCCTGACGTGATTGGATGATTTGAACCATCCTTATTCCCATTACTACATTGTCCCTTGATCACCCTTCAGTGATGATCCTGACATTTGATTTTTGGAGTAGAATAAAATCCATTGAAAACTTCCTTTTTTTGTTCTTTTTTTTTTTGGTCGAAATTCATCTACTGATAGTGATGGTCTTAGTCGCCCATTTGGTGTTCTTATGGTGTATAACAGAGTCCACAACATGGACATTTCAAATCATCGGGCCACTCTGCATGTGGGTCCCAGTGGGCAGTGACACACGTTGGATCCTGAGTTGTGGGCCTTGTGGCAGAGGCAAAACAAACTCTTTACAGCATGCAAGGACTTGGGCTAAAGCTCAGAAATTGCTTTAGTTCGGTCAGAGAGTTTAACTCAACTGGTTTATGGAAAACTTGCCAATAGAGATTGGCCAAATCAACTTTGGCCATTCAATTATTTTGGAACACCTGAGTTTCAATTGGAGGTGCAAAGCCTTTCAAATCTGAGTCGACTCAACCAACTTCTGAATCAACAGCGAGTTCTTAAACACTGATGTATGGTAGAAATAATACATTTGTATGTAAGTATATAGAGGAATTTCTAACCTTTCTTTCTTGATGAAGGGAGGAATTTTGCTTGGGCCATCTGCCTTGGGCCGTAGCCAGAGGTATCTGCATACAGTTTTCCCTCCCAAGAGCCTCACAGTACTAGACACTCTAGCCAACCTTGGGCTCCTCTTCTTCCTCTTCCTAGTAGGACTAGAATTGGACATAAAGGCCATTCGACGGACGGGAAAACAGGCCCTTGGAATTGCTGCTGCAGGCATCAGCCTCCCATTTGTGCTCGGCATTGGTTCTTCATTCATTCTCCGAAATACAATCTCAAAAGGTGTCCATGAACCACCTTTTCTTGTCTTCATGGGTGTGGCACTCTCTATAACTGCCTTCCCCGTCCTTGCCCGCATACTTGCTGAGCTCAAGCTCCTGACTACTGATGTGGGACGGATGGCCATGTCAGCTGCTGCTGTCAATGATGTGGCTGCATGGATCCTTCTTGCCCTTGCCATCGCACTCTCTGGCTCTGGCAATACCTCCCCTATTGTGTCCCTCTGGGTCCTGCTCTCCGGAGCTGCGTTCGTCGTAGTTTCCATCTACATACTTTGCCCAATATTCTCTTGGATAGCCCGCCGTTCCCCAGATGGTGAGCCCATAGAGGAAACCTACATCTGTGGTATTCTGGCTGCCGTCCTGGCGGCCGCGTTCGTGACCGATGCTATTGGAATTCATGCCCTTTTCGGGGCCTTTGTGGTTGGAATTCTCATCCCAAAGGAGGGCCCCTTGGCCGGTGCTCTGGTGGAGAGGGTGGAGGATCTTGTTTCAGGCCTCCTCCTCCCATTGTACTTTGCCTCCAGCGGGTTGAAGACCAATGTAGCTACCATCCAAGGGGCCCAGTCATGGGGGCTGCTTGTTTTGGTGATCGTTACGGCCTGTGTGGGGAAGATCGTGGGGACTGTTGCCGTTTCACTCGCGTGCAGAATGCCATATCGTGACGCCCTCACCCTTGGATTTCTCATGAACACGAAAGGCCTGGTTGAACTCATCGTCCTCAACATCGGCAAAGACAGAAAGGTAATGCAGTTTTCCCTCACGGTGAAAGCAATGCTTCCTATGAACTTGTGCTTGTCATAGTTGAAAGTTTGATAAATCACGTCTATATTCATATCGAATTAGAATACTACTTACCGTAGGTCACCATGTTTGGCAAAGAATAGAAAACCTTCAGTGAAATTTTTATTTTGGGCACTTCCAAACGCACCCTTCATCTATTAAAGGAACTTCGGAATTTGATAGAGGCAATTCCTCATCTATCAGTCAACTCCTGCATTGGCACCCTTCCTAGTTGGGTTTTTTTTTTTTTTTTTGCATGCTACTCCGAACGATTAGGAAGTTAAAAACAAAGTCAACCCACTGACATGTTCAGCCAAATTTTGATTTGGGGCACTTCCAAATGCACCCTGCATTTATTAACATTAGGAATTTATGGAAGTGATTCCTCTACTGTTTTACCACTCCTGCATTGTGGAGCTTACCAGTTGGGCTAATTTTCCATGCCAACCACACAATTGGGAAGGGTCTGTTTTGGACAGTGGGAAAAGAAAAGGAGAAGAAAACTGTAATGATATTCAATGATGATTTTCAATTGATTCCATGAGCATTGTTGAAACATGGATTCGATTTTTGGGCATCTTGTTTTGTTAGGAAGTGGAAATCTCATAAAGCTCTCACGTTGTTCACCTCGTCATATCTTGCATGTGATAATCTGCCTGTGTTTGCATAATGAGTGCTTTTGGAATCTAATATATCTTTTGCTATTCAAATATAGCGAGACATCCTGTTATGGGAAAACTCATCCATTTTCTTTTATTTTCTTTTCTCACCATCCAAACATGCCTTGTCTTCAAACTGAAGTCATCCCATAGACAGGTTCGACCAAATTTGGTTTGGGCGGATTCCAAACGCCCCCCTGCATCTATTAACAGAACTTTGGAATTTGACAGTGGCAATTCCCCTCTTCTTTCTTCCTACTGCATTGCCAACATTCCCGGGTTCTTTTCCATGCCACCCCAAATGATTTAAGCATGAAACGAAGTCATCCTACCTACATATTCGGCTAGATTTCGATTTGGCTGCTTCCAAACTGAGATAAAAAAAATAAATTCCAAAAATTTTGGGCAAGTCCAAGGAAAATTTCCCCTTAACATTCATCACATAATACTTCTAGGTCCTAACACACCCAAGTAACTGGATTCACTATCATGACTCTATTAACAGAACTAAGGAATTTGATAGAAGGCAGATCTTTTGTCGTCTCGCTCATGCATTGAGAAATCATATTTGCTCTGTTTTTGCAGGTGTTGAATGATCAAACATTCGCCATCATGGTTCTCATGGCTCTCTTCACAACCTTCATCACCACACCCCTTGTCGTGGCATTCTATAAGCCGTCGAAGAGATCAAGCATTCCCTACAAGCACAGAACCATAGAACGGGAAGACCAAGATACCCAACTTCGTATCTTGGCCTGTTTCCACAGCACAGGGAATATTCCGACGATGATCAATCTCATCGAAGCCTCGCGAGGGACCGGCCGAAATGCAGGCCTGTCTGTTTATGCGCTGCATCTCATGGAGCTCTCTGAGAGGCCATCGGCAATCCGCATGGTGCACAAGGTGAGGAAGAATGGTCTGCCGTTCTGGAACAAGATGCGGTGGTCTAGCGCTGACCATGTGGTTGTTGCCTTCGAGGCATTCCGGCAGCTGAGCAGCGTCTCAGTGAGGCCAATGACATCCATCTCTGCTCTATCCAACATGGACGAGGACATATGCACGAGCGCAGAGAGCAAGCGAGCTGCAATCGTGATCCTACCATTCCACAAGCACCAAAGGTTGGACGGCACCTTGGAGACAACACGCCCCGAGTTCCGGTCAGTCAACCGGAGGGTGCTTGAGCACGCGCCATGCTCAGTCGGTATCCTTGTCGACCGCGGCCTTGGTGGGGCTGTCCATGTATCCGCTAGCGATGTTGCATCCTCCATCGTCGTCTTGTTCTTTGGCGGGCCTGATGATCACGAGGCACTTGCTTACGGAATGCGAATGGCCGAGCACCCTGGGATCCAGCTGACTATGGTTCACTTCAAAACCGAGGATCGGTCCGTTGGAGACAGCATAACGATCACTGTGGATGGCGATTCCTGCACCAAACAAAAGACTGACGATGAGCTTGTCGCCAAATTCCAAAGGAAGACCATGAAAGATGACTCTTTTCGGTATGAAGAGAAGGTAGTTGGGAACACAGGCGCAGTAACAGCTATCGGAGAATTCAAGCGGTGCAATCTATTTCTAGTAGGAAGGATGCCTGAAGGGGCTGCTGCAGAGACTCTGATTGATGTGAGCGAGTGCCCCGAATTAGGTCCAGTTGGGAGCTTGTTAATATCATCTGAATTCCCAACGACAGCATCAGTTTTAGTGGTTCAACAGTATCGTGGGCAAACGACATCAATGGCAACGAACTTGGTATTTGATGCACCTTCAACGGAAAATGGATTGCCGGAAATGCATAGCTCGGCAGATTCGGATATTGAGTCTAGCTGATTGTCTTTTGCAGTTCATGTTTTTTGGTCTGTAGATGGCATGCATGGCTGCTACACTCACTGCTACTGGAAATAAATGTTCGAATGGAAGGTAAATGTTTCGATCGACTGTTTGGGCACACCATATCAAATAAGCTTTTTTTAAAAAAATGAAAGTTAGCTTGATAGCTTTGTAAAAATAATTTTAGTAACTTAAACTTACAACCATAATTTATTTTTTTTATATACTTTTTAACTTTTTATTTTTTTATTTTTTACCTCCCTCCCTCTCTCTCTCATCTCTCCATGTGATGGATGATCCTTTTCAAAGATGGCCCCACGTGATGCACGGTTCAATGAAAGACGGCCCACATGATATACTGTTAGGTGGGCTCCACTTGATGGGCGGTGGACATTGAAGGTGGGCTTACATGATAGAAAATTAACATTATGGTAGGCACACTTGATGGATGACTCACATCAAGGTGGGCCTACATAATAGACGGTCCACATCAAAAGTCACCCTCTAATGATGAATGCCCACATCCAAAGCAGGCCCTGCATGATGGATGGCCACCTTCGAAGTTGGGGCCCATACAATGGACTGTCCACATAAAAGCGGGCTCCACATGATGGCTAGGATAAATTGAACGTGGACCCCACATGATGGATGGCTCACATCAAGGTGGGCCCTATAAAACGTCAGCCCCAAATGATGAATGACCCGCATCCAAGGTGAGCCCCGCATGATGGATGACTTACTATGCGGGCACCGTGATGGTTAATTGCCATCTAAAATGTTAATATGGTTGCATGGGCCTGGATGAAGGAAAAACATAAATATCAATCTGATTGAAAACTTCTGTGGCCCCCAAAAGCTTTCAACGAGAAGTGTTTAATCTTTGCTTTAGGGCCAAGTTGAGCCTTAGATCTGCTTCATTTTTGGGCTTTAACCATAAAATGATATGGTAAAATGAAGAATCTTGGTACTCTGGCAGAGGTTGCAAGTTGATACACATGCAACTTTAAATTTTACAATGTGATATTAAGGGACCGTTTGGATACTACTAAATAGAGCAGTCTTTTAGAAAAAGTAACTTATTTTTTCAAAAATAATTTATTTCTTTCATTTTCATTGGTGACACAATGACTTAGAAAATTATTTAAGCAAATGTGCTATCTTTAGCCATGAACCCCTTCAAAGTTCATGAGATTGGAAAATAATCCAATGAATGGGTAGATGATCTAGTGGGCCTCATATGATGTGGCCCATATCAAGATGGCTCCACATGATGGATGATCCACATCAAAGGTCCACCCCTAATGATGAATGGATCACATTGAAGGTAGGACCCACATGATGGGCAACCCACATCAAAGGTGGGCTCCACATGATGGGCGATTAATAATGGTGGGCCCCACATGATGATGATCCACATCAAGGTGGGCCCCACATGATGGACAATCCACATCAAAGGTTGGCCTAATGATGAGTGACCCATTATCTAAGATGGGTCCCATATGATAGACGAACCACATCGAAGGTAGGCCCATATGATGGATGGTCCACATTAAAGTTGGGCTTCACACTATGGGCTGTGGATATTGAAGATGGGCCCCACGTGATAATAACATTGATGGTGGGCCCCACATGATGGAAGACTAACATCAAAGGAGGGCCCTATCTAATGAACTACATACATCAAATGTCAGCCCCTGATGATGAATGACTCACAACTCAAGTGAGCCCTGCATGATGGATGGCCCACGTCAAAGGTGGGGCCCTACACAATGAATGATCTACATCAAAGGTTGGCCATGTATGATAGACAATTGATGTGAGGGGGACCAAACAAACTTTTGGGATAGTTGGGTAGGAAATCACACTAAGCCAAAATCGGGAATTTACAATGGACTAGATTCGTCGCGAAACCAAAATAACGACGGATTTGGTCCGTTGCTGTTTGCATCATTGCAAAAATTAAACGTCGGATGAAATCGGTCACAAATGTACAACGGATCTGCAACGGATTTAGTTCGTCGCAAAAATTTAAAATCCGTTAAAACTCGGGAATTATTTGTCATTATAAAATTTTGCGGCAGATACGAATCAGAGACGGACTTGAAATTGGTCTTTTATCAACTCTTAGATATTAGCGACGGATTTGGTCCGTCGCTAAAATTTCCAAATAAAAATAAGCACCAATTTTTTATTTTTTATTTTAAAATAAAAAATAATAAAAAAAAAAATCTGTTATACTTGATAGTCATCCAAAAATAAATAAATTCACGCAATTGTTTAATAATAATCTCATCCAAATGGATAAATGATGTGGATACAACACATCATGGTGGGTATCACAGAACTTAGCGATGTCATTTCTTGGGTTTTCACGAGGTTGGTAAGTTGCAACACAAATTTGACTTAAATATTTGGCCCAATTTAGAAATCTAATCCATTCACTCTATTCTTCCAACCAAGAGCTTTGATTTGGCTAATACTCCTCTCGATCAGGCTTCAGATGCAAAATATATTGGGCATACAAGATTGATCAACAATATGATGGGCCATATCTTGCGATCCAACGATTAGATTTGAGTGAAATGTAATCTAAACATCTGAATTTATATTTACGCTTTAATTTGGAATGATCAGATTGTCTAAAATTAGTTTAGATGTAGACAAACTAATCATGCCCATTTAAAGAGTGTTTTAGATGGATCTGATTTGTTTCAGGTCATATTGAGTCGATTTTTGTTCTCTATCCTAATCAGCACATTTCGAACATATCCGACCGTTCAGATCAACTTAGGATGGCTTGATCATAGAATTTGATCAATCTCATCATTATAAGTAATTCTTGCAATTACACTTCATTATACCTGGGCCAATTAGATTGTCTGAAATTAGTTTAGATGTAGACAAACTAAACATGCCCATTTAAAGAGTGTTTTAGATGGATCTGATTTGTTTCAGGTCATATTGAGTCGATTTTTGTTCTCTATCCTAATCAGCACATTTCAAACATATCCGACCGTTCAGATCAACTTAGGATGGCCTGATTATAGAATTTGATCAATCTCATCATTATAAGTTATTCTTGCAATTACACTTCATTATACCTGGGCCATAATTTTTTCACAAGTGAATCTTTGTTTGCATAAACAGTGAGGTTCAATTAGTGGATGTCCCTAGTAATTTAGTAAAAAATCAGAATTTTCTCATAGATAAATATCAATTTTTAATATATATATATATATATATATATTCAAAATGTCCATTTTTTTATCTTTTTTTTTTTTTTCAAAACTTTTAACAAAATCTCATTTTTGTCATCAAACTTTCCAATTTTCTTTTTTCAAAATACAAATTCTGAATTTTTATTTTCAAAATCTCAAATTTTCCCAAAATCTTTTTTTTTTTTTTTTCGAACTTATCAAAAAATTCAAGATACCAATTTTATTTTTTTTTTTCAAAAGCACCATTTTGTTTTCAACTCTAAATTTTCTTTTTCAAAATGATAAATTTTTTTCAAAATCTGTGTTTTTTTAAATCAATTTTTCTCGAACATTTTCAAAATTTTAAACTACATTTACCTTTTCAAAATGTCAGTTTTTTGTCAAAATCTTGATTTTTTAACACCATTTTATCTTCAAAATTTTAATTCTTTCGAGCTTCGCCATTTTCTTTTTTAAAAAATATTTTTTTCGATCATGTCAATTCTTATCGAACTTCTCTTTTTCTAAAATATATTTTTTCGATCATGTCAATTCTTATCAAACTTCTCAATTTTTTTTCTAAATATTTTCTTTTTTCAAAGTTGTCAAAATTTTCATAAAATTTTTAATCTTTTCAATTTTATTTTTCAAAATATCAATTTTTTTTTTTCGATATCAAATTGGTTTCTCAAAATTATCAACTTTATTTAATTTTTTGATATTTTTTCAATGACCTTTTTCTAAATCATAATTTTTTGTAAACTCTTGATTTTCTTTCTCAAAATGTCAATTATATATCAAAATCTCAATTTTTTTCGAACTTTATTTCCTAAAATACCAAGGATATATAGTGAGATTTTTTATGTCATATTGCAAAGCATTTAAATATCAATTTTAAAGAAAAATAAAAAAATTAATAAAAATTTCCACTCAATTAATATAAAAAGAAAAATAAAAGATCATTGCATTAAATCAATTGTTGCAAAAATAATATTTGATACAAATAAATACAATTAAACCACTGAAATTCTTTTATGGAACACTTCTTAAACTATAATAAAATATAATTTTCCACCATATTCTATCAAAAGAAACATGGTAGGGGTAATGGTCAATTTACATGGACATTGAGTGTTGCAATAGCAAATAAATCCATCGCTAGATGATTTATGATGGGTTCTTTGGGCAGTACTTTGTGATGGACCAAAATCCATCGCAAAATCTTAATGTGGTTGATCAAATCCGTCGTATATTTGCGACGAACCAAAGTTGTAGTAAATCTCGGATTGCGACGGACCAAATCCGTCGCAAATTCACTCTTTTCAGATGTGCCAATTATGCTTTTAAAAAAATGTACAACTTTTTGAATGATTAGTATGTTGTTTACCAAACATACTTATTAACTGATTAAATAGAAATAGATAAGCTACTTATGGCATAAATAGCTTATAGAAAGTAACTTTTGATCCAAATGCCTCCTAAATAACTCAAATTTCACATCTGGTAAGATATGAAACTTGGATGATTTATATTGAGCTAAATGTATAGCATGCCTATAAAGCAACAATATCACCTGTATTTACAATGTGTGAAACTCTCAAGCTCTATGTGATCAATCATGTTGTCTTTGTAAAATCCTCTACTAATTAGGTGAGAATCATTATTTGGACTGACATACAAAACATTAGCCAGATTAGAACTTCATATAGACCACACTACTATATACAATATAAAATTGCTCCCAAGGTTACTAAGTTTAAACAATGTAGCGCTGCTTGAAATTTTTTATCAGGTTCATTCTTTTTCCTTTTTTTTTTTTTTCTTTTCTTTTTTATGTTTTATATCATCTTCGTCTTGGTGAGTTACACCTTATTAATGATACGCATCATGGCTCCACACACATACCTATGGTTTTGCATCCAATCCGCATTGTAACTTATGCTATGGCTCGTATGCATTGTGAATCTAGTGATTTTTTGTCTTAGGGCCTAACATTGACAATATGACCCTATAGGTGGGTGGATTGGACACATACAATAGGGTGGACCTCATAGACTATTCTAGTAGGTATTAGCTGGCCTTTTAGGCAGGTCCATGGTGCATGCAGTGCATAGATTTTTCAACGATGCCTAAGGTTTTATTCACAAACAACCAGAGGAGGTAGCACTTGCCAATATTTACGAGCTGCTCAAACTACGAATGACTATTTATAATAAAAGATGGAATTGATTTATACCATTATTGGTAATGATCAGATCACGGTGAAGCCAAAATATTGGCAATTGCATTTGCTTCTCTCTCTCTCTATGTGTGTGTGTGTGTGTGCGCGTGCGTGAGTGCGTGTGTGCGTGCGTGCGTGTGTGTGTGTGTGTGTGTGTGTGTGTGTGTGTGTAAGATGTTTCAATACTTAGTTGTGAAAGACGGCCTAGATGGGTGAGCCCATAAGATCTGATGATCTACACATAAGCCTGTCAACAGGCCCGGGCTGGGTAGGTCACAGCCTGGATTTTGAACTGTTTTGGGCTGGCCCTATTCGAAAATCTGATTTTTCAGGCTTGAGCCACCCTGATCTACCCGATCTTAAGACCTTCATAAAAGTTGAATGTGACAATGCATATCTAGTGGTCCACATAACCAATATAAGAGCAGAGAGTGTCTGATCACCCTCCAAATCTATGATTAAGATGGCTCTTTGATTACGATTAATGATTTAAATTATCTACGTCATCTCATCAAATATTTCCTTTTTCAAATTTAATTTCACACATCATAGAAGAAACAAAAAAGGAAGAAACAGGGGATTCTTCATTTAAGATCCATCCACTACTCGTTGCCGACAAAGAGTCTCCCATGGGTCCATATCCAACAAGCAGATAGAGCCAAACTCCAAAAATGGAAAATTAGAGGGGTGAGGGATGATTCTCTAGTTGTGCAGATTTTACTTTAAAATAGGTTGCGGATTGAGAAGAGAGTCCCCTTCTATCTCTAAACCTTCAATTTTGTATTTGAAAGCTAATTGGATACCCAACCATAGCCCATCTATCTCCACAAAGGGGACTGAGCATTTCCAAAAGACATCTTGAGAAGGCTGCTGATCTCTGGTAATCCAGCTGCACACTCCTTGTTTTGGCTATGGTCGGTAGAACCGTCAAAATCGAGTTTTGAAAATCCCCTTTTAGAGGGCAAGACTTGAGCGGGAGCTCGCAAACGGGCTGGGGCTTTGAGAGGCCACCATGATGTATGGGTTTCATCCACACTTTCCATCCATTTTTCTATCATTTTAGGATATGAACCCAAAAATGAGGTAGATCCAATGTTCAAGTTGACCACACCACTAGAAGCAGTGGTGATAATGACACCCGCTGTGATGGTTAATTGCCAAATTGCCATCCAACTTGTTCATAAGGTCACATAAACCTGAATGAAGGTAAAACACAAATATCAGCTTGATCCAAAACTCATGTGTCCTCACAATAAGTTTTCAACGGCAAATGTTTAATCCCCACTATGTGGTCCACTTGAGCTTTGGACTGCCTCATTTTTTTTTTATAGCTTAGACCCTAGATGATATGAAAAATGGAAGGACTCTGAATAAAACCCATACTTCACGGTGGCCCCTCAAAGCTCCTGCCCCATTCCGCTGATGGGATCTCAAGACAGGCAGGGGCAACACCCAATCCACGTCTTTTTGTTAGGTGACACCCACCAGGACTAGCTAGAGATGGACGGTCTTATTAGGGGATCCGTGGAAGTCACCATGATATACGTGTTTTACCCAAGCCCTCCATCCATTTTTAAAGATGTTTCAAAAAAGGAGGAGATTGAAGGCTCGAGTGGACCACACCACATGAAGCAATGACAATGATATCCACTATTGAAACCTTCCTATGATGGCCTTCCTAAGGCCCATCATGATGTTTATTTTCCATCCAAATTATTCATAAGAAATAGTAGACTTGGATATAGGAAAAATATTAGTATTAGCTTGATCCAAAAACTTACATGGCTCGTAAGAAGTTTTGAGCAGTAGGCATTCAGTCCTCATTGTATCCTCCGGTGTGGTTCACTTCAGAATTTGATCTACATCATTTTTTAATTCATCACCTAAAATGATTTTTCAAAATGGATGGACGGAATAGATAAAACACATACATCACGGTGGGTAGTACCCAATCCCCTTCCTCGAGCACCGGCATCCCCCACCCAAGTATTTAACTAGACTACTCAAAAGAGTTAGCCCAATGGTCGTAGATGAGTAGGTAAAATAAAAATAAAAATAAAAATAAAAAGAAAAAAGAGAGAAGGAAAAGATGTGGTTGTTATATTCATGCCATCGCTATAAAGGACCGCATTTTCAATTGGGATAAGCTATGTAAGTTGTCTTTTGTTGGAATGTGTTGATGTAGGACCTGGTAAAGAAGATCTACTTTTCGTTAGAATGTGTTGATGTAGGTGCTATTGTTGGAGCTTACTTTTGGTGCAGGCCAAAGCTTCCAATCAAATAACTTTTTATAAATTTCAATGGTGTCCTGTTCGAGGAAGGTTGCACATGTTCTCAAAAGAGGCATATTAAGCTAATTTTATTAAAATTTTCTTATTAGTGGTCCAGCGTCGAAGCAGGCTCTATTTGGGCTTGAAGGATATGATTGGGATTTGGTAGCGACCCCTCCAGTACTAGAAAAGCTTTGTGGGCCCTACCATGATGTGTGTTTTCTATCCACACCATCCATCCATTTTTCAAGCACATTTTCGAACAGGAGTCTAAAAATGAGGCAGTTCCAAAGCTCAAGTGAGCCACACCACAGAACCAGGTCAAAACATCCTAGGGTGCACCACAATGTTTATTTGCCATACATCTTGTTCATGAAGCTAGATAATGGAAAATATAAATATTAGCTAGATCCAAAACATCTGTGGCATGTAAGAAGTTTTCAACAGTGGACGAACAATCACCGTTGTTTTCTATGGCATGGTTAACCTAAGATTTGTATCTGCCTCATTTTTTAATTCATGCTTTGAAGCAAGTTGGCAAAATAGGTGGACGGTATAGATAAAACACACACGTCACCGGCCACTGATACTGAATTACCAAATCCGAGTCCATATGATTGGATTCTTCTGGGACAAATGTCATTTTTGACGACAAGGATTACCTGCGTCCCTAGGAGATTCCTGCCGTCCAAAGGTTTCAACGGTAGGCATTTTCCTCCGGACTATTTCTTGTGGTGTGGCCCACTTGAAAGTTGGATCTGACTAACTTTCTGTCTAATATTCTAAAACAAGGTGACAAAATGAATGGGCGGGGTGGATTTCTCACAAACATCATGGTAAGCTCCACCTAGTTCCCAACCGCAGGAAGTGGTGGGTGGCAGGCAATCCGCAACACATTTATGAGATTATAATTTTATCATTGAGATTTTGGTATCAGAAAGTCGTCCACTTTAATTGTTTGAGGACATGACGTGAATATTTGTTTAGTTGATTTGCTATCCAGTTGCTGTCTATCCGTCCAAATGGCCAGAAAAAAGTAAAAATTAGGCAAGAAGCAGGAACATTAATAAATATTTGTGTATTTTACTTTTGATTTATTGGGAATCAGATGGGATAGTGACCGGTGCTTGGGATGTGGTGTTAACTGTGATATATGGGTTTTACATCGATGCCATCCATCTGCTTTGCCAGATCATTTAAGGGCATTAACATACAAATAAAGCATGTTTGAAGATCAAGTGGACCACACCACATGAAACAATAGAATAATGACTACCACCATTGAAACCTTCCTAAGGCCAACTAAAATGTTTATTTGTCATACAACCTATTGATAAGATCAAGCTGGCATAAAAGAAGCGAAAACACAAATATCAACTTATCCAAAACTTTTGTGGCCCCGAATAAATTTTTAATGGTGGGTATTTAATCACCATTTTTACTTGTAATCTTGAATGAAGAGAAAAAGCAAATATCAGCTTGATCCAAAAATTTGTGGCCCATTAAGGGTCAATCACCACTGTTTCCTATAGTATGGTCCACCTGAAAATTGGATCTAGTTATTTTTTGAATAAGGCAGCCTCGCGTGATTGCAGAGATTATTGTGAGTTCTTCTCTGCCTTATTTTTCCATACATTTTCTGTAGTTTTCTTGTTTTTTTTTTCCTTTCTGGATTTTACATATTCCAGTTGTTGTGTTCAAAGAGTACTAGTTGTTTTTGCCTCTCTCGACTCAGGAACCAGTATGTCTCGCCACTCACTGGGGCCACATCTTGAGATGATTGGATGTTTTGAACCGTCCATATTCCCATTAGTACATTGTCCCTTGATCACCCTTCAGTGATGATCCTAACATTTGCTTTTCGGAGTTGAATAAAATCCATAAGGTCCACAACAAGGACGTTTCAAATCATGGGACCAGTTAGCATGTGGGCCCCAGTGAGTCACAGCAGAGGCAAAACGAACTCTTTACAATATTCAAGACTTGGGTTAAGCTCAGAAACTGTTTTAATTCGGTCAGAGAGTTTTAACTCTACTGATGAATGGAAAACTTGCCAATAGAGATTGTCCAAATCAACTAAGTTTCAATTGGAGGTGCAAAGCTTTTCAAATCTGAGTCGACTCAACCAAGTTCTGAATCAACAGCGAGCTCTTAAACACTGATATATGGTAGAAATAATACATTTGTATGCATGTGTGTATAGGAATTTCTTGTTGGAAATTGGAGTTTGGAAAACTATTTAAATTATATAAAATTAAAATAAGAAAGTTAAAAAACTTATCATTTTGTATAAGTCGAGGCGTGACGTGAGTCACTCGGCTTGAAATCGAATTTGCTCCCCTTGGACAGCGTTCCAAGTGCAACAGGTTTCCAGAGCAATCGACCTCCAGGATACAACGACTATGACCCGGTCCCAAATGTGCACTCCTTCAGTACACGGCTCGAACCACTTGTAGTCTTAACCCGAACTAGAAAATACTTGAACACATTTTTAAGAGGAAACCTGATTTTCTAATCTATTTGAAAACTTAAAATCAGAAGTCTATTTATAGACTTTGTGAAGACACCCTTTCACAAAGGGTTGTGACTATTGGGTTTAAACCCAAGTGGTGTGACCCTTAGGCTTCAAAAGACACAACTTTTCAAAATAAAAATTGAAAGGATATAACCTTTCAGTGAAAAGACACATCCGTAGGATATTTTGAAACACTAACTTATTTTAAAATAATTTAAAATTCAACAATCCCCACATGTTTCAAAATTTTTGACATTTCAGATTAAGATGGAAGAGTTGTGCAATGGTGCCGGTGTCACCATAGACTTGAACCGACATTAGAGTAAACATGACAGTCTACAGGAATTAGGTGACACCATAGTCTTGAACCTAATTCCTTTTAATGTAGATCGCAAGTACATGTCACTCACACAACTTTTCCACTACAAGTGATTCTCGTTCGGTGCGTTTCGGCCATGCACCATTACCTGGATTTCATGAGTGCTCTAGAGAATTCGCCCAGATTCTCATAGGAAGCGGCCTCCACCTCCACACCCATATAGGTGAATTCCATCAAGTGTATGCAAAGAATCGTATACACCACCAAATATATGGCTATGGATTCATTAAGAGTTCTAAAACTCATCCTTCAAGCGTTCTTCGTTCGCTGTGCACGTACACCATAGAAGGGGCTCATTTACATCAGTGCAATCGTCTACCTCGTGTCTTGTTGTTTACCCATTGAACCTATCTAATAGGATCTCTACTCGTATAGGTTGGGTTGCCAACACTGGTAGCTCATATATTAGGCTCAGCCCCATTCCCTTCGATGTATCATTGACTAATCTTTTAGATAGTCACTTGGTCAGAGGATTTATGACCTGTGGGCCTTTTACCTCCACCCGTTTTAGTTCTCATTGTGGCTAATCATCCTTTCAGATCAGCTAGGGATCATCGTATTGGTAAGCTATTGCCTCTCCAACTAGCTACTCATAAATGATCCTCTGCCTATACTGATTTCTCCTTTTGCTCCTCAATCAAGTCTTTGACAGTCAGTTGCAGCCTCTTTGATTATTCATATCTTAAGCCAAAGCATACTGAACTCATTTCTAACCTCACAGAGTCAACTATTATGACTTCATCAAGTAACAGATATTGGGCATCACTTTAATTATGATAGTTGTTGTATCACTGGCTCTTAATACAACCAACTTTCTTAACTTTGAATGTATTCTTATAATTCAAACAACTTCACTAGCCCACCATTCAACTAACTGGTGGTAAAGTCAATTGACCTTATTATATCTGCAATACAAAGAGGCTGAAGTAATTTGTCATGCATAAACATATGACAACTAAAATAGAGTATAACTTTCATGTAATCATATCGCAACATTATCATGTTACCATATGTTCCAAAACACATGAAATTTGGCCAATTTATCAATTAGTGATTAAAATTCAATACAATCAATGGATATTTGGCAACTGAATATGGAGGAGAAATGTTCAAGTTCATTATCGAGTATCTTGATCAATAGATTAAACAATGGGCTCCATAGGTGCATAAATTTGGTCAATCGATACATTTGGTGATGGTATAACAACATAGTTCATCAAATGAACTTATAGTCTCATATGAATACCAATCCTAAATGTCCAAAACCAGTCTCCAATGAGAATAAAATATAGCCTGAATATCCCATTGACCCAACAATTATCTTTTGAATTCAAAACACTAACATTTTCTTTCGAACATTTATTCGATGGCTACCAATTAGATCATCAAAACATGTAATCAGTTTGATTCCGATATCTTGTTTCTAAAACCTACATGATGCCAATGTAACACATGTGCATATTGATCCATAACATTCATCATATACCTTTCTAGGTACAAACCTTCATGTCAACCCATTTATCAAATATTTATTAACTAAACTTTTACTCCATGGATTAAGTGGTTTATCTAAATGCATTGAAGTGCACCCCACAATTTCAGATTTAGCCTAGATAGATATATCTATGGCTTACCTAATAAATCTATTAACCAAAATTTGAGTTTGAGGATTTCATAGGAACTATCATATGAATTAACTAGATCTAACACATGTATCCTAGATTGGCATATGATCGGATGGAAATAATATTTTCTTAAAAAGTATTGGATCCTACCATAGAATGATGTTGATATTGGATGTGATTACAAGCAGATTTATTCGTACAAGAAAAATGTGAGTATTTATATAAGAATATAGTTATAACTAGTCGCATGGTTTAATTGACTCAATTATCGATCGATAATGTCCATTGCATTCATTCCAATCAAGGCATGTGAGAACCATCATTCTATAGAACAACCAATGATGAGCCACATCTAAAATGAATTGTAACTATAATCTAATTGTCATTTTAACGATGAATTCAGACTATGCACTTAGTGAATCTTTCCAACCAATTTCCTTAGTTGAAAACCATAAGAGTATTTTTATTTTTATTTTTATTATTCACCTTTTAACCTTTTTCCTTTACATGATGCTACTTCCATCAATGACTAGCATTGATGCATCATCTATATGTGTCATGTATTCGATATGAATACCCTTCCATTTAGACCATTAAAGGCAAAACCCACTAAATAATATTTTCACTCCTACATATACCATATGAAAAATGACATAATTAAGATTGATATTTTGGATCATGGATTCTACACATGCAATAGGCACCATAGATGACATAAAGATGATCTAAAATTATAATTCGAGTAAGCATGAAATCATGTGACAAAAACTATTCCAACAATGAGAAGTGTTATGTCTACTTCATATAACTTGTCACACATATGTGAGGGATCCGATCTATACTATATATGCATTTGATTATAAACAATGCGTTGTCCCATTTGGCCAATCCACTTATCATATATACTTATAAGAGAATGTCTTTCTTATCAGCGTTCATGTTTGGCTTTTAGACAAAACTTGTTTATCTATAGCCCTACTTGGTAGATGGTCGGATCTCTTACACATGCATCGTCCTAACATGAAAACTTTTAGAATCTTTCCTATTTGAGAGTGTTGCATTTCTCAATTAATCAACAAAGAAAATTTTAACATCACCCAACTGCATGTTAACATCAACATAACTTAAATTATGTTAAATTAAATAGAATGTACACTACTCATGTAGCAGTTTATAACAACAATTGTGGAGATATTGCTTTTAAAAGGATTCGCTCATTCTGCCCACCAAGAGATGATCGTGACCGCTTATTTGAGAAATTCTTAAGATAAATTTTTATAATACATTGAGTCGATTCTGACTATCTAATGGCCAGTTTTGCAAAATTAAACCAACAATCCTAGCCATCCAATTAATAAACTTTGTACCTAATATACGGTTTCGGCAAGAATCAACACCTGATCAAGACGGTATTTCATTATAAAGATGGAGCATCACCCCAGTGATCTAGATAGTTCATCTAGTGGACTCTTACAGGTGGACAGTAGAGATTAATCTCAGCCATCGACTGATAAACCATTATTTATTTATTTTTATTACATGAACCGTTTCTTATTATACAGTAACCAGAGATCCAAACATGATATTTTGACCCCATAACATGACATCAAATGACACACTTGATGTATATAATGAATATTAAGCATCAAGAATTTTGGTGTATGTAAAAGTTCACCAATAGTCACAACTAAAAGATAGACATTAGAATAATCATAACCGTACAGAACCTTGGAAATGAAAACAGAAATGAGGAAATCTTTTATTTTCTCTTTAAAATCTTAGGGCCTTGAAGCCATTAGATCCCCCCACATTCACAACTGTCATCCATTCTCACAATGTTTCAGATCCAGAATCTGGGTTGAGATTTATACATACAAACAACAACAACAACAACAACAACGAGCCCAAGATGAACAGTTTGGATCATCATGTGTGTTTGGCATAAGCAAGCAACGACTTGAGAGAGATGATTAGCAAGGTTTATAACATAAAATAATCATGATGTTCTTTATTTTTAGTTTGCACATGTATAATAATGTTCATGTGTATAGTACCATCATTGGTTCACATGGTTTCCATCATTTATATTTTAAAGATTTTATATGAAAGTGGCTCTTCTTTGTTTATGCATACATGGTGGTTGAAAAAGTTCCTAATACTTATGTCCCACCCTGATATCATAGTTTTATATACATCCCAGATCAATCCTCATTGTACACAAATGGTGAATATTAGTGGATACCTACTTGGTGTGGCACCACATATGACTTGATCTTGTTGTGTGTGATAGACTGACATTGCCAATGACATAAGTATAAAAACAATCAATAGGCTATAACATCAGTGCATAAATTTAAGCCTTTTAGATGATTTGCACAGGTGGTCCAGAAAATATGTATACCAAATATGTATAAGATTCTAACTATTAGATGGTATATGAGGGTTCCAGATTATACGGGCTGATCTTTAGTGTACAGGGATGTTAAGATCAGTGTATATCCTACTCAGTCGGTGCATAGTTCACTTTTGTACATGTGGTCCAAAGAACTTACATAATAAATATCTACTAGATCTTAACCATTATGTGAGATATGACAACTCTAGATTATATGAACCATGACCCACAAATTGGGTTGGTGTGGTTTCATTTTGGGCTATTCCAACCAAATAGATGCAACCGTAACTTTTAAATAGTTTTCCAAACCAAATTCGATTTCAAGATTGTTGGAAATTGGAGTTTGGAAAACTATTTAAATTATATAAAATTAAAATAAGAAAGTTAAAAAACTTATCATTTTGTATAAGTCGAGGCGTGACGTGAGTCACTCGGCTTGAAATCGAATTTGCTCCCCTTGACAAATTGTTCCAAGTGCAACAGTGTTTCAGAAAGCAATCGACCTCCAGGATACAACGACTATGACCCGGTCCCAGCGGTGCACTCACTGTACACGGGCTCGAACCACTTGTAGTCTTAACCCGAACTAGAAAATACTTGAACACATTTTTAAGAGGAAACCTGATTTTCTAATCTATTTGAAAACTTAAAATCAGAAGTCTATTTATAGACTTTGTGAAGACACCCTTTCACAAAGGGTTGTGACTATTGGGTTTAAACCCAAGTGGTGTGACCCTTAGGCTTCAAAAGACACAACTTTTCAAAATAAAAATTGAAAGGATATAACCTTTCAGTGAAAAGACACATCCGTAGGATATTTTGAAACACTAACTTATTTTAAAATAATTTAAAATTCAACATTTCTAACCTTTCTTTCTTGACGAAGGGAGGAATTTTACTTGGGCCATCTGCCTTGGGCCGTAGCCAGAGGTATCTGCATACAGTTTTCCCTTCCAAGAGCCTCACAGTTCTAGATACTCTGGCCAACCTTGGGCTCCTCTTCTTCCTCTTCCTAATAGGACTAGAACTGGACATGAAGGCCATTCGAAGGACGGGAAAACAGGCCCTTGGAATCGCTGCTGCAGGCATCAGCTTCCCTTTTGTACTTGGCATTGGTTCTTCATTCATTCTCCGAAATACAGTCTCAAAAGGCGTCCATGGCCCGGCTTTTCTTGTCTTCATGGGTGTAGCCCTGTCTGTAACTGCCTTCCCCGTCCTGGCCCGCATCCTCGCTGAGCTCAAACTCCTGACTACTGATGTGGGACGGATTGCCATGTCAGCTGCTGCTGTCAATGATTTGGTTGCATGGATCCTTCTCGCCCTTGCCATTGCGCTCTCTGGCTCTAACAATACCTCCCCTATTGTGTCCTTCTGGGTCCTGCTCTCCGGAGCTGTGTTCGTCGTAGCTTCCATCTACATACTTCCCCCAATATTCTCTTGGATAGCCCGTCGTTCCCCAGATGGTGAGCCCATAGAGGAAATCTACATCTGTGGTACTCTGGCTGCCATTCTGGCGGCCGCGTTCATGACTGATGCTATTGGAATTCATGCCCTTTTCGGGCCGTTCATGTTTGGAATTATCATCCCGAAGGAGGGCCCCTTGCCGGACGCTCTGGTGGAGAGAGTGGAGGATTTTGTTTCAGGCCTACTCCTTCCATTGTACTTTGCCTCGACCAGGTTGAAGACCAATGTGGCTACCATACAAGGGGCCCAGTCATGGGGGCTGCTCGTTTTGGTGATCGTTACGGCCTGTGTGGGGAAGATCATGGCGACTGTCACCGTTTCGCTCGCATGCAGAGTGCCATTTAGTGAAGCCCTCACCCTAGGATCTCTCATGAACGAAAAAGGCCTGGTAGAACTCATCATACTCAACATCGGCAAAGACAGAAAGGTCATTAATTTTTGCTTTTGTTTGGCAAAGACAGCAAGCTACTTGTTACGTTTGGAAATAGTTCAGAAATTCCTTTTCTAAAGACGAAGAATTTGTTTTTGTTTCTTTGAAATACTTCAACAATTGGAGTTGGGCAGAATGCTTTCCCTCGAATTGATATTTCGCCTGTTTTGAGTGGAGAGCTGAAAAGTGAAAAACTGATAGCCTTCCCAGTTGGTTCTGTTTTCCATGCCATCCCAAACGATTGGCAAGTTTGAAACAAAATCATCCTGCTGACATGTTCACTGAAAATTTGATTTTGTGTGCTTCCAAACGCATCCTTCATCTATTAAAAGAAATTCGGAATTTGATTGAGGCGATTCCTCATCTCTATCGTCCGACTCCCATTGCCTACCTTCCTAGTTTAGTTTTTTTTTTTTTGGCATGCTGCTCCAAACGATTGGGAAGTTCAAAACAATGTCACACCACTGACATGTTCAACAAAATTTTGACTTGGGGTACTTCCAAACGCACCTTGCATTTATTAACATTTCTTTGGAATTTATGGAAGTGATTCCTCCTCTGTTTTCCCACTCCTGCATTGCCGACCTTCCCAGTTGGGTTAATTTTCCATGCCACCTGCAAAATTGGGAAGGGTCTGTTTGGATGGTGGGAAAAGCAAAGTCAAGAAGATTGTAATGAGATTTCCAATGAATTTCATGAGTATTGTTGAAACATGGATTCGATTTTAGGGGGTCTTGTTTGGTTAGAAAGTGAGAATGTCATGAAGCTCTCACAATGGAGGACACCTCTTATCTTGCATATGATAATGTGTTTGTGTTTGGATAATGATTGTTTTTGGAATCCTATATTTCCTTTACCATTCAAACATAGTGAAATATCCTATTATGGAAAAGCTCATCCTTCTTTTTTTTTTTTTTTTCCATATCTTTTCTTTTCTCGCTATCCAAACAGACCCTCTGTTCAAACAAAAGTCATCCCACAGACATGTTGAACTTTGGAATTTGATAGTGGCAATTCCTCTTCTTTCTTCCAACTCCTGCATTGCCAACCTTCCCAATTTGGTCCTTTTCCATGCCACCCCAAACGATTTTAAGTTTGAAACGAAGTCATCCCACCAACATATTCAACTAGATTTCGGTTTGGCTGCTTCCAAACTGAGAAAAATAAAATAAATTTAAAAAATTTTGGGCAAGTCGAGGAGAATTCTCCCTTACATTCATCACATAATACTTCTAGGTCCCAACACACCCAATGTAACTGGATTCATTATCATACATCTATTAACAGAAATAAGTGATGGGTTTTTTTTTTTGACTCGTCGTCCTTTTGCAACTAGGATGCGCAAGTCCTTTCACAACTGGGATGCGCAAGTCCTTTCGCAACTAGGATGCGGAAAGGAGTTTCCTAAAACTATAAAAAAGATTCCCTAGGGTTTTTCTATGTATGTTGTGTTAATGAGAAAAACACAAGAGGGCTATCAAAGGTGAGAGAGAGGGGGAGAAAGAGAGAGAGGAAGCTTGTAGAAGGGAGGTTATGCTCGTGGAGGTGATTTACGGTACAATCTATATCTCAGTACTCCTACGTCCTCATAATCGGTGAGATCTCTCTGGTTTTCTTTATTCTTTCATTGTTCATCCACTCTTGCGTGAGTGAAGAAGGTTATAAACGTTCTACTTCATAGTGGATTGTTGATCTGGACGAGGTCCCGTGGTTTTTACCTCTTTGAGGGTTTTCCACGTAAAAATCTCTTGTGTGGTGTGTGATTGATGCTTTGATTTATTTCATTGCTTTATTATCCATAATTCTGGTTTGTTTTGGAGGGCTAGATCCTAAGGTTTTGTGCAAGGCCCCCCAACAAAGTGGTATCAGAGCTAAGTTCATTAAATGGGTAGGATTAGTTTTGAATTATGGAAGGTGGCTCATCAAGGATGATCAGCCTCAATGGTTCTAACTGGACCATATGGAAGGCTAAGATGGAGGACTTGCTTTATTGCAAGGACCTATATTATCCAATTTTAGACATATCAGCAAAATCCAAGGATATGACTGATGATGATTGGAAGAAGATGGACTGAAAGGCGGTAGGGTATATTAGACAATGGTTGGATGATTCTGTGTTCCACCATGTGTCCACGGAAACCTCAGCCGCTACCCTATAGCTAAAATTACAAGGGCTGTATGAGAGGAAGACAGCCGGTAATAAGATTTTTCTGATAAGGCTACTTGTGAATCTCAAGTTCAAAGATGGTGGTTCTGTAGCCGAACACATGAATGAGGTCAGCAATACAGTGAACCAACTCTCCTCTATGAAGATGGTCCTGGATGATGAATTGCAGGCTTTACTATTGCTTAGTTTATTGCCTGACAGTTGGGAGACATTGGTGGTGTCTCTAAGTAACTCCGCGCCAGATGAAAAGATGTCCATGGAATAGGTAACTAACTGTCTCTTCAATGAAGAGATAAGGAGGAAGTCTCAGGGGTCTACTCAGCAAGAGACCCTTATGACACAGGAACGGGGGAGAGGAAAGAACAGGAAGGGCGGGAAGGCCCGAGATAAATTAAGAGGCAAGTCGAGTAACAGGAAAGATGTTGATTGCTAGAATTATGGCAAGAAGGGTCACTACAAGCATGAATGTCGTGGTAAGAAAAATGACAAGAAAGGAAAAGGGAAGGAAGATGAATTAAATTCTACTGTGGTTGCTTCAGATGGCGACATGGTAGTTATTCTTTCAGTATATCATGATGTATATCTCACGACTACGAGTCAGGACACCGACTGGGTGATTGACTCGGGAGCCTCTTTTCATGCGATTCCACGCAGGGAGTTCTTCACAAGCTACAAGTCAGGTGACTATAGGACTGTGAAGATGGAAAATTCTGGCATATAAAAAATCGTGGGAGTTGGTGATATTTGTGTAAAGACTGATGTGGGCTGCACATTGGTTCTCAGGGATATGAGGCATATCCCAGACCTTCGCCTCAACTTGATGTCAATGGGAAGGTTGGATGATGATGGCTATGAAAGTTGATTTGTTGGTGGGCGATGGAAGCTCATCAAGGGTTCATTGATCGTGGCTAGAGGAAAGAAGTGTTGTACCCCGTACAAAGCAAGTGTCAGTATGTGCAAGGGTGGGTTAAACGCAGTGGAAGATTCAGTTATTGACATGTGGCACGAGTGTCTAGGCCACATGAGTGAAAAATGGCTTCAGCTACTAGTAAGGAAGCGGCTCCTTCCAGACGTGACAGGTACACCTCTCAAAACCTGTCTTGATTGTTTATCAGGGAAACAACATAGTTTCATTTGTTAAAACTGCTTCTCATGTTAATAAAGTGCATGTATTAGATTTGGTTTCTTCTATTGTTTGTGGTCTTATGAGGACAAAAACCTTGGGTGGGGCATTGTATTTTGTTACTTTTATAGATGATGCATCTAGGAGGGTTTGGGTTTATGCTTTGAAATCCAAGGACGAGGCCTTTGGTGTGTTTAAATTGTTCCATGTTATAGTCGAGAGAGAGACAGGTAGATCATTGAAGTGCTTCCGCACTGACAATGGTGGTGAATACATTGGCGACTTTCATGAGTACTGCAAATCCCTGGGTATACGGCATGAACAGACGGTTCCCAAGACCCCCCAGCATAATGGTGTAGCTGAGCGAATGAATCACACCATTGTTGAGAGAATCAGGTGCATGTTATCCCATGCGAAGTTGCCCAAGACGTTCTGGGGAGAAGCAATCCACACGGCAGTATATTTGATAAACAGGTCTCCATCAGCCCTATTGAATGGAGAAGTACCTGAGAAGGTGTGGACTGGACAGGATCCATCGTACAATCATCTCAGGGTGTTTGGATGCAGGGCATCCGTTCACGTACCAAAGGACGAGAGGTCCAAGCTCGATATGAAGATCAGGCAGTGTGTGTTCTTAGGATACGGTGATGAAAAGTTCGGTTACAGATTGTGGGATCCGACCGAGAGGAAGCTCGTCAGGAGTAGAGATATGGTTTTCCTTGAAGATCAGTGTATAGAAGATATTGGTAAGCTAGAAAAGAACAGCCCAGTTCAGGTGAGCTAGAGGACATGGATCCGATTACTCCTCCTGTGGTGCCTAATGACGGGGGAGTACAGCAAGGTGCAGAGGACGAGGGAGTTTCTTCAGAAGATGGACCAGGGGAGCAGCCCCCACTTGATCCACCTGTTGAGCCACAGGTGAGGAGGTCATCTAAGGATAGACAGCCGTCTAAAAGGTACTCGTCGCATGAGTACATTATGTTGACTGATGGAGGAGAGCCAGAAGATTATTCTGAGGCCCTAGCCGACGAGCATAAGGGGGAGTGGTTAAAAGCTATGCAAGAGGAGATGAAATCCTTGCATAAGAACCACACCTATGATATGGTGAAATTACCTAAGGGTAAGAAAGCTTTGAGCAACAAGTGGGTGTTCAGAAAGAAGATTGAGCAGAAGAATTCACAGACGAGGTTCAAGGCCAGACTTGTGGTGAAAGGTTTTGGTCAGAGGAAAGGCATAGACTTTGAGGAGATATTCTCACCATTGGTGAAGATGACATCCATACGAGTGTTGCTTGGGTTGGCGGATAGCATGGATCTGGAGATAGAGCAGTTAGATGTTAAAACTGCTTTTCTCCATGGTGACCTGGAAGAAGAGATCTATATGCACCAACCAGAGGGAGGGCAAGGAGCATATGGTGTGTAGGCTGAGGAAGAGCTTGTATGGGTTGAAACAAGCTCCACGGTAATGGTACAAGAAGTTCAACTCGTTTATGTTGAAACATGAGTATGACAAAATGGAGTCGGACCACTGTGTGTTTACACGCAAGTTCTCAGATGGTGATTTCTTAGTTCTGCTTTTATACGTTGATGACATGCTCATCATGGGAAAAGACATCAAGAAGATCGACAGGCTGAAATAAGAGTTGGGCAAGTCTTTTGCGATGAAAGACTTGGGCTCGGCTAGACAGATCCTAGGAATGGAGATAACCCGTGACAGGAGCAGCAGGAAGCTTTGGCTGTCACAAGAGCGGTATATTGAGAAAGTCCTAGAGCAGTTTAATATGAATGCAACGAAGTTGATCAGTACTCCACTGGATGGTCACTTCAGATTGAGCGACAGATAGTGTCCTAAGACGAAGGCAGAGGTGGAAGAGATGCAAAAGATACCCTACGGGTCTGCTGTAGGAAGTTTGATGTATACTATGGTGTGTACACGCCTAGACATAGCATACGTGGTTGGTGTTGTTAGCCGTTATATATCTTGCCAATCCTGACAAAAAGCATTGGGCAGCTGTGAAATGGATACTGCGGTATCTAAGAGGCTCATCTAGGTTGAGCCTATGCTATGGTGACGGTAAACCTGTGTTAGAGGGCTACACAGATGCAGATATAGCAGGTGACATAAACTTCAGGAAGTCTACATCGGGGTTCATGTTCACGTTTGCAGGGGGAGCAGTTTCTTTGCAGAGCAAGCTACAGAAGGTCGTAACATTGTCAACTACAGAGGCCGAGTACATTGCAGTCACAGAGGCATGTAAAGAGATGCTTTGGATGAAGAGGTTCCTACAGGAACTTAGCCTGAAGCAGGAGAAGCATGTGGTCTATTACGATAGTCAGAGTGCTATACACTTGAGCAAGAATCCAAGTCAGCATTCCAAGTCAAAGCACATAGAGATTCGGTATCATTGGATCAATGATACTTTGGAACAGAAGGTGTTACAGCTTGAGAAGGTCCACACGGACGATAATGGGTCAGATATGATGACCAAGGCCTTGCTCAAGGGCAAGTTTGAGGTTTGTAGAAACCTAGCTGGCTTAAAGAAGGTGAATCCCTCCTGGGTCAAAAAGGGAGAGATTTGATGGATTTTTTTTTTGACCCGTCGTCCTTTTGCAACTGGGATGCACAAGTCCTTTCGCAACTGGGATGCGCAAGTCCTTTTGCAACTAGGATACGGAAAGGAGTTTCCTAAAACTATAAGGGTCCCTAGGGTTTTTCTATGTATGTTGTGTTAATGAGAAAAACATAAGAGGGCTATCAAAGGTGAGAGAGAGGGGGAGAAAGAGAGAGGAAGCTTGTAGAAGGAGGTTATGCTCGTGGAGGTGATCTACGGTGCAGTCTATATCTCAGTGCTCCTACGTCCTCATAATCGGTGAGATCTCTCTGGTTTTCTTTATTCTTTCATTGTTCATCCACTCTTGCGTGAGTGAAGAAGGTTGTAAATGTTCCACTTCATAGCGGATTGTTGATCTGGACGAGGTCCCGTGGTTTTTACCTCTTTGAGGGTTTTCCACGTAAAAATCTCTTGTGTGGTGTGTGATTGATGCTTTGATTTATTTCATTGCTTTATTATCCATAATTCTGGTTTGTTCTGGAGGGCTAGATCCTAAGGTTTTGTGCAAGGCCCCCCAACAATAAGGAATTTGATAGAATGCAGAACTTGTTTCGTGGTCCCGTTCCTGCATTACTGAAATTGCTTTTGCTCTGTTGTTGCAGGTGTTGAATGATCAGACATTTGCCATCATGGTTCTCATGGCTCTCTTCACAACCTTCATCACCACGCCCCTCGTCATCACGTTCTATAAAGCCATTGAAGAGGTCTAGCATTCCCTACAAGCACAGAACCATAGAACGGGAAGACCAAGACACCCAACTTCATATCTTGGCCTGTTTCCACAGCACAGGGAATATTCCGACGATGATCAATCTCATTGAGGCCTCACAAGGGACAGATCGGCCTGCGGGGCTGTGTGTTTATGCATTGCATCTCATGGAGCTCTCTAAGAGGCCATCAGCAATCCGCATGGTGCACAAGGTAATGAAGAATGGTCTGCCGTTCTGGAATAAGATGCGGCGGTCTGGCTCTGACCATGTGGTTATCCCCTTTGAGGCATTCCGGCAGCTGAGCAACGACTTAGTGAAGCCAATGACATCCATCTTTGCTCTATCCAACATGGACGAGGACATATGCACGAGTGCGGAGAGCAAGCGGGCTGCGATCGTGATCCTACCATTCCACAAGCACCAAAGGTTGGAGACAACACGCCCCGAGTTCCGGTCAGTCAACCGGAGGGTGCTTGAGCACGCGCCATGCTCGGTCGGTATCCTCATCAACCAAGGCCTTGGTGGGGCTGTCCATGTAACCGCTAGCGATGTTTGTCCTCCATCGTCGTCTTGTTCTTTGGTGGGCCTGATGATCATGAGGCTCTTGCTTACAGAATGCGAATGGCCGAGCACCCTGGGATCTAGCTGACTATGGTTCACTTCAAAACCGAGGATGGGTCCGTTGGAGACAACATAACAATCGTGGTGGATTGTGATTCCTGCACCAAACAAAAGACTAACGATGAGCTTATCGCCAAATTCCAGAGGAAAACAATGAAAGATGACTCTTTTTGGTATGAGGAGAGGGTAGTTGGGAAGACAAGCGTGGTAACTACTATCGAATTCAAGCAGTGCAATCTATTTTTAGTAGGAAGGATGCCTGAAGGGGCTGCTGCGGAGACTCTGACAGAAGTGAGCGAGTGCCCTGAATTGGGTCTGGTTGGGAGCTTCTTAACATCATCAGAATTCCCAACGACGGCATCGGTTTTAGTGGTTTAACGGTATCATGGCCAAACGACATCAACAAACTTGGTATTTGATGCACCTTCGACAGAAAAAGGATTGCCGGAAAGGCATCGCTCGACAGATTCGGATGCTGAGTCTAGCTGATTGGCTTCTGCAGACCGTAGATGGCATGCATGGCTGCTAGATGTTGGGGGCCTTGCACAAAACCTTAGGATCTAGCCCTCCGGAACAAACCAAAATTATGGATAATAAAGCAATGAAAATAATCAATGCATCAATCACACACCACACAAGATTTTTACGTGGAAAACCTTTAAAGAGGTAAAAACCACGGGACCTCATCCAGATCAATAATCCACCATGAAGTAAAACGTTTCAAACTTCTTCACTCACGCAGGAGTGGATAAACAATAAGAGAAACAAAGAAAACAGAGAGATCTCACCGATTACGAAGACATAAAAGCACTGAGATATAGATTGCACAGTAGAAAACCTCCACGAGAAGAACCTCCCTTCTATGAGCTTCCTCTCTCTCTTTTCCTCTCTCTTTCTCACCTTTGATAGCCCTAAACCCTTTAGCAAATCCCTTGTAAAGCTTTAGGAAACCCTCTTGTCATACCTAGAAAACCCTAGGAACTCCTATTTATAGTTTTAGGAAACTCCCTTCCGCATCCCAGTTGCAAAAAGACTTGCGACAGGAAATTCGCGCAAAATCGCGAAACGAATTTGCGTAACCTCGACTGGTCAAACTAAGTCCACGACCGGTCGAGAGCCACCTTCGACCGGTCGAGCAAATCCTTCTACTGGTCGAGCACCCCGGAGAAAAATAGTCCACAGTTACTGGACTTTGAGTCGTGCCACGACTCGACTCCTACGACTGGTCGAGACCAGCCTTCGACCGGTTGAGCGAGGCTCACAACCGGTCGATGACGGGTCAAAAAACCCATCAAATCTCCCGCTTTTTAACCCAGGAGGGATCCACCTTCTTTAAGCCAGCCAGGTTTCTACAAACCTCAAACTTGCCCTTGAGCAAAGCCTTGGTCATCATGTCTGACCCATTATCGTCCATGTGGACCTTCTCAACCTGTAACACCTTTTGTTCCAAAGTATCCCTGGTCCAGTGATACCGAATCTCTATGTGCTTTGACTTGGAATGCTGACTTAAATTTTTGCTCAAGTGTGTAACACTCTGACTATCGCAATAGACCACGTGCTCCTCCTGCTTCAGACTAAGTTCCTGTAGGAACCTCTTCATCCAAAGCATCTCTTTACATGCCTCTGTGACTGCAATGTATTCGGCCTCTGTCGTTAACAATGCTACGACCTTCTGTAGGTTGCTCTGCCAAGAGACTGCTACTCCTGTAAACGTGAACATGAACCTCGATGTAGACTTCCTGGAATCTATGTCACCTGCCATATTTGCATCTGTGTAGCCCTCTAACATAGGTTTACCATCACCATAGCATAGGCTCAACCTAGATGGGTCTCTTAAATACCGCAGTATCCACTTCACCGCTGCCCAATGCTCTTTGTCAGGATTGGCAAGATACCGGCTGACAACACCAACCGCATATGTTATGTCTGGGCGTGTACACACCATAGCATACATCAAACTTCCTACCGCTGACGCATAGGGTATCTTCTACATCTCTTCCACCTCTGCCTTCATCTTGAGACATTGCCTGTCGCTCAATCTGAAGTGACCATCTAGTGGAGTACTGACCAGCTTTATTGTATTCATATTAAACTGCTCTAGGACTTTCTCAATATACCGCTCTTGTGACAGCCAGAGTTTCCTGCTGCTTCTGTCACGAGTTATCTCTACTCCTAGGATTTGTCTAGCCGGGCCCAAGTCTTTCATCCCAAAAGACTTGCCCAACTCCTGTTTTAGCCTGTCAATCTTCTTAATGTCTTTTCCCATGATGAGCATGTCATCAACGTATAAGAGCAGAACTAAGAAATCATCATCTGAGAACTTGCACGTGAACACACAGTGGTCCGACTCCGTTCTGTCATACCCATGTTTCAACATAAACGAGTCGAACTTCTTATACCATTGCCGTGGAGCTTGTTTCAGCCCATACAAGCTCTTCCTCAGCCTACACACCATATGCTCCTTGCCCTTGACTTTGAACCCCTCTGGTTGGTGCATATAAATCTCTTCTTCCAGGTCACCATGGAGAAAGACAGTTTTAACATCTAACTACTCTATCTCCAGATTCATGCTAGCCGCCAACCCAAGCAACACCCATATGGATGTCATCTTCACCACTGGTGAGAATATCTCCTCGAAGTCTATGCCTTTCCTCTGACCAAACCTTTTCACCACAAGTCTGGCCTTGAACCTCGTCTGTGAATTCTTCTGCTCAATCTTCTTTCTGAACACCCACTTGTTGCTCAAAACTTTCTTGTCCTTGGGCAATTTCACTATATCGTAGGTGTAGTTCTTATACAAGGATTTCATCTCCTCTTGCATAGCTTTCAACCACTCCCCCTTATGCTCGTCGGCTAGGGCCTCAGAATAATCTTCTGGCTCTCCCCCATCAGTCAATATAATGTACTCATGTGGTGAGTACCTCTTAGACGGCTGTCTGTCCCTAGATGACCTCCTCACCTGTGGCTCAACAAGTGGATCAAGTGGGGGCTACTCCCCTGGTTCATCTTCTGAAGGAACTCCCTCGTCCTCTGCACCTTGTTGTAATCCCCCATCATCAGGCACCATGGGAGGAGTAACCGGATCCATGTCCTCTAACTCACCTGAACTAGGTTGGTTCTTCTCTTGCTTACCAATGTCTTCTATACACTGATCTTTAAAGAAAACCACATCTCTACTCCTGACGAGCTTCCTCTCAGTCGGATCCTACAATCTGTAACCGAATTTTTCATCATTGTACCCTAAGAACACACACTGTCTGATCTTCATATCGAGCTTGGACCTCTCGTCCTTTGGTACGTGAACGGATGCCCTGCATCCAAATACCCTGAGATGACTGTACGATGTTTCATGTCCAGTCCACACCTTCTCAAGTACTTCTCCATTCAATGGGGCTGATGGAGACCTGTTTATCAAATACACTGCCGTGTGCATTGCTTCTCCCTAAAACGTCTTGGGCAATTTTGCATGGGATAACATGCATCTGATTCTCTCTACAATGGTGCGATTCATTCGCTCAGCTACACCATTATACTGGGGGGTCTTGGGAACCGTCTGTTCATGCCGTATACCGAGGGACTTGCAGTACTCATGAAAGTCGTCAATGTATTCACCACCATTGTCAGTGTGGATGCACTTCAATGGTCTACCTGTCTTTCTCTCAACCATAGCATAAAACAATTTAAACACACCAAAGACCTCATCCTTGGATTTCAAAGCATAAGCCCGAACCCTCCTAGATGCATCATCTATAAAAGTAACAAAATACAATGCCCCACCCAAGGTTTTTATCCTCATAGGACAACAAACATCAGAATAAACTAAATCTAATTCATGCATTTTATTAACATGAGAAGCAGTTTTAACAAATGAAACTCTATGTTGTTTCCCTATTAAACGATCAAGACAGGTTTTGAGAGGTGTACCTGTCACGTCTGGAAGGAGTCTCTTCCTTGCTAGTAGCTGAAGTCCTTTTTCACTCATGTGGCCTAGACACCTGTGCAACATATCAATAGTTGAATCTTCCGCTGCGTTCAACCCACCCTTGCACATACTGACACTTGCCTTGTAAAGGGTGCAACACTTCTTTCCTCTGGCCACGATCAACGAACCCTTGATGAGCTCCCATCGCCCACCAGCAAACCGGCTTTCATAACCACCATCATTCAGCCTTCCCGTCGACATCAAGTTGAGGCGAAAGTTTGAGATATGCCTCACATCCCTGAGAACCAATGTGCAACCCACATCGGTCTCCACACAAATATCACCAACTCCCACGATTTTTGATACGCCAGAATTTCTCATCTTCACAATCCCATAGTCACCTGACTTGTAGCTTATGAAAGAGTCTCTGCATGGAGTCGCATGAAAAGAAGCTCCCGAGTCTATTACCCAGTCGGTGTCCTGACTCGTAGCCGTGAGACATACATCATGATCTACAGAAAGAATAACTACAACGTCGCCATCTGAAGCAACCGCAGTGGAATCTGATTCATCTTCCTTCCCTTTTCCTTTCTTGTCGTTCTTCTTACCATGACATTCATGCTTATAGTGGTCCTTCTTGCCACAATTCCAGCAATCAACAGCTTTTCTATTACTCAACTTGCCTCTTGATTTATCTCGGGCCTTCCCGCCCTTCCTGTTCTTTCCTCTCCCCCGTTCCTATGTCACAAGGGCCTCTTACTGAGTAGACCCCTGAGACTTCCTCCTTGTCTACTCATTGAAGAGACAACTAGTTACCTGTTCTATGGATATCTTTCCGTCTGGCGCGGAGTTACTTAGAGACACTACCAATGTCTCCCAACTGTCAGGCAATGAACTAAGTAATAGTAAAGCCTGCAATTCATCATCCAGGACCATCTTCATAGAGGTGAGTTGGTTCAGCTTGGCCACAGAACCACCATGCTTGAACTTGAAATTCACAAGTCGCCTTATCAGAAAAATTTTATTACCGGCTGTCTTCCTCTCATACAACCCTTGTAATTTCAGCCATAAGCTAGCGGCTGAGGTTTCCGTAGACACATGGTGGAACACTGAATCATTCAACCATTGTCTAACAAACCCCACCGCCTTTCGATATATCTTCTTCCAATCATCATCAGTCATATCCTTGGATTTTGCTGATATACCTAAAATTAGAGAATATAGGTACTTGCAATAAAGTAAGTCATCCATCTTAGCCTTCCATATGGTCTAGTTAGAACCATTGAGGCTGATCATCCTTGATGAGCCACCTTCCATAATTCAAAACCGATCTTACCCATTCAATGAACTTAGCTCTGATACCACTTTGTTGGGGGTCTTGCACAAAACCTTAGGATCTAGCCCTCCAGAACAAACCAGAATTATGGATAATAAAGCAATGAAAATAATCAATGCATCAATCACACACCACACAAGAGATTTTTACGTGGAAAACCCTTAAAAAAGTAAAAACCACAGGACCTCGTCTAGATCAACAATCCACTATGAAGTAGAACGTTACAAACTTCTTCACTCACGCAGGAGTGGATAAACAATAAGAGAAACAAAGAAAATAGAGAGATTTCACCGATTACGAGAACATAGAAGTACTGAGATATAGATTGCACAGTAGATAACCCCCATGAGCAGAACCTCCCTTCTATAAGCTTCCTCTCTCTTTCTCACCTTTGATAGCCCTAAACCCTTTAGCAAATCCCTCGTAAAGCTTTAGGAAACCCTCTTGTCATACCTAGAAAACCCTAAGAACTTCTATTTATAGTTTTAGGAAACTCCCTTCTGCATCTCAGTTGCGAAAGGACTTGTGACACGAAATCCGCACAAAATCGCGGAACAAATCTACGTAACCTTGACTGGTCGAACCGAGTCCACGACCGGTCGAGGGCCACCTTCGACCGGTCGAGCACCCCAGAGAAAAATAGTCCACAGTCGCTGGACATTGAGTCGTGCCACGACTCGACTCCTACGACTGGTCGAGACCAGCCTTCGACCGGTTAAGCAAGGCTCACGACCTGTCGATGACGAGTCAAAAAACCCATCACTAGACTCATAGATACTGGATATAACTGTTGGAATGGATGATATAAATGTTTAGATCGCCTGTTTGGGTACACTACTTAAGTAGTTTTTTTTACTTACTGCAGCAAATATCCTCCTTTTCTAATGAAAGTTAGTTTGATAAATACCTTTGTAAAAGTAATTTGTTAACTTAAAACTTACAACCATAAATAAAAAATTTTGACTTTATAACTTTTTACATTTTTTTACATCTCTCCTCTCTCTCTCTCAACATGATGGACGGTTCATTTCAAAGGTGGCCCCACATGATGTACGGTCCACATCAAAGGTGGGCCCACATGATGGACAGTTCACATCGAAGGTGGGTTCCGCATAATGGGTTGAACATTGAAGGTGACCCTACACTACAAGATGGACCATTAACATGGACCTCATATGATAGATGATTCATGTTAAGGTAGGCCTACATAATGAAAGGTCCACGTCAAAGGTTAGCCTCTAGTGATGAATGGCCCACATCCAAATTGGGCCCCACATGATGGATCGACTACTTCAAAGGTGTGGCTCACATGATGGACAATCCACATAAAAGTGGGCTCCACATGATGGCCAATAGATGTTGAAGGTGGGCCCCACATGATGGATGGCTAGCATCAAAGTGAGCCCCACCTAATAAATGGTCCACATAAAACATTGGCCCCTAGTAATGAATGGTCCACATCCAAGGCAAGCCCCACATGATGGATGACCCACTTTAAAGGTGAGGCCCACATGAGGGACAGTCCACATCAAAGGTGGGCCACCTAATGGGCAATGGACACTGAAGATGGGCCCCGCATGATTGACAATTAAAATTGATGGTGGGTCACATATAATGGATGACCTAAATCAGCAAGCCCCATGTAATGGATGGTCCACATCGAAGATCACCCCTTATGATGAATAGCCTACATCCAAGGTAGGCCCACATGACGGAGGCCCACTTCAAAGTTGGTTTCCGCATGATGGACGATCATATCCAATCTCCAACATGATGACCAACACACACATTAGAGTTAGTGCCCTAGAAAACCATCTGTGTCCTAATCCACTAGCCATGTGAATGTGATTGGGTGGATCTCAGCTATTGATCATGGTGACCATGGGTTATAAATTAGACATGTGATATGTCTTAGATGGATTTATTATTGCTCACATTAATTAGGTTTGTTGATGAGTGATTCCTTTGGTAGTCCTTGGGAAGCTGAGCTTGGATATAACCGTCATTGACCTGGGGTGGCAGAACACCATACTAGGTAAATCCCTGAAACCTAACTCCTCATTCTTATCTTAGAGGAGATGAAGAGCTAGCCCTAAATGTCCCTACTCCATGGGAATTGTAAATGTGAAGAAAAAGAGAGAGTCTGATAGAGCGGAAATCCACTCCATCCTCCTCAACTATCCTCATGTGTGGTCTACATGTATGAATGGTATACTTATTTCTCAACACCTACCATATAATTAGACATTGGATTATCTTGACTCTCTGGTACTGAGATAGATCATGGAGAAACTCATTGATTTGAAAGATTGACATCGAGAGACTGACATCACAGACATCACCTACATCTCTTTCGTGCACATCACATGCAAATATGATCTCCACCATTTGTATATTTTGTTATATTTTAGAAATTTGATGTTATTGAAAATAAATATTCTTGTAATGGGTCCTATGATCAAATCACATTCTACTGTATTCTGCTACGTTTGTACGCTAGGAACCCAACAATACATCTAAGGTGGCCCTGCATGATGGACAACCTACATTGAAGATGGGCCTTGCAAGATGGATGCTCCATTTAAAGGTAGGCCCCATACAATGGAAGGTTCAGATTGAAGACAGGGCCAAGGTGGGCCTAACATGATGAACTATTCACGCCAAAGATCAGCCTTAAATGGTGGACGGTAGAAATTAAAAATAGACCCTACCTGAATAAGCAAAAATTGAAAGCAATTTTAATGAAAGATATTTCCAAAAAAAAAAAAAAAGTGAGAAGAGAGATGTAAAAACTACTCAAGTGATGTTGAAAACTAAACAAACATGTTTATTTTTACTTTCTGAATGATAAGGTAAAAAGTAGAAAAATTTGGATGACATGGTAAAAAGTAGAAACCAAGATAAGTTATCTTGGGCATAAGTAGCTTGAGAAAAAGACTTATGATCCAAATTAAACAAATCAAAATTTTCTGGTCACCAAAATCGCAGACATGCGGGATGGTGGACCATCGTTCTGTACCAGTCCATTTTTAGGTCACCGATCAGATGGACGCCACAATCCGGATTTTAGGGAGGATATTGCTCATCCATCCATGTGGTATGTTGTTGCACCTGAAACAGACACTCGTCTTCCAATACCATACAATCTTCGGAGGAAATAGACCTTGGTTTGCAAACAGCACACAGCAATGAAAGGAGAGAGCAAAAAGCATAGAACAACACTTGCAGCAGAGAAAAAGCATTTATCTTGAACATTATTCATTTTCTCTTGTAACTGCATGCCCATTCCCAACAACAAGAAATCTACATTCCCTTGAGATAAAGGTAGAAGGAAGAAAGAGGCATTTGCTACAAATCACACTTGCAGTAACTGCAAAAGGAAGAGCAAGGCATTTGCTACAAATCACACTGCAGTAACTGCAAAAGGAAGCAAGAGGCATTTGTTACAAATCACACTGCTGTAACTGCTGCCTTCTCTCCCATCCGACCATCTACTGCTTTGAAGGCAGGCCCAACCACCACTTGCCGCCTCACCTTCAATTTCTTCTTCTTCGTCAGCTTCCTCTCCAAATCCCTCACCCTACTATTGAGATCCGATATGACCGTCAGCTGTTGTTTCCCTGCTTCTATCAGCTTCTCCAACATCTCTTTCAGGTTCTCTGTCCCGCCCATTGGTTTCTTATCTTCCTTCCTCGATTCAGCATCAACAGCAGCAAAAAGTTCTTCTTTCGGAGCTGAGAGGCTCTCTGCCAGAGGAGATTCAACTTCAACAATGGCTGCCTCAGAGCTAGGAGATTCAACTTGAGCAACAGGAACTTCAGCTGTTACAGAGGCAGATGGTTTATCTACAACACAAACTTCAGCAGGTTCTGCTGATCCGTTCTTGGTAAATTCAAGCTCCAGTGATTGGTCTTGAGCATTTTCTGCTGAGATTGTGTCCTCGGTAACAAGAACAGCAGTCTTCACTTCCAGCCTCTCACCACCTCCCTTGGCCTTCTCAACATCATTCACAGGAGCAGTGATGTCCAGAGCTGCAAGTTCTGAACATGGGCCATCCGCATCAGCTACAGAATCCACACCAGGGCTTGTTATTTCTGAAAGAGCTGGAAGCTCGTCTGGATTGGAATCAATCTCCTTGTCCTTCTGCACCGGGGGTGGCTCTGCAACTGCATTTCCAGCAGGTTCTCGTGCAGCCCCAGACTCAATCTCTCCGCTCTTCTCTAACAGCAGCTCTATTATTCCCCCCGACTTTGAGCTAGGTTCCTCGTCTTTCACCATGGGCACAGCCTCCACTAACAGCTCTCTGTTTCGCAATGCATCCTCTTGAGACAACTCCTTGAGACCTGCCTCCACAGAATCCTCGCTGCCATCTTTAACTGATGGAGGTTCCTCAGATTCTTCTGGCATTGAATTTGGCAATTTGCTAGCTTCTGCCAGATTTGAGAGTGACTCCACTATGGACTCTTTCACTGATGGAGGCTCCGTGAATTCTTTCGTCTTCAAAGCAGGCTCTTCATCTTTCTGCACTGGTGGGACCTCTGCCAGCATCTCCACTCCTGAACTGCACATTTCGTCTCTTGCTGTGAATGCCATGGATCCCTCCACTGTAGAATCTACCTTTTCACCCTTCACCAATGCCAGCTCTGTGAGAGACTCCGCCTCGGATTCTTTCACTAATGGAGGCTCTGTGAATTCCTCCATCTTCAAAGCAGGCTCTTCATCTTTCTGCACTGGTGGGACCTCTTTCAGCATCTCAGCTCCTGAACCGTGCATCTCATCTCTTGCTGCAATCACGATGGATCCCTCCACAGCAGAATCTACCTTTTCATCCTTCACTAATGGTAGTCGGATGGATTCCTCAAGTGCAGAATTTGAATCTTCATTAACTGGTGGTGGTGGCTCCACCAGCACTTCCACTACAGCATCCAGCCTTCCGTTTTCCACAGCCAGCATTTCTGGTTTCTCATTTCCAGAACCAGATATTTCATCTACAGCTGAGGATGAAGGCTCCACAGATGGCTCTTGTTTGGGCACTGACCCTTCATTCTCCACCAATGGAGACTCCAAAGTTTGTTCAATTTCAAGCACTTCTTCTTTCTCTACTGTTGGCGGTACTACAACTTCCTCTATTTTACCAGAATCAGATACTACACGTCCAGCAGTAGGTGGATCCACTGATACATCAGGTTCAGAAGTGGACTCTGTTACCATGGAAGAACTGACATCTCCAGCAGCTCGGTGACGATCTTCAGAAGCTATCTTCATGGGCATCACTTCAGCTACTGTGGACGTGGGTCCTGCAGATGTCTGGGTGGCCAAGGAATCGAGCTTCTCCTGCAGGAAAACCAGCTCCCTCGCCACAGATTTTCTGACCTCTCTTACACTTGGGTGCAAGCCCTGATGAATAGGCAACCAAAAACAAAGAGTATGAGATCTCCACCCCATCTTCCAAGATCAAATAGCATGGACAGATCACCCAACAATGCCAATGATATGACAAGAACATCACCAAAGCAGTGGCAATAGGTTGGATTAGCCCCATGTCAATTAGCCTAGCCCGCTTATGAGGCAGGCTTCGGCAAATGTGTAGCAGGTTGGGGTTGGGCTACCAGTAAATGGGTTGGGCTCAGGTTGAACACTACCCAACCTCACCAGCCCATATAGGCAATTAATGGGCTGGGGAGATGATCCAACACAACCCAAAACCGAGAGAGAACAATATATACAGAGATGTATATATGATGCATCTATAGATGTATCCACTAATTGCGCTGATTTCATTCTGACACCTAAGTTGGGTCATGATGGCTCGGTTGGGCCCAAACCTATTACAACTAAATGGGTCGATACAGGCTTGATAATGGTAATGGAGCGTGGGTCCAGTTTGGATAGAGGTCTTGCCCCTTTAGTAAATGGGTTGGGCTTGGGCTGACCCCAATGTGACCCATTGACACCCCTATCAAAATACTAGTGCACCATCCCTGATTAAGCCAAGCATGCTTGAGGGTGAATTTGAAGCAAAGACCCTTTAGATTGATTTCTTTGGATCATATGCTCGAACCATCTACTTGAGGACCACAATCTTGACAGTAATTTCAGGCAGCATCCCCCTCTGGATTTCACTCAGAATTTGAGTTCTTACTCTTTCAATTGCAGCCCCATGTCCTTCCAGTGCATAGTTTGGTAACATGTTGGAATACAACCAACCGACCAAGCAAGTGTTAAAGAAAAACATGCTTTTGGAAAACATTCCAACACACTACAACATATCAAGGAAAACATGATTGCAGGGATTGCAAAGGTGTAAAGAGAATGCATGCACATTTTGGAGATGACACGGAAGAAAGGCATACCTGAATAGTGTCCAGTTGCAGGAGTAGATTCATTATAGTCTCACCAATGACTAGCCTTTGCTTCTCATCCTGCTGCATATCACTAGAGACTTCAAGACGGCGAATCCTCTCTCTGACATTCCCCACCTGCTCACGAACTTTCGCTATCTGCCTCAATTTCTTCAATGGTTCCAATTTTCTGACCTCAAAACCGCGATATGTAGACTGAATAAGGACCGCTGCATCTGTGGTTGATAGCTCCTTCATCTTCTTCATTTCCTCTCCAGTTTTAACCTCTGCAGCATCCACAGTTCCCTTGCCTTCTTCAGAAGCATGTTTTCTTTCGCCTATTTCTGCTGTCTCAGTCACTGATCTATCCAAAAAAGATTCAGCAGAATCTGTATGCACCCCAACCTGACTTTGAACCTCATCTTCTTTCTTCGCACCTCCCTTCCCAGTTTCAGTCATCTTATTCTCCTCAGCCTCAACCCTGGCTTCTGCCTCTTTCTCCTTTGATAATTCTTGTTTGGCTATGTCAGTCGGGACGCTCTTCTTGTTCTCAACCTCAACTACCTTCATCGTCTTTTCTTTTGACCCTTCCTTAACTTCATTAGTTTGGGCCGCCACCTTCTCCTGCACCTCAACAACCTTGATCTCCTTTTTCTTTGGTTCTCCTTCCTCGGCCTTATCCAGGACAGGCTCTTTTGGTTTCAAAGCCTGATTACCTTTGTTACTTTGGACCGCCTTCTTTTCCTGTACCTCGACAACCTTAGGCTCCTTTTTCTTTGGTTCTCCTTCCTGGGGCTTGTCCAGGACAGGCTCTTTTGGTTTTGAATCCTGTGGCCTTCTGTCTTTCACACCAGGTGGACTAGGTGACCTCGAAGTGCCATTTCCATTTTTCTTCTTAGGCAGTGGATCAACTCTCAAACAAACAGGAGGCAGTTTAGATGCCTTCTTTGCAATGTTGTCTGAAGACTTCTCTTCAACATGCTTCACAGGAATGCTTCTGGTCGTAGTCTCGGGAGGCTGCGTCTCTCTGCTATCTTCTATTTGCTTGGGAGGATTGCTTTTGGGTTTAGTCTCTTTCTCAGGCACAGCAGATGAATCAACACCTCCCAAAATTTCTTCAGCAACCCATGGCTTATCCCCACGATCACCATTCTCGAGAAGCTTCACTGGAATGATCTTGGACTTTAGTGGCTCTTCTGTGAAATTCGGGCTGACATTAATGTCATTCAAATCCTTCTTTTCAACCTCCTTAGCCTTATCATAGCCAGGCATCCAGATTATCGGGAAAGGCAAATTGGTTATCTTGTCTTCGGTTTGCTGATCTCTGTTTCCCTTCTCTTCACCACCCTGCTTCAATGATTTGATGCTGTTCAAGTCGAGTGGCACCCATCCATTCCAGGCCTTCGGATCTGTTTCTGGAAGTTTGCTGCTCTGTTTGTCCTTCATGTAACCAGGTGGCACCCAAATTAAAGGGAAAGGGTGGTTTGGCATTTTGGTCAGACCCCCTGCAGAATCATTATCCTTCTGCTCAACATCAGGCTTCGCTTCTTCGATTTTCACATTACTTTCAGCCTTGCGATCAGAAGCATGGTTTGGACACCCACAGCAACGGTCTGTACCCATGTTTTTATCAAATTCATATCGAGCTTGTTCTGCTGGATAATGTGGAGGAACGAAATAGGTAGGGAAAGCATCAGGATAAAGAGGATAGGGTCCATGATAATACAAAGGAGGAGGTGGTGAGGGATGAGAATGTGGAGGTCTGAAACTGTAGAAGCCAGATGGGTAACTATGGTTGCAGGAGGAATGACATTCTGTTGGCTGTGGGTAGCCAAAGCTGCCATTGTATGGCCAAGATTTGAAAGTTGTTGGAGGTTCAGATGGATCAATTTTCATTTGAGGGGGGATACTTTCCCAGCTCGGATAGTAATGGTGAGGGTACGGGATGTGATTTCTTGGATGGGAATGAGTCTGGGGAAATGAATCCATGTAACTATTAACAGGATACATTGTTCTGAGACTTTATTTTGAAGCTAAACCTGCTTTGACAGGTCTTCTGAGGTGAAGACCAGTGATTATGTAAATTTGTCTACGAGATTGAGCAGCAAGAGATCGATTGATGTGCCAAAACCAAAAGCTTATGCTTAGAACTGCAACATAAGTATGGAGGAGTGAGGAAGATGACAACACAATGAAAATAATAATAATAATAATAAATTACTCGATTGAACACCTACTTCAGGTATTGAGAACAGAAGTAAAATGGAAAGATGAATAGAAATTACCCAAAGAAGTGGGTTTAGTTTTCCATTGTCACATAGTGACAGAACCACTGCACTGTGGATATTTCATATGTGCAAAGGGACCCCAGTTTTCATAGGCATATATATAAGCTAATGAAACAGTTATGACTTGGCTCAATGCATATAATCGATCAAGAAGAGACTCAATGTCTACCTCAGACACAAGTAATTTTTTTTATTTTTTTTTTCAAGAGCTCAATAAAATCAAAGATGTGTTAGAGGTAATGCCCACATTAATTAGACACAAATGTGATCAATGTGAATCATCCATTTTTCAGCCATTGATCGAATGTGCAAAGCCATTCAATCAAAGAGATTGTTTAAGAGTTTTGTGCAACCGATGGTTGGCCAACAAAATGGAAGATCCATACCAAGATCAGACCTTTTACACAAACTGATCTAGGACATCCATTTTCCAGACTATTGGTGAAAGGTTTAAGGTTAAGAGTTTCATGATCAAAGTGATTCTCAAGAGAGATAGCCAATCAAATGCGAGGCACCACATTAGGGACAGCCTAAATCAATTACCAGACCTTTCTTCAGTGTAGCCCATGACCAGTTGATTCAAACCATGCTTTTAAAGCTTGGTTACTAAACTCCAAAACTCAGTCAACTCAATTCAACTGGACATCAAGCCAAGCCACTAGGAAAGTCAATTGTCCAGGTAACTTGGTCTCTAATAGGAGAGACTCTTCAAATTCGCTTGTTGATTCACTAGACTCAACACAACTCATGATAACTCAAGCCGACTCACTCTGCTTGTCAAATTTTGTTATTTAAGTTAAAAGAAGTCCCGAGTCCATGGGTCAGATTCACAAACTCTTTTAACAAAAGCTAAAATCGGTTTCAGTCACAAATGGAGGAGATGGATCACAGAATGTGTAACCAGATTGACATAGCTGATGAATGCATTCCTTCTAGGAATTCAGTAAAAATGCCAAGGATCGCATGTGAAGTCAATATCGAAAAGGTGTATGATAGAGTGGCATAGAACTTCCTAAATTACATGATGGCAAGAATGGATTTCGGTAACAAATGGAGAAAATAATTCACAGAATGCATTTCAACAATGAACCTTTCCATTTTGGTTAATGGATCTCCATGTGAATTTTTCAAATGTTCATTTCAAGGGGATCAAGGCAGGGAGACTCCCTATCCCTTAAGGGGACTGTTTCAGTTTGATTGAGGGTTTCAGGGTGGGTAGCATTTCGATATCTCACCTTAAGTTTGCAGACAATATGATGCTCTTCTGTAAAGCCTCTAGGAGAAGTGCGGAACATCAAGGTCATCCGTAGATGCTTTAAGCGGTGTTGGGGCTTAAAGTCAAGATGAGTAAAATCTCCATGACTGGTATTTAAGTCAGTGAGGACTTCCTAGCCCATCTCGCGAAGAGGTTGGGGGGGTGCAAAACATTAAGATTTTTCAATTTCCCATGGGCCTTCCTTTTGGGGCAAGCGGATCTTCCAAGCAATGAGAGATCCGGTTATTGAAAGAATTAGAAAAGACACTGGCAGCTTGGAAGAAAGAATACTCATCGTTGGGGTTGCGGCTAACCTGCCATTTTATTTCCTCTCCTTACTCAAGATCTTCTCTCGCTAACCAGCCATTTCATTTCCTCTCCTTATTCAAGATCCAGGCCGCAATTGCAGCTAAAATCAAGAGGCTTCATCATCAACTTCTGTGGGGAAGCATCTTGGAGAAAAAAGAACACTTCCATTTGGTGAAGTGGGAAGAAATCCTAAAAGCTAAGGAAGCAGTGGACCTTGGCATCAGAGAGATCAAAGAAAAGAATAGAAGTCTTCTAAGAAAATGGTTGCAGCATTTTGGTAGGGAAAGAGCAGCTCTAAGGTGGAGGGTTATCATGGAAAAATATGATCTGGAGCTACATCTCTTTTCAATTTCCATTCAAGAGCTCTTATGTGTTTCCACGCCCTTTTGAGACCTCAAAAAAATGGACGAATTCCTTTTTCTACAAAAAAGGATAATGGTAACCCCACCATTAACTACTTCATTTATTAATTTAATAGTAATAGAAATACATGTCCTACCGAGACAAAATTTGTAACTTGCTATCCTCTTGCCTTCTCACCCTGACATTCCTCGAGATATCTCAGTTGGCCAGGATTTGGAAGAATATAGTTGAAATGGGATCTGCTCAAAACCACGGGGAAAACTCTGATTGAAGGTTTCACAATGGCTGGCAATGGAGGAGAATTTACATATTTTTGTGAAGAAGTTTCGCTAGGTAGTTGTTCTTTAGCCTGCAGATTTCCTAGTCTGTAAAATATGGCTTGGGAGAATTTTATCTCGGTGAAGGATAGTGCGTCCTTCAGCGGGGACAATCTGATGTAGAGCGGGTCGCGGACAGTTTCATGGCCAAGATGGATCAGAAAAGGCCCGGTCGACGACAGAAGTGATCCGGGCCATCGGACCTTAGATCAGGCGTATCTCGCAATCCGGAATTTACCTGACATAAAATATATGATTTTGGGGTAGAACAAGCTACTTTAGCCAACCAACCCTGCTATGCCGGGTTGTGACGCCCGGAATTGCGAAAAACCCCCGGATCGACGGTCGTTTCCTGTTTTAATTTCATTTTTACTATATATAGTAAGTTTTAGTTTGGTTATAACTCTTCATCCGTCGGGCTTTAGGAGTAGCACCCAACGTGAAAAGGGCTTAGAATAATTAGGAGAACAGTTTGGTGAAGCCAAAATAGGACACTTACTATTTTTGGCCGAAAACCTTGCGCAATAGTAGACATCACGACCGTCTACAAATAGTAAGTTTACTATTTATAGTAAGTCGCGATTTCTAGGAGTTTTAGTTGTAGTTTGATTCTGATTTCTTTCCCATTGCTTGGTACCCCTATTTAAAGGGTTGTGAACTCGTTTTTAGTGATTAATTAATCAATTTCGAATTTCTTAGAATTTATTTCTATTTTCTGCTTTCTTTCTCCACTAGAAGTCTATGTGAGGAGTCCAGAGAAACTCCATGGATTCGGAGTAGTTATCCTCATCACGTTCATCCCTGCGTCACAATCTTTCATGATACATGGTTCTTAGAAGGAGTTTGAACTACGATAGATGAGATGATCTGCAGTCCCTGTTACGGATGCTTCACAGTCCAATGATCCCCTACTATTGCAAATGAAAGAGTGTGGAAATGGGAAAGATTCTGTAATTCACAAACTGTCATTATGTTTGTTTGAGTTTAACCCTGCAAACAACGCATTTGCAAACCCTAGCCCCAACACTCCACTATTCCAGACTATTGAAATTGGATTCGATTGTGCATCCAAACTCACTCTCAAATCTCCCCTCAGCGCTTAAATGGCATGCAATTCCAACAAAAAACATAACAAGAACATCAAAGAAGAAAAGGGTGATCGCTAGATCGGAACGGATTCAAGTGATTCGCATCTCAAAAGACGCCATCTCCCCTAAGCGCATAAAATTTCATGCAATTCCAACAAAAAGACATAACAAGAACATAGAAGAAGAAAAGGCGATCGCAAGATCGGAACGGATTCAAGCGATTCGCATCTCAAAACACGCCATTTTCGATTAAATGAAAAAGAAAAACTACGAGAATAGAAACTGAAATCGCTTACCTTTTTCTTCTCTTGAATCCTTCCGAACAATTCCTCCGTCCAAATGGCTCAGTTCTCGGTTCGACTTGTCCACAATTCCAAAAAACGCGAATGTTTTTGCTTCTGTTTGCTCAAGAAATCTGTTCCTTCGATCTTCTGGAGAGAAATGGAGAGAAACGGATTCTTATAGGGAGATTGAAACGGGAACGCTTCTCACATCTTCCAGATGTTTCCCGCCCTCTCTGGATTTTTCGTGCAACAACGGATGCCACGTGTACATCTAAAAATGTTCCGCGTGTGATTTATTTCAGTCGAACAGAAACTTCGAAGACCCACACCACATGGAATTCTCGAGAGAACGTGAACGAATGAGATGGGGAATTCGCGCGTGTGCAATAGAGAATGGGGCTTGCATATCACGTGGTTACACTCCAAACATGTGAAGTATCGTGGACATACACCATGTGGGTTATTTAATAAACATGTTCTTATCAATAAAACCGGAGGTGTCGCTGATCATATTGTCCAGAAGCGTACATTGAATGTGGGCCGTCTGTTAAATTTCTCATACACTTGTGGTCCGCTGATGTGTTGAACGACCTAAAATTTGCTCTAGTTAATTATGTGTTACCAATTAATGCTCGGGATCTATTACACGTATGCCGTGTTGGCGTGTGCGAGACCTTTCACGCTTTTCGCAGATCATGTTATCCAGGAGCGAAGATGGATGGGAGTTAGAGACTGAAAAACTCTTTCGGAGTGACTTTTTCGTCTGTAGAGACTGAAGGAAGCGGATTGGGTGTTATCTGGATGACGTGTCAGTGGGTTTTCCCTGACCGTGGGGCCATGATTGATATATCTGTTGCATGTCCATGCCGTTCATCAGTTTCTCAGCTTATTTTGAGTCACGGTCCCAAAAATAAGTAGATCTAAATCTCAAGTGAACATTGATTATAAAAAGCCTAAAATTAAAAGCTTCCTACAGCTCTGAAGATTGGCCCGACGGATGAGAACTGTCGCGACTCAAGAACGAAGGACTACGTACCTGTTTTATATCCATCCGGTCCAAACATGGTAAAAAATGAAGCAGATCTAATTCTCAAGTGACCATACACGGGAAACAGTGGTCATAAAAGACCAGCATTAAATACTTCTTAAAGCCCACGTAACGTTTGTTTGCGAAATATCAGTCGTTTCAAAATATTTCAATGGTGATCATTTAATCCCTACCGTATGGTCCACTTCGAAAATTGAATCTGTTTCATTTTTGGGACAACCCACTAACTGATGGACAGACACATCACATACACGAAGGCAAGCCCCAAGGTGAAGGCAACACCCACTAAGTAACGCCTATTCTACTCCCGCCGCTGAAAATTCCGAACCACTTCCTAGGTGTTAGTCTTACTATAGTGCCTATTTTAATGACATTTTTTTTTATATCCACTCTGTCCATTCGTTTTTACAGAACATTTTAGGACAAATTTTAAAAAATTAAGTGTATCAAAATCTCAGGTAAACTACACCACAACACACATTGATGATTGAAGTGTCATCATTAAAAACTTCCCAACACCCACTTTAAGCATATTTGTGATGTTTATTTTCCATCCAACCCATTGATAAGATCAAACGGGAATAGATGAAGGGAAAATACAAATAGTATCTTGATCCAAAACTTTTTTAGCCTAAAAACTTTTAATAGTTATTCACCACTTTTTTTCCAAGTGGTGTAATCCACCAGTTATTTGGATCTGGTTAAATTTTGAGATAATGTCCTTAAATGAGCTGGAGAATAAAAAAAAAGATGGACGGCGTGGATATGAAAAATATTAATCAAGGTGTGCCCCACACGGTAAGGTTATCACATACTAAGCTGTTATCGTAATAACAGCTAATCCGCTCCTATCTCAGAGATGACCCTACCGTATGTGTTCTGTCCATATATGTCATCCATTTTCTCATTTCATTTTAGAGCACGGGCCCAATATATATATATATATATATATATATATATATATATATATATATATATATATATATATATAGTCTCAATGCACCACCATTGAAACCTTCCCAGGGCCTCCAAACCATCGTAAGACCTACAATGATGGATAATCTTCATCCTATTGACAAGGCATGGAGAAAAGAAAACACAAATATCAGCTTGACCCCAATCTACCCATACAGTCACATAGGATTGGATGAAAGGAAAACACAAATATCAGCTTTGATACAACTTCTGCGGCACCCACAAAGTTTACAACGGTGGTGCTGTGGCCCCCAAAAAGCTTGCAACCGTAGGTGTTTGATTCTCCGTGTGATCCACTTGAGTCTTGGAGATAGCTCAATTTCAGACTTGTAACCTAAAATGATAGGACAAAATGAATGGACAGTATAGATGAAACCCATACATGTCCCTTCCTAGCTAGGGACGAGCAGGGGTGATATTCAATCTCTGTCCGCGATTTGAATGGAAGCTGACTGTGTCGTGCCCCTGCTTCAACAGGGGCTATGTAGAGCCCACCATGATCTATGACTTTTATGCCGACATTGTTTTTTCATGTCATTTTAAGTACCAACTTAAAAATGAACATATCTAAGTAGATAACATTGTGAGGATTGAACTCCCGGCGTTAAAACTTCTTGAAAGCTATAAAAGTTCTTGATAATGCTGATATTTTTATTTTCCCTTCTTCCAGGTTTACGTGACATTATAAGTAAGTTAGATGACAAATAAACATCACAATAGACCTTCGGAAGATCAATGTGGCGAGGGTCATTAGCATTATAATTAACTTCTTATGGTGTGGTCTTCTTGAGCTTTGGATCTAACTTATTTATTAGCTATGTGAACACTAGGGCTGTACATGAACTGAGTTAGCTCGGTTAACTCGATTGAATTGACTCAAAAAAGCTCGATTTAACTTGGCTCAAGCTGATTTATTTAGCTCGAAAAAATTTCGAGCCAAGTCCGAGCTAGACCAAGCTCAACTTGACTCAACTCGGAACTTGACTCAAACTTGACTCAGTTTAAATCGAATCGACTTGGATTGGTTTTGCTTAATATAAATGTTTTGTAAATATTTATATATTTAAATTAATTATATATTATATATATTAAAAATTCAAAAACCTAAACTTGAACTCAGCTCGTTGGCTCAAACTTAAACTCAAATTGAAAGATTGAGCTCGAAGTTGGCTTGAGCTGGCCAGTTAGGCTTGAAGACCGAGCCAAGGCGCGTTTGAGTTGAGGTCGCCTATTGGTTGTGCCGAGCTGAGTTGGACCAAGTTCGGCTCGGTTCAGCTCGTGTAGAGCTCCAGTGAACACGTTGGAGCACACACCCAAGTGCTTTTCGATTGAGTTGTGTAGATGGGTTGTAGCATTGACTCAAAAGTAAAATTGTTTTTAATTTTAGTGTCATTATTATTCAAATGAAGCTTTTTAAATCTACAATCAGTTAGACATGGTTGAGAAATCGCAAAATTTTCCAACTCAAGTGACCATAAATTTTAATTAAGGGTCTCCAAACAGGAGATGAACTTTTGTGGGGCACTTGTGATTTATGTATTTTATCTGCTCTGTTCATCCATTTCGCCGGATAATTTTAGTGTTGAGCCCAAAAAATTAAGCATATCCAAAGCTCAAGTGAATGACAACACAGGAGTCAACAATGTGAATTACTGTTGAAATTTTTTTGTGGGCTGCAGAAGTTTTGGATCAAGCTGATATTTGTGTTTTCCTTTCATCCATGTCTATGAGATCTTATGAACAGGTTGGATGACAATAAACATCACTGTAGGCCCTAGGACACCATGATCTTGGGCCCCACAATGCCGTTAGGTGGATGGTTATAACATGGTTCGCTAATCCCTACCTTTCATCTGTTGCTTCCCACTGGATTAGCCATGACCCAAAAATTAATCTTCCACATCAGAAGATCCTAGCCACCAGTTCTGGGACTTTTTTAATTGTATGTGGGATGTTGCTGTGTTTCTTTTCACCAACGTCTATCAGTGGTCCAAAATCTAGAAGCATGCACCCACTTAGGGCTATCAATGGGCCAGGCTGGCTTAACTTGTGGGCCACGATTGGGATGGAGTACTATGCCCGGGCCAGATCTGAGGCTGGGCCTAATTTAAGCATGCTTAATAATTGGTCCTGGCTCCAGCTTCATTTAAGGGTCCATCAGCTCAGCCCGGTCCATTTAAGATTTCAAGGACATTTTTGCACATGTCATGCATGATGGAGTAGACTTAACGAACAGTCTAGATCTCGCATAAAAGTGGGTAGCGGAGCTTGGGCTTAGATCAGCTCAAGCTTTAGCCATGCATAAATCATCATCGACTGGCTCGGGCCTATTTGTTTTGGCCAGTCCAGGAACTGGGCTAGGCTCTGGCAGAGGTTTTTTACTTTGCAGGCCTGGTTTGAACAAACAACCCGACTAAGCCCGTCTCATTGAGAGCCCTATGGGCGTGGACGGTTGGATCCCTGACTATGGGGCCTATAGGAATGTATTTTCCTTAAATCTAAGCCATCCATCCATTGTGACAGATCATTTTAGGTCATGCTCTAGGGAATTAAGCAGATCCACATCTCAGGTGGACCACACCACATGAAACAGTGGTGATTTACTGCCCACCATTTAAAAATTCTTGCGGGCCACCGGAATGTTTATTTTCCATCCAACCTGTTGATAAGGTCACAATAAAACCTGGATGGATAGACCGATTAAATATCTGCTTGATCCAAACCTTTTCTTGTCAAAAAGAAGTTTTTAATGCTCCGATAACCATTATCTCCTATGGTGTGGTCTGCCCGGGACGTGTATCTGCTTCATCTTTGAGACATGTTCTAAAATGGTCTATCAAAATGGATGGTTTTTTCCCGTGAATTTTTCTAAAACATTTTTTTTTTTTTTTCGGCACAAAGAAACGCATGTTCTCTACGTTATTTTGTTAACATCTATCTTTCACTTATTTGATTGAACCTAAGATTTGATTCGACAGCTCCCAACATGACCATAGACAAAGAGTACTTAGTTTCATTATATTCATCTTCTAGCCATCCACATATATATATATATATATATATATATATATATATATATATATATATATATATATATATATGGGAAAAGGTACTATGCGCTCGAGCTGATGGGAACGTCCCATGAGGTCGAGCTGTGTGGGCCCCACCGTGTTGTGTTTCGAACATCTACCCCATCAGTCAGTTGCACCATTCCTTCGTGGGCCTAGGCCTTAGAAATCAAGTCAATCCGTGACTTGAGTGGGCCACACCACATACAGAAGTTGAGAGGGGCCGTGCACCATTAAAACATTCATAATAATTTTTTGGGCCCACTAAGATGTGTTTTGCAAATCCAGCCCATCCATTATGTGTGTCCCACTTGGATGAGGGTTCAGACCAAGTTACAGCAGCATTCAAAACTCAGGTGGGCCTCACCAAGTGCTTTTATATGTTTTTGGCATGTCTTCACATGATTTTAGATGGTATGGCCCACCTGAGTTCCGTATACGGCTGATTTTTGGGATATCCCATAATTTAAAAGGGACCCATCAAATGTACGGTGTTGATGGTCGACACGCATCACGGTGGGGGCCCACACAGCTCGACCTCATGGGAGCTTATCGTGAGGCCGAGCGCATAGTACATTTTCCATATGTGTGTGTGTGTGTGTGTGTGTGTGTGTGTGTGTGTGAAGAAGAAAGCTTGAAGTCGCTCCATAAAATAAGCATATGGTTGAATCACATCAATCTTTGTATATCTCTTTTCTTGTTTCACTTTTAATATTTTTAGCTTTTGTTTAGCCATTTTCTTTTGTATTTTGGACCACACTTATATTAATTGTGTGTGTATATTTTTCTGCAATTATAATGCTTACTTTTCAAATATACTCTTTTGGAAGAGGAACTACCAAAATGCCTTTCATCACTTGGGTCATAAGTCTATTAAAAAAAATATAGCCACTCAGATCATTGGATGGATTGCACGTGAATTTGAATATTTTTGGTAGTGTACTTTATTTTTTTTATGGCATGGGCCAACTTATGTGGTTGAATTATTTCAGTTTCGGTTCATCTGATTACTTATGGTGGGTGGTATATTTTTTCCTCCATGGTAGGTTGCATTTAAAAAGGATATTTTAGATATTTTATTCATCTGAGAATCATAAAATCGAAATGAAGGAATCTCGAGTTTAAAATCTCATATAATACATGAAAAAAAAATTGCATAGAAATTTATAAAACAAAATTAATTGCAAGAAAAAGACTCATTAGGAGGAGACGATAGAAAGTTCTCGGAAGCGGATTGGCTGGTATACCACACACCATAGCTAAAGTGTTGACTTCACCAAGTATTATGAGTCCCATCTGTTGGGGACCGTTGCACAAAACTTTAGGATCTAGCCTCCCAAAAATATCAAAATTATGGGATAACAAAGTAATGGAATAAATCAAAGCACAAACTACACGACACGAGATTTTTATGTGGAAAACCCTCAAAGAGGTAAAAACCACGGGACTTTGTCCAGAGCAACAATCCACTATGAAGTAGAATGTTACAACTAATCACAAGCACACACCGCTTGGATCAAACCTTCTTCACTCACGCAGGAGTAGATAAACAATAAGAAAATAAGAAAAATGGAGAGAACTCACCGATCACGAGGACGTAGAAGCGCTGAGACGTCGATTGCACAATAGATCACCTCTATGAGCATAACCTCTCCCTTCCACAAACTTCCTCTCTCTCTCTCTCTCTCTCTCTCTCTCTCTCTCTTACACATTTGATTGCCCTAAACCCTTTAGCAAACCCTTGCAAAGCTTTAGGAAACTCCTTTACATTACCTAGAAAAGCCCTATGAACTCCTATTTATAATTTAGGCAACTCTCTTTCGCACCTCTTGCGAAACTGCCTCAAATTTCGACAGTTCGCATAAAATCCAGACTCAAATCTATATAACCTCAACTGGTCAAGCGGAGTAAACCCCTCGACTGGTCGAGCAATAAAACTAGCAGTCGCTGGAGTTTGAGTTGAGCCTCACCCTCGACTAGTCGAGTGAGGCTCTCGACCGGAGGAAACCCATCACCATCATGAGGTATATGCTATATCCAAACCGACAGTCCAATCTACGAGCTCGTGCTAAAGCTTGAGCCAAAAATAAGATAAATCTAAAGGTTAAGTGAACCACACTACAAAAAGCAACTTCTACCGTTGAAACCCATTTGTATATGACTCATTTTTTGGGCTCATGTTCTAAAATGATCGACCGGTGGATCTTATCACACGGTGATCTGTTGGTTGAGGGGACCCATTCTAAGTACTGGTAATCAGGCTAGACGGTCCAAGGTAAATCGTATACGCGGATATCTAAATACTAGACAAAGCGCCCCTGTTTGACGTTTTACATTGGCTGTTTGGATGCATGCATGCATAATTCCATGGAAGTTGAGATTTTATTCCGCGTGAAATTCATGATAACTATTGGGAATTCAACAGTGTCCGGAGTTTTTCAATCTAAGGTATGTCGGATGGGCCACCAATCGCTCAAACATTTCCTAGCCGACTATTTAAGTGCCGACGGAAGTTGTTGGGAGAAAGGCATGCAATGACAACGATGATGATGATGATGATGATGATGATGCTGACTGAAAGTTAATGAACGCTTTGGCCTAAGGCTGTATTGAGAGTTTCATCCAGTCGGACCTAGTCTGGTTCAATACACGGAGTCACCTCCCGACTCAAGTAATTCGGGCTAATTCGCTTCCAACCTGGTTGAGTCGTGACTCGACTCAAGACCAAATGGGCTCATCCGAGTTGCGGAATCATTTAACCATTAGAGCTGGCAACGGGATGAGTCGGGTCAATTAAGTTTATGAGCCTAAAATTCAGTCATGAGCCCAGAACATTTATTAATCGAGCCTTTCTGGTTTAGGTCTGGCTCCATGGCTTAGCGATAGACAGACACTGTTTTAGCATTGAAATCATAGGATCGAGTACTCATGTAGGGTGGGTAGGTGTGGGTGCGTGTTAAAAAAAAAAAAGACTGCTCATCTGCATTGCAGATGGGCGCGCTCTTCGGATTGGGTGGCCTAGAGTTCGCACAGGCACGTATTTTAATCAAACTCCAAAACCTTGGCCCAGCACAGCCCGTGGGCCGAACCGATACGGGCCTAGACATAAAACGTGGCCCGTATCCAATACCTACCGAACTCGGCCTGATGGATTGCATGGCATGTTCACGTGGGGCCCATATATCAGTGATCCAACGCGTTGATTTATGATGGGACTTTACTCAGATGGCCCATGTTCCAAAAATTCCTAGATTAATTGAAAGATGCCTAGCTGTATTTATTGGTTGAATTGCTGCCTACTAGAAGGTTTAAGGATTTCACACCGGGGAGATTTTGATGAATGGACCACTGACAGTGGGGCCCATTATATCAACGGTTTGATTCAATGGAAAATGGTTCCCACACTTCTGGAAATTGTAAATCAGAATGACAACGTGTTTCAACTGCTCCCTTTGTCCTGAGTTCCAAGATGCTCCCACAAAAAAACAAGAGTGGTTACAACGGTAACAAACTCACAGGTTGAGGACGCGTGGGAAATCTCGAAGCGGATATTCTGCAGCTGCAACCGTTGTGGATGTGAATTGCGTGCATCTCGCTCGTGGAGGGACCACCTTGAGGTTCAAAAACAACTTGAAGGAATGGATCGGATTGAATTTTGGGATGTTTCATTTTTACGATGGTAAGACACTGATGGACGGGTTGGTTGCCATACAAATACAACGGAGGGCTCCACAAGGCATGTAGGTGTACGAAATTCTCCTCGACAGTAGTTGTAGAGTAATAGGCGACTTTTAGAAAGAACATGCATCTTCCGTATTGGGGCACATGCTTCAGCTGACCAGACCGTTGATCTGATGGGCCCGTAGTAGACCCTGGCACAAGATCTCACTAATCTTCGACATTTTTCGAAGAATCGAGGATGTACCGATAGCTGAATTCCTGTTCTTAACCGTTTATCTGCAGGAGATTTCATAACATGGTCCATCCATAGTAGACCGGTTGGATGAGTGGTTTAGATCACCAAACAATCGCGCCCACTTGCACCAGACTACATACAAGGTGCTGATGGTGCCATTACTCTTCTCGGTCCGACAGGCGTCTAACGTCTCTAATATTAAAAGAGAAATGTTTACGTGAAACAAGGTATGGAAACTTTAACAGACACTTTCTTTCCCACCAATGCATACCTTAGTTATCAAATCCGAGCCGTTCAAAAGGTGGGATGAATAATAAAGATTACCCTGATCGAAAATCAAGATGGTGCATTCTTCAGGGAGACTACACAGTCGAGATCAATGAACAACTGATGGATTATTAGATGTGAGTTTATGCCCCATCCAATCAGTGGATTGTTTCTATTTTTCTTCAGCATGGTCTTCGTGATGTGGCCTACCATTTTCACGGATCAGATGGTCCACCAAAGCGATGAATTAGCAGAAATAAGAGATCATATTGATTATGGTTGCTGGGATGTTCCTCTCATAAGTGATACGGACAGCACGCTTACCGGAAAAGAAAGGATGCTTGCTAAAATATTGCTAAGTGCATGGGAGGCTAAGTGCAGGTAAACCTTCCCATGCAAATAGTTGCATTTGGACCGTTGGCATCCACAGGTCCTATCTGAACCGTCCATTAGGTGCAACCCACTTTCCATAGCCTGTCTGACAAAAATCATACGGATCAGATGATTCAAATCATCCAAATTCGTGGTAATTAGAAAAAGAACGGATAAGATCATTCACAGAAAGAAGTTCGATCAAGAATGACTAGGGTCATTTCATTGCTGGGTGTTTTTGCATGGGAGTGACAGATCATGCGATCAAGTGCCCACCTGGCGTAGATGTGTTGGTAAGTGTGTGGCGTGGATGTATGTTAATTAAAACTCAATAGACCATTAGCGATTAAAATATGTAAGTAGGATTAATATAAATGGTAGAAACGGGAATGCATGAAACCAAGCTTAAGTTGTGTTGCTAATTATCTCCAACACTAATAACAATGAAAGGAGTCGTGTTCTGCTTGATTTCGCTCTTCCTAGTTTTCTCAGAAGGCCGCTTTGCCCAAAAGAAGACCCTCAAGGTCCAAGCCCCATGCAAGCGGCTCGTGCTCTATTACCATGACGTGCTGTTCAACGGCACGAACGTGGCGAACGCGACATCTGCCACGGCCGCAAACGCGACCGAGCTCGGCAACTTCAAGTTCGGCGAGTTGGTAGTCTTCGACGATCCCATGACAAAGGACCACTACCTTCTCTCCCCTCCGGTGGCACGTGCACAAGGCTTCTATTTCTACGACATGAAGAAAACATACAACGCATGGTTTGCTTACACACTACTGTTTAACTCGAGCGAGTACAAGGGGACCATTAACCTCATGGGTGCAGACATGATGGATCAAGAGACCAGGGACATCTCGGTCGTCGGTGGAACTGGGGACTTCTTCATGGCTAGAGGGATCGCCACCCTCCGGACGGATACCTTTCAAGGGGCAGGATAATTCCGTCTCCAGATGGACGTCAAGTTGTACGAATGCTACTAGATGATGATCGTCGATCTTTGATTGGTGGTGGGCCACTTACGTTTTTTTTTTGGTTTTTTTTCAGTGAAGTGGAATTGATGGGCCTGATGCTGACGCACCAAAACATGAAGAGTATCCTGATGCGCCCATTTTGTACCAAAGTGGACAATGGATCAATGATCCGGACCATTGATTAGGTGGCCTTATGATAGATGGGGAGCCCCAGAAATCTTACAGAGTGGAAGATCATGACCATCCAATCTGGAGGAAGGGTTAGGCTCTTCCAGTCTAGACTATTTTTCACTCCCATCTATCTCAGAACGACGGTTAGGATAACGAACCGTGGGCCCTAGTTATGAGTGCATCATGACACTACAATTCCCCTTTAGTTATCAGGAGTGTGTGTTTGCTCTGAGAAAAATAATTTGAATCAAACCCTAGTCTTCAGACAGTAATAAAAACCATGTATGTATTATGCAAATGCGTACTCAATATCTGAAGTGGCTGCTCGTGTATTCAATATCACTGATACTCTCTATGACTGATCTGGGCCTGATCCTAGAGGTCCAACAGGCCCGAAAATTAATGTTCTAAACCGAGACCGGTCTGGTGTTGGCCGAGCTTTCCTGACCCAGGGGTCCATGTGGGACCTAGCCTGATAAATAAATGGATTTGAGCCCTGGGCTCTTGTCTGACCGGTTGTCGCGGTTGTTGCAACCTGTTTAGATAAATGAGCTTGTGTGACTCGTGTCCTGTCCATCAATCTGGTGGGTCCAATAGATGGACTGACCTTGGATGTGCCACAACGCGAAAATCACATCCACAGTTTAAAAAACTAGACTTGACTCGCCCGAGTCAACTCGACTCGACCGTTCTTCATCACGACTCGATAAAAGCTCCATCTGGTCATGACTCATGACTCATTCAAAACTTGAGGAGAACACGACTTCATTATGTAAAACTGGACAAAAACTTGAAGAAATTCGCTAAAAGTAAACTCCGCGAGACATTGTATTCGTGTTTTTAAACCATGGTCGCTTCAAAACACATTTTAACCGCCCATTTGTGCATATTCCTGTCATCCAAGCTGATCTGATCGATGACTACATCAACGGAAGCGGATTGGTGGTGACCCCAACAGCACCTATGAATGTTGGGGACTGTGGGGCCGACCGTGATGTATGTGTTTTATCCACTCCGTCCATCCGTTTTTCCAGATCTTTTTGGGCTAGCAGATGAAAATCTCAAGTGGATCGCACCATGGGACGCAGTGGGGATTAAACACCTACCATTGAAAACTTCTTGGGGGCCGCAGAAGCTTCGGATCAAGCTGAAATTTGTATTTTCCGTTCGTACATTTCTGTGTGACCTTATGAACAGGTTGGATGGCAAGTAAATATAATGATGGGCTCTAGTAAAGTTTCAACGGTGGGCATTATTATACCCACTGATTCCAGTGGTGTGGTCCACTTGAGTATTAGATCTGCTTCATTTTTGGTTTAATGCTCTAAAATGATCAGAAAAATGAATGGACGGCGTGGATAAAACTAACACATCACGGTGGGCCCACAGAATTATGCCACCTAAAAACTGTCAGGAAGTCGGTGCTGTGTTCTACACTGCAATACGCAAGCCGCGCCCCAACACAGCCGTTAACCCGACCTCACCCACTCTGCACCCAAACGTGCATGGGAGGCTAAGTGCAGCAGAACCTTCCCATGCAAATAGTTGCATTTGGACGGTTGGCATCCACATGGCCCATCTGGACCGTCCATTAGGTCCAATCCACTCTTCATAGCCCACCTTACAAAAATCACACCCATCGAATGATCCAAATCATATCCAAGTTCATGGTGATTCAAAAAGGAAAAAAAAAAAAGGATGAATAAGTCCAATCAAGGATGACATTGGCCGTTTGATTACCGGTTTTCAGGATGGGAGTATAAGAAAAGTGGACTGGATCTAATGGACGGCCAAGATAGGCAATGTAAATACCAACGAGTCCAAATACAACTACGTGCATGAAAAAGTTCTCATACAACGACCCCAATAGACCATTGGCAAATAAAATATGTAAATAGGCTAATATAAATAGATGAAGTAAGAATGCAAGAAACCAAGCTTGGGTTGTGTCCTGATATCCAACAGTAATAACAATGAAAGGAATCATGTTCTTCTGCTTGATTTCACTCTTCCTTCTTTCATCACAAGCCCGTGTAGCCCAAATGCAGCCCCATAGGGGCTACACCCCTTGCAAGCGAATGGTGCTCTACTATCATAACGTGTTGTTCAACGGCACGAACGTGGCGAATGCAACGTCCGCCATAGAGAGAAACCCGGTTGGGTTCGGCAACTTCGACTTCGGGAAGTTGGTCATTTTCGACGATCCCATGACCAAGGACCACTACCTCCTCTCTCCTCCAGTGGCTCGTGCGCAGGGCTTTTATTTCTACGACAAGAAAGATACATTCAATGCATGGTTTGCATACACACTAGTATTCAACTCGAGCAAGCACAAGGGAACACTTAATCTTATGGGAGCAGACCCGATAAATCAGAAGAGTAGGGACATTTCAGTCGTCGGTGGGACCGGGGACTTCTTCATGGCTAGAGGGATTGCCACCCTCAGTACGGACACCTTTCAAGGGACGGCGTACTTCCGCCTTCGGATGGATATCAAGTTGTACGAATGCTACTAGATGATGATTGGCCGATATCTGATTGTTGGGCCATTTAATTAGGTAGTGTTTTTTCTTTTAAGTGAAGAGGAGTTAATGGGCCTTGATTAGGAGTTTGTGTTTCCTCTGAGATGAATAATTGGTGTATCAATGTCGAGATTTAATCTCAATTTTGGAATTAGTTAAATTAATATAATAGAAATGTTCTTTTAGAGTTCATGGACTCGCATTTTTTTTCTCTTCATTAAAAGATGTTTGAAACTTAGTTTATAAAAATGATACCTTTTAAAGTTCTTTAATCCTATATTACTTGGAGGGAAAAAGATAGAAGGAGTTTATAAGCATTGAGTTTTCTAGTATTTTTATTTGAATTTTGTAGAAAGTAGGCTAGCTTGCGTGTTTTAGTGTAAAGCACTAGAATGCATGCGCGTGTACGGTGTAGGCAATAAGGTTGTAGATGCACTGTAGTGGTGCAGTAGTAGCAACCTACTGCAGATTGTTAGGACCTAGTGCAAGTCGTAGTATGACAAAGCTAAGTCGTTGTAAAATCGGCTGTAGCAAGTATTTCCATTGACGGATCGGTCATTACGATGATCGACAATGAGAAATTGGTTTGGTGGCCAACAGAAATTGGTCGTAGTGACAATCGCCCATTAAAAACGGTCGTTGTGAGAATCGGTTTGGCCAATCAATTGCGTCTCTTCGTTCAAAATGAACGTCCATAACCATTTTGAACAGTTACAGAAATAACTGTTCAGAAGCATCTTTTTAACAAAATCACGCAGCCCTTTATTCTCTATAAAACTTAATAAAAATGAAGGATTAAACATATTGCATTACTCTTTCAAGAGATCAAAATTTTAAGTTTATATTCCCTATCATTTTCTCTCTACAAGCACCAGAAGGGAGTTGTCTGTTTTAAAAAACACAGTTTGCCAGGATTGAAAAACTACGTGATATAGTTCCTATCGCTTTTTTTTTTTTTTTTTTTCCGTAATTGCTACATGCAGAATTATCAAGTCTTGTTGTATTCTTGAAACGGTTTGCTAGCAACTCGACAATGATCTCATACTGACAAGAAGGGCTGAATAACGCTTTAACAAAAATGCACCAAACATGTAATTCGAGCTTGGTTTGGAGTTTGTTTTATTTTCTCAACATCAAACCCTAGTCTTCATCCAGTAATAAAACTTATTTATGCGTGTTATACAAATGCAGGCTCATTATCTGAAGTGGTTTTTCGTGTATTCAATATCACTGACTCTTTATGACTGAGCTGGGCCTGATCCCAAAAGCCCAATAGGCCCTATAATCACTGATCTAAACAAAGATCGGCCTGAGCCTAGCCTGGTCTCACCTATACTTTTCATGAGCCCAAAGGCCCATGTGACCCACGCCTATTTTTAGGCCAGATAAATTAATGGGTTTGGGTCCATGCTCGTTTCTAATCAACGGCCGAACAGCTTCGGCTGGGCCAATGTATTTAATACAAATTAGCTAAGTATAGGCTAGTGGTCTGGCCCCAGCCCAGAACCTATTCCTAAGATCCAAACTTCATGAGCTGGGCAGGGCTTGTACTAGGGGCCTTAGCTCATGGACAAGGCATGGACGCTCCAGGTTGCCTCATCGAGTGCGCCTTGCGCCATTTTTACAACCTGTAAAGATAAATGAGCTTGTGTACATACGATGTTCAGGATTATAAACAATCTTTGCTGTCCAACCGGTGCCATGCCCATCTTTTTGGCGTGTCCAATAAATGTATTGCACTTGAACAGGCCACAATATGCAAATCACATCCACGGTTCCAAAAACTTGACCTTGACTCGTCTAATTCAATTTAACTCGACCAGATTTCATGGGTTCATTTAACATCTTTACTCTAATTCAATAAGAGTTACACTAAAAAGCTTTTCTAGTTTGTTCTACCTTTTATTTTAAATAAGCTTGTTTAGTAAAATTATGTTTTTTTTAGAAAAAATAAAAATAAAAAAAACTATTATTTTAAATAAGCATGTTTGGCAAAACATTTAATTAAGAGCTTTTTTAGAGATAGTTGGTGTCATTTTTAAAAATTACAAAAGCTCCGTTATAAGAGCAATTTAGATAGTTGTTTTGGTGGATCTCACCATAAATGGACCGTGCGCCAAATGGCAAAAGACTATAACTACATACAATTTTAATGTTTTAAGACATGTAGGGCATCCATTATGTTGGACATTGGATGTGGATCTTTTATCGGATGGAGCTCACTTTTGATGTAGACCATCCATCGTGTGAGCCAAACCTTCAAAATGGGCCATCCATCATACAAGGCCCTTAATTGGATGTGGATCATTCATAATGAGAGGCCCACCTTGATGTAGGTCATCCATCATGAGGGGCCCAATATCAATGCTAATTATCCTTTATATGGGCCCCTCAGTGTCTACTAGCCATCACCCATCACGTGAAGTCCACATTTGATATGTTTATAGTGTGGGCCCTACCTTCGAAGTGGATTGTCCATCATGTGGGAGCCACTTATGATATCCACCGTTCATAGGCCCACTTTTGATATCCACCATTCATGAACCGTGTGGGGCGCACCTTCTATGTGGATCATCCATCATATGGCCCACTTTGGATATGGGTCATCCATAATTCAAAACTTTGGATGTGGACTGTCTATTATGTGGGCCCACTTGATGTGGACCATCCATTATGAGGGGCCACACTTTGATGTGGGCCATCCATCATGTGAAGCTCACTCCGTCTATTATATAAGCCCACCTTGATGTGGACCATTCATTGTGTGGGGCCCCACCTTCAATATGGGTCGTGTGGGTCCCACCTTTGATGTGGACAGCCCATCAAATGGGCTATTGGATGTGGATGTTCCATCATGTTGGGCCACATCAAAATGTGGCCCATCCATCATGTGGGATCCACCTTTGATGTGAACCGTTCATTATGTGGGCCTACCTTGATATGGACCATACATCATGTGGGCCCCACGTTCAATATGGGTTGCTCATCATGAGGGGCCCACCTTTGATGTCCACTATCCATCATGCGGGTCCCACCTTTGCTGTGGACCATTTATCATGTGGGGCCCACTTGAAGTCGATAGTTTGTCATGCGGGGGCCACATTTCGATCCGAGCGTTCCATCATGTGGGACCCATCTTTTATGTCCACCATCCATCACGTAGGTCCCACCTTTGCTGTGGACCATCCATCATGTGGAGCCCAACCTTCAATATGGGTCATTCATCATGTGGGCCCCCTTTAATGTCAACCTTCCATCATATGGTTCCACATTCAATATCTACCATTCATCATGTGGGCCCTACCTTTGGTGTGGACCGTCCATCATGTGGGGCCACACTTTGATGCAAGCCAACCATTATGTGGGGCTCACTTTCAATGTGATTGTGCATTACACAGGTCTACCTTTGATGTGGACCATTCATCATGTGGGGCCCACCTTCAATATAAGTCATTCATGTGGGCCTACTCCAGAGAAATTGTAAAGAGGAGAAGAAGACAAGATGTGAATTACTTGAGAAGTTCAAGAACCAACTTAACAAAAGAAACTTAACTAAAAATGTCTATCTATTTAAGTCAAATAATTTATTTTTTTTCAAAAAATAATGCCTTAAAATCAAAACTTACTTGATACTTTCTAAATAAATAAGCTTCTAATTAGATTTTTACTAAATAGTATAATTTTTTTTTAATAAGTTAATAAACTCTTATATGTAGAGGATCAAAAGCTCAAGTGCACCACAACCATAGGGCGCAGTGGGATTAAATGCCTCCCATTGAAAACTTCCAAGTGCCATACAAGTTTTGGATCAAGCTGATATTTGTATTTTTCCTTCGTCCATTTCTTAGTGACCCTATGAACAGGTTGGATGGCCAATATGGGCTCTATTAAGGTTTCAACAGTGGCCCTCATTATCTCCAGTGTTTTCCTGTGGCGTGGTCCGCTTGAGCTTTGGGATCTGCTTATTTTTTGGCTCATGCTTTAAAATGATCTGAAAAATGAATGGACGGCGTTGATAAAAACACATACGGCATGGTGGGGCCCACTGATTTTTGTCACCTAAAAACTGTACGGAGGTCCGTCCCAATACGCAATCCCAGTCCCTGCATGGGCCTCATCCCGCAGGCCGTTAACCTGACCTCACCTACTCTGCGCCCAACGTGGATGGAAGGCCAAGTGCAGGGCAACCTTCCCATGCAAAAAGTTGCATTTAGACCGTAGGCATCCACATGGCCCATCTGGACCGTCCATCAGGTCCAACCCACTCTTCATAGGCCACCTTACAAAAATCATACCTATTGGAGGATCCAAACCACATCCAAGTTCATATTGCTTAAAAAGAAGAAAGAAAGAAAAAAAAGATGGATGAGATAATCCACAGAAATAAGTCCGATCAAGGATGACTTGGGCCATTTGATTACTGGATTTTCTGCATGAGAGTATAAGAAAAGTGGACTGGATCTAATAGACGGCCCAGATAGACAACGTAAATGTCAACAAGTCCAAATACAATTATGTGCATGGAAAGGTTCCCAACCAATTATCCCAATAGACCACTATCAAAATAGGCTAATATAAATAGAAGAAGTAAGAATGCATGAAACCAAGCTTGGGTTGTATCCTGATATCCAACAGTAGTAACAACAATGAAAGGAGTCATGTTCTTCTGCTTGATTTCACTCTTCCTTCTTTCATCACAAGCCCGTGTAGCCCAAATGCAGCCCCATAGGGGCTACACCCCTTGCAAGCGAATGGTGCTCTACTATCATGATGTGTTGTTCAACGGCACGAACGTGGCGAATGCAACATCCGCCATAGCTAGAAACCCAGTTGGGTTCGGCAACTTCGACTTCGGGAAGTTGGTCATTTTCGACGATCCCATGACCATGGACCACCACCTCCTCTCTCCTCCAGTGGCTCGTGCGCAGGGCTTTTATTTCTACGACAAGAAAGATACATTCAATGCATGGTTTGCATACACACTAGTATTCAACTCGAGCAAGCACAAGGGAACACTTAATCTTATGGGAGCAGACCTGATAATTCAGAAGAGTAGGGACATTTCAGTCGTCGGTGGGACCGGGGACTTCTTCATGGCTAGAGGGATTGCCACCCTCAGTACGGACACCTTTCAAGGGAAGGCGTACTTCCGCCTTCGGATGGATATCAAGTTGTACGAATGCTACTAGATGATGATTGGCCGATATCTGATTGTTGGGCTGCTTAATTAGGTAGTGTTTTTTCTTTTAAGTGAAGAGGAGTTAATGGGCCTTGATTAGGAGTTTGTGTTTCCTCTGAGATGAATAATTGGTGTATCAAACCCTAGTACTCTTCAGACAGTAATAAAATTTATTTATGTATGTTATGCAAATGCATGCTCATTATCTCAAAGTGGCTGTTTGTGTATTCAATATCACTTATACTTTTTATGACTGAGCTAGGCCTGATTCCATAGGTCCAACAGGCCCATAATTATTAACTATCTAAACAAAGACGGACCCGAGCTTTTCAAGAGCTCTGAGGCCCATGTGGGACTCAGGCCTGACTTTTAGGCCTGATAAATAAATGATTCTCGGCCTGAGCTCCAAACTTCATCAGTTGAGCTGGGCTTGTATTCGGGCCCATAGCTCGTGGACTAGGCCCACTATGGTTGTCGCCTTTGTTGCAACCTGTTTAGATAAATGAGCTTGTGTACATACCCGAACCATGTTCGGGTGTATAACAATCTTTGCTGTCCAAATGGTGTCATGCCCATCAATCTGGTTGGTCCAATAAATGAACAGCACTTGGACGGGCCACACATGCGAAAATCACATCTATGTTTTAAAGACTGGACTTGACTCACCCGAGTCAACTCAACTCGACCACATTTCATCAAGACTCTATAAAAGCTCTATCTGTTATGATTCATTCAAAACTCGAGGAGATCTCAGACTCTATTAGATAAAACTCTGATAAAAACTCGAAAAAAAATTCATAAAAGCAAAACTCAACTTGACTCCACGCGAACTTGTGTTCGTGCTTTTAAAGTATGGTTGATGTTTACATCCATTTTCGACACACCGATGTGAGCCAATTAGAGATCGCCATATGTTGACACTACGGGTTCAATGCTAGTAGAACCATACTCACATTTGAAGATATCTTTTACCGCTTTTATCTTCGGCAATGCGTCTTTCGTTAAAAATGTGGTGGCACAAAAACATATGCATGCCTTTAGAGGATCGAAACGTCGAATGGTACATGTCTATAATTCATGTGGCATTCAAATGAGGTATCATACTCAACACGTCTATAAAATACCTACCAAAGCAAGGATCTTATCACGAATCTAGATATGATATGCTCGGTAATGCCACCTCTCACAATCCTTCAAAGCTCTCGCGGTAAATATGTAAATTTTTAATATTCAATTATCGGACTAATATTTAAGTGGATTAGTAGCAATATAGACCCATATTGAAGCAGATCAGAAACAAGAAAATAGAAAATTAGGATTTGGCGGATCCAATCCCACCAGTTCCACGATCAGAAAGACATGATAGGAAGAAGGGTGGAGATGGCACTGATTGAGCTATATTTTAGATACAACATCATCATGAAGGCCTCCAATAAAGGAGCATCTATTGAAAATTAGATATTTGAAAACTATCTCAGATTTACAACAACACCCTATGGAAATACTATATAAAAATCTCATATATGCAAGGGATCCTAGACCATTAAGGAAGCACAACGAAAGTTTTGACGCATCGATAACCTATAAAAAGAAGCATGCGATGAATAGCTTGAGGGTCACGCTAAACACAATCTATCTTCTTTATATTTACTTTTACGTTTATCTTAGCATAACTTAATTTTAGTACAAATCGTTATTGTCCAACGCGATCACTATCGATAACCTTACGTTGCTGAACCCCAATCAATCGAGTTCTTACTTAAATGATCATCATTCCAGTCACATCCTATTGACCATCCGTCTGGATCATTTGTTCAAATGGACGAATTAGGCATCTATCTTTTTAATTCTCTCTAGTTATTTTTACTTTGTCAATCGTAATGAGCTTCTTTCAAATATTAATAAAATGTAAGGCAAAAAGAATCCATCAGAAATGACCAACCCCTATCCTTTCATAAATCGTCTAATTGTTGTTGCAACCAGTGGTTGAAACAATAGCTAAATTTTTGAATCCAGTCTTACTCAGCTGTCTTAGTAGGGGGCACCAACGTTCAATCAAACATTGAGTCAAGTATGATAGCACACCCATACTCTCTAATTACACACATAAACCTCTCTAATTACACACATAAACTGAACATAGGCCCTCGATTGGCCTAGTGGAAACAATCGCATCTAAACACATTTTAGTCATCTATTTGTGCAGATTCCTACCATCCAAGCTGATCTGATCAATGGTTGCATCAATAGAAGCGGATTGGGTGGTGACCCCAACACCACTCAGCTAAGTGGTATTGGGAGTTGTGGGGCCCACAATTATTTGTGTTTTATCATGATGTCCATCCATTTTGTCAACTCATTTTAGGACATGGACTCATCTATAAAGCAAATCAAAAGCTTAGGAGTCGTTTGGCACCTTGGATTTGGGGAGATTTGAGGGAATTTCAAAACCCCCAATTGTTTGGCATCATTTAGTCACTCGGGTTTGAAATCTAGGGGGTGCAAGCTTAGATTACATCTAAAATCCTTCCAAGAGTTGCATATTATGTGTAACATGTGTGTCACTAGACTATTAATTTATTAGACACATGGCTCACTAATGATATCCCAAAATAATTAGATTGTCAATTGCATCAGTATAATTACTTTAATACGATGATCAGCATCATCCAAACATTGCCCATATAAATCAATGGTTAAAAATCGTTAGTTAGTTATTCGGACGTGATCTTGTACTTGTGGCCCATCCAACACTTAGAATTTCATCATTTTCGAGCAAAGTATACATTTCAGTGGGCTTATTACAACCATTGTGTCAAACATTACATATGTTCAGTAATTAGAGATATTAAAGTTGATTTAGTAATTACATTTAAACTCCTATGAATATAAGCTACTTTTGGATTAAAGTTATTCTGAATCCAGGTGCCAAACACAATAAGAAGATTCAAATTCAGGGGGTTCCAAATCCATGCTCCCAAACAAGCCCTCATGGTGGACCACAACTCAAGAAACATGGGTGATTGAACGCCTACCATTAAAAAATTTATTGGGGCACAAAAGTTTTAGATCAAGCTGACATATGTGATTCATTTGGTTCTGTAGGATATTATCAACGAGTCGGGATCCTCTGTTATGAGGTCAATAGGATTTTCCTGTTACCCTAGTGGTTTGGCGTCCAAAGCTTTTTTTTTTATTTTTTCGGTGAGTGTTGACGTGGACCAATGATTTTTAGGGTATTAGGAATTCTCAGTTAACCTGGTGACAGAGGATGTGACTCACTATCAACATGTTGGCAGGCAAATAAACATTGTGGCATTATCCCATAAAATGAGCTGAAAGAACAGATGGACATGTGGATATAAAACACATACATTACGGTGGGCCCTATAGTGCCCAACACAGATCACCACCCAATCCACTCCCTTACATCAATGGGCCACACGGACCCATGGCTTCGTATGATATGGTGCACTTGCAATGGAGCTAGGATAGAGACCAGCACTAACAGGATTTGGATGGTGACGTGTTCTCCTGGTCCAGCTTACCAAACATAGCACCGTTGGAATCTTTGTTTGGTGGACCTCTAACAACTAACCAGGAAAGGACAAAGAACTATCATTTCTGATATTTGCACCCATAAATTGTTATGCATGCACCTGTTTATCTTTAATATCATCCTCAGATTCAATTGGAACCGATGGATCCTGAAGGAGAACGGTGGACCCGCAACTGAAGTGTGGCATGGGGAGCGGTGGATGTGGATTGTCCAGGTAGTGGGTCATGTCCATAGATGGCCTGCAGTTAAAAATCGCACTGACTTGATGGTGCAGTCGATCTTGATGGTGGTCTTTAAACACACGGTCAAGATGAACATGAACTCAAATGGGCAATTGTTGGCTAGGATCATTATCCCTGTGTTATTCCAACCAAATGATGTCTACAGACAGGAGTGGACGGCGTAGATCAGCTCCCACACCCGCGTACAAGTTCGCTAATGCACACACCACCAGATATGCCCACGTGGCAGACAAGTGCTATATCCATGCCATCCATCAGAAGAGTGACACTATGTAGACTCCCTACCCAAAGAATCAGATCGGTTCGCTAGTGGGCAATGATCAATTGAAAATTTGTACGGTTATGAAAAATCATCCTAAGTATTCTTACCCGTTCACTTATTTCTAATTTCATGGAACACCTAATAAGTGGACCGCATATACGTTGGCGCATTAACACCTACATAGTAAAGTTTATATGATGAATGGCTTGGATATTTCACACGTGTGCCACATTAGCTTTATATGGTGGCTCGAGCATTAGCAGACTTGTACACCCATGTCGGCTTAGAGAAACGCGTATTGCCTAATGACCCCAACTCCACCTAGATAGGTGGTGTTAGGACTATGTGGGCCTACCGTGATTTATGTGTTTTATGCATGCGGTGAACCATTTTTTGACTACGACACACAAACCAGCCGGGGTTGAATGCTTTGTATTTTAACACACGCATTCACATCCCATACACCCTCGTACACGCCCACGCTACAATGGTTTTTCACATTAATGAACCCATGACCTCTGTGTTGAAATTCTTGTGAGTCTTAGTGGGTTTGAATGCTTAACAACATAGGAATTAGAAGTGTCCAATATTAGGCATTCACTTCCAAGTGTTTCCCTACTCATGCCTGAATGGGACCAGAGTCTCAACATTAGGTCATGGGTCCAGCTATTGTGGTGAAAAACTTGCTTGGGTGGATGGGAGGTGTGACGGCATGTGTAAAAATAAAATTCCAATGTTTCTTATGGTATGGTTTACTTGAACTTCGATTATTATTAAATTTTTTGACTCATGCTATAAAATGTGATGGAAAAATAGATGAACAGTGGATAAAACTATAAATCATGATGGGCCGCACAGTCCTAATATCACCTAGCCAGGTGGTGTTAGGGTCACCACGCAATCCATCTATCTGTGCACATATATGCATTGAATAAAATATATAAATCACGGTGTGTCCCACGGAGTCCTAACATTACCTAACAAAGTAACTATGGAAAATACTAAATAATTTCCAGAGATGAGAAAATTAAGGATAGTTCCGGAAACACTAATTTAATTTATAATTGATGTACCATTATTTAATCATGCATACGATTTATAAATTTATTTATTTATTTTAAATGTTTAAATATCACTTCCCTCGTGTTTGCTAATTACACGCACGTGTGAGAGCTCCCATCTGACGTCCACATGCAGTAATGTGCTTGATCCGAGCTTTCCATCAGATGAACTGCACTATTTTGATCTTCTGTTTGAAATCTGACCTTTCACACCTCAGGTGGGCCACGGCATAAAAAAACAAATGGAAGGCTAAAAAATTGTTTAAACCTTCACTTTATTTGGAACTTTTTTTGTTCACATGAGAAGTGAAACTGCTTGATGTCACGTGTGCAAGAAAGAGGTTGGTGGCCGCCTGAAGGGACCATTCTCCCGTACGCGGATTTTCTGTATCAAGGGAATCACCCAACTCTGTGGATCTGTGAATGTGGGGCCCACTGTTTTGGATTATGCCATCCTTCCCTTTTGTCATCCTATTTCTTCCAGATCATTTAATGGTATGAGCCCAAAAATGACGTTGATCCAAATCTCAAGTGGACCGCACAGTGTTGATTGAACGCCCAACATTAAAAACTTCTTGGGGCCATGAATTTTTTGGATCAGGCTGATATATATTCTTTCCCTTCATCTAAGTCTGTATGACCTAATCAACAGGATAGATGCCAAATAATCATTACAATGGGCCCTAGGAGGTTTTAATGGTGGACATTTAATCACTAATGTTTTCCCTTGGTGTGGTCCACCTAATATTTAAATCTACCTAATTTTTGGTATTATAAGCACTAAAATTATCTTTTAAAATGTATGGACGGAGTACGTGGATAAAATACATATATCATAAATACATCATGTTGAGGTCCACAAAGCACCAACAACTAGTTACCTGTCCGGTGACAGCGTCACTAGCCAAACCGCGTCCCCAAAACGAAGCAGATCTAAATCTCAGGTAGACCATCCCACAGGAAACAGTGGTGATTGAATGTCCACCATTAAAAACTATCTATGGCCCACCGTAATGTTTATTTGCCATCAAACATGTGGATAATGTTACAGAGATTTGGATGAAGAGAAAACACATATATTAGCTTGATCCAAAACTTTTGTGATCTTAAGAAGTTTTTAATGGTGAGCATTCAATCACCACCGTTTCCTTTGCTGTGGTACACCTGAGATTTGGGTCGGCTTATCATTTTTGGTCTTCATGCACATACATCACGTGGGCCAATAGTCACGAATCCACTGAAACCGCGTCCCATCTTGCTCACCCCATCTCTTCCAGCTCTACCGTACACATGCCACGTGTAAAGACTGATTGGCACCATTGATCTAGTGGGCCACAATGCAGGTGAGCTGCCGCTAGAAATGAAACTTACTCAATACGCAAGTGTTCTGCAAATGGACGACAAGAATAGTCCACTTAAATAGGCAAAAAAAAAAAAAGAAGAAGCACGAATTGGACGGCTGGAATGGTCCAATCACAGCAACTTTTTGACTTCCACTAAGGCATGGCCCACTATTATAACAAACATTCTGGTCCTAGTACTCCACTGGCTGCTCTAACAGCACCTTCTAGGCCCAATAATCAGGCCCGGTATTGACTTCATGGCCCACAAATATACAGGCTGCGATGGAGTACACTGCTCTAGTATTGGGCTTATGGGCTTTGACTCTTCAATTAGGCTTGACCTTGAGCATGGAGCCCAAAAAATAATCTAGATTGCAGCTATCTCCCCTCCATTATATAATAATAATAATAGATACTTCCCTTCTTTTTTTTTTCTTTTTTTTTTTTTAATTATTGCAGATCTCCCCTCAGATACCTTCCATTGCGAGACTTGAGGAGAATATGCTAGTTTGGGGCCTCAATGGTGTATGTTTGGACAATAATAGACAACCATGAAAATAGTCTGAATCTATGTGGTGGTCCGCTTGATGGTTGGATTAGCTTGGTTTTTTGTAGAGTCCCATTTTTATAGTGGGGAGACCTAGTTGAATAGTTGGCTGACAAACAAACATGGGGATGACCCCACATGTGTTTGCAACCAGTTGGGGGTGACTCGGGGGTTGACTCGTGGTAACAAACCAGACTGGGTCCTACTGAGTTCAAATCAACTCACATAAGATGGGACTCATCCAAGGCTCTACCAGTAGACATTGATTTCTTGCCTTGTGTATTTTCAGGTGAATCCATAAAACAGTAGGGAGGTATCTACAATAATGCAGAAATGATGGAAAGGCAGATTACAAGTAAGGGGGGAGGCAGGTAGATGCAATTAAACCAATAAAACATTAGCACCCAGTTCATTGCCACCTCCAGTGCTGGGCACTTTTCTCTCAATATTAATATTCTATCATATATTGTTACTTCAATTTTAGTAGAAAACGAAAGACAATAAGGCCAACCATATGCACCAATGATCCATACACCAACGGGTCCTTAAAAGGCAAGTAATGATCATACCCTTATGTTTAAAATTGTTAGGATAAGTGGACCGTGGAATAAAAATCACTCACAGATCTTAGTTATTTATACCCATATCTTTAAAAGTGTTAGGATTGATTGATCACTTTTATTAATGTTCTGTGGCCCATTCATGGTCGTCTATAATGGATGAAGGGTTTGGATCATCATACTATTTGGGTTGTGCCTTGAGAAGCCAATATTACATTGCCTTTTTTACTTTAGTTAATACATGATACATTTATTTATTCGTTAATCATATAATGTCTGGAACGTAAATATTCATATCGGCTTTGGAAGGATTCCTCCGGCTGTACTTGGAGACTTAAAATTGGATACAACGGCGGCTGCTAGCACATGATGTTGGTTGTTTTGTGGGAGAGGATTGACTAGCTAGGTATTAAGATGGACAGTCTTCACCATTTAAAGCTTCCTCAAGTTCGTGTGCCTATCACTCTTTCACATGAGTAGGGTGGTACATCGAGCCGAGTCGAGTCGAGGTGCGCCAAGCTTGGCTTGACTCGTCCACACTATACTCAAGCTCGAGCTCGAGCTCGAGCTCACCCTTGAGCTCAACGTTGAAGCTTGGCTTGTTTGCCAAAGCTTTCAAGTCGAGTTTGAGTCGAGCTAGTGGTTCGAGCCGAGTCGAGTCGAGTTTATCTCGAGTCGAGTCGAGTCAAGTTTACCTCGATAGGGTAAGGGAAAGAAAAAGAGGAAATGAGGATGGGTAGGGTCGGGTAGGATTTTTTAGTAAAAACTTTTAAGTTTGAACTTCTCTTTTTAAAAAAAAAAAAAAAAAACTTAAATATATATTTAATATTAATATAATATATATTATTAAAATATATTACTCGAGCCAAGTTGAGTTCGAGTCGAGTTGAAATACACCATGGTCGAACTTGGCTTGAACTCAACTCGAGCTTTAGTGAACAAGCTTGACTCGCCTTGAGTCAGCCTTTCAAGCCGAGTTAATCCGAGCTGTGTCGAGCCGAGTCGAGCGAGCTTTTCAAGCTAGCTTGACTCGTGTACAGCCCTACACATGAGAGTATGAGTGTGAGTATGTCATGTAAATATAAAAAAAAAAAATTATTTGGCTCATGATCTCTTACATTGCCAAGATTAATTGCAAGTATTTGAATTGTGTGTTTTAAAAAAACTTGTGAATGCACTAGCTCTAATGACTCCCTAGACTTGAGGAAGTGTGGATGAAGAAATTTTGATTGAATGTGCTCAAGCTTGCTCTACAAGTTTACAGTGTAATTGATAGAAGTGAATGTGGCTGGGCACAGACATTTAGGTCATCAAAACCCATGCAAATCAACTAGGAATTCACTTGGTTTAGTCAAGACATCGTTAGTGAGTTGATCTTATAGTTTTGACTGTTGATTAAGTGTTTTAAAGGCTAACCATTGGAATTAAATGTTTTTAATTAGTTAATTGTAAGTTTTTAATTGTTAATTTTTAATTTTAACCATTAATTTATTTTAAACTATACTTGATGAATATCCACTAGTTAATTAGAACAGTTGATCTATACATCTATACCTTAAATCGGCATGGATATTGGCTAAGATTGGTAATTAACTACGGAAAGTGGAGAGATTTAGTCATGAGTAGGGGTGTATACGGGTTGGGCCGAGTCGAACTGGCCTCAGCCCATCCAGGCCCGTTCAACAGCCGCACCAGGTCCAAACCTGGCCCGGCCTAGTCACCGGGCCAACATCTCTAGCCCGAACCCGGCCCAGCAGCAATCGGGCGAGTTTGGGCAAAGTTCGGGCCAGTTTCGGGCTAACCTAAAAAATCAGCCTCATCCATTCATCATAAGGTGGTCTTGCACAAATAAATAAATATATATATATATATATATATATATATCAACAGTCTAAATAAAATTTTCAACTTTGCCAATTGAAGATATATGTGTGGCCTGCCTTGTTAGTTGTTAATCTTGATTTTTGCACACAGTTGTCTTCACAAGGAGAAGAAAAATTGATCCATAGCTAGCACTAAGAGCAAATCTAAACTGAAGATCAATATAAAAAAAAATCTCTAATCTACACAAATCTACTGAAAGAGGAATCATACACTGAAAGAGAGAGAGAGAGAGAGAGAGAGAGAGAGAGAGAGAGATCATACTGGTTGCGGTTGGACGGAAGGACGAGCGAGCTCTGCTGGTCGGACGGCGAGACGAGCAGAGAGGCGGAAGTCCTCTGATGGTTGCACGGACGGACGAGCAGAGAAAGGCAGACAGTGATTGCACGGACGGACGAGCTGAGAGAGGCGGACCGCCTCTGGTGGTTGCACGGATGGATGAGCAGAGAGAGGCGGACGGACTGACGAGCAGAGACGAGCAGAGAGAGGCGGACGGACGGACGAGCAGAGAGAGAGAGAGAGAGAGAGAGAGAGAGAGATTTGGTGGGGCCGCTGGGGCTGGGTAGGGAGAGGGTTTCATGGGGCCGCTAGGTTCGAGCGTTTTCTCAAAAGGGGAAAGGGAAAGCGATATGTTTTTTTTTTTAATAGGGTATATATATACCCTAAGTGCGAGTTGGGCCAGGACGGGTCGGGCCGAGTCAGGTTTCGGACCGAGTTAGGCCAAACTGGGTCATATCCGAACTCGGCTTAAACTCACTTTCAGGCTGAGAAAATTGGTCCGTCTTGACCCAAAATTAGTTCCGGGTCAAGCCGAGTCGGGCTTTTTCGGGCCGAAGCGAGCGAGCTAATCGGGCTAGCCCGGTTTGTGTACATCCCTAGTCATGAGTTAGGGCATATGGAAAATAAAGGTTAACGGATTTTTATTATAGTGGAGTATATTTAAAAGAATGGAGTACCATAAATTGAATATTTTGCAAAACCTGACTTTCTTTTTTGTAAATAGATGATACACATAGATGGAAAGAAAAGAATTTAAAGAGAGAGAGAGAGAGAGAGAGAGAGAGAGAGAGAGAGAGAGCTTATACGCCCAGCTCCTTATGCACCACACCATAGAAAGGCAGAGAGGTGGATTGGGTACACCTTTCTTTAATCAAAACCACTAAATGATACATGGTCCATTGACTCCGCATCGAGTGCAGTTCAAACTACCCTCGAATGAGTGGGACTCGTGATCATTGCAGTGCACTTCTGGAGCAAATACAACAGTACACACTACCATTTAGATCCATCAACCCTGTCTGTTGCTGAAGTGGGCCACAAGTGGCACGTGGACAGTATCAGGCACCATTGTAGCGACCATTGACCGTCTCCATCATGCGTCATTGAGAAGGCAGTTGCGGTTGTTGCAGAATCCAATGGCATGGAAGGGGCCACATGTACCTTTTTTTTCTTTTTGTACCAAATGGATGGTGATCAATGCTCTTTTCGATTTTGCATGGACTTGCCTCGACTGTGTTTAACTACTTATTGGTGCGGCTCATCTAACAAAAAGGACCATTGGTGGGCCACCATATTGATATAAACGTTTTAGGAGATTGAATGACATTGATTTGCATATCTTTTATTCGGATGCGGATTGGTTGGTGACCCCTAGGTGGTGTTGGGCGCTGTGGGGCCCACAATGTTGTATGTGTTTTATATCCATGCAGTCCATCCATTTTTCCAGTTCATTTTAGAGCATGAACTAAAAAACGATGCATTTGCGAAGCTCAGGTGGACCACACCATAGGAAACAGTAGGGATTATGACGTCCACCGTTCAATCCTTCTAATGGCCACCGTAATGTTTATCTGCCATCTAACCTGTTGATAAGGTCACACAGATCTGAATGAAGGAAAAACAAAAATAATATTTTGATCTAAAAATTTTGTGGGCCCCAAGAAGTTTTTTAATGGTGGCCATTATATCTGCTTCATTTCTAGGATCATGTCCTAGAATGAGATGGAAAAATTGATCGATGGCGTGGATTTAAAAAATAAAAATAAAAATAAAAAAATAAAAAATAAAAAAATAAAAAAAATCAAAGTGGGCCCCACAGGGATCACTACCTAATCCGCTTCCCTTTCATTCAATCTGAGAATAAATCCAGTCCTGTTGCTTCACATGGTTTTCTTACTATTATGATTCTTTTGTTGGCTTGGCTATTACATTTTCCTGTCTTGGATTGATACAGGCCAACGTTGGATAGTACAAAATCACAACGACCACGCTCACATCCACAAGTGGAAAACGTGCGAATCGATCTAGACCTTCCAAATCGTAGACCCCATTACAACCAGATCACGCCTCGAACGCTAGACCAATCTAATAATCCTAACCATCCATTTGATACCGATTAAAATGCACAGCCAGGAATGAAGATGGCAAAACTGGATGGATAAGATCATTCAGTCAGTTATTCCATCCACAATGGGACCCAGAAATCGGCAATCCAAGTGTGAGAGATGTACGGTCCACGAGACACCACGGCATAAGATATGATGAACGGTCACCATAGTCCAGCCTTATAAGATTTTGCGTAAGACCTGTTTGCATGGGATTCTTTCACGGTATAACCGAAATGGGTTCGAAGTTAGATTTTAGTTAAAATCACAGACTTTCTGTAGTCATAATTATCAACCCCTTAGGCTTATCCATTGCCACAAAAAATGATTTTTGGTGGAATTTTCATGAAAAAAAAAAAAAAAAATCCTTTAAAAAATTGATTTTTTTTGAAAAATTACCTTAACTATTTTGAATGCCCCTTAATCCAATTTCTTTTAAGAGAAGTGGCAGAATCAACCATTGTGGGAGCCACTTGATGTGCTTATGGCATCCGACCCATAAAAGGTGGACCCCACCATGAATATCATACTACAAAATTCAGCCCGATCCAATCATCAAGTGGGCTCATAGATGAACCACAGCGGCCCAATAATAGACCAAGTGTCTTTTATTCATAATGCCATCCGTCCGTACAGCCGGGGAGGTCTTTTATTTGTAATGCAATCACCTGTACGGCCGGAAGATCCTTCTGTGGATTCAAGCCGGTCAAGGTTCTTTTTGTGAATTCGAGTTCTCCCATGAATTTTTTATTTAAAAAAAAAAAAAAAAAAAATCCTTTTCACCTAGGTCTTGTTTGATTTTCATGTTATTATGTAAATATATTGTAAAATGACCATCACTATTTATGCTTCTAATTACCTTAAGGCTAATGTTAATGTTTACGCAATCTGTGAGTGAATATGAAAATCTGTTAGAGCTACATTAACATTAAGCGCGTTCTGAACATTCAACAAAGGTAAAACACAATCGAGAAAAGATAGTTGGTCCTTTACAGTTGGTTATATGAGAACACATCGCATGGATGAACGGTTATCCCCGTGGCTTATCCAAGAAGGCTATAAATAGCAAAGGTAGATTCGAAGAAAATGATACATGATCAAATTAAAAAATTCAAGTAACTATCAACCAGCGCAATGTTGTTTATCTTAGATTAGTTTACCATCCCCACCACTCATCTGCCATGTAATGTTTAGTTTATATGAATAGTTTAATTTGTCCCTACATATATGTCTAACCAACTATAGATGTAACTAGTAACTGTAATTTCTTTCCATCTTTACTTGTATGCCAAATGTAAAGGAAGATCTTAGTATTATGAATCATCCACATACGCTCATATGTTGAGTTGACCATGGTTATAATTCTCAGCATTGCTTTAACCTCGCTTATCAACTCGTTGCTCAACGAAGCACCTTGTTGCTCTTAGTTAGATTGGTGATCCCATTGTAGTGGTAAGTTTCATTAATTTTCGTACTCATCTTCCATTTATTTATGTTCATTCAATCATACAATTGTTGCACTTTCGAAAGTTTTTAATTTTTAAGGGAACAAAAAAAAAAAAAAAACTCATTAGATAAAGGTCCATAACCTCTATAAATTAGCTGTTAGCCTACCCAATAGTTGGTTGAATAAATGATTGGTCAAACCATGACTGAGCATTGCTCTATCTTGATGCCAAGGGTTAGTGGTCATGGTTTGAATTAGTCCCAATTAGTTTTAGCATGCCCACAAACCTCATGCATGTCCCACGGTACCGAATTCAAGACTAACAATAAGTTAGTGTTTTGGTGCAAATCGTTGGCTTGGAAATTATTTTGGGCACAAAATTGTGGGGCCTACCATGATATATTTATCATATCCAAGTCATTCATCTGTTCTACCAACTCATCCAAAGTCCATGTGAAGCACACCAAAGTAAGTTGTGGAAATTGAACACTTATTTTTGATAACTTCTTAGGTGATATGGTAGTTTTGAATCAAGCTAATTTTTATATTTTCCCTTTATTTGTGTTTGTATGACTTCATGAATAATTTGGATGAGAAATAAACATCATCACAGGCCTGGAAAGGTTTTAGTTTTCAACCGTTAAGAACTATTAAAAATTTTATTTCATGTGGTGTGGTTCACTTGAGTTTTTGATTTGCCTCATTTTCTAATGCATGCTCTAAAATGAGCTTATGAATGGATGAACGGCATGGATATTACATATTTATCAAGATAAGCCCCCACAAGTTTTTAGTAAATAAAAACACGGGATTCATGTGGTTTTTGAGATTGTAAGAAATAATGATAACCCAGTTGCAACCATTTACAGCATAATTGGAAAAATCAAACAAGCTGAAATTTATGAAATTCAAGAATTTTATATCTCTGTTGTACCTTTACAAAATTCATGAATTTCTTAAATCCATACCTACATAAATTCATGATTTGAGGCAAATCTAAATCTCCCGATAACCCAGGACTTTGCAAATTCTCCAAAAGAAAAAATAAACAATTAAAAGAAAAGAAAAATCCTTTCCAATAAATGCTCTGACATCTCAATAAATGCTTTAAAATTTAAAGGTTTTTACTTTATTTCCCTAATAGTAGGCTTTGAAAATTTCCACGTTCATGAATTTTACCAGCACATAGATTTATCAAAATCACATTCCCTTTGCCTTGATCCTGCTTTAGAATATCTTCTTAAATTACACACACACACACACTAAATTGCCACGTTTTTACATCCCATTTTTTATTTTCTTATTCAAAAACTCCTTAAGGGCTGAGGGCTGATTTAGTTTTCAATTACAATAATAAATCATTGTAAATGGATAATGATTATTTACTCTTATAATTGAGTAATGATATTAATTACATTTGACTGTACAATGATTTTGTTATATTATTTGTTTCATCCCATGAATTATGAAAAATATGTATAATTTTATACTGGAAAAAATATAATAGTTATACTTTACTTCTACATGTGTATTTGACTTAATTTAGATTTACAACCCATAATTCCTATTTAGACAAACACTTGGAAATGATGATGATAGCAAATTTAAATTTCATTTTATAGGAAAGTGGTTCCTTACTCCTGCTCCGGTGGTAGACTCTCTAGAGTTTAACACCCGGTCAAGGGATGGAGTATCCATAGGTGGTGAAATCCCACTTCCTCCAATTAAAGATATTTGTAGAAAGATACATTTGCACCAACCACAAAGTTCTTTTGTGGCAAGACTTTCAAAATACAAATCCCTTTGTAATTTTTCCTTCATTGGCCATGATGCAGTATGATTGGAGCAGTTTGCTGGCTCCACATGCGTGTAACTTGGCATGTATGTGATACATGGAGCAGTGCATGAGTGGGACCCACCTGGCCGAATGATTTAAGAAAACTTGGTACGCATCCAATTTACTCGTGTGGCCTACTAGACGGCCCGGACAGTCTGAGTTTCGCATCAGTGCTTTGCACGGTGGGACCCACCTTATTTACGTACGGCTCTCGAATCCAGACACATGCCATGCTAACACGTGTGCGCGCGAGGTGTAAAGGTGGGACGCGGATTCCATGTTGAGTAAACTCTATTGGGCCCACCACGATATATGTGCTGTCCATCCGTTTTTCCAGCTCACAGTAGGACATGAGCCCAACATGAAGCATATCCAAAGCTCAAGTGTACCACAGCACAGGAAACAGTGAGAATTGAACGACTACCCTTAGAAGCTTCCTAGGCTACAGAAGTTTTTGCTCAAGCTGATATTTGTGTTTTCCTTTCATCCACGTCTCTCTGACCTTATGAACGGGTTAGATGACAAATAAACATCACTGTGGGCCCTAGGAAGGTTTCAATGGTGAACGTCGTTACACCCTATTTCCTATAGTGTGTGCAACTAAGCTTTAGGCATCCTTTAATTTTGGGCTCTGCCCTAAAATGAGCTGAAAAATTAGATGAAGGGCGTGGATAAAGTACATACATCACGGTGGACCCCACAGGGTTTGCTCAGCAGGCGATAGCGTGCTAAGTTACTCAGCACGCAATCCGCGTCCGTAAAGATGCGTGTGGAGTGGTTGTATCATGCATGTGGGGTTAGAAAATTTCATGATGACCTGAGTAGTGGGTCGGAAGCAAAGGTGTGAATAAAAAATAGCAATGGAAGATTTACAGTATCTCGATGAGCCATAGGTTCTCAAGATGGCACACGTGGACCCTTGGTTCAGTTATCCATTCCATCGATCCGACGGGCCCCTCCGTGGATGGAATATATTCCCAAAAAGCTTCCACATTGCACTATACTAACCTTTTGATCGATTAGGAATAGAAAAAAAAAAATGAAAAAATTTAAGTGATGCTCCACATCCAATATAAAACAGGTGAAAGATTGAATGGATGTTTTCTTCAAACTGGGAGAATTTTAAGTAATCCCCCAAAAAAGTAGGGCCCATCAGGTTAACGGTCTGGATTGCTGGGCCATAGTGCAGAAATCAAGTGCCCTCAGCAAACCGCACTCCACTGTAGCCGATGGCTCTTTAATTTCTCCGTGGGGTATAATTTGATACTCTGGCTGTGTATAGTACTTGATACGCAGGCAGTTAGAAATCATACAAATTAAACCAGTTAAATTAGGGAAACAACTTTCTTCAAGGAGAATGCCAAAGTTCAGATTTGTTGAGCAATTTTAACCTGTGATTTGTGGACACTTGTTTGATGAAATTAGACCATTGGATATTCTCCATTCTCTACCGTTCAATGTCTACTAACCTGATTCAATCAAATAATTGTAATTACTAGGTCATGATACACCTAACTTTTTAATTTGAATTGTTTCTATGATGTATGTACAATTTTAAAGTAATTTCTAAGTGCCTGCATATCATATATGGCCTCCACCCGAGTATTCAAAGTTTCTCTTCCACTTTGCCCATTGAAAGGACAATGAAATGATATAATACCTTGGAAGCCAAGAATCACTATTAGTAATTCATTGTATTATGATTCAATACAAGCATCGTAATTAAATAGAAGGTCTCAAGTCCAACTGGCTGGACCAGAAGCTACAGTCCACCGAGCCAATAACACCCAATTATATTAAGTGAATACAAAATCCAACCGTCGAATAGGTTGTCTCCACCAAGAAGATCAAATTCTATAAAAATCAGCCATAAATACTTACCCAAGTGGGCCACACTTCTTTTTTACTATTTATCAATGGCTAGACATTACTGTTTGTGGTGTAGCCCAGATGAGTGGATGTTATTGATTTTTGCACTTGGTGGTGGAAGCAACCTATTTGAAGGTTTAGATGTCATATGCAAATAACAGGTTGGAAGTTATTTACGGATATGGACAATCATTTGTGGTCCAACCGACTGGACTGCAGACCTTCTCGTCGTGAAAAACCCTTATATATTGTGTAAGGAGAGAGCAAAACACTATCTCTCTTTCTCTCTCTTTCAACCAAGAAAATGGAGAAAGCAATGAAAGAGAAAATGCTAAGTTCCATTCTCTTCATCGTTGTCTTCTTATGTGGGTCCACATCAATGGCCCACAAGCACTTCCGGCAACGTCCACAACCGTGCAATCACCTAGTATTCTACTTCCACGACGTCATCTACAACGGCAAGAATGCGGGAAACGCCACGTCAGCGATCGTGGCCGCACCTTCTTGGGGCAACCGTACAATCCTAAGCAGACTTAACCATTTCGGCGATATGGTCGTCTTCGACGACCCAATCACTTTAGACAACAACCTGCATTCGCCGCCGGTGGGCCGCGCGCAGGGAATGTACTTCTATGATAAAAAGGAGATCTTCACCGCATGGGTGGCGTTCAGCTTCGTTTTCAACTCGAAGAAACACAAGGGCACCATCAACTTCGCCGGAGCTGACCCATTGATGAACAAGACTAGGGATGTATCGGTAATTGGTGGGACGGGCGACTTCTTCATGGCGAGAGGGATCGCGACATTGTCGACTGATGCTTTCGAGGGAGAAGTGTATTTCCGTCTTCGGGTTGATATTAATCTTTATGAATGTTATTGATTTTTAATGATTTTGGTAATTGGTTTATTAGCCTTTGGTGGTTTTTGTCTAATATAAATGGTGATTAGACATGAACTTTTGTGTAATTAATAAAATGGGTTTGAGGTGAAACCTCTCTCTTTGGTTTGTGTAAGAAATGTCTTTGTTTGGTTTGAAATTTTCGGTATTTTCGGTTGTTGGTTTTTCTCTCTTTCTCTCCCAACGCGATTCAAGCCATAACATTATAAAAGAAGATGCTTCCCCGTGAGTGAAATGAGTAAAATGCCTTCACTTATTATTTTCTTCAAAAGGTGATATAGTCAACAGATTGTGGCCCCTGTCGGTTTTTTTTTTTTTAATTACATCTAAACGAATGCAACGTGATGTATGGGTTCTATCCACACCGTTAATCCATTTTTACCTATCATTTTAGAATACGGTTCCAAAACTGAGGCAGATCCAGGACACAGGTGAACCACACAATGTGGATTAAACTCTTACCGTTAAAAAATTCTAGGGGCCACAGAAGTTTTTGATCGTGCTGATGTTTGGGTTTCCCCTTCGTCCAGGTCCATGTAATTTTATGAATAGGTTAGATGGCAAATAAACATAGATAAAACGTATACATCAGCCGGAGACAGGGGTAGGACGCAATCCGCGTTCCATCTAACCCGTCCAAACTGTGCATTCGACAATTTTTATCATTTAAAAAAAAAAAATCACTTTAATCAACTATCAGGTGGGCCGCACCATAGAGAACAATATCCACCACCCAAAACTTTCTAACATGTGGCCTACGGCCTACCTGATGTTAGATTAGGGCGTTTTAGTCATTCGACACGTACCTAAAACATACCCTGTGAAAACATCATGGGGGCTGAGTGCATGGGAACCTTACAATGCACATACTTGCGATTGGACACGTTGGCATCCACATCACCTATCTAGACCGTCCGCTAGGTCCTCTCTGCTCTTTATATGCTGCCTTAAAAAAAAAAAAAAAAAAAGCCTTACTGATTAGATAATCCAACCCGTTGAGTCAGTAGCTTATAGAATTTTATGGACAAGATCGTTCATAGAAGATAGGATCATCTGATTTCTGTGGATTTTATGAAAGATGATTAGACTAGATCTAATGGACGGACCAGATTGGCAATGAGAAAGATGACAAGTCCTAGTGCAATGGCGTACACGGTAAGGTTTCCACACACACATCCTAGGAGACCATTTCTTTTTCTTTTTTTTTTAAAGTCTTTTAAAAAGAAATCAAATGACATATACTGTGTTAATTTAAGATGCATCATTATCATGAGTCCAAGTTAATAAAGCTTGTGGCTGATCCTTACACAAAACAAATCATTTGATGGACCACAAAATTGGGCCCACTTTTTCAAATTCATTTTTATGATGAAAAACTATTGAATATAAAGCAACACCAACATGAATACAATCCTCCAGTAACATCCCACACCCCAATACACACACAATCATTAAAATTTCGTCACACTTCCAGTACCTATTGAAGACAAGCTTCCAAACTACACGTATCCCCCCATTTTATCAAAGCAATCACCTACACCAGCCTTTGTCCTATTCACCAATCTGTAGAGGCTCATAAGCCAAATTCCAATCACCCCAACTACCCAAAAGCCATTGGAAACTCTCCTTCTGCTTTACACAAATGCCAAAATCCAACAATCGGTGATTTATGTTGTTGCGCATTGGTTGAACAAATTCCCAATTTAAAGTTTAAGTGAATAAAAAGATGCATTAAGTATGAGAATGTGCCAAATTACACATGCAACCAGCCCAGGACTTTGCTAGGCCCTTAGTGATCATAGAATATACAATGGTTAAAAAAAGGAATTTTGAACGTATAGGTCTTGTGGTATTGTCGAAGGTTCCAAAAATCTGATCTATCAAATATATTCCTTAGTTAGCCTTCTAATTAATTTTTGAAGAATTTGTGAACGAAAATACCCATGCTTTAGAACTTTGTGCCCATACAGAACTTTTTTTGTTTCTTTCTTTATTGTTTTCCTTGGATTTCTTCTTCCATTTTACAGCTCATTTTAAAGGTTGAGTCCAAAATTGAAACATATCCAAAACTCAAGTGGATCACCCCATAGGAAATCAAGGTAACAATGATTTCCTATGGCCCACAATGATGTTTATTTGTTGTCTAACATTTTCACAAGATTACACAGACATCAATGAAGGGAAAACACAAGCAACAACTTGATCCAAAACTTCTATGTGGGCCAATAATTCTTCAATGGCAGGCTTTCAATTCACATCGTTTTTGTGATGTGGCCCACTTAAGTTTTGTATATGATTCATTTTTGGGCTAAGCCCTAAAATTATATGATAAATTGGATGAACAATGGATAAAATATGTAAATCACGATGGTCCTTACAGTAGTACATTCCTGAGCTGAGATGCTAAATAGGCCCATCATGACATTTGCAAAAATACACTCGGTCCATCAATTTTTTAAGCTCATTCTAGGTTATCTGACTAAAAATAAAGCAGTTACAAAACTCAAGTGAGCCACACCAAAAATTCGTAACTTACTATAACTAAAACTCCTAAAAATTCGTAACTTACTATAAATAGTAAATTTACTTTTATAGTAAGTGTCCTATGTAGCTTAACCACGTTATTCTCCTAATTATTCTAAGCACTTTTCATGCTAGACACAACTCCTAAAGCCCAATGGATGAAGAGTTATAATCAAACTAAAACTTACTATAAATAGTAAAAATGGAAATAAACATGGAATTTAACCATCGATCTGATGGAATCTCGCAAATTGGCAGGGGCAACTCGGTACAGCCAGGTTGGTTGGCTAAAGTAGCTTGTCCTACCCCAAAATCATATATGTACCCCAAAATCATATATGTTAGCAACTCATTTCGGTTTGCGAGATATACCTGTTTTAAAGTTCTGACAGTTTCAATGACTTCTGCCTATGATCGGGCCTTCTTTGATCCATCTTGGACATGAAAGTGTCTTCGACCTGCTCTACATCAATACTCAAGTAATTGGGTAAAATTTTTTGAACCCATTAAAAACCCTTCTGCTATATCCAAATTTCTCAAGGAACAAATATCCATTGCTAATTTGTACTTTCATTATCACCGTCCAATGTAATTTTTGGGTTAATCCATCTATAATAGTCCACCATCTATGTGGTTTGGATTTGAAGTAAATACCATAAATGTGGTAGGGAAGGCACTACTATAGTAGTTGTGGTGCAACATTCCTGGTATAAGAAATTTGAGGCTGATAACTTTTTTTTTTTACTAGGCACGGACTCATTTGAATGACCCTGTCTACAGCTAAGCTATAGAGCCGGACCGGAGTTGATAACTTAGCTATAGATATTAATTCAATTTATATATATAATTGAAAAAAATAAAAACAATATATTCTTAAATTTTAATAGTTAATAAAGATAACATATCTATATACAGTATTGCATTGTATTATATGTTTGACTGTTTATCTTTCGCAATTGATACAAGGCGCATGTTTCACTTCAATCTTCAAACTTATCATATATGCCATATGGATTAACAGGCAGATTTATGTGCGAAAGATGTTCCATGTTCTATCACATATCTTCACTTTCTTACACGATCAAGATAATAATATATAAAAATAACTAGTCTAAAACAATATGATTAGATAAACAAATTTATTACATTTGCCTTCAAAAGCACTTTAAGTTTTACTCTGCTAAGAACAAACCTGTATGTGAGAATATTGTCTAAGTTTAAATAATTATCGGGCATTGTTCATGAGATCTGGTTCTTCATCCCATGGCCCAATACGAGAGTTATTTAGTTCCAAAGTTCATCTGGTCCGCTCATCAACTGAAAGGGATATATACAGTTGCAAATAAAGTAACAATGGTCCACCTTCAGCATACATATGTAGCAACTTGAAGGACAAGCCTCTCTGATGCTTGGGTTAGGATACATCCACCAAGCGGCCCACCAGATGAATGGCCGTTATGATTCTTGTAGCGTCCTTTGATTGAAAAAGAATTGGTACTAAGTCAGATATCAGGCATTCAATATCCGTACGTGCAGAACTGACACGTGCGAGATCCAAAACCTTTCATGTGTTGATGCCCCCAATCGGTGCGCATGGCCCAAAAATTCACATCAGTCAGTTGATCATACCCACTGATCGAAGGACTATTCAGATTTCAAATGGGTGGTTAGGAAGAAATCCAGCCAGCAACCTACCGAAAACTGGCAAAAACCTCTAAATAGATGGCTAAGATCATCAAACATACTGGTGTGATTTGTGGCATATTACCATCGAACATTTGGCACTGGACACACGGAGGGTTGTTACTATGCATCGACACGTGTGGGGGCAGGGGCCCAAAAAACATGCACTTCACACATATGCCAGCAAAGCCATCTAGATGATATCTAAACTGAATTTGTGCTGGTAGAGACAAACCTGACTAATCATTTATACTAGATGCTTTGTTGGATACAAAAGTCATACAAGAGGTGTAGGTACATCCATACGACATTTACATGATTAAGCGATCATTCCATGTAAGAGTCTTGCCAATGTTTTGATGCTATGCAGGTAAACAAGGGACACATTCCCGACATAGGCATAGACGAGGAAGTGCTGCCCATGCTCCACACAGTAGCCTAAAAGGTTTGCGATGTTTGGATGCCTTAGTTAAATGAGATACATTGCTAATTACATCCAGAAATAGGTCTTCTTCACGTAGAGACAGTGGCACCATCTCAATAACATTCACAGACAAAATCTGGGAACCCAAAACCTCACAGTCATATCTATAATCTATTGAGAATACATCTTACCAAAAAAAAAAAAGGCCTTCTTTACATATATCTTACATAATAATACCTGGCCATCAGGGAACACGCCTTTGTAGATGGGACCAACGGTACCCATTCGAAGAAGGTTGTCTTCACTGAAGTTGTTTGTAGCAGCTTGCAGTTCTGTCACGTTGTATAAAATCGCAGTCATTGGGGTTTTATAATTTCTTGTCGTGTAGTTTATCCTTCTATAGATTAATGTTTTAGATCTAACTTGACGAATGATGGGCAGAGGCCTTGGACTGGCCAAAAAGGAAGAATCAACAGACAACTGCTCTGGATTCTCTGTTGGTGCTGCAAAAGAGAAGCCCACTGAAGCTACAAGATACAAAAACCAATTGGAACTGCTATTCTATCTATTCAAACATTTCCCTTCAAAGGAAAAAAAAACAATCATGAAATTCAATAGAAGACTAAATGGTTAGGCATTACAAATCAATAGAATCAAAGCACATTTAAAGAGAAATTTAACTTTTCATTTAAAAGATCAAAGAGCAGGGGAAAAAATTTAACTTTTTATTTAAAAGATCAAAGAGCAGGGGAAAAACTTTAACTTTTCATTACAAATCAATAGAATCAAGGCACAAGAACATAGTCCGTCGCAAGATGCGTGATTTAGTTCATGAACTTGCAATCCGTTGCAGGAAGTGACTGTTCACTGGTGGATATCAAAGAGCAAGCCTCACTTAACCTAAGCAATGTCTGCCATCCTCCTTTAGTTGTCAGCGATGAAGATGCATGGTAATCAAGTGGCTTCCATTAGGGCACCTTGTATAAGGCTAACGAGTTGCGGAAGTTGTTATCCGTCAAAAAAATCTCCAAGGCTAGGGTGCCAAACAATTTATTTCATCACTTCAGACACTTTAGGGCCTTGGACTTGAGATTCACTGGCATTCAGAAATTGCCTCAAACAGTAGGAAAATTGAAGCAGTTTAGATATCTTGATTTATCTTGGACAAAGATAGACGAGTTTCCTGAGGTAGGAAATAGACGAAATACCTCAATGTTATTGTATTTCCAAAGCTTATGAACTCCATAATCAACTACCTGCAGCCTAAAATCATGTCAACCAACAACTCTACATACATCATTTTTTGAATAAGCATCCATGTAAAAATCAAATCGTAGTTGACATCAACATCATTGTCATAGCCTTGCCTCCCACCTATTTGGGGTTGGCTAATAAGTAAAAATCCAACAGATGCAAGCATAGAATCTAGCTTTATTTCTGGAAAGAGAGTTCATGAATCGGGAGTGGAAGAAAACTTTGCAAGTTAGAATCTGGTTTCAAGTTAGAAATAAGAGTACAGAACAAAAGATTGAAAAAACGAGGATGTTTATCTCCAGGACATCATGATCCGTACTTTTATGCAACGACGCAGGTTTCTCAGAGATGATTGGCTAAAATAATAGCTCCAAATTTCCTATGGATAAAACAGAACCATCCTTAGAACTCAAGAGAATATGGCATCACTTATCTAATGATTGAACTAAAATAAACTCTTTTGTACATGCAACTGAATGTATTAGAGTATCAAAGTTCAAATCAACACACCTTGACTGGTATGATTCATTCAAGCTAGTTATAAGATGCAACCTGCATAGTTAATAACATTTTGACAAATGTATTCAGTCTTGAGAAGACAAAAATTGATACCAAGCAACGAAACAAACTATGATATATAACACCAAAAAATTGCTAGGCCCACATGTGCCTAGCAATTTTCAGGATGGAATGCTTGCAATTTCTTTTCAACAGTCCATTGATTTCACTCACGTGTGGCCCGACAGATGAGTTGATCAGCCTATTATTGGCCAAGGTCATCTACATCTTGGGTCCAATCTGACGTATGGCTTGGATGTTCTAAACACTCCAGGTAGCATTTATGGCATGTATACAAGTTAATGAAAGAAGTGTGTGGCCCTAGCAAAACTCTATAACATTAAGCTGTCAAAGAAGAAAAGAAAGGCATCTTCAAAATAAAAGGAACCTTTTCTGAGATGGGAAAGGATAGATTGAATGGAATTGGTCCATCACCACCACCCCCTCATTGCAAAGGATTAAAGTGGGATGTTGTAAGGGTCACTGATTTATTTATTATTTATTATTATTATTTTAAAATTTTTTTAAAGATAACTGAAGATATATATTAAAGAAGAAAAGGATTACAAAAGGGAGGATCGACCCGCTGAGTTAGCGAGAAAGGGATCCTCCCAAAGCAAACAGATTACATTCCTTGATATTAAGAAAATACAGGGCCCATTCTGCTGTGTACTGCTGAACTCTCTGAAGAACAACGTCCACTGAATTAGAAGTGTTGTTGAAACATCTTCCATTTCTTTCCTCCCAAACTGACCACCAGTCCGCCACGAGACATAATTTCCAGATTTTGTTAGCTTGGGGTCCAATATTAGGAGCAAACCACGCTAAGGGTCACTGATTGCTGATCAGGATGTGGCTTAAGCTTGAGAAAAAGAAACCCAAAAAACAAGAAGACGACAGGGATAAGAAGCTGGAAAACAACTGTCCTTCGGTCTCAACGTGCAGAGATCGCCCTCTTTTTTAGTAGAGCAATGGAATGTTGCAAAAATGTAGACCATGTAATGCTTCCACAACTATAGAATTGAACGTTTAAGAAGGTTATGAAACTGAAAATTGTAGTAAAAATTATACTACAAACTCTTGCCACAGTAGAAAATATCACTCCTGAAAGCTTCTTATAATTGGGTCCTTACTCTTACTCCGGTGGTAGACTCTCAGGAGTTTCAACACCTGGTTGAGGGTTCGAGTACCCATAGGTGGTGAAAATCCACTACGGCGTGAGTGTGCGTGTGTAAAAAAAATAAAGCTTCTTAAAATTCCCAAAAAGTAGTTTGAAATCGGGGGCCTTCTTTTGAGGATAATGATGGGTGGCTTCAGAAACAACAACAAAATGAGCTTTATTATGGTCAATGTTTTCAATCTCACTGAAATCACATCCTGCAACTCTCAGAAACACCTCCTCCAATGTTGTGACAGAGACACCATAACTCTCAATCCCAAAAGAGCATTCATCCTCATTACTGCTGCTTCAGAAATCACATCCCACTATCATAGTTATGAAAATTAAACCACTGATCGGAATTTGAACTTGAACCACTAACAAATGAATAACACCATCTGCTTGTGATTTGGGCCATGAACATATGGATAATGAGAAGTACATATCATGAATAATGAGAAGCACATAAGAAAATCAAACCAATAAACTATAAAAGTGATTTTGTTAGGAAAGCCCTAATCCTTTTCCCATTACAGATTTTAGGAAACCCCTAATTCCAATATTGTTTCCTCTATAATCTGCGGATTTGTAGATCTATAAATAAAAACCCTAAATCTACATTTGAGAGAAATGATTACCTGCCGGGAAAGAAGTGAAGGGCGGAAGCTGCTGGCCGGACCAGATCTGTAGACAATAATGGTGGCAATGGAGACGATGCGCCGAGAGGGAGAGGTAGCACGAGACAGGGAGAGGGAGAGGGAGAGGGAGAGGGAGCACGAGACAGGGAGAGGGAGAGGGAGAGGGAGAGAGGGAGCACGAGACAGGGAGTAATTTGATACTCTGGCTGTGTATGGTGCTTGATACGCAGGCAGTTAGAAATGGTACAAATTAAACCGATTAAATTACGGAAACAACTTTCTTCAAGGAGAATGCCAAAGTTTAGATTGGTTGAGCAATTTCAACCTCTGATTTGTGGACACTTGTTTGATGAAATTAGACGATTGGATATTCTCCATCATCTACCGTTCAATGTCTACCAACCTGATTCAATCAAATAATTGTAATTACTAGGTCATGATACGTACGCCTGACTTTTTAATTTGAATTGCTTGTATGATGTACGTACAATTTTAAAGTAATTTCTAAGTGCATGCCGATTATCTATCACCCTCCACCAGAGTATTCAAAGTTTCTCTTCCACTTTGCCCGTTAAGAGGACAATGAAATGAAATAATACCTTGGAAGCTAAGAATCACTATTAGTAATTCATTGTATTAGGCTAACCATCGTAATTAAATAGAAGGACTCAAGTCCAACTGGCTGGACCACAGGCTACAGTCCAACAAGCCATAACAGCCAACATATTAAGTGAATGCGAAATCCAACTGTCGAATAGGTTCTCTCCACCAAGAACATCAACTTATACAAAAAGCATCCATAACTACTCACCAAGTGGCCACACTTCTATTTTCCTATTTATCAAAGGTTAGACGTTATTGTTTGTGGTGTGGCCCAGATGAGTGGATGTTATATTGATTTTTACACTTGGTGGTGGAAGCAACCTATTTGAAGGTTTAGATGTCATATGAAAATAACAGGTTGGCAGTTATGTACGGATATGGACATTCATTTGTGGTCCAACCGACTGGACTGCAGACCTTCTCGTCGTGACAAACCCTTGTATATTGTGAAAGGAGAGAGCAAAACACCATCTCTCTTTCTCTCTCTTTCAACCAAGAAAATGGAGAAAGCAATGAAAGAGAAGATGCTAAGTTCCATTCTCTTCATCGTAGTCTTCTTATGTGGGTCCACAGCCATGGCCCACAAGCCCTTCCGGCAACGTCCACAACCGTGCAATCACCTAGTATTCTACTTCCACGACGTCATCTACAACGGCGAGAATGCGGGAAACGCCACTTCGGCCATCGTAGCCGCACCTTCTTGGGGCAACCGTACCATCCTAAGCGGACTTAACCATTTCGGTGATATGGTCGTCTTCGACGACCCAATCACCTTAGACAACAACCTGCATTCGCCGCCGGTGGGCCATGCGCAAGGGATGTACTTCTACGATAAAAAGGAGATCTTCAACGCGTGGGTGGCGTTCAGCTTCGTTTTCAACTCGACGAACCACAAGGGCAGCATCAACTTTGCTGGGGCTGACATATTGATGAACAAGACTAGGGATATATCGGTGATTGGTGGGACGGGCAACTTCTTCATGGCGAGAGGAATCGCAACATTGTCGACAGGGGCGGCTCAACATTCTTGGGGGCCTTAGGCAAGTCACAAAGATGAGGCTTTTTAGTTTTTTTTTTTTTTTTTAATATATTAATAAATTTAAAATTAAACCATAAATTTGCTTCTTAACTTTTTAGATGCAAAATTACTAATTAAACTTTCGTATTCAAGTTTACCCAATAAATCAATTTCGATGGATAAAATTGCTAAACCGTTCATAATGTGAATCCTAGATGGATGAAAGCAAAACATAAATATCAGCTTATCCAAAATTTCTACCGCCTGCAGAAAAGTTTTAATGGTGAGTGTTGATGCAAAAACCTGGCTCACCCTCTGTAGACCTTCGAGCACCTGCACAAGAAGAAGACAAAGGAGACCCTGGCTAGAGCAGGGGACCCTCCGATGCCAAAGTCAGGCTAGGAATCTGGGTCTTACAGTATTGAGGGAGCTTGGGTGAGAAATTTCTGCGTACCTTTTAGATGATGAAAGCTTCCTTTTTATAGCTGTTAAAGCGTTTAATCGTAGGAGGATTCTTCTCCTGATATCGTGTAATCGAAAGAGGATTCTCTTCCTAGGATCACGGACATCGGGTGGCGCCCGTCCGCGATCTTCGTCTGATCCCGCGGACTTCGGGATCAGGGATCTTATCCCAAAATGTTCGGAACGAAATCTGATTTCGCGCTGTCCTCTGGCTAGTTCCGTTACGAGGGTCGGCCCGATGCACCCTCGGATTACTGGTCCTTCGTCCGAGGCGAGTTAACCTTCGTCTCGGTTTATAGAGCTCTCAACCCTGCCTCGGATCCGACGTGCCCTGCCTCGGATCCGACGTAATGCTTCCCAAGCCGAGACACCAGACCCGAGTCACTGGACTTAGTATTTTTGTCCCCAACAGTAAGCCCCCTTACTCCGTGTGTCTCACGTGACACTCAGGAGTAACGAATTGTGAGTCGGTTCATGGCCTGGTCCGAGGCAATAAGTGCATTTAATGCATCCTGTGCTGTCTTTGATAGAAGACGATTCAGTTTCTGACAACGCATGCGCCGGCAACCGTCAAGTCGCTCATCCTGCCAATGAGGGTTGGACACGTAGTTAGGGCGTTATTGTCGTCAATCGATGTGCGCCACGTGTCGAGCCAGGGAGTCGATGCAGGCGTCGAATCATTTCCTCATTAATTGCTTCCGGCGTACGGCAATCTTATAAAAAGGGTAAGGGTCCCGCATTTTAAACTACTATTGCCGTTCCCGCTTTTCATTTCTTTTGGAGCTTTTTCGGTCTTCGGTCTTTCCTTTCCTTCCCTTCCTCTTTACTGACTGTCAGCGGCTCTCTTCGCCATTTCCATTTTTCTCCCTCCTTCCGGTGAGTCTCTCCTTCCTCTTTACTTAGTGATAATGGCGACTAGGGGTTCTCAAAGTCCCCAGGAAGGAGTTTCCGGAGATGAAGGCGAAGCGCAACGTTTTTGGAACGTTGCGGAATCGCCTTCTTTATTAACGGAGATGGCAGTTGATGCTAACGCTGCATTTCTCTCTGAGCGGGTCACCGAAGCTCCGGCAGAGCGCCCTGCTCCTGTTAACCCTTCTCGGGGTGGATCCTCTTTGATAACCCGTCCGGGAAGGCCCAATTGTCCAAGGGGCATGGAGGAAGAAGAGGAAGAAGAGGAGGAAGAAGAAGAGATAGTGATGGCCGAGAGAACCTCTAAGTCGGTTCCTGCGATAAGTCGGCGCGTGCCGAGTCCGAGGGAGAAGGATCGGGGATGACCTAAGCGGGCCGGTTCCTTCGGTTCTAACCGAGGCGGATTTAGACAGATCCGAATCGAGTATCATATCCCCGAATCAGTTATCACTTATCTCCCTCGTCCGAGTCAGCTGCCGGATCATCCTCCTCCTGGGGCAGTCGCGATTTACCAAGTCTCGATGCAATGTGGCTTGCGTCTGCCCCTTCAACCCATTGTCCAGGGAGTTTTATCCCGAATTCGGATTGCACCGGGCAAATAGTTCCGAATGGGTGAAGGAACTTACTCGGGTGTGCGGTACTGTGGGCTGAGATGGAACAGCCGCCGTTAACAGTCGACGAATTCCTTCATTTATATCAAGTGCGCGTGAATCCGAACTACCCCGGCTTTTACGTCTTCGCCGCTTGGCGGGGCGGAGGCGGCTCCTTAATAAACTGACCCTCCCACTTCTAACAAGCATTGGAGGGAGCGTTGGTTTTGGGCCGCGGCCGTTGGGAGTCGGTGAACCCGGTCCCACGAGGCTCGTGTCCCTCGGTCGTTCCAAAGAGCGGTGACTTGGCTCTTCTTCCACGCCCTCCATCATTTTTTGCAATGTTCCGAGTCCGACGTGCTTGTGTTTGGCAGATATCCCGAAGAAGCGACAAAAGCTCGGCTCAAGTGCCGCAGCTCGGATCAAAGAACTGAGGACGTTGGATCCGACAGATAGGTCCTGGAAAGTACTTTTACAGCCGGAGCGCCTCCATCTCGCAGGTCTAGACTCGGCTGTCACAGGTAATTGAAAATGCATCTTCATGTGCCTTTTGGATTTTTCCTGACTTGAATTTCTCCTCTTTCTTTCTTTTTACTTTTAGACTTGCCCGAAGCTCGTCCCCATCTGCGGATTGTTCCCGAGCCAGCCCCCTCTGAGGCAGCCCCTTCCGAGCCAACCCCCTCCGAACCGGTCCCTTCAAAGATGACCGGGGCTCGTCCTCCTCCTAGGATGATTTCAAAGTTGAAGGCTCCTCCACGATCAGTTCTCCTGTCAGAGCCTCGGCCGCTGAAGAGACAGAAAGTGGCACGGAAGGAAAAAGAACCTATGGGTTCTTCTGCTCCCCCTGTTGTCGTAATTTCTGACCCGGAGGAAAGGGTGGAAGTGACGGCGACCGCGGCCTCGGAACCTCAGGCGGCACCCGACTCGGAACACATTTCGACGGAGGTCCCGAGGCAGGAGGAAGAAGTTAGGGCCGCGTCTTCCAGAGGGGAGGAAGAGACGAGGACTGCATCCTCGAGAGGGGAGGAGACGAGTCAAGAGGGGCCGTCCGTATTGCAGAAGGTGGTATCGGGGATGGTTCCCTGGGCTTTAGCCCACGGGAGCGAGAAAGAGTTCATCGGCCTCTACAACGCTCCTTCGTCGCAAACCGTTGGACATGCGGTAAGGGTGCTTTTTGAACTCGCTCCTTGCTTGGTTAAGGCCAGCAAGGAATTATCTTCAACCCATCGGCTGCAGACCCTTCTGTCGGAAGCTGAAGGGCGCCGTGAAGAGGCCGAAACTCGGGCCGGTATTTTGATGGCGGAGGCGGCCCTCGCCCGAAAAGCTGCTGAGGACGCGAAAGCAGAGGCGGCTTTCTCCAGGAGAGCCCTTGAAGAAACGCAAGCTGAAGTTAGTCGGGTATCGGTTCTTCTTTCCAGGGCTGAAGAGGAAACCCGACGAGTTCTCACAGTCCATGCTTTGCTTGCGATGACTTAGCTCGAGCTAAGCATGAGGCGGCGGGGCTTATCCAGCAGGCCAATGAGAAGACTCAAGAGGCCGAGAAAGCTAGGGATCAAGCCGTCCAAGCATTTCTCGAATCCGAGGAGTTCGAGGATGAGAGGGATCGCTTGTTTCAAAGCGGATTTCTTGAATGCATTAAGGAGATAAAGAAATCTTTTCCCGACCTTGATCTCTCGGAAATCGAGGGTGGAGCCTTGGAATCTGAGAATCTGGATGCCGCTGCCGAAATCACTGGTGGGGAAGAAGTCGGCATTTGTGAGAATGCTTCGGGGACCGCTCCGACCGGACGGACGATGAATCGGGGCCCCTTTTTTTTTTTTTTTTTTTTTTTTTTTTTTGTTGTACTCGGATGTGGTTGATGAATGAAAGAAAACACTTTAGTTTTATTTGACTCGGCTTTGATCTTGCTTAGTCCAGAATCTTTACATTGAGCACTGAGTTAAGAATAGTAAGTCTTGAGATGTTCAGCGTTCCACGGATGAGGCAGCGATTGCCCGTTTAGATCTTCCAATCGATATGTTCCTGGCCGGATGGTACCCGAGACAATGTAGGGCCCTTCCCAGTTTGGTCCTAATGTGCCCGACCCAATTTCCTTAGTATTCGGAAATACTTTTCGGAGAACCATATCTCCCATCCGAAATCGTCTGATCTTAACTCGGGCATTGTAGAACCGTGCCACTTGTCGTTGCCGGGCTTCTGTACGTAGTCGTGCTATTTCCCTTCGCTCGTCCAGGAGGTCGAGTCCGAGTGCGAGGAGTTCTTCGTTTTCATCCTCGTCGAATGAAGTGATTCGGGCGAAGGCATGCCGATTTCAACGGGAGTGACGGCTTCCGAACCGTAAGCGAGTGAAAAGGGAGTTTCTCCTGTGGCGGTTCGGGCTGTGGTTCGGTAGGCCCAAAGAATTTTCGGGAGCTCTTCCGCCCACGCTCCTTTGGCTCGGTCGAGCTTTGTCCGAAGATGCTGCTTGACAATCTTGTTAACCACCTCGACTTGTCCATTAGTCTGAGGGTGATGAGGTGAGGAATAGACGTTTCTGATTCTGAGGTTGTTGCACATATCGCGAAAACTCCTGTTGTCGAATTGTCTTCCATTATCTGTAATAATGGTATGGGGTACTCCGAACCGGCAGATAATGTTTTTCCAGACGAACTCGGTGATTTTCTGCTCGGATATTTTGGCTAATGGCTCGGCCTCGGCCCATTTCGTGAAATAATCCACTGCTACCACGGCGAACTTGGTTTGACCTTTTCCCATAGGGAGTGGACCTATGATGTCAATACCCCATTGTGCAAAGGGCCAGGGACCAGTCATTGGCGTTAGCGCTTCGGGGGCTCGTCTCGGGATTGCTGCGAATCATTGACATTTGTCGCATTTTTGGACGAGCGTGCGAGCGTCGTGTTGAATAGTGGGCCAGTAGTATCCCTGTCGTAAAACCTTGTGGGCGAGAAACCTTCCTCCAGAGTGGTTTCCGCAGATGCCTTCATGGACTTCACGTAATACGTAATTCGCCTCACCGGGTGTGAGGCACCGAAGCAACGGAGCGTAGTAACCTTTCTTATAAAGGGTTTTGTTGAGTACGGTGTAACGGGAGGCTCAGAATTTAAGTCGTCGGGCCTCGGCACGGTCTTCAGGCAGTTCCCCCTTGTCAAGGTATTGGCGGATTGGATCCATCCAGGATGGTTCCGAGTCGATAGCCTGGACAGTCATAGTAATTGATTCATTTATGCTTGGTTTATCGACGTATTCCACGGGGACGGACCTGGGTATGTCATCTTCATTGGCAGAGGCGAGCTTTGCTAATAGGTCGGCTTTGCCATTTTCCGTACGAGGGATCCGAGTGACCTGACAGAGTGGAAATCCGCTGATAAGTTCTTTTGCTTTCTCCATGTACGCTCTTAATTGGTCTTTTCGTGTCTGGTATACGCCGGTCACTTGATTCACGACCAATTGAGAATCGCTGAACACACTTAAGTGCGTGACTCCCATGCTAGCGGCGAGTCGGAGACCGAGCAACAGTGCTTCATATTCCGCTGTATTGTTCGAGGCTTGGAATCCAAGTCGCAAGGCATACTATATGTAAGTATGATCGGGGGTTTCTAGCACAATCCCAGCCCCACTTGCCTTCGAGTTGGAAGAGCCGTCGACAAATAGTTTCCAGGGAATTGGGCAGGGTAGGGGCTGCGTAGCGGCCGCTGCTGGGGCGATGACATCTGTCGGCATATCATCGACTGGGAGATCATTTGGTGGGGTTCTATCGGCAATAAAATCAGCAACAGCTTGCCCTTTGATTGCCGCCTTTGGCTTGTACTGAATATCAAACTCACTCAGCTCGATAGCCCATTTCGTGAGTCGTAGGAAGCTTCTGGTTTCTGCAAAACTTGGCGAAGAGGTAGATCGGTCATCACGATGATAGTATGGGCATGGAAATACGGCCTGAGTCGGCGAGAGGAAGTTATTAGTGCCAAGGCTACTTTTTCCAAGTTTGGGTATCTTGTCTCCGCTGGCAACAACGCTTTGCTAACGTAATATACCGGCAGCTGCTTTCCTTCGGATTCTCGTATCAAAGCCGAGCTAACGGCTGCCTCGGACACTGCTAGATACAGCAGCAGGGATTCGCCTGATTCGGGCTTTGATAAGAGAGGCGGAGAACCGAGATATGATTTTATTTGTTGAAATGCCGCTTCGCATTCTTCCGTCCATCTCATTATTTGTTGTCCTTTCAACTGCTTGAAGAAAGGGAGGCACTTATCCGTGGCTCTGGACAGGAATCGATTAAGTGCCGCGACCCTTCCTGTCAGCCTTTGGATGTCCTTAATGGTTTTAGGGGATTCCATTTCGACCAAAGCCTTTATCTTCTCAGGGTTTGCTTCTATTCCTCGCTGACTAACCAAGAAACCGAGGAACTTTCCGGAGCTCACCCCGAAAGCACATTTATTCGGATTTAACTTCATCCGAAACTTCCGTAGGATGAGAAATATTTCTTCCAGATCATTTACATGATCCGCCGCGTGTATACTCTTGACAAGCATGTCGTCGATGTATACTTCCATAGTTCGACCTATAAGCCGAGTAAAGATTTTATTAACTAATCTTTGATAAGTTGCACCGGCATTCTTCAAACCAAATGGCATCACTCGGTAACAATAAAGACCTTTGTCGGTGATAAAGGTAGTTCTTGATTTATCATATTGATGCATTACAATTTGATTATATCCCGAATACGCATCCATGAAGCTTAGAAGCTCATGTCCGGCCGTACTATCTACTAGCTGATCTATCCTCGGAAGCGGAAAGCTATCCTTCGGGCAGGCTTTATTTAGGTCAGTATAGTCGATACAGACTCGCCACTTCCCGTTGGATTTTTTTACCAGCACGACATTCGCGACCCATTCTGGATAGTGTATTTCTTCTACGAAATTGGCCTGGAGGAGTTTGCTGACTTCTTCTTCAATGATGGCATATCGTTCGGGGCCGAGCGGTCGTCGCTTCTGTCGGATCGGTCGAAATGACGGGTCGACGTTGAGTCGGTGGGTCATCACCGATGGGTCAATCCCCGGCATATCGTCATGGCACCAGGCGAATACATCGGCGTACCTACGGAGCAGGGCTATCAGTTTATCTTTCAAGGGGGGCTGTAGAGACGAGCCAATTCGTACTGTCTTTGATGCATCTGTCTCGACCAAGGGGACTGAGATGAGGTCTTCAACCGGCTGTCCTCGTTCATGACTCTCGCCCCGAGGGTCCAACGATTCGATCGTTGAGATGTCGATTGGAATTTTGTCGGCTGATCCTTTCACGGCTATCATGTAACAACGCCTCGCATCTTGCTGATCTCCTTTGACAACTCCTACTCCCGACTCAGTCGGGAATTTTAGTGAGAGATGGTATGTGGATACCACGGCCTGAAGGAGACTTAGAGAGGGTCGGCCGAGTATGGCGTTGTATACTGAAGGTTGATCGACGACCAAGAAATCCACCATCATCGTCTTCTGATGCGGGTATTACCGGCAGTGAGTGGCAGCGAGACAATTCCTTCAGGCAATACTTGTCCCCCGGAAAACCCGATCAGCGGGGTCCGAACTGGACGTAACATAGATCGTTCGATTCCCATTTTATTGAACGCCCGAGTAAATAACACGTCACGGATGACCCCCGTATCAACGAGTATCCTAACACTTTCCGATTGGCGATAGTCAGAGTGATAATCAGTGCGTCATCGTGGGGGTGATAGATACCTCGGGCGTCTTCCTCTGTGAATGAAAGACAATATTTGTCCCTTTTCTTCTCTTTTAGCGGCCGCCCTATAACCATAAGCTCAGCATCTGGCTGACTAAGTTTTCTTGCATGGTTCTTTCTGGCACTGTTTGAGTCGCCCCCACCTCGCGGACCACCGATAATTGTCCGGATTTCTTCCATCGGCTGATTCTCGGTCGGGCGTCCCTCGCTTCATGACTTTAACCACATGCTCTTTGAGTCGGCCGTCCTTTATGAGTCGCTCGATTTCTTCTTTTAGATGACGGCAATCACTTGTGTTATGCCCATGATCACGATGATAGTGACAGTATTTATCCTTATCCCGCCGATTAGGATTGCCTTTGAGCTTATTGGGCCAGTGAACGAAACCTTCGCTTTTGATTTCCATCAATACCTGCTCCTGAGTTTTGTTCAGGGGGGTATATGTGGAAAAACTGCGATCTGGTCGTTTTCCTGATCTTCGCTCATTATGCGCTTGATCATCCTTGCGTTTCTTTCCCCCGGTCGAGTCGGCTTCCTTTTTGACCAACTCTTTGACCGAGGTTTTAGTTTCACGCAGGATTCGCGTTTCTTCGGCGTTGGCATACTTATCCGACCGTGCCATAAACTCTGTCAGAGTATCGGGCGGAGTTTTGTCTAAAGATGCCAGGAATGGCTTATCTTTAACTCCTTGCATGAGCGCATTGAGAGCCGTTTCTTCCGAATGTTTTCGAACCTGAAGGGACTCGAAATTGAAACGCTTTATGTAGTCTTTCAGCAGCTCTCCCTGCTTCTGAACTATGTTGTTCAGATGTGCGGGGGGCTTCAATTTCTTTTTCCCGCCGATGAAGTTAGTAAGGAAGGCGTCGCTCAGCTCAGCGAATGAGCTAATGGACTTTGGTTTCAACTGTTTGAACCACAGTCTAGCTACATCGGTCAATGTAAGAGAAAAGGCCCGACACATCACTGCATCCGAGGCGTCATGGAGCTCCATATATGTTCTGAAGCATTCGATATGCTCCGTTGGGTCGGTTTTGCCGGTGAAGGGAGTGATTTGAGGCAACCGAAACCTCTCGGGCAACCGAGCCGCCATTACCGAGTCCACAAAGGGGGACGCCTTTGCCTCGTATCTGGTTGGATGCATATTTCGACTATGCTTCATGTCTGCCATTTCTTTCGCCATTTCTTTCCGCACCTCTCTTTTAAAGTTTTGAATATCGGCTTTCCACGGTTCACTACTTTCTGCCGTGCCTTCTTCGGGAGGTCGGATGCACCTTCTTCGCTCTATCTCGTGCCGAAGGTCGGTTGGGGGCAAAGATGCATTGTTAGACTGAGCTGGAGTTGGCTCGGCTGGTTCAGGGACGCCTTGGTGTTGGCTCGGCCGAAAAGATTGTGGTGCAGAAAGTTGTGGATCAGCCGCTGCAGTCGGTACGTGTGCCGTTTCTCCTTGAGGAGGCGGGAGTGGCTGCATTTGCCGCTGATACATTCTTTCTAACATCTGCTTCATCATATTCATATCAGATCGGATTTCTTGGACCTCCTGATCCAACCGCCCATCGTTCCGACCTCGCTGACTGTTGCTTGTTCTGGTCGCTCCTCGTTGGCGGTTGGCAGGTAGGTTTTGGACTGCGGGGATCGCGACTGGACCTGCTGGCCCTGTAGCCGCGATCTCATTTATATCTTCTTCTGGGACCATCCTTCTAGTCATCACCATGGGATGCGACAAAGGAATATGGGATGGCTTTCTTGTACGGTTCCCACAGACGGCGCCAAACTGTTGATGCAAAAACCTGGCTCACCCTCTGTAGACCTTCGAGCACCTGCACAAGAAGAAGACAAAGGAGACCCTGGCTAGAGCAGGGGACCCTCCGATGCCAAAGTCAGGCTAGGAATCTGGGTCTTACAGTATTGAGGGAGCTTGGGTAAGAAATTTCTGCGTACCTTTTAGATGATGAAAGCTTCCTTTTTATAGCTGTTAAAGCGTTTAATCGTAGGAGGATTCTTCTCCTGATATCGTGTAATCGAAAGAGGATTCTCTTCCTAGGATCACGGACATCGGGTGGCGCCCGTCCGCGATCTTCGTCTGATCCCGCGGACTTCGGGATCAGGGATCTTATCCCAAAATGTTCGGAACGAAATCTGATTTCGCGCTGTCCTCTGGCTAGTTCCGTTACGAGGGTCGGCCCGATGCACCCTCGGATTACTGGTCCTTCGTCCGAGGCGAGTTAACCTTCGTCTCGGTTTATAGAGCTCTCAACCCTGCCTCGGATCCGACGTGCCCTGCCTCGGATCCGACGTAATGCTTCCCAAGCCGAGGCACCAGACCCGAGTCACTGGACTTAGTATTTTTGTCCCCAACAGTGAGCATTCAATATCCACTTTTCTTCTGCGTTGTGGTCTACTTGAGCTTTGATTCTGCTTCATGTTTTTTATAATATTCTAAAATGGGATGAAGAAATGGATCAACGGAATAGATATAACACATAATAATGTGGACCCCACAGAGCTCAGGGCTGCAGGAATCCCTAAAGTGGCCTGCCCGCAATCCGCGTCTATTGTGAGAATAATGAATTTAGAATTGTATACTACTCTAGCAGTGTTATAGTTAATAAATAGGCACTCATAGATTATTAATATAGCATATTTTGACTCCATCCAAACCGTCTAAATTAGGTGATCCATTCTTTATAAAGCTAAATTATAAAAATATCCATTGATTTAACTATTCTATCTTCCAATTAGTGGGAATATGTATGTTGAATTCAAATAATTTGTTTAGTATACAAGAATCAACTAGTTAGGAGATCCAGCCATTGTGTGTTTTTGTTTTTGTTTTTCACGAACCATCTAAATTGGGACCCACTTTTATATCTATTTAATTTAATTTAAAAATGTTCAAAGGTTGCAGTTTCTCAATACATGTGTATAGATTACCAAACGCTATCAGAGTATTAAAAGCCTATTCCTATAATCCTGGGCCTTCACAATTAGGGGCCTTAGGCGATTGCCTCACCTGCCTACCCCTTAGAGCCGCCCCTGATTGTCGACCGACGCTATGGAGGGAGAAGTGTATTTCCGCCTTCGGGTTGATATTAATCTCTATGAATGTTATTGATTTTTAATGATTTTGGTAATTGGGTGATTTGCCTTTGGTGGTTTTTGTCTGATCTAAATGGTGATTAGACATGAGCTTTTGTGTAATTAATAAAATGGGGTTTGAAGTGAAACCTCTCTCTTTGGTTTGTGTAATTGTTTTGTTTGAAATTCTCGGTTTTTTCAGTTGTTGGTTTTGCTCTCTATCTCTCCCAACGCTATTCACGCAATAACATTATAAAAGAAGATGCTTCCCTGTGAGTGAAATGAGTAAAATGCCTTCACTTATTATTTTCTTTGAAAAGTGACATAAGTCAACGGATTGTGGCCCCGAATAGTTAGTTTTTTTTTTTTTAAAGGGAATTTGATCGAACCGATGTATGGTCAAATTCCCTAAATGTAATCAACCTTTCAAATATTCCGACCGTGGCATTCTGACAAGCTTTGGAAAGAATTACAGACCAAAATGCCATTAATATCCCATTATTTCACGGGAAGCCTTTTTTGTGTGGGCAAGGCCCAACTCGTGGGGACCACATTGATGTATGTGGATAATCCACGCCGCCCATCCTTTTTGCCTTGTTATTCTAAGGCTAGGGTACAAATATCAACTTGAATCAGAGCTCATGTGAGCCATATAATAAAAAATAATTGTGACAGTAGCACCCGTTATTGAAACTTTTCAAGCTCACTGTGATGTTTGTTAGAACTGAACACTGCCCAAGTCAAGACTTTTTAAGCCCACGGCGAGCTGGCCGACAAGGTGAATGGAACGAATCATTTCATTGTGGGCCTTAGGCTATGATACCAATGATTATCCTTTCATTTGGTAGTAAAGAAAGTAAACATGTAACAACTGCGATCCATATAACATTACAATCACGACCAAGATAACATTACAACCACAACCCATATAACATGACAATTACAACTCATGACAACCACGACCCATATAAAAAAAATGACAACCACGATCGATATAACATGACAACTAGAACATTGACCCTTACTCAATTACAATTAGAGTTGGACAAAACAAACACGATCCAGTGGATCCGACCCGATTAGACCCGATCAGAACCGAACCGACGGTCTGAATCAGTGCGGATCGGGTAGCCCCATCCAGATCTAAAATCTTTTCGGATCGAATTTGGATTGGCCCTGATCCGACCCGACCCGAAAACCCGATCCGAATGGATCCGGACCGATCCGATCCGGAGTAGTTCTTATTGATCCTTCTAATTTTTCCTGTGATATGGTCCGCTTAAGCTTTGGATATGCATCAATTTTGGGTTCAACCACTAAAATGATCTGCAAAAACGAATGGACGGCGTGGATAAATCACATGCATTCAAGGTGGGCACCAACAGAGTTTACTGTGTACAATAACAAGATTTGCTGGTGTACCGCACAAAGCTATGTAGCTAGCTGTATGTGCGCTAGCTGTAGGTATGTGTCGTGCCAAGACGAGCACTAACGCTCCTCGAGCTCTGAGTTGTACGAACAGTTCAAAGGATATCAAAGTTACATGGGCCCCACAGTGATGTATTTATTATATCTACACCGTTCATATATTTTTAGAGACCATTATAGAGCATTGTCCAAAAAATGAATAATATCAAAAGATCATCTGGACCACACCACAAATAGCAGCAGAGAATGATTTTCACCGTTAAACAATTTGTGTGGTCCACATGATAGTTAGATATGTCTTATTTTTAGTCTCAAGCCTTAAGAGAAGCTTGCCAAATGAATAGACGGTTTGGATATAACACATATCCCACCATCAGACCCCTAAAACTTACTAACCTCAATACAGCAAGTCACAGACTTACGTGAAAAAAAAAAAAAAGTCACTGCACTTTCATGCAGTGCACGTCAACATAATACGTCCAGAGAAAGCGCCACTTCTTTCATATAGTCATGTGAGGCCTACCTTGATGTATATGTTTTATCTAAGCCGTTCATCCATTTTGACGTATCATTTTAGGCGTTGAACACAAAAGTACGATATATTGAAGACTGAAGTGGACCACACCATATCAAACGATCTGAATCGTACCCAACCCGATCTGACTCGGTTTCCCTGACCGAGTCGGACTCGGTTCGGGTCAGGTCAATCAAGCATCGGATTGGTCCGAGTCAGGTGACCCGGACTCAGTCTTGGATCGGATTGAGTTCGGGTTAGACTATTGGAATTTCGGATCGGACCGAGTTAGGCCCAATCCAATCCGATTTGGACCGATGCCCAGCTCTAATTACAATCATGACCTTAATTTGTAGCCTTTGGTTCATTTTTGGTAGTATAGGCGGTGAACAAGTAACAATTCATCCATTGGATTTAGAATTTAATTTAATTTCATGGGCCAAAAAAAGAGTTATATCCAAAAATTTTATAGCCCCCAAAAGATTTTCAATAGTAGGTTTTCAATTTATATGGGTCGAGGTTGTCGTGGTTGTGATGTGTTAAAGGTTGGGGTTGTAATGTGTCAAGGGTCAAGATTGCTACTTGTTCACTACCTACACTACCAAAAATATATCAAAGGTTGTGGATTAAGGTCATGGTTGTAATGTAGTAAGGGTCAAGGTCATGGTTGTCATGTTATATGGATCGTGGTTGTCATGTTATATAGGTTGTAGTTGTAATATGACTAGGGTCGTGGTTGTCATGTTATATGGGTCGTGATTGTCATGGGTCATTGTTGTCATGTTATATGGGTCGTGTTGTCATGTTATATGGTCCACGGTTGTTACATGTTCACTTCCTTTACTACCAAATGAAAGGACAACCATTGATACCATATCCTAAGACCCCCAATGGGGTGATCCGTTTCATCCGCCTTGTCAGCCAACTCGCCGTGAGCCCAAAAAATCCTGACTTGAGTAGTGTCCACTTCTAACAAACATCCAAGTGAGCCTGAAAAGTTTTAACAATAAGTGTCATTGTCACCATTATTTTCTATTATGTGCCCCACGTGAGCTCTTATTTAGGCTAATATTTGGGCCGTAGCCCTAAAATGACACGGTAAAAAAGATGGACAGTGTGGATTATACACATGCCTCAATGAGGGCCTCACATGAGCAAGGCCCAACTCGTGGGGCCCACATTGATGTATGTGTATAATTCATTACCTGGTCATTCTAGGGCTAGGGATAGCGCCCAAATATCAGCCTGAATCAGAGCTCGTGTGGGATGCTTTATGTGCCAACATAACACAAGTGCCCAAATCTGGGCCACTCATCAGGTGGGCTATGTCTGTGCGCTAAAAAAACTGTCTGCAAGCTCCATAAGACAGCAGGGACGCTTCATGTGCCAACATGATACAAGTGTGTCACATCTGGGCCACTCTTCAGGTGGACCATACCTGTACGCTGACTAATACAATGTGGCGTATATGAAGAGTTGACCTTCTTAATCATGGAGAGAGGAACACCCGTGATGGCCAACCTGTGCCGAATCTCTTCGTTCATGCGGGAGTGTCCTTACCACTTAGTAAGAGAAGCACCGGATCTTCGTGGCCCCGGATCTTTTACATGTGGCATGTGTCTATGATGATCCTAACCCTGCAGTTTTCCCCAACTAATCTGGAGCGTCTATGACAATAACCATCCTTAGATGACCTGGTCTTGTTAAACATGAGCAACGGCTAACAAGAGTTTCAACACGAGTTTTAACGCGAGGTCATGGGTTGTTGTATTCATTGTGTTGAAATGCTGCCGCTGCTGTGTGAGCGTGTGAGTGTGCATGGGTGTGCTTTTGTGTGTATAAAATAAAAACTTTCATCTTTTAACAGGATAACACTTAAAGGGCTAGGATTGTCCAAACAGCGACTCTTGGACTGCAGCCCATATACTATTTGATGTCAACGGTTTAGATCTAGTCCTCAAATGCCACGTGTACAGCAATGACGCCCAGACATGTGAGTGCAACTTGGCTGCGACCAGAACCAGTGATGTGGGTGCAACCCTGACCATAGGACCACCTTGATGTATGTCCACGCCATTCATGCTTATTACAGGGCATATTTCCAAAATTGTAGGTAAAATTTCAGGTGAACCACACCACAGGAAACAGAGGTTATTGACTATTGAAAACCTTTTGTGGGTCACAAGTTTTATATCAAGCAGATATTTGATTTTTTGGACCTTAGGAAGTTTTTAATGGTAGGTATTCAACGACTGCTTTTCCTGTGGTGTGGTCCACCTGAAATTTGTATATACTTCATTTATTAGATAGCTAGGATCGTACGTGTCATCTACCTCAAATCCATGCTAATATAAATTAATAATGTAAAAGTTTATATTTCATATATTTGTATTTAATGTTTTAAATATAAATATTATTTTGTTGGATAAATTATGTAAGGAATTTGTCCATTTGTCTGCCTACATTTTCAGGTTATCCTTGAGTAAACGCATGTTTTCAAAATATTTTAAGTAAAATGCTTAAGGTTTACAGGCCGTCATACACTGTTAGAATTATCAACGATTTTAAAAAATGTATTTTCAAAATGACAAAAATTGTCCTCGCTTTCTCTCATTCAATTAAACCATCTCCTTATCCCTTCATGTTTTTGGACCGAGATTGTCACTCGCTAGTTGATGCTGCTCTATGGCCCTAAGATGATGTATATGTTTAATCCACGCTGTCCATAAATTTGTCAGCTCATTTTAGGGTATGAGCCCAAAAACTAGATAAATAAAAATCTCAAGTGGACCACACTAAAGGAAACTGTGGTCATTGAGCACCCACCATTAAAAAATTTATTGAGGGTACAATAGTTTTGGATCAAGCTTATATATATATATATATAAATGTTTTCCCTTCATCCAGATCTTTGTTACCTAATCAAGGGGTTGAATGGAAAATAAACATTACTGTAAATCCTGGGAGGTTTTTAATGGTGGGTGTTCAATCACCACTGTTTTTTTGTGATGTGGTCCACCAAAGACTTTGATCTCCCTCATTTCTGGGCTCATGCTATAAAATAATATTGAAAAATGGACAGACCGCATGGATAAAAATAGCAACCATGGAAGGGCCCACTGAACACTGTCCAGTAGGTACGTGGCTACTCCCAGCGTTCGGGAGGGAGTCCGGGCCAAATCGGATTAGGTACTGAGTTACTAAGTGGGCTTTTAAAGTACTAAGTAAACTATGGTGTGCCCATCGTGAATGTATGTGGTTTATTCACGCCGTCATATGTTTTTACACCTCATTTTAGAGGTTGAGCCCAAAATCGAAGCATATCCAAAGCTTAAGTGGACCACACCATGGGAAATCATGGTAATAATAATTTCCCAGGGCCCACAGTTATGTTTATTTGTTGTCTAACCTTTTCAGAAGATTACACAGACATCCATGAAGGTAAAACATAAATAACAGCTTGATCCAAAACTTTTGTGGCCCCAATAATTTATCCACGGCAGACTTTCAATTCACATTGTTTCCTGTGATGTGGCCCAATTGAGTTTTGTATATGATTCATCTTTGGGCTAATTCCTAAAATTATATGGTAAGTTGGATAGGCACAATGGATAAAATATGTAAATTATGGTGGACCCTTGAATGTTCCTGAGCTGAGATGATGTTTGTCAGAAATACACTCCGTCCATTCATTTTTTGAGCTCAATTTAGGTTATCCAACCAAAAATGATCACAAAAAATAAAACAGATCCAAATCTTAAGTGAGCCACACTAAAAGGAAATTGGGAGTAAAATGACTACAGTTGAAACTTTCCTAGGCTCCACCTTAATGTTTATATACCATCCTATCTTCTTATAATATTATTCTCATTATGATGAAGTGAAAACACAAAAAAACTTAGTCTTATATATATATATATATATATATATATATATATATATATATATATATATATATATATATATATATATATATAAATTTGTGGCCACACGAATGTTTCAATAGTGGTAATTAAATCCCCACTATTTCATCTCATCTGACCCACTTAAATTTTGGATCTTTTTCATTTTTTGTTGCATCTCCTAAAATGATATTACGAAACAGATGGATGGCCCCACTTACCATCTTCTTTTGCAGGAAATCATGTCCCATTATGAAAATGTCCATTGCTAACTTGTACTTTCATTATCACCGCCCAATGTAATTTTTGGGTTAATCCATCTATAATGGTCCACCTTCTATGTGGTTTGGATTTGAAGTAAATACCATAAATGTGGTAGGGAAGGCACTACTATAGTAGTTGTGGTGCAACATTGAACACAACTAGGCAATGTCATGCCTGGTATAAGAAATTTAAGGCTGATAACTTTTTTTTTAATTATTACACACGCACTCACCATATGAGGACTCGTTCGAACGACCCTGTCTACAACTAATTAAGTCATAAAATTAAGCAGAAGTTAATAACTTAGCTATAGATATTAAATCAATTTATATATATAATTGAAAAAAAAAAAAAGGACAACATATATATCTAAAATTTGATAGTTAATAAGGACAATATATCTATATACAGGATTGCAGTGTATTATATGTTTGACCGTTTATACATCGCAAGTGATATGAGTCCCATGTTCCACTATCAATTTTCGAACTTTTTATATATGTCACAGGGTTAACAGGCATATTTGTCAAAGATGTTTCATGTTCTATTACTTATCTTCACTTTCTCATATGATCAAAATAATAATAGATAAAAATTAATAACTAGTCCAAAACATTGATTAGATATACAAATTTATCTGCATTCGAAATCACTTTTAAGTTTTACTCTATTAAGAGCAAACCTGTGAGAATATTGTCTAAAGTTTAAATAATTCACTGGGCATTGTTCATGAAATCTGGCCCTTCATCCCATGGCCCAGTATAAGAGTTATTTAGCTCAAAAGTTCATCCGGTCCGCTCATTAACTGAAATAGGTATATACAGTTGCAAATAAGGTAATAGTGGTCCACCTTCAGCATACATATGTAGCAACTTGAAGGACAGGCCTCTCTGATGCTTGGGTTAGGATACATCTACCAAGTGGCCCACCAGATGAATGGCCGTTGTGATTCTTATAGCGTCCTTTGATTGAGGAAGAATCCGTACTAAGTTAGATATCAGGCATTCAATATCCGTACGTGTAGAACTGACGCGTGCGAGATCCAAGACCTTTCTTGTGTTGATGCCCACGATCGATGCGCTGGGCCCAAAAATTCACACCAGTCAGTTGATCATGCCCATTGATCGAAGAACTATTCAGATTTCAAATGGGTGGTTAGGAAGAAATCCAGCCAGCAACGCACCGAAAACTGGCGCCAAAAACCTCTAAATAGATGGCTAGGATCATCAAACAGACTGGTGTGATTTGTTTACCATCAAGCATTTGGCACTGGACACGCGGAGGGTTCTCGCTACGCATCGACACGTGTGGGAGCCAGTATGACGTAGGGCCCACATCCACTCCGTCCATAAGGCTTGCCCCATAAAGTTCTACTGGAATACCAAAAAATTTCTGTGCAATCGCAAAGCCAGGTGAGTCACAGCACATGTAACAGTTGGGATGGGGAAGCCCACCGTTCAAACCTTCTAGATTGAGTTCTGGGCCCCACTGTATTATTTACATGACATCCAATCCATTCATAAGATGTACCTCGTTAGGATGGATGGAATTCCCAAAAAACAGGCCATTCTAAAAGTCAGGTGGGCCAAACGACCTGATTTTTCATGTTACGGCCCACATTACTATTGGATCGGCCTATTTTTTGAGATACCATGAAAACATGAGGGTGATCACATGGTGGACGGAGTGGATGTCCTGCACCGATCATGGTGACGCCCACCCACGTAGTTGTATATGACCTTATTATACAAATGTTGCAGAAGAACAGGCCTCTTAAATATTCCCTGGATCGTTTTTTCTGTTTTTCTCTAGGATTGGGAGGACCAGAGGGTCTAGAGCATTGTCCATCCACTCGCAATCACACGTGCCAATTTGGCGCCCGTGTGCAAGATCCAAGCTCTCCATCGGGCCTGTACACTGATTTGAGCTTCAGGCTGAGAAAAACATGCCTCTTCAGTGCTCAGATGACCATCAATGTACGAAATAAACGGACAATTCAAACAAGATTTTTTTACAACCATCCATTTATTCTGTACAATGTTGTGGCTCAGATGAGGAGTGAACGGCCTGTGCTTTAGGCTTGCATATCTAAGCAATATGGCCCAACTATGTTGGTTCGGATCTCACACACGCGTGTAATGTTGGGCACACGTGCTTGCATTTGGATGGACGTGATTTCGTAATCTTTCAAATCATGTTCGAGAAACCTAATTTCTAGGAACAGTGGCGACGGTATCCAGGCTTGTAATGGATGGCAAGACCATTTTGCAGCAGGCCCCACTTATCCAACGGTCCACAATGACTGCAGATTCCCAAACCAGGAATGAACTGGAATCTATCGTATCATTTTTATTCTCCACAGGAGAAGGTTCTCATGCTTGGAGCCGCGTGTTTGTCTATGGGAATTTTCACGTACGCCTAGATGGATGGAAAGGAACCGTCCACCTCACGCACGTGAAAACGTGTACAAAATCTGAATGGTCCAAAATGCTGCTCGCACTGTACAGCTCACTTTTCATACATCATGTGTAAATTGAATTAGACGACTGGCCACCACTGTTTTAGAGTAATGGTGTTCCGTCCACTTGTTAAGACAAACGCTGTCTATTCGCGGGGGAGAGATTGAAGAGGTGATTCGCGGCCGGAACGTCACAAATGTTGAAAGGTCCACTTAGGTCTCCATGTGGGGCCCATAATAAACATACAAGGGACCAACATCAAGCCGGCCTGCTCACCGATTTAAAACCACACATGAGTTAGATATAGATTGTAGTTCGGTTTTCCTCAATCGTACATTTTTTCAACGTATACGCGTGGTCCACCCAATGAACGGACCAGCCTGAATGTTGAATCAGAACATGAATACGGTGGAAACGACCTGATTAATGTCACGGATCTTGTACAGACGTGTGCTGAGACTCACTCTTCAATCTCCCTCGCCAATCGCCTTGCCCTTGTAGTCTACCATAGATTATTTTATTTAAAATATCATAGTAATATCCAACTTTCAATAATATTTGGTCGTCAGTTCTTTCTATCCTATCATTTATTCAGTTAAAATACGAAGGTAGATGATATTTATATTATGAGTATGCACTAGATTAACGGTCTAGATTCAGCTCTCTACCTTCCAATGGTCATGCATTAGGGGACGAAATAACCCCAATGATCCATCGCGCTGAGGGAAAACTACCTAGGTAAGTTTGTTGAACGGTCTATGATTTCATGCAGCGTTAACCCTCAGATGATAATTCTAACAGCTTGATGTTTTCTTATTGTTATCGTTCTGATAGGATCCCTCTAATGAACCGCTCAGATTTTACACAAGCTTTCTAGGGTGGTACGTGTTTTGCGTGTAAACGTGCATGTGGAGAGTGCGCGTAAACCTCCGGAAATGCTAGCTTATCTTCTCAGATTTTGAGCGCGAAAGGAAGTCTCTGTAAACGTAAGGTGGAGAGAGAGAGAGAGAGAGAGAGAGAGGAGAGGAGAAATGCAAACCCTAACGCTCTGCGAGAGCGTGTTTAGGGCAAAATTACATCCTTCGGATGGAAAATCCTTGAAATCTCTGTATTCGTCTCTCCCTGCTTCTCTCTCTCTGAAGAAATCGAAGCATTCTCATGAGAATTCCCGTCTCCGTTCGTTGAGGTATCTTCGATTTTCACTCTCTTTCACTTATTTCTCGATGATTTTGCATTTTCCGCCTTTTCAGATTCCAGAAATTCTTTTCAATTATTATTATTTTACTTGTCTAAGGGTGCGTTTGGTTGCATCGAATGTCATGAAAATTCATGATATTTTGATCGAATTTGGTCGAATTTTAGTGGAATTTAGTTAAAGGGGGTTGTTATATCCTGTGCACCGTGCCCATTTGTAGTTACAGTGTGCCCCCACAGAATCAGACACGTGGCACAAGGATCTGGCTATTGGACCGATCATCTGGTGGGGCCCCCGTGGATAGACTGCATTTTCAAAATCACACGAATTGAAAATTCCTAGCTATCTGATTAGTTGATATTTTCTTCTGATGGGTGTGAATCCTTTGCACATTTGGACGGTTGAGATTGTCTAATTCATGGTGGTGCGCACTAGCGGAGTGGTCTGGATAGCTAGACTGTTGTGCTGCATGTCTGATTCTTGTTGGAATTATCACATAATAAGTGGCATTGTGCAAGGTGCATATGTTCGATTTTTACTTAGTTCCACCATTCCTTCCTCAATGATTTCATTGAATACAAATGAAATTTTGTGCAGGTATTCAAGTCCACAGACTCAATATGCAAATGTTGATGAGGATTTGCTTTGGAAATTTCCCCGATCATCTGCAGCTGATCTGCAATCCTATGTATTTTTTACTTTTCTTTTGAACTACCCAATCACTATCTGTACTTTGCTGTTTGTTTCAAAGAAGCCGTACATTTACTTTTTTCAGTTGTAATAAGCATGATCTGTTGGCATGCTCTGAAAGCTAGATTGTTAGAAGTATATAAGACCTCCCTGTCTCTGATTCTGGTTTTGTACCAAATTGCACCCCTGTAACTCTCTTTCTTTAAGAGGAAATATACCTTGTTTGGTGGGGTACTAATTTGCACTTGCAACCATACAGGCGTGCCCCACCTTTTCATGAACCAGACCAATCATCATCTAGTGGTCCATCACAATTGGACCACGCCCCAATAATCTCCCCCATCAGAAAATCTTAACCACCTGATCAGTGGATTTCTCTCTCTTTGAGTGTGCACCATTATCCCAAAATGTCCATTTGCAGTCAAACAATCAGAGAGTTAGGATTATCTGATGGAAGAGACTTTCTGCAGCACTGGTCCATCTTTAACGGGGATGACAAACAGAGTGGTCTGGATCACTGAATGGTGGGGCCTACCTGTACAGTTATTAGACCGAACAAAAGCACCGTTGATCTTGAGCATAGAACTGTCATGTGGGCATGTTCTTCTTGGTCTAATATCCCACTACATAAGCTCTGACCTGCAAAGGTTGAGGCTGTTTGCACAATAGGAACTCATGTCCATTGATTGTAGTACTTACGAGTCACGAGTATTTTGACTTGCATAAGTTGATGGTGTTATGATAAGACTGCATGGATCGGTGTGCTTCCCATACCAGATCTCATTGGGTGCTCTGTTCAAGTCTCGGGGCAGTGCCTTAAGTGAACATTGATGGTTACTTGGTTTAACTGCTTGGTTGCAGGAGCTCAGTTCCGTATTTGACTTGTAGTATTTGAAATTTTGCATATGGATATGTAGTCGATGGAAATTAGTATTTTCCTTTGCATGCTGATAACCATTTCTATTTCCAAATACTATGATACATTGATGTGGTAATCTATCTAAGCATAATGTCACTGCTAGCAATTCTTTTGGTGTTAAGACAGTTTTAATGTGGCTGCAGGAGCTCAGATTCCTTGATGATAAGAGTAGCAATTCAAAATATCTTGCAGATAGTAGCCCAAGGAGTGAAGCCCCCTCATCCACGTCTTTGGAGCATGATGCTTCTCCAATTTCTAGTGTGTCATTTCATAATTGGCTAAAACTTGCAGCTCTCTTTGGATTGCTGACTTTTCAAGGCACTCAACAGGCAATGGCTGGTTCAGAGTTTGTTAGTGGGATGCAATCCATTCCTTACATAGGGGATCTTGGTGACATTAGTACAGGTTTTGCTTCGGTTAGGAAAACCTCCTTGTAGCTTTTAATGCCAATTTTGTATTTATAATAGTTTCCAAATCATAATGTATGCATTCTATCTTGAAATGCCACGTAGAAATTTAATTGGGATTTGCCCATTTGGTATGAATAAACCAATGTGCGCTAGTACACAGATCCAATTGGATTAAATATCAATTACAAGAATTAATAATGATAGAATACCCCCAACCTCTTTTCTTAAAAGATAGATCAGATGCGTATAATGCACTGTAAGATTGTGCAAAGAATCTGTTGAAAAAGATACAAACATACACTGAATGTCCTCAAATTGATAAAGATGGTTCATAAACTGTTGGTTTATCTACCAGAATTGAATAGGGTATAGCTGTGTATAAATAATATCCAACCTGTCCAGATAGATACCCCTATTATAAATATTGGACACCAAAAAAATCAGGCTAATTCAATCGTCAGGTGGGCCATGCCCACCCGAAAACCTCCATATCTAGATGGTGGGTCACCTGATGGTTGGATCAACCAGATTTTCAGGTTTCCAATTTTCGTGGTGGAGTGACCAAGCTGAATGGATTTGATGACATACACTCAAATGGCTGTTCCTGAGTGTGTTGAAATAGTAACCTATAACATTGGGGTAAAACAGCCAATTTTGCAAAGACAACAATGCTAATAGACCTGTGTGGGGGAATCTGAAACTAATCTATCAATCGGAGCAATAATCTGAATGAGAGACGTGTGTGTGCGTGCGTGCGTGTGTGAGAAATGGTCGCCATCCAACCGGTTGGACAAGTAAGTTGCTGCCCACCCACCCACCCACCCACCCAAAAACTTCCAACATGTCGTCTACATCTGATATCCAACTTGCCCCACCGAATAGTTTGACCCCACCATGAGGATCACCTTCTGTGAAAACCAGCCCCATTCCGTCATCTGCCAGACCACATTCATATTTTGTTTATCAGTGGCCATACGTTGTTTTATATGGTGTGGCCCACCTGATGAGTGGATAGGCTGAATTTTGCACAAGGTGATCCTCATGGTTTGGCCAAACTATTGGATGGGTTCATGTCATACACATTTTAGGTTGGAAGTTATCCACTGATTAGATGGCAACTTACTTGTTCAACAGTTGGATGCAAGCATTTCTCTATATATAATGCCAAAATTCAAAAAGATATGATCGCGAAGGTTTTGAGAAAATAGTTATGTCAATGTTGCTAGATATGCATGTCTGGTATGGGCATCAGACAATTTTAAAGAAAGACAGTGGCTTTGTTTCACAGTTCTTGCAAATCTCAATTTACCAATGTGGAAACTTATCCTTTGGAGCAGATTATTTATAAAATTAGTCGAATGACTACCATCACTTATTTAATTATATTTATGTTGCAGGCCTTCTTGCTGATATTTTTTTCTGAGCTAGGGGATAAAACATTTTTTATAGCAGTAAGTATTTACCTAGTTTTCTCTTTATGCTAATTCATTACTATGTATAATGTTTGACATTAAGGTAATGAAGAAACACATCAAATTCAATTAGGATTTCTATAGTTTTCAAAGTGATTTGCATGGAGAACTGTATATGTATGTCTGCACAGGTTTGTACATGCATGCTTCATGAATTTTATACATGCTCAGAATAATCCAATAACTGTAGCAACTTAAGAAGAACTCCTTTCTGACGAGGTCTTGTTGGTTTTCACACATGACTCAATGAATTAAATGGCATGGTTTTAGATTTTTTTAATCTTTATTTTGGAATAGCAGAGTATTGCAACAGTACTCCCAAGATATAATAAACTCACACTAAATCCATCACTGAGTGAAGAGTAGGAACAGTTCAAGAGGTTTCTCATTTTATAATTTCAATCTAAAATGTTTAATGTGCCAGTACCACTTAGTTACCTTCTGTGCATTGTTTTGTGAGAATCTGGATTATCTTTCTCCCGTTCTTGATAATATTAGATTAAACTCTTTTACAAAATGCTTTGAAAAAGAGTAATACCGACATTTCTATATCCAAAGTGGAAACGTAACCCCTACTAATTTGTGTTGTTTTCCTTATTCCTTGACCAGGCACTTTTGGCAGCTAGGAATTCTGGAGCTGTTGTTTTCATTGGGACATTTGGCGCGCTTGCGTAAGTTATTATGTGAAACTTAATGGTGTTTTTGTGTATTCTTTTTCTTTATAAGCTTATGTAAATGTTTGTTCTTTGATACTGCGCATGCTACTTCAAGAATGTGCTTTTTTAGCTTCCAAAGCAATCTCAGCTAGAACTATAGGAATATAACTCCTAAGGGAGCACACTTATTTAGCCTGGAAACTGGTGTGTCCTATGAGAAATGTTTAAAATTCAACAACTCATACTTTTTGGACAAGCTGCAAATTTTTATGCCAGTGATGAACATCAACATACATAGGTTACTAATGTTATGTTTGATGATTGATTTGCCTATACAAGTCAGGTGGTATGCCTTATTCACCCATGAGAATGTGTTTGATAAGCATCATAGTCTTTAGAATTCTCCTAAAGCCGAGGATGGATTATCGTCATTCTCAGTTTCCAACGAAGTAGGAATCTATGTTCTTGAGACTTTAGGTTACATTGATTATCCAATTCAACTGCAATTCTGCAGTAAAAAATAGCGGATGTAACCAAATTGTAATTTCCCTAGCAGTCGCATTAAGGGACTGGGCTCCAAATCTCAATTACATTAATCTCTAGGTGGAGTGTAAAGGTTTGTAACCTCAATTTGAGGGCCACTTCCTCATTACGAGTACCAAGGAACATTACAACTTTTCATCATTTCGTCTTCATCCAAATGCAGGCTTAGTGAACAGATTCACTATTTCTGGAAACTATCATCTTTATAATACTCTTGATATCTTTTCCCCGATAATATCGTCAACTCTTTGATGATAATCAACCAATGTAATAGGCTATTGGATAGAGCTTGATTGCAATCAACCTATGTAATAGTCGATTACATGCCTCTGGGAGTTTTGTGCTCTGATTGCAGGTCCCCAGCCCACAAAGGAGGAAGGTTGCATCAGTCTGACAACTGGTGTCAAACTTATGCTATGACATCATGAATCCGAACAATATGACCTTCTGAAATCATGCTAGGGCGTTATGTATGAACCTTGATTGAGTGGAATGGTGGAGCATGATTCATGTAGCCGACCCCAATTAATTGGGATAAGGCTTAAATGATGATGATGATGATGATGATGATGATGATGATGATGATGATGATGATCTTTTCCTGGTAAAACGGCAACCGAATACTTCTACCTTTCTCGTGGACAACGGGATCTGTTATGACACGAATTGCACTCTAGCTGCAATGGTACAAATATTCTTGTAGGCTATGGAAGTGGTAGAGGACCCATGTTTTCTCCATTAAAGCTGGTGGCTGGGTTGTTTGAATTTGAATTTTTATTTTTTCCCCTTCATGAAGATTACAGAAGCAATTTCATTGAACATTGAAATTTTAAGCTCCACTTGATTGGACAGGAAGAGTAATGTATTTAGATACTTTAGCAGAAAAAAATCTTTATTTGATCCATATCACATGTCCAGAGATTGGGTTTCTGTTGTTACCTGAGAATAAAAGTTGTCTTTATCATGGACAGGGCAATGACTATTATATCTGTTGTTCTTGGCCGCACCTTCCATTACATTGATGATATCCTTCCATTCAGGTAATTTCACTGCACTTCTCATATGATTGTAACTTTAGGAATTAGTTAGTGTGCACGGATATTTTTCCACGCCAGCTTTTTGTTCAAGAAATTTCTACCCCCGGCTATGTCTAAAATCAATCTATGATTCACAGACTCGGCGAGACAGATTTGCCCATTGATGATATTGCAGCAGTTTGCCTCTTGGTAAGTTTGGTGAAGCACGCATACGCACCTGCACTCCATTTCAGGAATGTACACCTATCATGAAAACCCCCACCCATCATGCAAGTGCATGCACATCAATTACTTTTGCTTGATGGAAACATCAGAAGGATGCTTATCTCTGGCAATTGCAGGTATATTTTGGGGTTTCCACCTTGCTTGAAGCCACTTCAAGTGATGGTTTGAAAGCAGAAGAAGAACAAAAGGAGGTGGAAGTATTTAACTTAACGTCTCTTCCCACTTTCATTAATGACATTTATTTTGAGCAAGTTAAAGAGCCCATTTCTCTTTGCATAATGATAAGTTAATGAATCTTATGGTGGTTCAATAAATAAAAAATTTAAAAAGAATATTAATAGTAACGACAACATCAACAACGAATCTTATTTCAGTAATTTTATTTACTTTTTTCAACTTTTCTTATTATGAATTTTTAGTGTGTTTGTCTTGTTCAGATTATAAAGGGGATTACCCACTTCCTTTGTATATCTCTATACTCTTCTATCTTGAAATTTTTTGCTCAAAGTAGAGCCACACCCTGTCGTGATTGTAAAATAGCTTGTCTCCATCTTTGAGTTTTAGCTTTTAGTACCCACCTAAACCTCACACCTGATCTTGAATTTTGATATCAGGCTGAGCTAGCAGTGTCCGACTTTTCAGGAAATGGTGCTGGGTTATTGTCAGCTGCGAATACTGTGATTAGTACTTTCGCACTGGTTTTTGTTGCTGAATGGGGTGATAAATCTTTTTTCTCCACAATAGGTGAGCCTAAGGAAAATGTCTATATTATACTCAGTCAAAAGAAATGGTTTTTTTTTTTTCCATTAAACTGCACAAGTTACTGGTGGAGCCCAAATTTTGGTAACTTCAGCCATTGATCTGGTGGGCTTTATCATGGTTTGCCCATGCCCTATCCCCCCTATCAGATGGTCCTACCCATTTTGATGGAAGTAGAACATAACATCCCATGGTCCACATTTAGTGGGGGCCCAGTCAGACTGTTGGGATAATCAGATGGATACATTTTTGGGTGTCCATCATCCACCATGGAGCCCACCATACAAAAAATTAGTCTTGCCAAGCGGTGTGCTCCTGTGTAGTTTATGGGGGATGAGGCAAGCAAATGCTCAATCAATAATATTATGTGTTGCCTCCAAAAAGAGCTGTCTTTTGGATTGTCGAATGGGTTACTCCCGAAGTTCTCTCGTCTTCTCTTTGCAGCACTTGCTGCGGCTTCTTCACCTCTTGGAGTCATTGGAGGAGCGCTGGCCGGTCATGCTGTTGCTACTTTGGTAATGCCAAATTTTGAAATCACCATTCATTCCACTCTAGAATTGAGCAACTAAATTGGTGTATTCATTTTCTTTTAGATTTAGTTAGGATGAAATCACAAGATCATTTCTTCTCGTGCAGGTTGCCGTCTTGGGGGGTTCTTTATTGGGTACATTCTTCTCTGAGAAGGTGAGCTCTAGCTTTTGATCACAAGTTGACCTCAACCAGCTATGCAATTAGGCTATGATGACAGCTACACTGAAACCTTAAACTGCAAAATGGATGGCAGCCCATCCCCCACCCCTTTATTTCTGAAGATCACCTGTGGGCCCCACCATGAAGATCACTTGGTTCAAAAATCAGACTGGTACACTCATCAAGTGGGTCACAAAGTCAAAAGCAGTGGATGGCCAACAACCCACTGAATGTACACTCATTAATCACCAGTTTGCTGTCTGCACAAGCATCTCATTGGGCTGAGTTGCATCCTGGAGATAGTTGGACTTTTTCAACAAGTGGCATTTACCCAAGAGGAGACAGTCGATGAACCTCTACATCATTTTGGGTAATTTTCCCAAAAGCAACGGTGGGTCAACATTCAACTTAAAACTGGCCCAAGATTGGTGGCTGGGTTTTTAAATCTGGGAGTTTTTGTGGCATGGTCCATCCAAAGTGGAGACCAAAAGAACAATGGTCTATAATGAACCATGAACACTGACTGTACAAAAACTGAAAGCCGGAATATACAGTGCTATCCTCGTGTCAAGATTCATTCAACTCTAGATTGGGTCAGATTGCTGGAATTTCTTGCTGATCTGTTTTCATTGCATTCCAAATGCTTATTGAAGGGCTTGTTGACCAGACTATTATTATTTTCAACAGTTACTGACATATGGTTTCCTCACATACTGTAAGAATCTAACTTCGACTGCCATAACAAATGCAGGTAATTGCCTATGTGGGGGGATCTCTTTTCCTAGTCTTTGCGGCAGCAACATTGATTGAGATAGTCAGTTAACAAGGAAACAGGCACAAGAAGAGGTTAGACTAGCGGCATTTTCCATCAGTGGCAGCATTTCTTTCCCTATTTATATGTTTATTATTATTATTATTTCTTTTTGGAAGGAGAACAATACTTTCATTTATAATCTCGGGAAATACAGTGACAAGCAGGAGAACATTGCCAATTGCTAGGAACCGCTTAATGTATATCTTGTATAGCTACGTTATATTGGTGACCTCAATGAAACCAAAAATATGAGGAATTCCAGGGCCCCACCATGGACAGTCATCGTTACCATCAAAGCCTTATGCCAATTAATTGAGGTTAGCTATCCTGGCACACCATTCTGAGGTTGAAATTAGTATTATTATCAAGACTCGTGATATCCAGGCTCGGGACTGGCAATGAGAACACATAACTCCCACAGGCACCATGTGATAGTCAGTTACATAGGTTGATTAAAATCAACGAGTTACAAAGGACAGTCCTTTTTCCAAATATCATTGGACTGTCTCACTCATTAAGGTGACCAAAATATCGGCAGTCATTCTTGTTTTTTTCTTTTTTTCTCAAGAAGAGGATCTGGATTTGACCAATCATCTGGGCCTTGTCAGTTAATGTTTGAGGCTTTGAGCATTGCCAGATGAGTGATCCAGATCTTGTACATGCCTGTGATGTGTGCCTATTGGAACTCGTGCTGTAGGCTGTATATTTGGCATTTTCCTTATTGATATATGCTTTACCTATTTCAAAGTATCTGGATATCGAGGAATTGTGAAATCTTCAACCTAAAGAACTGCGTAATACCTGGGGTCTCAATTCTACCAAGTGTGGGCCCATGGTTAAGCACCCTACAGGGACGCGGATTGTGTAGTAGCTCACCACACTATAGTGTGGTAAGTAAATTCTGTGGGGCCCACTGTGATGTATGTGTCATTATCCATGCCATCCATCTGTTTTTTCAACTCGTTTTAGGGCACAAGCCTAAAGTTGAATTCTATCCAACGCGCAAGTGGACCACACCACAGAAAACAGTGGGGATAACACTGTTAAAACTTTCCTAGGGCCCACAGTGATGTTTATTTTTCAGCTAACCTGTTCATAAGGTCACACAGACATGGATGGAGGGAAAACACAAATATCAACTTTATCCAAAAATTTTGTGGCCCCAAAAAGTTTTCCAGGGCGGGCATTCAATTCCCATTGTTTTTGTGGTGTGGTACATTTGATCTTTGGATGTGCTTTAGTTTTGGGCTTATGCACTATAATGAGCTGGAAAAATGGATGGACAGCATGGATAAAACACATACATCACGGTGGGCCTCACAGAGTTTACTCACTAAACAATTCGTATCAGTCCATTGATCCGTTGCTTCCCTACATCGATGGACCATGCTGCAAAATTCTGTTAGATTGGAAGATCCTAACCACTGGTATTTGTGACTCTTGAAAAAAAATTATTTACAGTTGAATGTAGATAGATGTAATATCTCTTTTCTTAATCATCTGTATCGCCTGAATAGAAAGGTATGCCTTGTCCTATTGAATATGTTTTCAGGAGCGTCCATCGAAGTTGCCGCCCAAGAGGTACGCTGTTTGGAGCTTTTTTTGAATAAGAGGGTATTATACACATTGGAGCAGAATTCCTATTACGGCACCATTGGGAGCCTTTAGTTTGTAGGAATAATGTCGATGGTTAAGTAATTGAAACTGCTGATATGATGGGCCTCATGGTGGCTGGCGATGCACCAGTTAAAAGTCCCCCAAAATGGACAAGCCTTAATCCTTCATCCTTTGGTGACCAATGAATACAAGGTTAAAGAAAGAAAACACAGGAAAAGACCACATTCAATCTAGAAAGTTCGAACATTACAACTCGGGGATACCAGGGTGCATTGGCTATCCATTGTGGGACCCATCATTCCAACGGTTTCGATTACAAACCATTGGCTGCGCGTTTACAATCTAACAGCCCAAGTGCATTTTACGCACTTTTCCTCTGTAAAGAAGGAGCGAAAGCACGGCATGTTCTTCGTTGTCATCATTGTTATGGAACGATCCGAGACGACTACAATCAGAAGGATCAACTACCCGCCATTCCGAGCGGAGTCCGAGACTTGTCATAGTAACAGGAAGGTGGATTTAGATGGATGAAATTCTCATCCTTGATCACCTTCCGTCCGAGAACAATCAGAGGAAATATTCGAGTTATGCGACCAGCCCCGAGCAGGCGTCCGTCATGAAAGGGCCAGCGGCATCACTTGCGCACTCGGTTCGGACTGATATGACCACTCATCAGCTCGGATTAGTATCGTCGTCCTCTGTGACCGAGCCGAGTTGTTTCCGAGAATAAAGGTCCCGCGCGCTAAGTGGAGAAACTGCCATGTATAGATATGCGCTATTATCTCGTACGCAGATACACACGTCGCAGGACATGATCTCCAGATTCTGGCCAATATCTTCACGATATGCGAACCCCCCTGATCGTGCCGAGATTATCGGACGTAGACCGAACGATGATAAGGTATAAATACCACATCACTCCACAAGAACAGGTACGCAACATCTGAGACTCTCCCCCATCTCTTAAACATAGACCCGCATTCTATTGTCCCGACTTAGGCATCGGAGGGTCCCCGGCTTAGCCGTGGTCTCCATTGCTTCATTTACTTGCAGGATTCCCGGTTCGGTGCTCGCCGAGTACGTGAAAGAGAGGAGGAGGGTTAACCAGATTTTGACCTCAACATTTTTGGCGCCGTCGTGGAAAACCGATACAAAAGTCGGTTTCCTATTCGAATAGCGATGGCTAGAGGGAAGAAGAAAGCGGTGGTGGTGGAACCGGAGGGCACCCGCTCCTCATCATTACTTCATGCGGAGTCCGCTCCGGGCCCTTCTCGGCGTTCTCGCAATCGTTCCAACAAATACCGCGCTTTACAAGGCGAAGTGCGAGGCCTTGCGCGATGAGTTGCAACGAATGAGGCAGAACGTGAGCCCCAACAACAACCTTTTTAAGCGGATAAGTCCCAGGTACTGAAGAGTTGGACCAACCGTTCGGGCCCATTCGGCCGACAAGAAGCCCGAGGCGCGGACATCTCCGCAACCTTCTAACCGAGCACCAATGTCGGCTCGAACCTTCCCCGAGTTCCCACCGGAGAATGTGACGGCTAGAGTCCCGACGGATGTCCCAGCCCTTCTCGGCTTTGGCTCCAACCGACCTTCGTCACACCCCGGAAAGGAGAAGGGAAAGAAGGATCCCCGAGCCGAGAACACTCAGGGAAGAAGTGGCGGAAAATAGAGATCCCCGGGAGGCACGATTTGCGGACTGAATAATCAAGTCCCGATGCTGGCAGAAACACCAGGCAGCCATCATCAATCCCATTGCCTGCTTCAAGCCATGATGGAAGAAACCAAGCCTCCGTTCACCGCAAAATCATGAACGAAGTGATGCCTCGTAGATTCCTGATTCCGCCCGTCATACAATACTCGGTCCGGCGACCCATCGAACATGTGGAAGCTTATCGTTCGTGGATGCGTGAACATCTGACCAGCGATCGATGCAATGATGTGCAGAGGATTCTCTATCACTCGGTGGATCCGCCGAGTTGGTATCGTCGCCTCAAGCAAGCCTGGATCCATAAGTTCATTCGAAGAGTTGTCTCGGTCATTCCTTACGCAGTTTATAAGTGGTAAGAGAAGCCGAAAACCCAATACCCACCGCTCACCATCAAACAAGGGCCAAAAGAATCCTTAAAAGATTACATTGCCCGATTCAACGAGGAGGCGTTACGGGTGGAAGACTACGACGACAAGATGGCACTCGCCGCAAGATGCGTTGCTTGAGGGAAGGAAGGTTCGCCTTCTCTATAGGGAAGAACCCAGCAAAGACGTTAGCCGAGCTCATTGCTAGAGCCCAAAAATACGTCCATGCCGAGGAGTTCTCTGCTACCCGCAAGAGTACCCAAGTAACCGAGCAGAATGGGAAAGGGAAGAGGCCAAGGAACGAGGAGCCCCAAGCTCCAAGGAGAAATTCGGATGATCATTCTTCTCGGGGTCGCCGATCGAACAGAAAGCCAGAAGGGAGATTCCGTTCCTATACACCTCTCAACACTACGACCGAGCGATCTTATTGATATCCGAGGCGAAAAACTTCTCAATCGCCGGCCCAGTATGAGAGCGGACCCAGAACTCCGCGACAAGCGCAAGTATTGTCGCTTTCATCGGATCACGGCCACAATACCGGTGAATGTGTAGATCTCAAGGATGAGATTGAATCCCTTATTAGGAAGGGGCATTTACGTCGGTACACCAAACAAGAAAAAGCTGCTCGGAAAGAAGAGCGAGTACGAGAACGCTCCAAAAATCCAACCGAAGAACCTGTGGAGATCCGCACCATCTTCGGAGGTACATCGGGCGGAGGAGACTCAAACAGAGCCCGAAAAGCTCATTCTCGAAGGAGCCCAGAGCATTACGTCAACCTTACCGAGCGGCCTAACAAAGAACCACGGGTCAGTCCCTGTAGCCTCACCTTCACGGAAGAGGACGCTCGAGGAATCCAACACCCACATGATGACGCCTTGGTAGTCACTATGACCATAGCTAATCATAAGGTGTACAGGATCCTTGTTGATACCGGAAGCTCAGCCGACGTGATTTACTCCGAAGCCTTCGAAAGAATGGGGATTCCACGTCTCGTCTCGCACTGAAGACCCCCTACACGGATTTGCTTGGAGAAAAGTAATCTCCGAGAAGGCTATTTCCCTCCCCGTGATCAAGCGGAGAAGGGCGACATCAAGTCACCCTGATGGTGGACTTCCTTGTTGTCAACGTACCATCAGTGCATAACGTGATTATGGGCAGGCCCTCCCTTAATGCAATGCGAGCGGTCGTGTCTACTTATCACCTGATGATGAAATTTCCTGCTGAAGGCGGAACGGGTTACCTCCGAGGCGATCAACGCGAGGCTCGGAGATGTTATGCTATTGCGGTTCGAAAAGGGTCTGTAAAGCAAGCACTCACTGTCAATGTCTTGGACCCGCGCGGACCCTCCGAGAATAAGCCAATTGAAGATTTGGAGAAGGTACCACTCGACGAGGCTGATCCTAGCAAGACGGTTCAGCTCGGAACATCACTCACGCCTGAGCAACATTCCGAGCTGGTAACTTTCCTGCGACGACACGGGGACATATTCGCCTGTCGCACGCGGATATGTCGTGGATCTCTCCGGATGTCTTGGTCCATCGGTTGAACGTGGATCCGAGCACAAGCTCGTGAAACAAAAAGGAGACCATTTGATGCCGAGCGGCAGTGTGAGGCCATTGCGAATGACGAAGTCTCTGTGATCACTTGGACGCCGCTTCATAGAAGAAGTACATTACCCTAATGGATCGCAAATGTGGTCTTTGGTTAAAAAGGCAAATGGCAAGTGGAGAGTCTGCGTGGACTATTCAGACCAATAAAGCATGTCCGAAAGATAGTTTTCCGCCGCCTCGATCGATCAACTAGTAGACAAGATCTTTGCGGGGCACGAATCTGCTTTCCTTCCTGGATGCCTACTCGGGTTATAACCGGATCGCGATGCATCCCCGGATAGGCGAAGACTACCTTGTCACCGACATGGGGGCTCTCATCAAGCACGGGTCATGCCTTTTGGCCCGAAAACGCCGGGGCCACGCTATCGGAGGTTAGTCAACCGGGATGTTCGCAAGACAGACGGGCGTACGATGGAAGTTTACGTCGATGATATGTTGGTGAAAAGTGTCAAGGCATCCGATCACTTAAAGCAAACCTCGGAGAAACCTTTGAAGTCCTCCGAGAATATCAAATGAAATCGAACCCAAAGAAAGTGCGTTTTGGGGTCGGCTCGGGAAGGTTTCTCGATTCCAAGTCGACCAGAGGGGTATTGAGGCTAACCCCGATAAGATTAAAGCACTCCTCGACATGAGTTCGCCCCGACTCTCAAGGAAATACAATGCCTTCGATTGGGCAGTAGCAGCGCTTCGGACGCTTCATATCCCGAGCCACCGATAAATGCCTCCCTTCTTCCAAAGAATTGAAGGGTCATAAGAAGGCCGAGTGGACGCCCGAATGTGAGCAAGCTTTCCAAAGAACCATGAAACAATACTGGGCTCACCACCTCTACTATCAAAACCGAGGAAGGCGAATCTTTGTTTTTATATCTCGCGGTCTCGCCTTGACCGTCGCACGGCTACGATCGTGAAGTGGGGAACAAACAACACCCGGTGTATTATGTGAGCAAAGCCATGGTACCAGCAGAAACAAGATACCCCGCTCTGGAGAAGCTTGCACTCGGCTTGGTTGTTTCGGCTCGGAGGTTGCGTCCATATTTCCAAGCCCATTCGATCATCGTGTTAACCGACTCCTCCCTCCGACAGATTCTCCAAAGGCCGAGGTCTCGTGCCGGTTGACCAAGTGGGCTATTGAACTTGGGGAGTTTGACATCACATTCGACCGAGGACTCGCGAAGAAAGGACAAGCAAAGGCCGATTTCATCGCCGACCACCGTTCTAGCGATGAGCCTATCAACAAAGAGGTTGAGATGACACCGCATGACCTCCCGAATAGCAGTTCACAGTCATCCCGAAACGGATGGGTCCTCTACGTGGATGGATCATCTAACTCTAAACGAGCCGGGCCGGGATCGTCCTGATCGCTCCCGACTCTACAAGTCATCCAATATGCCATTCGACTCGGCTTCAAAGCTTCCAACAATGAAGCAGAGTACGAGGCATTGTTAGCCGGGCTCAGATTGGCCGCCAGCCTCGGAGTCCAATCTCTACAGGTCCGATGCGACTCTCAGCTGGTCGTAAATCACATCTCCGCCGATTATGAAGCCAAAGAGAAAAGAATGATTGCTTATCTGGACGAGGCCAAAAAGCTGATCGAGAAGTTTTGGAACTGTACGGTTCACCAAATTCCGAGGGCGGAAAATGCCTGGGCTGATGCCTTGGCGAAGTTGGCGTCGACCGCATGAAGGAAAGATTCCACGGATTGTTCCTAGAGAATTCGTTGAACATCCCAAGCATCGATCGAATAGAAGAGAAGACGGTTAATCCGGTGGATGATAGCCCGAGCCGGATGGATCCAATTTTTAGCTACCTCGAATCGTGGGAGCTTCCTCGGACGGACAGAGGCCGACGTCTCGTGGTTCGAGCAAGAAGATACGTCTTTGGCTCGACGGCCTTCGTCACATTCGAATGGAACTCAGTATAAGAAGGGGTATTCACGCCCATACCTCGTGCCTCCGACCCGAGGAAGCGAGAATACGTTATCCGAGAAATTCATGAAGGGATCTGCGGAAACCACTGGCAAAATGAGCCCGACTTTGAAGATCCTTCGACAAGGATATTTCGGCCGACTCTCAAAGAAGATGCCAAGAGGTATGTCGAAAATGTGACAAATGCCAACGCTTTGGGCCGTGCCTAGACAACCGGCGGAAGAGATGACTCCCATGAGCGGTCCGTGGCCTTTCGCTCGGTGGGGAATCGACATCATCGGCCCTCTCGCCGACCGGAAAAGGACAAGTCAAGTTTGCCATCGTTGTCGTCGACTACTTCACAAAGTGGGCCGAGGCCGAACCCGTTGCAAAAATTACCGAACGAAAAATAATTGACTTCGTGGGAAGAACATCGTCAGTAGATTCTGAGTGCCAAATACAATCGTCTCGGACAACGGCAGCGGTTGACAATGACAAATTCGGGGGGTATGTGTAGAAAGCTCGGGATCACGAATGCTTATGCCTCGCCTCGCATCCACAAATCCAATGGGCAAGTCGAGGCGTAAACAAAGTCATCAAGCACCACCTCAAAAGAAGCCGGAAAAAGCAAAGGGCAACCGGCCTAAGAACTTCCATTCGTCCTCGGGCGTACGTAACCACGGCTCGGTCTTTCTACTGGAGAAACTCCGTTCTCTCTTTCTTATGGGTCGGAGGCAATGGTGCTCAGTTGAAATCGGCCTCCCTACGGCTCGAGTGAGTAATTACAATGAAGATCAAAATCACCGAGCAAATCACCGCCAATTTAGATCTCCGGAAGAGATTCGAGAAGTTTCGAAACTCCGTGCCGCCGCCCGACATCAACAAGTAGCCGGTTCTACAATTCTAAAAGTGAAGGTCGACGATTCCGACCGGGGATCTAGTTCTCGACGAGTCTTCCGAACACGGCCGAGCCGGACACCGAGCACTCGGTCCCAATCGGGAAGGACCATACCGGGTGGTCCGGTCAACTAAACCAGGATCTTACCATTTGGAGGATCTCGAAAGCCGTCAACTCCCCCATCCATGGAACGCTGAACATCTAAAAATTTACTATCCGTGATGAAGCACTCCGAGCAGCTTGTTAACCTTTAAGGTCAATCAATAAATGTACACCTCCAAGCGACAAGTCTTTAAGGCTATGAATAAAAATACGTCCGATCGGCTTATTCTTGTCATCAAAAAGAATAGATTCTACAAGGTCGTCCCCTCCCAACTGAGGAGAGGAAATCACGAGGGCGATCCAACTTCCCATTAAGGAAGTCGGACCAATTTCTACAAAGGTATCCCCCCTTAATCGGGAGGGCAAAGCCAATGGGTAACTTCGACCCCCCAGTAAGGGAGTCGGACCCATCTACACGGAAGGGCCATCGCTGAAAGCAAAGCGAATTGATCCTTTTAAGGATCAAATGCCTAAATCATGCCCTAACGAATCAAGGGCTCGGCTCGACCACACAACTTGGTAGAATAAGAACAATCAATAAAGAGGTAATCCAAAATCGGCTCTTTCATTAAATGTCGTAAGTAGTACAAAAAAAAGATAATACAAGGGAGCGGAGTCTTCAAGGGGTCGGAGGAGCTTGAGAACCGGGGGCTTGATCTGGTTAGTCGCCTCAAGCAACAATACCTGCAGGATGGTCCTCGGGCAGGGGGGATCGAGGTCAAGGTCCGGTACATGCCTCGAACCTCGACAAGACACTCGTCAAAGCCGCGGTCGTAAAACTTGGCGCGCCTCAATGTCCCTCTCCTTCGAGGTCTTGTAGACTCTCATGCCGCGACAAAGAATCGTCATCGCTAAGGAGGCCTCAGCCTCGACCTTTTGAGTTTCCAGGGCCGCGGCAACGGCTCTGCTTTTCTCTACTACAGCTTCGGCCTTGATCCTCTCCCGGTCCTCACTCAATCGGGCAACCTCGCCAGCCAGGGTATCAGCACGGACTTTGGAGTGACCCACTCGGCCACGGCATCATGACGTGCCTCAAGGTCCTTCGCGACCCTCTCGGAGCCGGAGCGCTCGACCCTGCTACCTTCAAGTCGATGCCACAGATCGCTCCGCTCCACCAAGGACGGATGTAGTATTGTCCCGTAAGACTCCCACCTCCGCCCGAGCATCTCCGTCTCCGTCCGGAGGGCCCCACCTTGCTCCCGAGGGTTTCGACCTCCTGCGTCGATTTTCCGACGCTCTCGACCCTCTCCCAACATGAAGGATCCTCGGAACGGACCGGTCAAAAGCAAGGAAATGAGAAAGGAATAATAATGCAAAAACAGCTTATAACTCTCTTAAAGAAGCAGAAGTACCGTAGAAGACTCCACCAAATCTTCCAAAAGCTGGTCGTCCAGGTTTATCGAGGAGGCGCGAAATGGATTCCTCCGTAACGTGCTTCGCCGCCCGACTCACAAACAAGACATGTGATAACCCGGCTCGAACCTCCTCTCGCTCGTACTCAACTTGAGCCGAGCCTGCTGCTCCTCGCCTCCCGTCCGACTACCACCGAGGGATGGGCCTCACCCTCAACGTCGTGTGCGCCTCCCCCCCTCATTACCCGGTTGGGTAATCATGGCGTCACCATCCGAACGGCTTCCTCCCTCTCGAGGATGACGGACACCTATCAACGGAGGTTCGAACCTCGCTCCTTCATTAGGGGAGCCGCGACGGATAGAGGAGGGGTTGTCCCCGTTGCCGCAGCAGAACAAGGGGGGTCACGTAGAGGCGCGACCATATCAACACCGACCGAGCCCCCGTAGTGCGCCCGTAGTATTGGAATTGGGGACACAATTGCGGATGCGATGCGTATGGTCCCTCAACCAAGGGTGCCGAGGCAGAAATGGAGCCGTATCCCGACCCGAGATGTTTGGGATAGAGGGAGGAAGTGCCACCGTCCGAGTCACGACCCCGCAGGCGTAACCCGAAGGACGAACTCCCAGTGTGACCTTCTTCCTCCGAACTACCTTCGCCGGGGCTCGGTCCTCGCATCTCCTCGCAGACAGCGCGCTTTCCTCCTCCGGAACCGTGACGCCTCGGCCATACCCGTGCCGAAGAATGGTTAGGATAACGCTACCTCGCACCTACAAAACCAAACCGACTAAAGGCAAGGATACTCACTGAGCGAAGTGGGGTGCGGTCTCGTCTTACAAAGCCCCGACCGGTAAAGGTTAGCGGCCGTGATCAGATCTGACCAACGGCGATGTTCCTCCGAATATGTCCTCGCCTTGGCAATCTGGTTCTTCTGGTCTGAAGTAATGAAGGGTACGCCCCTCGCGAAACCTGCAAAGTCAATTGTTCTTTTAAGAAAAAGCAGAAGTAAGAGGCAATACACAAAAGAAATCTCGACCCGACCTGGCATAGTGAAACGAACGGGAACCCGAGTCGATGAAGCCCCGACCTCCGCTGTCGGCGCCTCCCACTCACCTGCGGCCCAAAACCACTTGTTCTTCCAGTCCTTATTCGAGGACGGAAGACCCAAGATGAGTCCTGACCCCTTACTACCTCTGGTCGCGAAGTAGTACCAGGGATCGTTGCCTTCATGCTTAACCAAGTACAGGCTCATGAGTTCGGCGGGTGTCAACGCCGAGTTCCCCACTTGGTGCCAGATGATATAAGCGGAGATTAGTACCCTCCAAGCATTGGGTGTAACCGCCCGTGCGAGCCCTGGTAAGCGCTAAAGCTCTCTGGATGAAGGGGTGCATCGGGAGACGGAGTCCGCATAATAAGCCACACAAAAATATAGCTATCTCTCCCCACCACAGGATTGCCAGCCGTCAAGAGGCTCGGGGGCTCGATCCGAACGGAGCGAGGTATATCGAATTCCGCACGGATCCATTCCATTTGAGACTCCATTATTATGGAGCCCCCGGAACCAGCCCGACGACCGTCCACCAGGAGGCATCTCTCGGCACATCGACTCACTCGCAGCTCGGGTGCTCGTGTCGCCCTTTCCCGCCGGCCTTCTTCTAACTAACTTGGCGAGCGTGAGTTCTCGCCACCGTCCGCTTCTCGGGGCCGAGGATATAAAGGCACCGCCTCGAAAGAGCCCCGAGGCCTCTCCTCCATTACCGTAACTCCCTGGTTCGGAGTCGTCATTGTAACCTCTATTCATTTCCCTATCGGAAGACATCTCGGAAACAGTGGACGCTTAAGATTAAACTCACGGACAATAGCCGGAGATGGCTTCAAGAAGAGTGAGAAATATGACTAAACTACTGCCGGAAATCGCCTTCGCACGGAATCGTCTTCTCGTTAAAACAATCCAAACGCAAACGATAGCGATCGGACGAAGACCCTGGATGGGCCTTTTATAGATCGAAGAGACTCTTCATTAAATGAGCCGTAATAATGGCGGCGTTTAATCATTGGGCGGCCGACTCCGAGTCCGACGTGGTAATATACCATTGGTTCAAAACATGGTAAAGGTAACGATATCTTCCTCGATTATTGTGAGAGTTAATCCACACGGTACCCGAGCGCAGAAAAGAGCGCTCGATACGACGCCTCAAGCACATGTGGCGGTCGATCACAAGTCGGTGACGATTCGGAATCCTAACCGTCGCCACGTGTCTACTCGCGGTTAGTCCGAAGCCGCTAAATCCCGAGTACACAATGTTTCACACGAGAACCATAAATGCATCGACGGGCAGAGGCAAAGGATCTTCCAAGTGATTACTCTCCGAGCTCATGAATGACCTCAGAGAGTAGGGGGCTTCTGTTATGGAACGATCCGAGACGACTACAATCAGAAGGATCAACTACCCGCCATTCCGAGCGGAGTCCGAGACTTGTCATAGTAACAGGAAGGTGGATTTAGATGGATGAAATTCTCATCCTTGATCACCTTCCGTCCGAGAACAATCAGAGGAAATATTCGAGTTATGCGACCAGCCCCGAGCAGGCGTCCGTCATGAAAGGGCCAGCGGCATCACTTGCGCACTCGGTTCGGACTGATATGACCACTCATCAGCTCGGATTAGTATCGTCGTCCTCTGTGACCGAGCCGAGTTGTTTCTGAGAATAAAGGTCCCGCGCGCTAAGTGGAGAAACTGCCATGTATAGATATGCGCTATTATCTCGTACGCAGATACACACGTCGCAGGACATGATCTCCAGATTCTGGCCAATATCTTCACGATATGCGAACCCCCCTGATCGTGCCGAGATTATCGGACGTAGACCGAAACGATGATAAGGTATAAATACCACATCACTCCACAAGAACAGTACGCAACATCTGAGACTCTCCCCATCTCTTAAACATAGACCCGCATTCTGTTGTCCCGACTTAGGCATCGAGGGTCCCCGCTTAGCCGTGTGGTCTCCATTGCTTCGGTTTATTTGCAGGATTCCCGGGCCAAAGGTGCACCTCGAGTACGTGAAAGAGAGGAGGAGGGTTAACCAGATTTTGACCTCAACAATCATCATTCAAGTCATATCACAGCTAATTGAGGTCGGCTACGGGAATCTTATCCTGCCCTGCCGCTCTATCAAAGGACCATATCTTCACTTAACCATAGGTATTTAATTATTTTATTTTATTTTTACTACCTCGAACCAACTTGAACTAACTCACTTTTAACTCTCGCAATCTGCGATGTACATCCTTCACTGAATTACACTTATTACGGGAAGCGGATTGCTTGTGACGCCGAGCACAGAGATGTACCTGTGCCCGAGGCTGTGTTGGGCTCCCACAGATGTCCATGACAAATCCATTCCGTCCATCTGTTTTGAAAGACCACGATAGGCCAGGAATCTAAAAAACAGGCAGATCTAAAATTCAGGTGGGCCACACCAACAAACCATCCTGGAGCTGACCATTATGTATGTGTCATCCAAACTGTTCATAGGGCTATTACCACTCAGATATACTGTATGCATAAATATCATCCTGATTAGGGCTGAAAGTCGGGTGGCTTGGGTCGGGTTGGTGCTCAACCCTAACCCAACCCAAGGTTCCTATACCTCAACCCTAACCCAACCTCAGGTTGGGAATTCTCAACCCAAGCCCAACCCGCGTGGGCTCGGTCAGGTTGATCGGGTTGGTCGGGTATGCGTGTTAATATTTTCGTTATTACATTAGTTTATTATATTTCAATATAGGATTTGTTTTTCGTATCTATGATTTTATTAATTATATATGTGATTATTCGTCATAAAGAACTTCATTTTTTTTTCTTAAAAAAAACAAGCAAAAATATAAGACAACTACTCCTTTAAAAGTCATGTAGCATAGCAAACAATCTATTTGGGAGAGAGAAATCCGGCATATCTTGTTAGCCTGAGTCATTGGAAATGACGCGGACAAATGAGACCCGACATCACTAGTGTGCCTTCGACACAAATGATCCACACTCAATTATAATTTATAAGTAACTTATATATTGATCGGGTTCGGGTTGGGTCGGGCAACCCGAGACCTCAACCCGAGCCCAACCCAAGTTTTATCGGGTTGGTGTTTGTATAGCCCAAGCTTGAGATTGGACCCGATATATCTTACCCGAGCCCAACCCAATGCCGGGTCGGTCACGGGTCGGTCGGGTTGAACCCACCCAACTTTCAGCCCTAACCCTGATGCAAAACTTATGTCACACACAGGTGTTCAATAGCCACGGTTTCGTGTGGAATGGCCAACATGAGTTTTGGATGTGACTGATTTTCAGCATCTTGACCTTTCGTGGTCTTGCAAAACAGATGGACGAAGTGGATTTGTCGTGGATATCTATGGGCCCCACACTGCCCCGAGCACAAGTATATCCCTGTTATATGATGAGGTGTATGGTACATGTAGAGTTGTACACGAGTTGAACTGAGTTGAGCTTGCCACAACTCGGCTGGGCTTGGCCAGTAACCTACCCCAGCTCGAATTCGGTGAGAAGGAGGGAGGGAGAGAAATGGGTGGGGTGATGGGTTAGGGTTCAGCTGTTCGCTAGGTGTTGGGGAGGAGAAATGGAGGTGGTTTAGGATGGGCGCTTGGTAGAGAAGAGAAAGGGCCGGGCAGTTTGTTTTTTGAAATTAGGGCATGTTTGGGAGTGTAGATTTGGAACCCTCAGGATTTAAAAACCCCTGGATTTGAAATCCTTCTATTGTGTTTGGCCCCTTGGATTGGGAATCAACTTTAATCCAAAACTAACCATACATGTATATTTACATAGGCTTGAATTTAATTATTAAATCAACTCTAATATCTCTAATTAGTGAACGTGTGTAATGTTTAACACAATGGTTGCAATAAGCCTACTGAAATATATGCTTTGTGTAAAAATAATGAAATTACAAGTCTTGGATGGGCCACAACCGCACAATCTATCCCAGTGACTAACCAATGATTTGTAAGTGCTGAGGGACAATGTTTGGATGGTGCTTATCATTATATTAAAGTAATTATAGTGATGTAATTAATAATCTTTTTTTTTTGGGACATCATTAGTGGGCCGTGTGCGCAATAGAATACTACTCTAGTGCCATACATGTTGCATACGTGACTCTTAGAAGGATTTTGGATGTAATTCGAGCTCTCATAGTAGATTTCAAACCTCCTCTTTGTGGGGAATTGAAACCCCTTAGATTTGAAACACCCTGTGAGTTAATGGTTCCAAACAATTAGGAGATTTGAAATCCCCTCAAATTCATGGTGCCAAATGACCCCTTAGGGTTTTAAATGACCGACCAGATATTTATACCTGGTCAAACGAGCCAAATCCAATCCAAGTCGAACCGAGTCAGATTCAGTCTAAGGACCAAGCTGAGTCGAGCTCCAAATTTGCTCGAATTTTTTTGAGCTTCCAAAAATTAACTCGACTCAGCTCGAACCTAATTTTGAGTCGAGTAAGTTAATCGAGCTAAGTTCGTATACAGCTATGGGTAGTTGCATAGCATGCAGAGAGAGTAGGGGAGAGAAGGAAAGAGACACGGTACCTAGTTTTTCCAATGGCGTGGCCACTCAAGATTTAAATCTGCCTGGATTTTAAACTGACTCCCCGACTAAATGCAGCACAGAAAATGTACGGAGTGAATGCCACACAATCATTACGGTGGGCCCCACACAGACGTTGTTTACTACACGTGCTCCTAACGGTACCGTCGTTGCTATCAAACGCTGCCTCGACCATCAAAGTCTCCAATGTCCGCTATTTCAGATCCAAACCTTTGCTAATGAAGACCCAAAGCTCTATCGGCACAAAACCGTCTATATGGACCCAGCCCAAATGTAGTGCACTATCATATCCCAGCCCATGCAACGGATATACATGGTTCGGTGATCCCAGATTCTAATATGCAGGGCTCACACTAGCATCAGCTGCCTACCAATAGATAAATTATTATTATTATTATTATTAATAAAGCAAAGGTCCATGTTCAAATAGGGTCGTGACACATCACTCATCTACAGTTTGCTTGCGCTGGGGTTCCACACAAATATGGCCCACTTTTTTTTATTATCAAATCCATTTATCAGATGGGGCCCACTTTGGATGGAGGATGCCTCCAAAATCTTCCAGATTAGGATATATTAGCCCTTCCATCGACGGCCTTAAAAAAAAGACAGGATAACGAGAAATACAAAAGCGAAAGATCAAAGGGTCGAAACCTATCTAGAATCTGGTGGCCCATCAGGTCAACTGTTAGGATCGCCAAAACATGTGAGCGTCCCAGCCCAGTCATCTGCCTCAAACTATACAATTTGCCAGGCTGGTTGGAGATGCCTTCCCATCTATTCATACCGTTCATCCAATGGACCCATGGATGGCCCGTTGTGATAAGTTCCCATTGATCGGAGATCTTCGCCGTCCATAGCAAAAATTTCAATGGGCATCCGTTTGTACTCTCTAGCCGTCCTTAATACGAATGGTGGAGATCTCTGTTGAGCTGGATATTTACCATGGTAAGGCCGACATAAAACCACCATGATGCGACGTAGATAGGCACAGGAATCCATTCCCTGACGCCACTTGCCTGTAGTAACCCGGGTTACACGGCTTCCCTGTAACCCAGAGCTCCGTGAGGTCCACTACGGTGTTTATGTTATATCCACTCCGTTAATCCGTTTGCCCAGCTCATTTTAGGTAGATCTAAAACTGAAGTTAGCCATACCACAGGAAACAGTAGGTCTAGAGAAAACCACATTTGAAACCTTACTGGATCCACAGTGTTGTTTAAAAGCCATCCAACCCTTTCATAAGGTGATTCCCACCTCGATGAAGGGAAAACATAAATATAACTCTGATTAAAAACTTCCTTGCCCCATTAAGGTTTCAACGGGTTTCATTCATTTCTCACTCGTGTGGATCACTTGAGTTTTCGATCTCCATCATGTTTGGGATAATGTGATAAAATAAGCTAAATAAACAGATGGACGGAGTGGATGTAATACAAACATATTTGTGGGCCCCACAGAGCTTTGCGTTACAACTGAGCTGCGTCAACCTTCATTCGCGATGAACCGTGGTCGTAAATGAAAGTACAGAACGGAGAGAGAACATATGCCAGAGTTCGTCCTAAGATGCAATCAAGGCTGCGTCCCCAAAACCGAGCAGCTTAGAATTCACGCTTTCGACCTTTCCTCCGCGTACTACCCCGGCCCGTCCAAAGTTCCGAACGGGCAGGTCTGTCGGCGGGCCCACTGTGATGTATCTGTACATCCAAACGGTCTATCCCTTTTCTCAGATTATTTTAATGCACTGAAACAAAAATGAGGCAGATCTAACGATCAAATGGACCATACCACAGGTGACTCTTACATTTAATGCTTTATGCATTTTAATGCAACCAAGCTTATTATTTGGTATGGTCCACTTGATCGTTGGATCTACCTCATTTTCGTGTTCATACTTAAAATAATATGAGAAAAGAGATTGACAGTTTAGATGTACAGATACATCACGGTTGGCCCACCCACAGACCTGCCCGTTCAGAGCTAGGGACGGGCGGGGGTAGTAGGCAATCCGCGTCCTTTCTCCACAACGCCACGTGTGTGGAGCCCAGCATCCGATGCGTGCACCACATTCCCACCATCCTTTATGTGGGGTCGGGTCCATTTTTTCCTCTGTCGCGCCTCAGGACCCAGCGTGCGTCGCTGTCAACCAGATCCTGCATGCTGAGTGATTTGATGATCGGAGCCGTCCATGTTGTGGGACCCATGCTTTGTAGCCATAGTAAGAAATAGGACATTGTGATTATCACTATCTTGAGGTGAACTTAGAATAGTGAAAAGATGATTTTGAATGGCTAGCATTCAGCTGCAAAATCAAAGGCTAGGATCATCTGTGAAGCGTGGTTATCGGAAGATAGCTTATGTATGGTAAAGAGAACACGAACGGTTGAATTGATACGACCATATCAGTATGTGGGCCCCAATGGGTGGCGACACACGCTGGTTATTGAGTCGCGACGGAGGCAAAAAGAACTCGCTTGGAAAGGCGACTTAAGAGTTAAGAGTCGCCGCCCTGATGATTGATTCGTGTGGATGGGCCACAAACTCCAGTCGCTGTCTTTTCCATTTGGGGATCGTACGGTTTACGCGGCCTACTTTCCTGCTCCACGTGTCCCACTTCCCGCACCAAAAAAGGGTGATAGTGGACCCTGCAAAAGGATGGACGCTGTTCGCAGCATCGCATGAAGATGCGACAAGCACGAGTCACTCGCACGTGCCGACTTTTCACCGTGTACGAGATCTGGGTGCCCACACATGCCTCAGGACATCACACGCTCCGGTTGGCCACACATGTACGTCAAATGCGGATTGCTAGTCATCATTTTCCAAATCATATACGTGTGGCGCGCTTGATGAGATGAATCGCATGTTGACACTGCCGGTTGCCAGTTGCTACTGGACGGTGCACTGTGGGCCCCACAAAGATGCATGTATTTTATCCACGCCGTCCATCCAATTTGGATCATTGTTTTAGCACATGAGCCCTAAAATGAGACAGATCTAATCTCAGGTGGACCATACTAGAAGAAAACAGCAGCGACTGAACGCCCACCGTTAAAAACTTATCAGGGCCCACTAACGTTTATTTGCCATCCAACCTATTACTTAAGTCACATAGACCTGGATGAAGGGAAAAAACAATATCAGCTTGATCCAAAACTTAATTTTTCAATAAGTTTTTAATGGTGGTTGTTCAATCACTACTGTTTCGGGTGGTGTGGTCTACCTGAGATTTGGGTCTGCCTTATTTTAGAGCGACCCCTAAAATAATGATCCAAAATTGCTGGAACATATGGATAAAACGCATACATCATGGTGGGTCCACATAACACCATACAGCAGTGAGCCGTTGCTACTGGCAGTGTCTGCATGCAATCCGCGTCCAAGGCCCAGATACTGTCTAATGAGGGAGCTGATTAGGTGTGGCTTTACTGTGCGTCCCACCTTGATGTATATATTATATATCCATGTCTTCTAATTGTTTTTTCGTATCATTTTTGGGCATGGCCCCAAAAGCAAAGTAGATCCAAATCTTAGGTAAAACATGTTGTAAAAACCAATGATGAATGAACGTACCATCATTAAAAACTCCCTAGGACCCACCTTTAAGTTTCCACAACGTTTATTTGCCATCAAACTAGTTGGTAAGGTCACACAAACTTGGATGAACAGAAGAAGAAAAAAAAAAAAAAAAAATCAACTTGATTCAAAACTTTTGTAATACACAAGACATTTTTAATGGTCAATCACCGTGTTTTTTATGTTATGGTTCACCTGACAGTTAGATCTACATCAAGGTGGGGCCATGGTAAAGGCCACACCATCTTGGGTGAGATCGTGGTCGCACCTATAATCCTTCCCGTCTAGGTATCCCTCATGAACCGTGTAGATCTGCCCATGTTTGTCGATTGTTTATGTGCATTGTAGGGTTGTAAATGGTTGGTATGGGCCGGGTTTAGCCAAAGCTAAACCCATTCATTTGCTAAATGGGTGTAGGTTTAAATTTTAGACCCAAATATTTTTATTATATAGAGAGGCTTGAGTTGGGTCTAAGTCAACTCCATCGAACTCATTTATTAAAAAGTATAGGTCTAATAAAAGGTGATTCACTTAGACCCATTTATAAATGAGTTGGGTCTAACTAATCTAAACTTTTCAGGTTACTTGTTAAGGTATACAACCATTTTTTTCGAATTTAAAACGGAGTATGACCCTGTCAGAATATAGATGTGTCCTTTACAACATATATCTTGCAACATAATAAATTGGTCGGTCTAAATTGGCCGATTCTGGGTACCCATTAGGTCCGCTGACCCATTTACAGCCGTAGGTGTGGGTTGATATTCAGGTGGAAAGATATTCGCAGCAGCAGAACATTCTTCACAAAATTCGTCTGAGAATAAAGATGTTCGGAATCAAGCTGTAGAGTCGCGCTAGGGGAACTCGCTCAAGTACCTACAGCCACATGTATGGATCTCTCGTGAGATCCACCCCGTCCATCAGGTAAGATGCCCCACTTAAGTTTAAAACTCATTTTGAAATGCGTACTAAGATTCTCCCCCACGACTGTTGAATGGTGGTAGATATGTACGCACTGGATCTCCGTGCACACCCAGCCTAGACGCGGTTTGGCTAGTGACACCTGTGCTAATCAGCTAGCTAATGTCAAAGCTCTGTGAGCCCCATCGTGATGTATGTGTATTATCCACGCCGTCCATCCATTTTTCAAGATCATTTTACAGCATGAGCCCAAAATTTAGGCAGATCCATACATCAGGTGGACCACACCACAGGAAATAGTGCGAATTACGTTTATCATTGAAAAATTTTTGGGGGCCACAGAATTTTTGGATCAAACTGATATTAGTGTTTTACCTTCATCCAGATCTTTTTGACCTTATCAACAGGTTGGATGGCAAATACACATTACAGTGGGCCATAGGAATTTTTAATGGTGTATATTCAATCAATACTGGTTTCCGGTGGTGTGTGTGGTCCACCTGTGAGTTGGACCTGCCTCATGTTTTAGATCATGCATTAAAATAAGATGGAATATCGATGGAGGGCGTAGATAAAACACATACATCATAGTGGGGTCCACAGAGCTTTCACACCACTTAGCTGGCTGGTACTGGGTCACCAGCCAAACCGCATCCCATCTCAGGTGTGGAAATGTGTAGTACATTCAAAGGGTAGTGATTTGATACTCTAGTATTGCATGATGCTAAATACGCAAGCACATGAAAATTGTACACGTGACATATCAACTCAATTTAAACTTCCTAAATTGTAGAAACTACTTATATATATATATATATATATATATATATATATATATATATATATATATATATATATATATATATATATATATATAGGAGATGGTCACCCGCGCACCTTTTCACGTGAGCACCAATGAGCACCTTTGCACAAGCGTCATGTAATGAATCTGAACGGTCAAGTGATGCCGGCCCCCTGAAATATTATAGGCCCAATTTTTAGCTCGATACAAAACTCGGTGGCCATGGCAAAAGGAAACAGCTTTTCCCTTGATTTGCATTTCTCTTTGCTATGGCTCACCAGAGTCATGGATCATGCTCAAAATTGGGCTTATAACATTTCAAGGGGTACGGCATCACTTGGACCGTTCAGATTCTGTGCACATGACACTTGTGCAAAGGTGCTCATTGGTGCTCACGTGAAAAGGTGCGCAGGTGACAATCTCCATATATATATATATATATATATATATATATATATAGGAACGCACAGCTACACACCAGTTCGCATGAAAAAGCGAGTTTCCTTCTCTCGCATGCCTCTTTACCCCCTCTCCGAAAGATGTGGCAAAAGCCTTTTTCACATAAAATTCATTCGTTGGGATGCTAGGTGGGTCCCACCAAGATGTTAATGATAAATCCACACCGTCTTCTATATATATATATATATATATATATATATATATATATATAAAACAAAATTAAAATCCCAAAATCATAATTATTGGATAACCATAGCCTCTTTTTTTTTTTTTTTTTTTTTTTTATGTGGAGACTCGTTTGCATAGCCTTTAATTTGTGGAGACTCGTTTGCAGAAATTGAACCATCAATTATGTTTCATTTGACCAACCATCAATTCTTTTCTATTTATGGTTCATTTGATTGGGACCCATATTTTAACTAATTATCATAAACACAATTTCAACCCTCAGTATAATTTCTGATAAGCGCTACATCACTTATAATTTCTATATCATCATATGCCATTACCACTGCTGTAATAATTTTTTATTTTTGGTACATATTCTGATCTTTCTTTTACAAGTTTAAGAGGTTTGGTGATCCACGTGGAGCAACAAATGCCACCACGTCGGTGCCACCAACCGTCACAAAGTCATAAAAGGACACCTATATATTCTGATGCATGCATAGCTTATATGAAGAGGAACAAGTGAAGGACGGATTTTCCAAAGATTGAGAAAGATTATAGAATATTAGACAAGTACGATGCATTCTATGGCCTTTTCTCACATGCCCATTTCACCTGCCAACAAAATAGCACACGTGTTTCTCTAAGCTGTGGATGGAGTTTGTACACGTGGTTGTCGTAGATTGGTGTGTGGAGTGATGGACCCAGTTATTGATTGGCTATGCCCAAAACTCCCTCCATCTGGCAATCCTGACCTTTCAGCCATTGACCGCCTTCAGATGGATGGTTAAGAAGAAATATACGAAGAGTCTACATTCAATTCAAAAAATGCTTGAGATTTGGATGGTTGATCTCTTCTAATTTGGAAGATGGTTAGGGCATGGCCCATCCATATGGAGGACTATCAGATTAACGGTTTGGATAATTCAAGTATGGCTTCATGCTCCGTAGAAAACCCCCTCTTTAGTCACTAATTAATAACTCAACCTGATATGCATCATGAGAAATATACCCAAAATTAATTGGATGACATTATCATATTATGATTGCCCTATTTTCAAAATCTTAAGAAATTTTAATTTTTTGTGATTTTATTGCAACCTTATTATGATTTTGATGAAGAAAAAATTTTAAAACTCAAAATCATTCATTTGCCATGGCTCGAAAACCATGAACTCAAGATCTTATTCAATCCACCAGTGATGTGAGATTTGGGTGAGTCAACCAAGTAACTTAGATAAGTCTCATAAATTTTAACTAGGTCCAACATATTTTTAGGTTTGGTTGATGTTGGCTGCGGTTCAAACCCTCATCTATGAAACCATCACGTGGACCAGTAAAAAAAAAAATGATGAGAATTAACCAGAGGAGAAAAGATATGGACCATTGGAATAATGTATTGAGTTCCAAATGGTCAAGGGGATGAAATGTTTTTTTTTTCTAGAAAGGTTATGCAGTAAAATGATAATGTGGCATAGTTCTCTTGAGGTATCTATGATCCAAACAGCGCGCACACATACCCCACACACACACACGTATTATAGATTTGAACTATCTATCAGGTGGGCGCTATTGTGAAATTACCATAATTAAAACATTACATTTATTGGATAATCTTAACTACTTGATTAAAGGCATATTAGTTGGAAGACTATGATAATCTAATAATTTAGGATTTTTTAAGTTATGGGAATCTGAATCTCTAAATGTCAAATGGCAGTCATAACTAACTTTAGGGGTGCAGTTTTGAATAGCATGAGAAAAAAATAAAAAAGAGTGACGAGCTTATAAACAAGGACAAGATTATGATTTAGAAAGGACGAGAAAAGTAAAGGTTATAATCTAAAATAAAATAGGTGTAAAATTCATTTAGGATACTAATAGATAATTAATTGAAAGTTTTTTTTTTTTTAAGAAGTTTGTGATATTTCATTTATGTCAAAGGATTGGTTTTTAACTTCAGTACATTTTGGCGCCAATTTATCCAGTTAAGTTTTCACTAGGTCGGAAAATTTAACCTGACCTGCTAGCCTGACTCGAACCCAACTTGGAAAGTTAGGGTTTGGGTTTACCCATTTCTCATATGAGTTGGGTCAACTTAAAATTAAATGGATTGGATTTAGGTTTGGTGAACTAGACCCAGTAGGTCAAGAATATGATCAGCCCCTTGCCTCCTCCTTACTAAATGCTAGCTATGCACATATATATTATATATTATTAATTAATAAAGTTAAAAAACTCTAATCTTGATTATTATAGTAATATTTGATTTCATATTAATTAATTATTTTTAATGTGTGTTTTTATAATTTTAATATAAAGTGACAATGTTTTTATTTTTTTTACTTCCCTTAATTAAATGGGTCTGATGAATTGATTTCAACTCTAGTAGGGTTGGTTTAAGTTGGACCCCCCTTTGTTATGACCCAAACTCAACCAATTCGAAACCCAATCCAACCTAACCCCTTGCCACCCCTAATTTTCGCCACTTGACGATAGATCGGGCCAATATAAAACTTGGCCGAGTTGTCAAAAACTCAAACAAGTTTTGTATAGGGTTGATCGATAGCATGAATTAATAATGTTTATGGTTGATCTAAGTCAACTCAACCTAATCCTTAGTTGAGTACCAAGTTTTTAAACAATGCCTTTTATTACCATATATTTAAATTTAAAATTATAAGATTTTACGAGAAAATTCTTTAGGAATACTTTATTTACTGAAAAAATGCTATATAAATCAAAATACCCGCATAGAGTTTTTGAGAAAAGAAGTTATCAAACTACTCTGATGTATGGTTGTATTTTTTTTTTTAATGTAATGAAGTAGAAAATTTGAGAGCCCAGGTGAAATGTGTATGACATCCAATTGTTAAATATATACACCCATTCTTTATAACCACATTAACCATAAATCCTTCTGATCAAATCACCAATTAGGCTACACGCGCATTTTGATATTTTCAAGTGGTGTATATAAATTTTAATGGTGTGACTCACCTTATATTTAGACCAATCAATTTTTTTGTTATTCTAAATATCATGATGGATCGAATCACCAAGTAGGCTACACGTGTGGAGAAGGAGATTTGTCATTATGCTGGCATGTGCAATGAGAATAAGCATATTTGAAAGGTTTTCAAAGGTGTCTATTGCAGTCTTGAGAAGGAAATCTGATGGCAGGATTTTGCCCAGCTCAACGGATTGTACATTTCGGCCACATGTTCCGTCGATCCAAAGTTCATATGGAAGGTCCCGTAGTGGATGGGCGACACCACTAAAGTGTTCCCGTGTAATGATCCTAGCCGTTCGTTTTTGTCCCCTCTAAATTGTGTACAGTGATAATTATCTGTATGCATCGGATGGATAAGATAATCTTGTACAGGATATATTACGGCATGGATCTGTCCTATGATAGAACTACAGGGAACGATCACATTAATGGCTTAGGTCGTAAGTGGTGGACCCCACCTCCACCTTTGCTGGGTTGAAAACAAACACGGTCTCTCCATCCTGCTACATTGCAGTAGGATACATGGCGTCTTTAGCCATTGGATGGGGATCTTTTCAATAGACCAGACCGTTTTTACCATGGGCCTTACCATATTCGGTGAGCCCGGTTTGGGTAGTGCCCCCCGCCTGTATGGAGCTCGGTGCTGCGAAAGCTCCGTGGGCTCCACCATAGTGCATATGTTTTATCCATGCCATCCATCCAAATTTTCGGCTCATTTTAGGGCATGATGCCAAAAATGACACAGATCCAAAACTCAGGTGGACCACACCACAGGAAACAGTGGTAATTTAATGCCCACCTTTAAAAACTTCTTAGGGCCCGGTGTAATATGTATTTGCCATCCAACCGGTTGATTACGCCGCACAGGCCTTGATGAAGGGAAAACACAAATATCAGCTCGAAGAAATCGGATTATGTCCCGAGTAACTCATTATGCTTTTATAGTACTAAGTAAACTCTGCTAGGCCCACCTTGAATGTACATGGTTTATCCACACCGTCCGTCCGTTTTTACAGCTCATTTTAGGGGTTAAGCCCCTAATTGAAGCATAGCCAAAGCTCAAGTGGACCATGCCATAGGAAACGGTGGGAATAATGATTTCTACCATTGAAACCTTCCTAGGACCTGCAGTGATATTTATTTGCCATCCAACCTTTCCATAAGATGACTTAGACATGGATAAAGACAAAACACAAATATCCACTTGATCCAAAACTTATGTGGCCTACTAGAATTTTTCACCGATGGATGTTCAAATCACATTGTTTCATATGGTGTGTTCCATTTGAGATTTGGATATGATTCATTTTTCTGATCAAGCCCTAAATTGTTTGGTAAAATGGATGGACGGGTGAATAAAATATATAAATCATGGTGGACCCATAGAGTTTACTTCAGTGCACCACCACTTCCAGCTTGATCCAAAACTTTTGTGCCCTCAAGAAGCTTTTAATGGTGCGTTCAGTCATGGTGGGTTTCACTTGATATTTGGATGTGCCTCATTTTTTTACTCATGCCATATAATAACACGAAAAATGGACAAACGGCATGAATGAAATACATACACCATGGTGAGGGTTAAAGAGCACTAACCAGTACAAGGCTTGGTACTGGACGTGTCTGTTATTGTTTGAATCTAGTCAAACAAAAACAGACACCTAATGCTTTCCGATAGATTTGTAATATATATATATATATAAGCAACGAAGAGTGTTGGTGGCCGACTATGGACCCTTTAATGCTTAAGTTAGATTCATAGAAAATGATTGCAATGAAGTATATAAAGGCTTAAGATGCGTCACTTCTCTTTTTCTCCTTTTTACCCCTGGATTAGAGTATATGGTTGTATATATAAGGTGTGGAAGAAGGTTCTGAATCTCTGAATCTTACTGTGTTATGCTGGAGGATCTTTGATCTAGCAGAATTCTTATCTTATCTTCAGCCAAGATAAAGTCGGATCCTTCTCTTCCGGATCCATGCCAAGATTCGGCTTGGATTTGTCATCTAACCTCTCTCACAATGGCCAACCTGGCCAGCTCGGGATGTTAGAGGGCTCAGGGCCTAAGCTCCTTCCCCACCGGTTCCTTACTCATGTTATAGACATTTCTGTCATGACGAGTCCTCTCCTACCAAGATTCGTCATTTGACAAATCAGTTCGACAGCTTGTCTCCGAGCTGAAGGAACAGCTCGACCTATGTCGATGGCCATTCTGCTTGGACCTCGGTCATCCCACCTTGGAGGGTCTTTCTCAGCTTGGAGGCATATCACTTGTAGATAACGGTTGCTCTTCCCATGTGAGGGACCAGTTTGATTTTCTCCACAATAGTGTCAATCAAATCTCTTATAGTGCCTCATCGAGCTGGTAGGCAAAAGCGGATTGGCTGGTGTACCACACATTGCCAACCTAATTGGTGTGGGTACGTGTCCTGTGAAGATGAGCATTGACGCACCTTGAGCTTTGAATTGCACGAACGGTTCAAAGGAAATCAAAGTTATATTGGCCCCACAATATTGTATTTATTATATGCACACCGATCATCCATTTGGCAAGATCAGTTTAGAGCTCGAGCCCAAAAATGAGTAATATCCAAAGCTCAAGTGGACCACAACACAAATAGCAATGGGGATAATGATTCACACTGTTAAAACATTCATAGGGCCCACCATAACGTTTATTTTCCATCCAATCTATTCATGAGGTCACACACACCTGGATGAAGAAGAAAAACAAATATCATATTGATCCAAAACTTCTATGACCCCAAAAGGGTTTCAATGGTAGACGTTCAATCTCCTGCTATTTTTTACAGGGTGGTCCACTTGATCTTTGGATCTATCTTGTTTTCAACTCAAGCCTTACAATGAGCTCGCCAAATGGATATCAACACATACCTCATGATGGGACTTACAGAACTTGGTAACATCAACACACCAACTAGGTCGGTGGTGTATGTTATAACTACATCTTGCCTCCGGTATCCTATATATTTGATGGCCGGCTCATCAAATCTCGCCATTATTAAGAATTTATACTAACATTAGTAAAGGCCAAATGATACCGGGATTATTTGACCGGTAACACAACTTTCAAATATACTTGGCGCAACTTACCAGCCTCACTCTAGACTGGGCAGCCCTGAGGTTCACATTAATGCATTTATTTTATATCCAAGCTGTTCATCCATTTTTTTTTCGAATCGTTTTAGGACATGAGCCCAAAGATAAAGAAGATCCAAATCTTAAGTGGACCATACTATATAAAATAATAATAACGATTGAACTCCCAACCATTCAAAACTTATTTGGCCCGTCATAATGTTTACTTGTCATCCACTTGTTGATAAGTTCACATGAAACCGGACGAAGGAAAAATAAATAAATATCAACTTGATTAAAAAAAATTTATAATTCATCAATCGCTAGTCGTTTCCTATGGTATGGTCCACTTGAGAAATGGATTTGTTTCGTTGATGGGCTCGTGTCCTAGAGTGATATGAAAAAATTAAGAAATAAAATTGAGCGGTTGTTGGTTGTTCGGTCGTTCCTAGAATGATATTAAAAAAATTTTGAGTGGACTGCGTGGATATAAAATACATACAACAATGTGAGTCCAATGAAAGAGCCGCACCGTGTTTAGTAAGGCCGAGTCGTTCCGCTCCCAGTCAATCACGCCACGACGGTGGACCGTTGAAGGATGCGAAGTGGGGACGCGGATTGCGTCCAACCTCCGCCCGGACGGTAATTCGTCCAGGCAGGGCTATGTGGGGCCCACCATAATATAAGTATTTTATCCACACTGCTAATCGTCTTGATATGATAAACGTAAGGTATGATATGAAAATTGAGGTAGTTACCCCAAAGTGGGGATTGAACTTCCACCATTAAAAACTTCTTGGGAATTGGAGAAGTGTCAGATCAAGCTGAAATTTGTGTTCTCACTTCATCCAAGTCTGCATGACCTTATTAATAGGTTAGGTGGTAAAAAAACGTCATAGTGGCCCTTAGAAAGGTTTCAACGGTGGGTGTCATTATCACTGCAGCTTCCTTTAATGTGGTCCACTGGAAATGTGTATCTGCATCATTTTTTCTATAAAACTTAAAATGACCTGAGAAAAGTGACGAACGATGTAGATAAAATACTTACATCACTTTGCGCCCCCACAGAGCCCTGCCCGGGTGGGACGCAATCCGCGTCCGCGAATTGGGTGCTATCCACGGGACCTGGTTAGAGACGGACGGTCCTGAAATAGGCTCTTTCGACCTTGATATATGTGTTTCATCCAGACTATCAATTCATTTTAACAAATCAGTTTAAGGCATCAAAATCAAAACAGACATATAAAGTCCAAGTGGACCAAACTACAAGAAAGAGTAGATACCAAATGCTTACCATTGAAAACCTCTCTATGCGCAAAAGTTTTAGATTAAGCCAACGTTTATGTTTACACTTCAACTAGGTTTGTCTGACCTTATGAATAGTTTCAACGGCATATAAACATAACCGTAGGCAGTTGGAAGGTGTCAACAGTGGGCATCATTGTCAATATTGCTTCCTGTAGTGTGGTCCACTCAAGCCTTCCATCTGATTCTTTTTGAGTCTTGTAACATAAAATGATATTTTAAAATGGATAGACGGCGTAGATAAAACATATACATCACAGTGGGCCCTACATAGCCTCTGCCACGACCGTCCGTCTCTAGCTCGGTACTGTGGGGTAGTACCCAATCCGCGCGCCCACCACGCAATCCGCGTTCGCAGTAATGACAAGAACCACACTCAATGCAACCGGTGGAAGTGTGTCAGGAAAGAAAATGTGTCACCTCATGGGCCTACAAGCAGAGGTGGCCAGAAAAATCTAACCGTCCATCCTATTGCCGCTATTCTGAATGGCCTGTAGTTCAATAATGATGTTGAAAGGACAATCCTTACCATTGATTTATGGAGTCTATGGTAGACCATTGAAATTCTCTTTAACGGTCCACATTTAACTTACATATCATTGGCCAGAATCATTAGCTGAATGCGAGTTTCTTGCACGCAAAAATGGAAATATGCCACTCTCGACTGCATGTAGGTCCCACCATGTTGATGTACGGGACCAAAATCAAGCAGGTGCACTCGGATAGGAGGCCTCAGAAGTACGTTGAATGTCAACCGGGTCAATCAAATCTGTTTTAACCGTCCATTACTTCGCCAGATGTGCGGCCCGCCTGCCGGACTTAATTTTGTTAAAGGGAATTTATCTGGTGGGGGCCGCATGATGAGCAAATAGATCTCATGCACGTGTGAAATTCTTGGCACATGTGAGCGGCTGGTAGCTAAGAAATGTAATTAGGAGAGCTGAAAAATGATAAATAAAATCCAAATTGCATTCGAATATGAAAAGTGTCCTGATGCACCGGTCTTTACAAACGGTGGCTATATTTGGTGATCCAAACCATTGATATTGTGGACCCTACCATGGATCGGTGATTACTGAAAAGAAATCCAAGATTGGAGGTCCCTCCCTTTCTTTCCAGTCAGGAGCTTGAGTTAGACAGTTCAAAAAACAGAATTGGTCTACGAAAAAGGTCAATAATAAAATGGCTATGATCTTCAAATATGAAAAAGGTTCGTGTCATCTCTCATCTATGGTTGGTGGTCCCATATGATCAACGTTCTGGATCAACAAACCATAGGTGGGATTTCACCACCTATGGATCAACAAACCGGTGTGGCCCTCATCATCGGGTTACTATAGGGCCAAGGTTGATATATGTATTATATACCAAATGAAGCAAATCCAGATCATTTTAATGTATTATTTAAAAAATGAAGTAAATCTAATTATCGAGTAGACCATACCATAAGAAAGATTAGTGATTGACCATTAATAAGCCATAAAAATTTTGGATTAAGTTGATATTTATTTTTAAACTCCATACACTATTATGTAACATTATAAATAGATTGGTTGGTAAATAAATACTACAGATTAATGTATGCCTTAAGAAGTTTTTAATGGTAGGATAATCAATCATCATTGTTTCTTATGGTTTGGTTCACATGATAATTAGATCTACTTCATTTCTAGGATAATGCCATAAAATGATAGGGGAAAGACAACATGAATACGCAATGCATATATCAAGGTGGGCTCCACAGTGAGGACTGCACTATCTTGGTTTAGGCCGGGGCTCACTGAAAACGCTCTACTCTAACAACTGGGCCCAATTAAATTGGAGCGGATTAGATAACATCCGGATCCATCAAGGTGGGTGGGACCCTTGACCTATTGTGATGAACGTGACTACATCTATGCTGTCCATCTATATTAAAAGCTTATTGTAGTGCGTGATCCAAGAAATGAAGCATATCCAAATCTCAAGTAAACTATAATACAAGATACAGTGGTAATAAACCATTAAAAAATTTCTCATGGGCCTCACAAGTTTTGGATTAAGATGATATTTATGTGGTCTCTCCATCTAGATCTTTGTGACCTTATCAACAGGTTGGATGATAAAAAAACATTTTAATGATGCCCATGAAGTTTTTAATAGTGTAGATTCAATCACTGTTGTGTTCCTATGGTATGGTCCACATGAGATTTGGATTTACTTTGTTTTTAAGATCATGTCTTAAAATGAGCTTTCAAAATAGTTGAACAGTGTGGATTTAAGGCACATATATAACTATAAGCCTGGTCTGGCCCACCTCAGTGGATCCGGTGTCTCACTGCTCCCAATTAAATCCGGGAGTGGATTAGATACGACCTGGCCTCACCGAAGGCTGCGCATCCATACCTTGGGCCCACCTTGATTCATGTATTCTATATCCGGGCTATGAGCCCAAAAAATGCAGCAGGTTCGAATCTTAGATGGACCATACTATAAGGAAACAGGGGTTTTTGAATATCCCATGATTGAAAATTTTTTGAAAGCTCACACTGATATTTCCAATCTTTATTTACCTTCTAACCTGTTTATAAAATCTCATAAAAAACTAACTTATACTAAACTTTTGATAATGAGTTATTAATAATCAATCACCTTTGTTATGGGAAGATCCGAGCCGACTACAATCGGAGGGATTGGCAGTCCGCTACTCCGGGCGGAGAGTCCAAGCCTCGGCATGACATTAGGAAAGTAAGTTAAGATGAGCGAAGCTCCCATTCTTGACCACCATCCTTCCAAAGGCAGTCGGAAGAGAAAACATTCTAGTTGTACAATCAACCCCGACCGAACATCCATCATAATACCGAGAATAACTAGCTGCATTACTGATGAGCGGATCAAGGTTCGGCTCGGGTTGGCACAGTCAATCATCAGCTCGGGGTGATGCCGTCGTCCTCGGTCTGGCCGAGCCGAGGCATCTCCAAGGATAAAAGTTTCGCGCACTAAGTGAGGAAACTGCCATATACGGACGTGTCCTATTATCTCGCCCGTAGATACGCCCTACACAACACATGATCTACGAACTCTGAGCAATATCTCCATGATCTGTTGTAGACACTGAAAAATCGGTGTCCACGTTGTTTGGTGAAAAATGTGGGGTTGTGGGGTGATGATGGTGGAGGTGATTAAGCTGATTTTGATTGTTGGAGTCGCCACTAGCCGAATGATTTCAAAATCCCGCGGTCGGCTAGAACCACGGAATACGTAAGGTTGAAAAAATCCGAAGATTCTCCGACCTTAGATTGACTCCTGGTCTACGATCCGGGATTCCGGGTAAGGGACCTCGGTTACAAAGAGGGAAGGTGTTAGGCACCCTCTCTGCCCGTACAAGTGTACGGTCTCGACTTAGTGTGGTAAAATAATCTCAAGGGATGATGATGATGCTGTGGTCATGATGGGGCTAGTCACACATGGATTTCTGATGTAGCAAGATCCGAGTATTTCGGCAAGCTACAGAGCATACGTCCAACAATGCGTCTAGAGGGCGGATGTGATGATGATTATGCAAAGAGATAAGAAAAGTGGACTAGGTCACTAGGAATTTCTGATGTGACAGGATCCGATGTACGGCAGGTCACAGAGCATACATCCACTAGAGATCTAGAGAAGCAGGGGGGTTGAGAAGAGAGTAGATGTCATGATGAATGCTTGTAGGGCGATGGATCTTTGGCTTGATTCTTGAAAAGGCTAAGATGTAGATTGAACCATGATCATTTTGGACTAGGCTTGTGGGTGGGAAGGGTTGAGATGAAGGCTAGGAGGTGGCTGGAAAATGTGGGCTTGAAGGCTTGGGAGCTCCTTCCCTTCCTTCACTCTCTTCCTCACTCTCTCTTTCTCTCTTTTCTTTTCTTTTCCTCTCACTCTTTCTCTCTCACTCTCTCCCCTTCTTGGTGGCTCTCATCCATGGGTGAAAATGAAAGGGAAGAGGGCTATTTATAGCCCTTTCCAATGGTTTTTTGGTAAATAGAGGACAAGAGGAGGGTAAAGGTGATGTGGCACATGGTGATTGGTGGAGAGGAGAGGGATGCCACGTGGCATGCTCCCATTGGCTAAAGGGGCTGGTAAAACAGTAAATAGTGAGGATGAGGAGGGTCAATGTATAGGAAAGTTGACTTTGGACGCTGGGACAGCTGTCCCTGCTCAGACAGCACGCGGCGGTACTCCGAGTACCGCCGGCGGTAGTCCGAGTACCGCCCGGTCTTGGCTGGGTCTGATTCTCGTGTGGCTGGCTCAGCGCACGCTTTTTGAGAGGAAGCGGTAGTTTGACTACCGCCGGGGCAACAACCACCACTTCGGTACGCTTTCCTCGAAATTTTGTCTGGTGGGTCCTTTTTGGGTCTTTAGAGTGAAACAAAGTCCGTTTTGGATATTCGGCTTAAAATGACTCGAAATTGGCTCGATTGTTACTTGAAAATGACCCGAGAAATGGATCAGTTTCGGACATGGTTTGGATTGAATGATGACTCATGATGGCTCGTCAAAGGATTAGGGTTAGGTTTAGGATATGATCATGGTTCTCGATTGTCTTAACTTTCTCAAGATATTAGCCTGGGTGGGGTGTCTACAGATGCCCCTCTTTGACCGAGGTTGCGGGCAACCGAAGGTCAAAGCAAGTGGACACCCCACCCTTCTGGTTCGAATGAAGGGTAGCGATTCAAATCTATTGCTTACCATTGTATCATCATCGGTCACCGTTTGGAAAAAGAGGACTTGCACATATCACGAGGGTTGAGGAAAACGTTGTGATTGTCTCCTCGCGCATTTGTCGCAGCTTTACGGATCACCAATCACAACCTCTTCACATCGGATTGTTTACAAGATTGGAGGGTAAGTCCGAAAAGTAAGGGCCTCTGCGCATTTGTCGCGCTTTACGAGGATTCCCGCATCGTTAGGTCCGTCGTTCCTTTGCTATGTAATCACCCTAGGAATGTTCGTTCCATTTGATCGTCAAAGTGGTTAGTCGCCTGCGCGTTGGTGCGGCCTTACGGGGAACTCACTACGCCGACTTGGACTCGATCAAATTTTACAAATATTCCTGCTAGGTATGTGCAGTAATCTGCTTTGCCATGCAATCTCTGAGTCCGACACTTTGGTTACAATGGATTGTCTTCACTTCGAGTTTGATTATTCTTTCCAAAGATAGATCCACTCATCTTACTAGCATTTGTACGACTGCCCGTTATAGGGTCCGCCAATCGTACATATATCATGTACGGACTCGATCGTCCTTCGAGGAAACCTAAGAGATCGGGTCTTATTTAATCTTGCTTGACCGTCCGCAATCGGAGAATATGGAAGATTCCTCAGTGTACTGCGTAACGCGCGCGTTGTTTGGAAAACTATCCTCTTTGGAGATAGGCTCCTTGAGAATTTTATCTGAACTCTCTTCTTTTTTTTTTTGGAAAATATCCGTTCGATCTCGCGGGTGGGCGTCGTCGTTCGGTTTTTTTGAATTTTGGATTTTTATTTTTATTTTTTGGGATTTTTGGGATTTTTGGGATTTATTATTTTTTTTTTTTTTTTTGAATTTTTGGGATTTTTTTTTTTTGCTTTGAAGATTTTGGAATTTTTTTTTTTTGAGAGTTTTTTGGAACAAAGGTTTATTTTCGAAATTCTCTGGGGTCTTTTTCAAGAGTCTAGAAAGGCTGAAATCTATTTTTAAAAATTTTGGGACCTTTTTGGAGATTTAGAAGAACTGGAGTTTATTTTTTTAAAAAAAAAGTTGTGGACATTTTGGATGTTTTAGAGAATCAGAGGTTTATTCTTGGAATTTTTGAAGACCCTTTATAAACCTTAGAGGAAACAGAAGTCTATTTTAGAAATTCTTTTGACTTTATCCACCGGTCCAAAGGGAAAACCGGTCACAAGAAGTGGGCATGGGGACAAGACACCGCCCAATGTCGTTGTTCATGGCGGCGGCGGACTCGCCGCCTGGCAGATTTCGGCCATCACGGCCATTGATGGACCGCCGGTCCGTTCCTCTTTGTCGTCCGTCCGATGCGCCTCCTTCCCATTTAGCCCGCTCGTTCGATCGTCCGGGACGCGTTTGTGGTCCCTGGAGCTCATTTTGCCTTGTATTTTCTTTGATTTCAGGTATTCCTGGCCGTTTGATTTTCCCTGGGTTTTCTGGCGGGCCACCCTCTTAAGGAGATCTTGCATTTTTCTCTTTTGTTTTGGGAGTGCCATGATCAGGACCGTTGATCAGTCTATACCACAAGATCTTGCAAGATTTTACATATTCTATTTTATTTTGTTATATATACACACACATATATATATATATATATATATTTATTCAAGTTGCTGACTGTACATATATTTTTTGTTTTGATTTTTATTTGTATTTGCCGGAGTGGGGTGTGATAAGAAAGGGGCCCCATTTGTTTATTTGATCTAATTCCTCTTTTTTTTTGTGTTTTTTGGACGATCTGGACCGTTGGATGGATGGATGAATGATTAGTCTGGACAAATGGATAATCTGGACCATCAATCTGGATTATGAACGAATGGATGATGAATGATCTTGACCATTGATCTGGATCATATGTGGACGGATGGATAATTGATCTGGACACTGGATAATCTGGACCATCAATCTGGATTATGAACGAATGGATGATGAATGATCTTGACCATTGATCTGGATCATATGTGGACGGATGGATAATTGATCTGGACACTGGATAATCTGGACCATCAATCTGGATTATGAACGAATGGATGATGAATGATCTTGACCATTGATCTGGATTATATGTGGACGGATGGATAATTGATCTGGATGATCTAGATGATCTGGACCATTAATCTGGATTATGAATGAATGGATGATGAATGATCTTGACCATTGATCTGGATCATATGTGGACGGATGGATGATTGATCTGGATGATCTAGATGATCTGGACCATTGGATAAAATGATCTAGACCATGTATAGATGATCTGGGCCATTGGATCATGCATGGACCTACTGAAGTGGCCTCCTTTTTCTTGTTTTGAAACGGGCCTTGATTTTCGGGTGGGCCTTTGATTCTGAAATAACAACGGCTTCGGGAAGGATTTGGAATGGGTTATTTTGGAAAACGGGTTCTTGCAGGTGGGCTTGTGAACATGGGCTTCCTAGATGGGCCTTTCATCATGGATCCTTTTTTTTTGTTTTGGCCTTTTAAGATTGTCCTTGAAAGTGGGCTTTTGAGATGGATCTTTTGAGGTGTGAGCTTGACATAGAACTCACCTGTAGGCTTTGCCTGTGCAGTATGCCCCGTCGAGGTAGGAATGATGCTGGTCCGTCTCAGCATTCGACCGACCCATGTTTCGTGCCGCGGGAGGGTCGGCATCTTTCAGATGTAGCTCGGGAAGGTGGTGCGCCTGCGATTCTTAGAGGGCGTGGGGTTAGGAGTCATTGGCCTGACTGGTTTTACGATCCTCACCTTTGTTCTTTGAGGTTTTGGAGCGTACCCTTTTTGCAAGATCTTTTCCGGTTCGTCTCGAGCAAGACAAACATGTCGCTCTTATCTCCCTTTGGCCGAGCGATGGCACCCCGAGACACATACATTCCAGCTGCCTTTTGGAGAGTGGGGGATCACCCCATATGACATATATATGCAGCTGGGTCTTAGATATGATGGTGGTTCTGTGCCCTTTGAGGAGGACCTTCCAGTACCTACTGAGGACGACTGGATGGAGCTATTAGGGATGATGCCAGATGCCACAGAATTTTCGGGCCATCGATTTAAACTTTTATGGCTTTCTTCGAATTTCGCCAGGCGCATCCCTGATACTGAAGCTGCAGCTGTGATAAAAGCTCGGGCCTTGATTTTATATACCATGGGAGCGATGATCTTCGGCCATGGGAATGAATTAGTGAGTTCCCGTTTATTATCGCTTGTGGCAGATATTACTTTTCCCATGCCGTACAACTGGAATGCAGCCCTCTTGGCGCATTTGTACGAAGGGCTGGATAAGGTCGGCCGCCAGTATCGCTCCGCCTCGACCGGTTTTTACCCACCATTGAGGTACTTTCTCGAGATCTTTTCTGTCATCTTTTCCTTGAGGACGGTCTGGTGTGTTTCCTCCTAATTTTGGTGTAGCGCAGGTTTGCTTTTTTGACCATTTTCCTCACTTGGCTCCTACTCTGATTAATCATTCGCCTCCATTCCCTCGCATGATGCTGTGGTACAAGGATAACCGCAGCCGTACTCGTTTGTTTTCTGATCTTGCTTGGAGGTCAAATGTTGATGCCCTCGTTCCTGACGATGTGAGCGATCTGTCTTGCCCTGTATTGCCCATATGTTGCTTTCTGCATGTCCGATAATCTTTACCTTTTCTTCTTTTTTTTGCAGTTTCATACTCGGCCCTACCTTCAGTCGAATGCAGCTCTTACTCCTGGTGCACAGGAGGCTTTCCAGGCCTCTCGACGACGCCGCATCCTGGAGGATCCGCGGGTGACCAAATGGTATCTGGGAGAGAGACTTTTTGGCACTTGACTGCGCACCCTTTGGTCCCGCTTAGTCCGCCATCTGGACCATCTGATTGGAGGTCTGTGCCACAAAGAGAGCTGGTTGCTGCTTTGGAAGGCTATGAAGCTAGCACTTTTGTTGACCCAGACAGAGAATACAGCTCTTGGAGTGAGCAGTACGGCATGGGTCCGATTCTTCAGCCTGGTTATGCTCCTGGTGGTGGTGCCCGCTTTGCTGGAGGAGGGATCTTGGGACCTCATTTTCATAGCAAGGATAGTGACACCTATTTTCCGGGTGATGATTAGTTCATAGACTGTATGATCTCCTTCATTTAATATAAAATTTTAGTTTGTTTGGCATTGTCTTCTGCTTTCACAGTTTCTTTCATCCAATCATACACATAGGAGCAAATTGATCGCTTTCTACCATCCTAATAGATCTGTCCGAAATTTCACTTGAACTGGCCTGGGCGGCACGTGGATCTGCCGCCGGCGGTAATTGGAATACCGCCGGCGGTAATCGGACTACCGCCCGTTGACATTTGCCCGTTCTCTCTGCTCTGTCAGGTGCTGCAGTGATTCAGTGATGACAGCTCTGTTTCGAAACGGTACTCCGAGTACCGCTAGCGGTAATCCGATTACCGCCCCCGTCCATCTTTTCTTCCAGCGAGCCTTGTTCTTCCCTGTTCATTCCTTTTGTTTCTTCCTCCGGTATTCTCGTCCGTCCGTTTTCTGATCATCCTTTTTGTCTCCATTTTGTCCTTTCCTCTTTGTCTTCATCCATCCCTTGTTTTTTTTTTTCTCCTTTTCTGATTCATCATGGCCAATCATGATGATGATTTAGGTGTGTTTATTGGTGGTGAAAAGGTAGGTGGCTCCATAAATGATGAGGGGTTTATGGGGGTAGATGAGGAATTGATGGGCCCTTTGGAAGGAATGAACACCACTTATGCCTTGGATCCTTTTCCTACTAATGGGCTGATGGGATTGGATGGTTTAATTGATAGAGGGACGGCTATGGGTGGGGTGGATGATTTGATGGATGGGATGATTGCTATGGATGGTGTGAATGGGATGATTGCTATGGATGGTGTGGATGGCTTGCTTGATGGAGGGATGGCTATGGATGGCATAAATGGGATGATTGCTATGGATGGTGTGGATGGATTGCTTGATGGAGGGATGGCTATGGATGGCATGGATGGGATGATTGCTATGGATGGTGTGGATGGATCGCTTGATGGAGGGATGGTTATGGATGGCATGGATGGAATGATTGCTATGGATGGTGTGGATGGATTGCTTGATGGAGGGATGGTTATGGATGGCATGGATGGGATGATTGCTATGGATGGTGTGGATGGATTGCTTGATGGAGGGATGGTTATGGATGGGGTGGATCAGATTTTGGTGGATGATGGGCTTCCTCTTGATGCTTTAGATAGTTTGGACTTGGTAGATGATGGTCTTTCGACAGCGGCCCGGGTCGATTTTTGGCACATATTTCGAGGCGATGGTGGTCACGCCCCGGCGTCGTACAGATGTAGCTCCTATGTGCCACCGGGATGCACCGATGTCACAGCCTATCGGGGCTTCTTCATTTCAAACACCTCCCGATGTAGCAGCTTGTCGGGATTCGTGTCCTCCGTTGAGGCTTTTCGGATACACCGCGAGATGCAATGGGCGCGTCTCGCTTTTTCCTTCACCACGAGATCGATCTTTTAGATGAGGGTATGCCACTTTTGATGACCCATTGGTGGCCCTGTGATTCGCATTGTTGAGGGTGTGCCTGTCGGACTTGTCGACTGCAGCCGCGTGGCACCTGTTTTGAGCGATTACATATTTGGATTGACAGTTTGACCGAGTCCGAGATCTTCGAGTTGGACTCCTTGGGCTTTCGAGAGGTTCTCCACTTTCACCGAGTCCGCTTAGACTGGCGACTGCTGAGTGCGGCATTGTTTGACTGGGTACCATCCCTGAACCTGTTTTCTTTCAATGATCTGGAACTGGGTCCATCGTTGGAGGAGTTTACGCGTCTGTCCGGCCTTCTCCTGGCAGGGGAGGCGTACATTCCTTTGTCAGAGTCGGTTCGCCCTTCTGATCTGGTTGCTTGGTTTGGATTTCCCATTGTTCTTCCTACTGCAGAGGGCGGGGTTGGTGAGCTTTCTCTGGAGATTTTATATGACCGCTGCTCTACTGGCCGTGGGAGGCCTGGATCTGATCGTCAGCTTCAGTGCCTGAATGCACTGATATTTTACACCTTGGCTGAGTTGCTCTTTTCAGGATGGAGACGATCGTCGCTGGTAGTTTTGCTAGACGTCTTCCGATGTGTCCTTTATCGCAGGAGCATTGTTTCGGTAGTGCTGGCCGAGCTTTTCTTGGGGTTGACTGAGTGTTCCCTTGGACATACCCGCATCCTCAGAGGCTGCTGCCCATTTCTTCAGGTAATTTCTGCTTTTTTGCCACTTTCTCATGCATCCCATTTTTTGTTGGCATTTTGAGCTTAATTTAAGCTTCTCCCAGGTATGGTTATGGGAATACTTGTACATGACTCCTGTGCTTGCATTTCCTGATTCTCGTCGTAATGACGTGCTGCGCTTGTTGCTCGACGACTTTCCGTGTGGTGCTGAGGCCACGGAGTCATTGTACGCCGCATGTTTTCTCGAGCTTCGAGGGTGGGAGATCACCGGGAGGCTACTTGGCTTTGTCGAGCGCCCCCGACCGTAGCGCGCTCGCACTCCTTCTTTGTTGCTTGGCCTTCGGGGATGCCGCTCCTATCATCCCGTACGTTTCCTTCGCCGCTTGGTTTCGCGGTGATGTCACCGAGTTCGCCTTTTCTCGATTTGGGCATTCTTCTCTTCCATCCGATTTGACATCCTCAGTATAGGCGAGTCCGGGTTTCTTGGCGTGGTTCTTTGGATGCGACGCTCTAGGCCTCGAGTCTTGGGCTCCACCTATGGCGACGTACCATATCGCAATGGGTGGCAGAGCGGCCGTTGTATCGTCGTCCCAGTGGCCGCATTTAGCGATGAGGCCGCTGATCAGGACATGATAGGTGACACTGCTACATCTTCCTCCTGTGTTATTGATTCTTTTGAGGCCTTTGAGGAGCGACCCTTCATTGATCCTTTATTTCTGCTAGCCACACATGGCCACCTGATTAGTGAGATTGCTGTGCTTCGCCATTCGTGTGAGGACATGGCCCGCCGACTAGCCGTAGGGCGGCGGTATGATGAGAGCATGCTTGCGACACATCGCCTGGACAGGGATGAAATCTTCTACCTGCGCATGGAGATAGAGAGGCTCAGGGAGAGATTGTTGGCATATGAGAGGTAGGAGCTTACCTGCAATTTCTGCTGTTGATTGACTGCTTATTTTGTATGCACAGAGAATTTTGTTTCTGAGATATAAAAGGGAAAACAATGTACTTTGCAAAATGGTTTAAAAGGATGAAATGTTTCGTTTATGCCATGTTTGCTCATGTTTGGATTTTTACTTTGGATGATAAGGATCAGAATCTTGGGCTCAGCCCACGTTGTGTACAGTATTCTAGACTGTGCTCCTTGGGGTCTTGGTTTCTTGAGACGGTGTCCGGGATTGCATCCCCTGGATTTGAACAGCATCTGATGGAGTACTGATCTGAAGTTGATCCTTCTTTGTGACGTTTGCTGCCTCGGCTTCTTCTGTTCCTGCACTTTTATTTTTTTTTTTTTTTTTTGCCATTTTTACCCGTAGCGCCCTTTCGTGTTTTCACTACGTCCGTTCTTCCTGTCATTTTTGCCCGTAGTGTCCTCTCGGATCTTCACTACGTCCCGGGTTTTGATCTTGCTCGCCTCTTGGCGGCTTGTGCTATTTTTACCCTTGGCGCCCTTTCTGGTTTTCACCAAGTCCGCTTACATGCTGTCGCTGCTTTTACTCGAGCCGCCTTTTCGTGGTTTTCAACTCGCCCCTTTCGCTTAGGCATGCCTTTATTCTTTTTTTTTTTGTTGGTTTTGTCGAAGTGTTAGGAGTGACAGGGGAGCTTCCTTCATAGCCACCGATTGGCTACACCGTCCTTTATCTCTCGATCACAATCGTAAGTCATTGAAATTATTTGGGATACAGGATAGATTATTAGGGATGCGGGATGGGTTTCTTTATTTTCTTTCGGGTCTTCTTTTGTCTTTTCCTCGTCTTTTTTTTGTTTTCTTTCTTTCTTTTTTTTTTTTTTTGGGATACAGGATGGGTGTTTTTGGAAAGGGTAATTGGTGGATATATACAATCTTATTTCTGGTAAGGAAGTGCAGCCTTTCGATTGTAATAGTTAACAAAGTTAGGTAGGGTTACCCGTGATAGATTTTTACATTGTCGGCGTTGATGGGCTCGGGAAGATCCTCGCCTTTCAGATTGGTGAGCCGAAGAGCGCCTCCCGGGAGTACTTCCCGAATGATCAGTGGTCCGTCCCACAATGGTTTGAATTTTCCTCCGGGATCCGGCAAATGCGGCGGCAGATACGTTTCATGATCATGTCACCGACTTTGAAACTTCTCTTCCTGGACTCTCTTGTTGTAAGCTCGAGCGATCCTTCTTTGATAGCATTGGGAGTGGTTTAGCGCCCGCATGCGCTTCTCATCCGCCAGATGAGTTGATCGTACCTTGCTTGTTGCCACTCGCCTTCCTCGACTTCACTTTCCAAGAGTATCCGTAGTGATGGGATTTCACCTTCGACCGGTAGTACTTGCTTCCATTCCGTAAACGAGCCCATATGGAGTTGCGCCTGTAGAAGACCGTACAGACGTGCGATAAGCCCAGAGTGCATAAGGAACCATTTCTGACCAGTCACGATATGTCTTCACCATCTTTTCGAGTATGCGGATGATAATTTTGTTTGCAGCTTCCACCCCTCCATTCATCTGAGGGCGGTAGGGGCTCGACCGATGGCGTTGAATTTTAAACTTGTCGAGGAAATCGCCCATCCTTTTATTGACGAACGGAGTTCCGTTATCAGTGATAATGGCTTGAGGGACCCCATATCGGCTAATGATATTGTTCTTCATGAATTTGACCACATGAGATGCTGTGATAGTGGTGTAGGATGCTGCTTCTATCCATTTAGTGAAGTAATCTACTGCCACCAGGATGTATTCATGCCCGTTTGAGGCTTTAGGGCTGATTTTACCTATGATGTCGAGCCCCCATACAGAAAAGGGCCATGGTGCCGTCAAGTTGTAGAGTTCGGAAGCAGGCGCATGGATTTGGTTCGCATGCTCCTGATACTTGAAGCATCTCCTGACGTGCTTGCAACAATCTGTCTCCATTGTAAGCCAGTAGTAGCCGAGTCGTAAGATCTTCTTTGCCATCATGTGCCCGTTCATATGCGGGCCGCATAGTCCTTCGTGGATTTCTGACATAATCTGGGCTGCCTCTGTCTCGTCGACACAGCGGAGGAGGACTTGGTTGAAGGATCGCTTGTAGAGGATACCCCCAGTGATCACGAACTGAGCTGCTAATCTTTGTATTGTACGTCGATCAGTCAGAGCTGCTCCTTCCGGGTACTTCTGATGTTCGAGGTATTTTTTTATGTCTGTGTACCATGGTTGATCATTTAGGGCGGGCTCGGCTTCTTCGATTTGCTGCGACGCGACGTGTTCTTCTTGAGTTCGACAAAGGAGTTCCCATTCAAGAACTCCTTTTGAGATTTCCAAAGATTGAAGCGAGGGTAGCCGGCGTCCGCAACCGATTCTTGACCCGAGGCATGTAAGAGAATGTGATCTCTTCGAACTCCTCGATCAAATTTTCCAGATAGACATGATAAGGAATCAGCTTCTCATCCTTGGTCTTCCAATCGCCATTTATCTGGTTGATGGTGAGTTGCGAATCTCCGAAGACTCGTAACTTCTTTACGTTGAGGATGATGGCTTCTCTTAGACCGGCGATGCACGCCTCAATTCAGCTACATTGTTGGTGCACTGGAATGCTAGTCTTCTGGATATAGGAACTGGGACATCTTCGGGGGAGTAGAGTATGGCGCCTACTCCACTCCCCTTCGCGTTTGCAGCTCCGTCGAAGAAGAGTGTCCATTCTCCTGCCTTTCTTTCCTCTTCTCCCTCGATCCGGAGGATGTCCTCGTCGGGAAGAAGGTCTTCGAGAGGTTGGTAGTTGGGCGGGAGTGTGTCGCTAAATGATCGGCGTGCTTGCCCCTTGATTGCCTTCTCGGGTGACATATGTGATGTCAAACTCGAAAGCGAGAGCGCCATTTTGCGATCCCCGCCCGTCGCGTCGGTTTTTCGAACAAGTACTTCAACGGTCCATGCGGCGAGTAGAAGTATCGGGTGAGCGATCATGTACCGCCTTAGCCGTTGTGTTGCCCAAACTAAGGTGAGGCATGTCTTTTCTAAGCGGAATATTTGGCTTCGTAGCTTGTAAATCGTCGGCTTAGATAGTAGATCGCTTGCTCCTTTCTTCCCGTATCATCGTGTTGGCCGAGGACGATCCGATTGCTTCCGCCATGACAGAGATATATAGCGTGGTAAGTGGCCTACCCGGAGTAGGCGGCACGAGCACCGGAGGATTTAGCAAGTATCTTTTGATTTTATCAAAGGCCGCTTGGCAGTCGTCATTCCATTCTTTTGGAGAGTTCTTTCGTAATAGTTTGAATATGGGTTCGCAGACTGGAGTGAGTTGTGCGATGAATCGGCTGATATATTGGATTCGCCCGAGGAAGCCTCGAATTTCTTTCTCAGTCTTGGGCGGTGGCATTTCGATGATAGCTTTAGTTTTGGTCTCATCCACCCTGATACCGTCTTTGCTGACAATGAAGCTTAAAAGCTTGCCTCCTGTTGCACCGAAGACACATTTTTGCGGATTGAGGCGAGCTTGAACTTTTCTAGCCTCGTCGAAGAGCTTTTTGAGATCTTCAAAGTGTCCTTCGATCGTGCGAGACTTGACAATCATGTCATCCACATAAACCTCCATTTCCTTGTTTATCATGTCATGAAACAAGGCAGTCATGGCTCGCTGATACGTAGCTCCTGCATTTTTCAGCCCAAAGGGCATGACCCGATAACAGAAAGTTCCCCATGGCGTGATGAAGGAAGTCTTCTCACGGTCTTCGACGGCCATCTTGATCTGATTGTAACCGGAGAAACCATCCATGAAGGAGAAGATTTTGTGTCCAGCAGTATTATCTACCAGTGTGTCGATATGAGGTAGAGGGAAGTCATCTTTAGGGCTTGCTTTGTTGAGGTCCCTAAAGTCGATGCACATCCTGACTTTCCCATCTTTTTTTGGAACTGGTACGATATTTGCGAGCCATTCCGGATAGTTGGAGACTACCAGAAATCCCGCATTGTATTGCTTGATGACTTCATCACGGATTTTCAGGGCCCATTCTGGCTTCATCCTTCGCAGCTTTTGCTTGACTGGCTTCATTTCTGGCTTTGTCGGCAGATGATGCACCACCAACTCTTCATCGAGCCCTGGCATGTCCTCGTAGGAGAAGGCAAAGTTGGACAACCTCGGCTTCAGAAACTCCATCATCTTTCGCTTGTATTCGGGGAAGCGATTTCCGATACGCACTTCCCCTGGGGATTCCATTGACCCTAAGTTCACAATTTCAAGTCATCCGCTACAACATTGGCCTTTGTTTCGAATTTTTCGAGGGAATCCTCGAATTCGAGAGCGTATCATCATTTCCCACATCCGAGCTTCATCCAAACCCATGAGTTCAAGTCCAACTTTAGATCGAAATCATATGAGTCGACTTCAAACTCGTGCTTGTCATGAGAATTGTTTGGCACAATGATTTTTGGAAAGTTTTCTATTGTTTTTGTATTTTGGAATTTTTTTGATGTTTTGTGATTTTGGAGAATATATGATGTTTTTGTGTTTTTGAAAATATCAGATGTTTTTGTGTTTGAAGGATTTTTTGATTTTTTGGTGTTGCCAAGATATCCTGAACAGGACGGTATTGCAAACCATGATTGGTCTTGTCCTGGTTCGGGATACCAATTGCTATTTACATTGGCATTTTTTTTTTTAGGCTGGTGCTAGCGAATGGTTCGCTAGCTGATTCAATTGTTAGGGGATGGTGACCATTATTCCTTTCTTCTTTCGATCTTGCCGATCCGCCCATTTGTTCTCCGTGGGTCACCCGTCTCGATGACCATGATGTCTGCTGGGCTGGCCTCAGAGTCCGAATCTGTTTCGACCTCTGTGCCTAGGAGTTGAAGTTCTTCTTGTTCCTCGGATTTCTCGGGACGGGATTTGAACATTCGTCCAATCCAGAGCAAGCCACTTACCTTTGTCAACCCAAAGGATGGGTTGCTTCGCCCCGTATTCCCAGAATGGGTGTCTCCCCGTTCGGTCTACATTGCCTCGCAAAGGACATTCTCGCTTTGAGTCACTTGTTGATGGACTCGTTTCCATGCCCCTAGTTTCATGCGATGGATCCGGGGTTCTCCGCCTCCGGCCTCAGTGTGCTCCTCCGGCATCCTAAGGATCCGATCCCACCTTATTGGTGGCCGATAGATTCTTGTCTAGTCTGTTTTGTGAGTCTAAGTGCTTGAAATTGGTCCTCAAGAGATATCCTTTTGCCCTCATGAACCGTCCCACTTTAACAAACTCGATGGGTGTGCATTTAAATAGTTGACCCCTTTTGGCTTTTTAGCCCGATCTTCCTAAGTGTCGGTTGATATCCTGTCCCCGTCTCTCGTACATTGGCGGGTGTGTCGGTCTTACTACCATACCTTTTTCATGGAACTCCTGGTGACGGTAATTTAGGATCAATCGCTCAACAGGGGGAATGACGTATTCAAGGCAGCCTAGAGGGCGAGGGTTAGCGATAGCGTTTATTTTTTTTCGACTCAAAACCGTGATATGGAATATCACCTTCGTATGCCGAATGTCAATTACGGAATGTCGCTTCTGAATACCGACCGTCACCGGAGGATGGTTTCTGCTCGCCAAAGATTGAAATGATCCGATTTCCGAAGGGAATTTAACCCTTTGGTGGAGGGTAGATGGGATGGCTCCAACAAAGATGGAGCCATGGCCGTCCCAAGAGAAGGTTAAATGAGGCAGAATATCGATGACCGGAATGTGACAAGGGTCATGTCTGGTCCAATTTGTAATTCTAGGTCGATTTCCGCCTCTACTTGCCTTCGGGAATTATCGAAGGCTCTGACACTCATGGTGCTGGGTCTGAAGGAGGATGGTTCTATCCCTAACCGTTCAACAGTCCTTGAAGGGCAAACGTTGAGACTTGATCCGTTATCAATGAGCACTAGTGGGATCTTGAAATTCTTGTGGTGGGCCACTATGTTTAGTGATCGCCTATGTTCGCGACCCTCAGGTGGTAGCTCATCATCAGAGAAGGTGATGGCTTGTGGTGCGAGAAGTTGGCCAATCATGCTTGCCACCATTTCAAGAGGTACATCAGGAGAGATATGAGCATCATTCAAGGTCTTCGCAAAGATCTCTCGATGCGACCTTGACGTACATAGGAGTTCCCAGATGGATATTTGTGCAGGAATGGTTTTGAGTTGGGCTGCTATATCATAAGCAGTGTCAGTTTTGCTGGTGGTTCCTGATAAGATTCCCCGAGTTTCTTTTGGGTTCTGATTATCTCTCCTGAGGTATCTCCCATTGTTACCCACCTCATCACATTCTGGATAATGCCATGGGACTGCTTTCGGGTTATAGGAAGGAACCGCTCTTCCTTCCAAGTATGCCAATGGTTCTTGAAGTTGAGGGGTCATTACTGGAGTAGTTTGTGGTAGACTCAGTGATATCTCTTGAGGTGCCGCCAAGTTCTGATTAGTTGTGGCCATGAATTTTTCCTCTTTCCTTTGATGTGGGGTAGGGATTCTTTGGGTATGTGCCAGTTGGTGAGGCACCAGGAATTGCGGGGCGTGAACTGAGGATGCCCTTTGCAAGATTGGTAGGGTTAAGTCAGGGAGACCTATCGGGAGGATGACAGGTTCGTAATTCAACCCTTTTGGATATGCCGAGGATGGAGTTGAATGTGCCCCTTGGAGGGCGAGGTTCTGAGGGTATGACCTGTTGGGTGTTGTTTCCAAAGTTACGAGAGGCTGAAATGTTGGCGCTGCTTCAAGAAATATGAGAGGTTGAGTAGTCTGGTGCTGCTTCAAGGGACACCTGTGGCTCAGGCGATGGTGCTTGCCGGTGTCCCCATGTCCGATTGGATGTGTCGGCATGATTGCTTGATGGAATGATGTGGATAAGCATGTGTGGGTTGACCTCCTTCAATGTGATTGACGGTAGAGGTGCCGGATGTGCTTTGGGTCCCGTCTCGATGCGAGGGCGGGGATTTTGGAGAATATTGGCTTGAATCAGTATTGGCGGGCCGTGGGGTGATCGCACCTCTTCCGGCTTTCGATCAAATCTTGGACCGCATGTTTCAAAGCAAAGCAAGTCCGTTAGATGACCAGAGCCCGATGATATGCACAAGATCGATTTTCATCAGTAACCAGGGAGGCAAGGGATTCGGTGGAAGTCGAGGCTGGAGGGGTGTTAGAAGTTGCTTTTGCATGAGCATTGTTAGCACTTGGCTGTATGATTGTGCCAATGGAGTGAACTTCCTCCCTAACATTCCTTGCTTGTATGGTCCTTGCGTATTTCCCCTAGGCTGTTGTGATTGCTGTTGAGATGACTGTGCCTGATATCCTTGTTGGGTTTGCTGGGGTTGGTACTGCCTATTCTGTTGTGGCTGGTACTGCCTGTCCTGCCGTGGCTCTAGTGATGGAGCATACTGGTTGCCTTGAGTGTTAGCGATGATGTTGTTAACTTCAGTAGCACGCTGCATGGGAGCAGGGCTGTTTCCATTCCCGTGCCCAACAGGTGTTTCCCTCGACTTTGTTTCTTTTAATTGAGGGGTCTCGATGTGGCCATGGGGGAAATAGTTTCACTTTGATCCCAGCCTTCTACTTGTTCTCCCACTCGATGAGTTGGGAGAAGTTTACGTGACGGATACGAAATCGATATCCCGAAATGCTTTGGGATGTGGCCGAATGCACAATCATGGATATCTCGCTCTTCGTCATCGATGGGGTTTCTCATTCGAGCCGCCATAGCTCGCCATCGTCCTACGTATGCCGATAAAGATTCATCGCTTTTTGCCTCAGTATGCGCCAAGTCGCTCTCCTTGGAGCCATGTTCGTGTTGTATGAGAACCACAATGAATGCTTGAGAAAGTTTTTCCTGTGTTCGATTTGGTGGCTATCTAGTGAGGTGTACCAATCCAGAGCGTCACCCTTTAGGGATTTCTCGAAAAGTCTTATTAAAGCCCCATCATTCCCCGCTATCGCATTGAGCTCTCCACAAAAGGCTTTTAGATGTGTGGGGGGCACCCGCTACCGTCATACCTTTTGAACTTTGGTATCTCAAAATTTGGAGGTACCCGGGCGTCTGGGAAGGGACAGAGGTCCCTGAACTTAGTGGATGGGTGATCCACTCCTTGTTGTCTTTGAAGCTGGCTTTGCATCATTTGTAGTTGCTCTCGTAACTCCTCGATCTCTGACTTACTTTGTTGCGGATATCTTGCCCCTTGCTGTAGGGCTTGTGCTGCTTCTTCTTCATATGGATCTAGAATGGGGGTTTGATGGAAAGAAGGCGGACTCCCGGTGGCGAGGGGTAGCTGGAATTGAACACCACTCCCTTTCGGAGGAGGGTGGGATGTTTGGAAATGGCTCCCGCCTGGGGTATCTGCCAATTCCGGGACGTTACTCCCGTTAGGGGGAGTGGGCTGGACTCGAAACTGGCCCCCTTCATGGGCATCCGCCAATTCTTGCCTGTGATTTGCATGTGCTGTGACCGGATTGTTGTGATGTGTTGAGTAGAGATGTGGGGAGGGTTGCTCCCAATTGCTTGTCTTGTTGATCTTGTGCCGATTCTTCCGGGGAGGGAGCACAGATTTGTCGGAGGAATGAGAGAGAAGGCAAAAGGAGTTTGAGGGAGTGAGTCGTTCTCGCACACTAGGTCGGGTCATTTGCGTATTCGGTGTGGCACTTGGCACTAGGCGAAGCAAGAGCTCTCGCATTGTTCGAAGTAGTAGCTCTTGTGTGGTGACATTGGCCGGTGGCAACTCTGTCGAGCTATTGGTAAAGGCACGGGTGCGTATAGGTGCGGGTGCTTGGCATGCGGATATTTCAGAGCCGGGTTGGGGGTGCCGGGTCTTCTTCATGGGTCGCTTGAGAAGTCATGGCTGCACGGGATCGAGTGGTCATGGTTCGGACCTTTGCCTAAGCAAGTATGAGCCAAAGATGATTTTTTTTTTTTTTGTATGAATGCGCTGATGAATGTCCCTTGAGATTAGTATACCACACGTTGTCGAGTCGGGTCTCAGCTAATGCGTTCTAGACTCATCCCCAGCAGAGTCGCCATTCTGTAGACACTGAAAAATCGGTGTTCACGTTGTTTGGTGAAAAATGTGGGGTTGTGGGGTGATGATGGTGGAGGTGATTAAGCTGATTTTGATTGTTGGAGTCGCCACTAGCCGAATGATTTCAAAATCCCGCGGTCGGCTAGAACCACGGAATACGTAAGGTTGAAAAAATCCGAAGATTCTCCGACCTTAGATTGACTCCTGGTCTACGATCCGGGATTCCGGGTAAGGGACCTCGGTTACAAAGAGGGAAGGTGTTAGGCACCCTCTCTGCCCGTACAAGTGTACGGTCTCGACTTAGTGTGGTAAAATAATCTCAAGGGATGATGATGATGTGTGTCATGATGGGGCTAGTCACACATGGATTTCGATGTAGCAAGATCCGAGTATTTCGGCAAGCTACAGAGCATACGTCCAACAATGCGTCTAGAGGGCGGATGTGATGATGATTATGCAAAGAGATAAGAAAAGTGGACTAGGTCACTAGGAATTTCTGATGTGACAGATCCGATGTACGGCAGTCACGAGCATACATCCACTAGAGATCTAGAGAAGCGGGGGTTGAGAAGAGAGTAGATGTCATGATGAATGCTTGTAGGGCGATGGATCTTTGGCTTGATTCTTGAAAAGGCTAAGATGTAGATTGAACCATGATCATTTTGGACTAGGCTTGTGGGTGGGAAGGGCTGAGATGAAGGCTAGAGGTGGTGGAAAATGTGGGCTTGAAGGCTTGGGAGCTCCTTCCCTTCCTTCACTCTCTCTTCCTCACTCTCTCTTTCTCTCTTTCTTTTTTTCCTCTCACTCTTTCTCTCTCACTCTCTCCCCTTCTTGGTGGCTCTCATCCATGGGTGAAAATGAAAGGGAAGAGGGCTATTTATAGCCCTTTCCAATGGTTTTTGGTAAATAGAGGACAAGAGGAGGGTAAAGGTGATGTGGCACATGGTGATTGGTGGAGAGGAGAGGGATGCCACGTGGCATGCTCCCCATTGGCTAAAGGGGTAAAACAAGAAATAGTGAGGATGAGGAGGGTAAATATATAGAAAGTTGACTTTGGACGCCGGGACACTGTCCCTCGCCAGACAAAGACGCGGCGGTATCGAGAGTCACTGGCGGCGTAGTCCGAGTACCGCCCGGTCTTGGTCGGGTCCGATTCTCGTGTGGTCAAGCTCAACAAGACGCTTTTGAGAGGAAGCGGTAGTTTGACTACCGCCACGGCACGGCAATCAAACTACCACTTCGGTACGCTTTCCCTCGAAATTTTGTCTCATGGGTCCTTTTTTGGGTCTTTAGAGTGAAACAAAGTCCGTTTTGGATATTCGGCTTAAAATGACTCGAAATTGGCTCGATTGTTACTTGAAAATGACCCGAGAAATGGATCGCTTTCGACATGGTTTGGATTGAATGATGACTCATGATGGCTCAGGTTATGATTAGGGTTAGGTTTAGGATATGATCATGGTTCTCAGATTGTCTTAACTTTCTCAAGATATTAGCCTGGGTGGGGTGTCTACATCTGTAAACTCACTGATCGTGCCGAGATTATCGGATGCGAATCAAGCGATGAAGAGGTATAAATATCACACCAACCCATGAGAACAGGTACGCAACATCTGACACTCTCCCCTTCCTCCTAAGCTTAGACCCAAATTCTGTTGTCCTGACTTAGGCATCGGAGGGTCCCCCGGCTTAGCCAAGGTCTCCATTGCTCACGGTTTATGTGCAGGGAACCAGGTCTTTCATCTATTCAGAATATGTGAAGAGGGAAGAGGGCTGACCAGATTTTAGCCTCAACACGAGGGCTGACCAGATTTTGGCCTCAACAACCTTTATTTCCTATGGTATGGTCCACTTCAAATTTACCTCTTATATTTTTTCAGCTTATGCCTTAAAATGATCCAACAAAATAGATGAACGACCTAAATATAAAATACACGCATCAAATGTGAGCCCAACCATAAAGGCCGCACTTTCTTGGATGATGCTCAAGCTGAACTTTATATTGGATCATGTCAAATCTCACCATTTTAATCCTTACCTGAAGTTGATGTTTCTTTACTAATGGTAAAATAGTTAGAAAGCTTAACGTTGCCAGCTGGATTGGACTGCTTACTGCAACTTTCGAACATGTTTTCCATGAACAACTATCCCAGTGCCGGATCACCACGCAATCTGCCCTCGTTGCGACCGTAGAACTGTCGGGGAAAGAATATATGTCACTTCATGGTCCCACATCCAGAGATGGCTATAAAAATCTAATTGTCCATCCTATCACCGCTATTTTTGAATAGCCTGTACTGCAATAATGACGCTGAAAGGACAATCCTTAGTAGAGCCGGGGGATCGCGTAGAGTAATACCTGACTGGATCTGATTTTGACATGCACATGACCCGAGCTCAAGCCGACTTAAGTACTAAGTCTAGCATGCATAACCTGATCGGATTTGGTCTGGCTAATCCAGACCGAGTCCAACCCGGTAAGAAGTACCGAGTTGAGTTGAGTCGGCACTGAGTCAACTCAAGTGCAGCAGGTATTCACATGCTGAAATCAGCGCCCAAAGCCTAGATTCATTTGCCAAAATTGCAGCTTCTACATCAGCTACATGCATCTCATATCTGGAATATGTATATGTACACACATATATAGGAATGATCACCAGCGCAACAATTCGCACGGCGTTACATACGCACCTCATCAATGACAGCTGGATGTAAGGAATGATTGAAATTTGAGCGGAGTTATCATTGAAGAAGTTTTTTTTTTTTCGAGGATAGAGCATATGGTTGATGTAGAAGGGGGCGTGCATGTGAGATAATCGGGAAGTGGATTTCCGTGAAAGCCTTTAACAAGAAGTTCCTGCTTATGGGAACCTAGGTGAGGCCCACCGGGATGTTTGTGAGAAATCCAACCCATCCATATGTTTGTGAGCTCATTTTAGGACATGGGTCCAAAAATGAGCCAGATTCAATACTCGAGTGAGCGAAATATTCATGGGGCCATGAGTTTTGAATCAAGTTAATATTTGTGTTCTCAGTTCATCCTTGTAGGAATGATGTTATGAACAGTATGGATGTATCTTATCCATGCCTTCCATCCATTTTTCAGACTATTTTATGTCATGAGCCTCATAAATGTTTAAGAGCTAAATCTCATATGGACCATACCACCAAAAAAAAGTGGTGCTTAAACACTTGCCATTAAAAACTTATTAGGAGCCATGAAAGTTTTGGATGAAGCTAATATTTTCGTTTGCTCTTCATCCAAGTGTGCGTGACTTAATTAACAAGTTCGATGGCAAATAAACATTATAGCGAGCCTTAGGAAGTTTTGAACGGTGGGCATTCAATTGCCACTATTTTTTTGTGGCATGGTCCACTTGAAATCTAGATCTCCTTCATTTTCAGGCTAATAACTATAATGATATGACAAAATACATAGACGGCTTCAATAAAGCGCAACAAAATCCATGTCATCCATACTGTTCATAACATCATTCAGACTAGGATGAACTGAGAACACAAATATTAGCATGATTCAAAACTTTTGTGGCCCAACAAATATTTCAACTATAAAAGTCTAATCCTCACGTTTTCGACGCACTTGAGTATTGGATCCATCTCATTTTTGGACCCCATGTCCTAAAATGAGCTCACAAATCGGATTGACAGGTTGGCTTTCTCACAAACGTCGCGGTGGGCCTCACCTAAGTTTCGAGGGTAGGAACCTCTTGCTAAAGGCTTTCACAGGAAATCCGCGTCCTGATTCTCTCACATCTCTCCTCGATCGATCGTAATTCCACAAAAATCCGCATCCACTATATATATATATATATATATATATATATATATATGAAAAAGGTACTATGTGCTCGAGATAATTTTAACGTCCCATGGAGGTCAAGGCACATGTGGGCACATGCGTTTCTAAAATCTACCCCATCGATCGGATGCACTATTCCATCGTGGCCTAGGTCTCAAAAATCAAGACAATTTGTGACTTGTGTGGGCCACATCACATACAGAAGTAGAGAGGAGTCGTGCACCATTAAAACATTCATGGGACATTTTTTGGGCCCACCGAGATGTGGTTTGCAAATCCAGCCCATCCATTATGTGTGTCCCACTTGGATGAGGGCTCAAACCAAGTTTCAGCAGCATTCAAAACTCAAGTGGGCCCCACCAAGTGCTTTTATATGTTTTTGGCATGTCTTCACATGATTTTAGATGGTATGGCCCACCTGAGTTCCCTATACAGCTGATTTTTGGGATACCCCATCAAATGCACGGTGTTGATGGTCGACACACATCACGGTGGGACTCACAGCTCGACCTCACGGACCCTTATTGTGAGGTCGAGTGCATAGTACCTAAACCCATATATATATATATATATAATATATATATATATATATATATATATATATATATATATATATATATATATATATATATATATATATATATATATATACATATATATATGGGTTTAAGTACCATGCGCTCGAGCTGATGATAACGTCCTATGAGGTTGAGTTGTGTGGGCCCCACCGTGATGTTTTTCGAACATTTACCCCATCAGTTAGATGCACCATTCCACCATGGACCTAAGTCTCAAAAATCAAGTCAATCCATGACTTGTATGGGCCACACCACATACAAAAGTTGAGAGGGACCGTTCACCATTAAAACATTCATAATCATTTTTTGGGCCCACCGAGATGTGGTTTGCAAATCCAGCTCATCCATTATGTGTGTCCCACTTTGGATGAGGGTTCAGACCAAATTTCAGCAGCATTCAAAACTCAAGTGGGCCCCACCAAGTGCTTTTATATGTTTTTGATATGTCTTCATATATTTTTAGACGGTATGGCCCACCTAAGTTCCGTATACAGCTGATTTTTAGGATATCCCATAATTTAAAGGGGACCCATCAAATGTACGGTGTTGATGGTCGACACGCATCACAGTGGGGTCCACACAGCTTGACCTCATGGGACGTTATCACGAGGCGGAGCGCATAGTACCTTTTCCCCTGCATATATATAGACACATACACATGCACACATGAGTTAAGTTTTAGATGGAGTCAAGTTAGTATTGAGTGTGATTTCGAGTTGAGTTGAGTGGCATTACTAGGTGGATTGAACTTGACTAGATTTTAGTTAGGATTAGACGAAGTAAACTCGATTTGAATGGACTCACCCACTGAATCAAATCAGATCTAAACGAGTTAGACGATTTAAGTTTTCCAAGAAGAATTGTCCAGTGCCTAACTCTAATCCTTACCATTGATTTATGAAGTCTATTGCAGGCCATCTAAAATTCTCTTTCACGGTCCACATTTAACTTACATATCATTGGTTAGAATCGTTCTCTCAGCGTGAGTTTCTATGCCAGCACGCAAAAAAAAAAAACAAAAGGGGACATTTCCCGTCATCTGATCTCGACTGCATGTAGGTCTCACCGTGACGATGCACGGGACCACAATCAAGTAGGAGCATTCGGATTGGAGGCATCATAAGTACATTGAATGTGAACGGGTCAATCGAATCTGTTTTAACCGTCCATTACTATGTTAGTTGTGCAGCCCACCTGGCCAGACTTAATTTTGGAAAAGGAAATTTATGTGGTGGGGACCACATGATGATCAAATAGATCTCATGCACCTGTGAGATTCTCCACACATGCGATCGGCTGGTAGCTGAGAAATGCAACTAAGAGAAGTGAAAAATGAGACTGGGATGTTACTCATTTTTGGTCCCATACTGTAAAATGATCTGTAAAAATAGATAAACAACATGGATGAAACACATACATCATGGTGGGTCCACATAGCACCGACCGCTAAACATTTGCCGGTGTCAGGGGAGTAGCCAATCCGTTTCCCATTTTAACAGAAATGGATTGGCTAATCCCCGGCAGCCGTCACTAGCTGGTGGTGATGCTCTGTGGGACCTACCATGATATATCTGTTTCACCCATGCCGTCCATCTATTTTTAAAGATCATTTTTCGATGTGATGTGAGACCAAAAATTAGATATATCCCCATCTCAATTGGACCACCTTATACGAAATGGTGTTGGATGAGCATTGACCATTAAAAACATTTTGGGGGTCATAAAAGTTCTGGATCACGCTGATTTTTGCTTTTCCCTTTATATGGGTTTATATGACCTAATCAACTTATTGGATGCCTAATAAACAGTACAGTGCGCCTTAAGAGTATTTTAATGGTGGATATCCAATCGCTATTGTTTTCATATGGTGTGGTCCACTTGAGACTTATTTTCTGCTCTTTTTTGGGATCAAGCAATAAAATGATCTTTAAAAATAGATGAACAGAAACACATACATCATGGTTGGCCAATAGAGCACCGACACCAGCGAAGGGGGAGTAGCCAATCCGTTTCCCATTTTAACCGTTCGTATAACTCGGAGCTCGAGGAGCGACGGCTCTCGTGTACATCAGCCAATCCGCTTCCCATGGAAAGGGCCGCACCTTCTCGAATAAGACATGAGACGCACCAAATCCGCTCCCATCAAATCTTGGCATTGTCGATGCATGCTTCATTGAACTTGACACAACGTTGCCAGTTAGAGTGGAATGCGTGCTAAAACTTTTAAACATGCTTTCTGTAAATGACTTTCAAACAACGGTTCAATCAATGCCGCCGCGTCGGACCACCACGCAATGACAAGAATCACACTCAATGCTTCCGGTAGAAGTCTGGAGGAAATAAAATATATCACCTCATGGTCCCACGTGCAGACATGGTCAGAAAAATCTAACCGTCTATCCTATGGCCGCTAATTTGTATGGCCTGTAGTGCAATAATAATGCTGAAATGATGATCCTTACCATTGATTTCTGAAGTCTATTGTGGGCCATCGAAAATTCTCTTTCATGGTCTACATTTAACTTACGTAGCATTGGTCAGAATCATTCGCCCAGTGCAATTTCTTTGCCGTGGCCAGTCTATGCTAACACGAAGAAAATGGACGTATCCGATTATCTGATCATGACTGCATGTTGGTCCCACCATGCTGATGCACGGAACCAAAATCAAGCAGTGCACTCGGATTGCAGGCCTCAGGAGCTCAGTGAATGTGTGCGGGTCAATCGAATCTGTTTTAACCGTCCATTACTTTGCTAGATGTGCAGCGGCTGCAGCCCGCCTGACTGGACTTAATTTTGGAAAAGACAATGAGTCCGGATCCCCAGTTGGCCAAAAGATAGAGAAATTTGGGACTGTAGACCCCACCTTTTATCCAGCGGGTTTTACGAAGCAATACAATCTTCGTTTGGGAACTTAGACCTGCTCGTACGGACAGCGAATTGGAGGACGAAAATACCCCTCCTTGCACGGAAAGGGATTGGGTACTCGCCGCCACCAGCCAATCGCGGATGGTCAGTGGTCTGTGGGCCCCACCATGACGTATGCTTTTCATCCATGCCGTCCATATATTTTTCCACGTCATTTTATGGTATGAGACCAAAAATGAGGTATATCCATATCTCAAGTGTACCACATTACAGGAAACAGTGTTTAATGAGAGTTGACCATTAAAAACTTTTTGGGGGCCACAAAACTTTTTGGAGGCCCACTGTGATGTTTATAAGAAATCTTGCCCGTCTAAGCTCATTCATAGGGTCACAAAGACATGGATGAAGAGAAAAAATAAATTTCATAATGATCCACTACTTTTATAACCCCTATAAGGGTTTCAATGGTAGACGTTCAATTCCCCATTGCCTTTTACAGAGTGGTCTACTTGATAGTTAGATCTATCTTATTTTTTGTCTCAAGCCTTAATATGAGCTAGTTAAATAGATGGACGGTTTGGATATAACACAGACCTCATGATGGGACCCACAAAAGAAATGTGATTTCGGAAAGCTGGGTTTTACCTATTGCTACGGATTACAACTGTAGCCCCTGCTTTTTTGATATGTCCTTCAATATATATCAAAGGTATTTCGATCTGTACTTCAATATATCGAAGGTCTTTCGATATTATCGAAAAAGGTCTAGAATTGTACAACAAATTTGCCTAAAAAATTCAGCAATTTTCGATACATATTGAAGAGTATTCGATATATATCGAAGGTGATTTTACGTATAACTACGGATTATAACTATAGCTATAACTAGTCTATGCAAAAAAAAAAAAAAAAAAAAAATTATTTTGTTTTATTTTACATGGAGAACTTTATTCTAGCTACAATTTTCTCTAATACATATTTATATAAATATGTATATATAAGGATATAATTTTTTTTTTCTCTTTTTTTTTCATTTATTTCTTTATTCATTTAATAAGAATATCTTCTAAACCAAAATTAGTTACTTGACGTACCTTATATGATTTTGGGATAGGAGAAGCTACTTTAGCCAACCAACCTAGTTATTTTTTAAGATTCTATCAAGTCGATGGTCGAAAATCAGCGGGGCAAACATGAAATTGAGCGGGGCCAACGATAAATTCAGCGAGGCAAACATGAAATTGAGCGGGACAAACTAAAAATTCAGCAAGGCAAACATGAATTTCAGTGGGACAAACATGAAATTAAGTGGGGCAAATTAGAAATTGAATGGGACAACACATGAAATTGAGCTCCAGACAAATTAATGCTCCTATGCCTAACATGTTTATTTGTCATCTAACTCGTTCATAAGGTCTCTTAAACATTAATGAACGGAAAACACAAATATATTTTGTTTTCCACCGTTTGCCCCGCCCAATTTTGTGTTTGCCCCGCTCAATTTCTAGTTTGCCTCGCCAAATTTCTTGTTTGTCCCGCTCAATTTTATGTTTGCTCCGCTTAATTTCATGTTTGCCCCCCTGAAATTCATGTTTGCCCCGCTCAATTTCATGTTTGCCCTGCTCAATTTCTCGTTGGCCCCACTCAATTTCATGTGTTGTCCCACTGAATTTCATGTTTGCTTCGCTGAATTTCTAGTTTGCCCCGCTCAATTTCATATTTGCCCCACTCAATTTCTAATTTGCCCCGCTCGATTTCGTGTTTGCCCTGCTCAATTCCATGTTTGCCCCACTGAAATTCATGTTTGCTCCGTTCAATTTATAGTTTGTTCCGCTCAATTTCATGTTTGCCCCGTTGAAATTCTCGTTGGCCCCGCTCAATTTCATATTTGTCCCGCTCAATTTCATGTTTGCCTCGCTCAATTTTTAGTTTGCCCCGCTCAATTTCATATTTGCCCCGCTCAATTTCTAGTTTGCCTCGTTGAATTTTTAGTTTGCCCCACTAAAATTCATGTTTGCCCCGCTTAATTTTATGTTTGCTCCGCTCAATTTCTCGTTGGCCCCGCTCAATTTCATGTTTGCCCCGTTGAATTTCTAGTTTACCCCGCTCAATTTAATGTTTGCCCCAATTTCTAGTTTATTTCATTTTAATGTTTGCCCACCGAATTTTCATTTGACTGCGAAGTGATTGAAATTGACCACGAAGTGAATGAAATGGATTTTCGACCATCGACCCGATGGAATATTGGAAAATAAATAGGTTTGTTGGCTAAATTAGCTTCTCCTACCCCAAAATCATAGGTGGTACATTAAGTAAATCATTCTAGTTTAGGAGATATATTTGTTAAATAAATGGATAAAGAAATGAATTAAAAGAGAAAAAAAAAATTACTTAACTAGAATAAAGGTCTTCATGTATACATATTTATATAAATATGCTTGAGAGAAAAATGTATGTAGAATAAAGTTCTCCATGTAAAAATAATAATAATAATGCATTGATGGCAACTGATTACAATTATAACTGTAGTTATAATTCGTAGCCATAGGAAAAACTGCATTATTTTGGAAGCAAAATTGCTGGACAGTTCTAAACCTTTTTAGATATATTGAAAGACCTTCGGAACATATCAAAAAATATCAAAAAAGCAGGGCTGTGGTTATAGCTACGGTTATAATCCGTAGCTATAGAAGACACCGTAGCCAATTTTTTTTTTTTTTTTTTTTTTGCTTTTGTAATCCCCACCTCCTTTTGTGGCTCCCATCATGAGATCTATGTTATATCCAAACCGTCCATCTATTTGGCGAGATCATATTAAGCTTGAAACATAAAATAAGACAGATCTAACTATCAAGTGGACCACACTGTAAAAGGCAGTGGGGAATCGAACGTCTACCATTGAAACCCTTTTAGGGCTTACAGAAGTTTTCGATCATTATGATATTTTTTGTTTTCCCTCTTCATCCGGGCCTTTGTGACCTTATGAATAGATTAGACGGAAAATAAATGTTATGGTGGGCCTTACAAAATTTTTAATGGTGAAAATCAGTTTTCCCGGTGCTCTTTGTGGTGCGGTCCAGTTGATCTTTGGATATGATTTTTTTTTTTTTGGATAATGCTACGAAATGATCTCGAAATATGGATGAACGTTGTGGATAAAATAAATACATAGCTGTGGGGCCACGTAACTTTGATATCTCTTGAGCCGTTCGTACAACTCTCGGTTGGAAGAGCGTCAGCCCTCGTCTTCGAAAGGAAGGGTGGGGTTTTTTCGTCCTGAAAATCGGTGTCCGTATGAGCAGGTCTAAGTTGCCAAACTTAATTTGCATTGTTTCATAAAAACAGCCGGATAAAAGGTGGGGTCCACTGTCCCAAATTTCTGGACGCAGATTTCTTCCTGCGCTGGAAACTCAGGTAGGGCCCACTGTGATGTTCGTGAAAATTCCTCTCTGTACATCGGTTTTGTGAGTTCTTTTTAAGATATGTTGTCATAAAAGAACCGTATCCAAAGCTCAGGTGAACCCTAAACGTGATAATTAAACGTTTGAAATATTCGTGCGGCTACCGGAGTTTTGATTCATGTTAATATTTATTTATTTTTCACTTCATCGCAATAGAAATGATGTTATTAACTGTATGGATGGCATCCAACTATCACTGTTGAACCTAGGAAAGTTTCAACGGTAGTAATTTCCCTGACCACATTTTCCTTTAGTATGGTTCACTTGAGCTTTGGATACGGCTCATTTTTGGCAACATGGCCTAAAATAAACACATAAAACGGATGGACAAGGAGGATTTTTCACAAACATCATAGTGGCCCCACTTGAGTTACCAGCCTAGGAACTTCCGCGAAAGGCTTTGGCAGAAATCCGCGTCCCAAATTTCTCCCAAAAGATAGACTTTCCTGCTTTTTACGTCGTTTGCTGAATAGTACACAATCACATGGGCTAATTGCAACAACTACAAATTTGCTGATTGACGCAAACAGAGGATCCGTATTCGGAATGAATTTATCACGTGCGTACTAAATGTTACTGAATGTTGAGCAGATAGGATCTCATACACGCGTAAAATTATTGGCACATGTGAGCCGCTGGGAGATGAGAAATGCAACTAGGCGGGCTCAAAAATGACAAATAAAATCCAAATTGCATCATAACATGAAAAATGTCCTGATGCACCCACCGGTCTGTACAAACGGTGGCCATAGTTTAGTGATCCAGACCATTGATATTGTGGACCTTACCATAGATCGAAGACAACTCGAAAGAAATCCTAGATTGGATGTCCTGGCTTTCCAATCAGGGGCCTATGATAGACAGCTCAAAATACAGAAACGCTCTACGAAAAAAGTCAGTAATTAAATGGCCACGATCTTCAAATATGGAAGAGGTTTGTGTCTATCTCACATCTTTGGTCGGTGGTCCCATACGGATCAACAAACCATCGGTCCCACTTGTACAAAATGGTGCACGGTATGTACATTCTCAAGCATGAGGAAGACTGCAAAATGGCTTCTCACAAGTCCACACGCAAGTGCCGAAAGCAGCCCATCCATGCGTGCCGACATGGCACATGGTGCAAGATCCAAGCAGTCAATTACGTGGATCCTGAATGTTTAAATGATGTTGCTTAAAGTCAGTCTGGTCCACTCATCATATTGCAAGAATATCATAAAAGTTGGACGGCTTAGAGAAACTTGACCAAATTTTCTGGCCATCCATTTGTTTCTTCAACCATGGCCTCCCTGATAAGTGGGCTAGTAGCATTTCAGGGTTAGAGCATCTTCAGAGTCAGACTCACCTCATGGACGGCTTAGATCTCATATCCGTAGATCATACCTGCAATATACATGTACCTCAAATCCTGCCCATCCGAATTGTGGGTCCCATTACACGGATCATTGCTCAAGAATCACACGCTTTGGATTATCCTAACCATCCAAATCCAAAACGTAAACCAGATTGTTGAAATTATCCCTGGGTTGTGATTTCGTAGCTATGCTCTGACCGCGACAGGGCCATGGACTGGAAAGTTGGAATCAGCCGCGTCCACTTATATTGTGAACCAAATTATTTACCAACGGCTAGATATTATTTTCTATGGTGTGGCCTGCCTGATGAATGGATGTGGCCTATTTTTGCACAAGTTGATACTCATGGTGGGATCAACCTAATTGGAAGGGTTGGATGTCGCACACACATGAAAGGTAGATGGTATGTCATCGTCGAACCCGTTGGACAGAATGAACTTTTCTTTCAAGGAGTGGCTCGATATGGTCTTGCAAGTAGAGGTGGGCATCGAGCCGAGTCGAGGTGGGCCAAGCTTGGCTTGGCTTCTCCATGATGTACTCGAGTTCCAGCTCGAGCTCGATCTTGGCTTCAAGCTCAACATTGAAGCTTGGCTTGTTTGCCAAAGCTATCGAGTCGAGTTCGAGTCAAGCTAGTGGTTCGAGTCGAGTCGAGTTTACCTTGGGTCGAGCTCGAGCTTATTGGGTGAGAGAGTAATGGATTCTGTTCTTAATCCTCCTCCATTGAAATCTTAAGAGAATCAAAGTAAAACCCGATGAAAAAGCCAAACAAAGCTTCGAACCAGATGAGGAAACCTATAAGAACCAATCTGTTCTTGATCTTCTTTCTCGCCTAAGAAGTAGATTTCAAGAGATTGAAATCATACTATTGTGGAGCTGAAATGAAAACTGGTGGTGGTGGTCGGGACGGGCGTGCGGCTGACACTAGGCAAAGAAAGAGAAGAAAGGGAAAGGGAAGGGGGTGCGTGCGGTCGGGTAGAGACTTTAGGGTTTGTTTTTTATTTTTTTTATTTTTAAGTTTAAACTTATAACTTACATTAATATATATATATATATATATATAAAATATTTAATATATTTATTAATCGAGCTTGAGTTCGAGCTTTGAGTCGAGTCGAGTTGAAATGCCCCTGGTCAAACTTGGCTTGAACTCAACTCGAGCTTCAAATAATCAGCTTGGCTTGGCTCGAATCGGCCATTCAAGCCGAGTCAATCCAAGCTAACTCAAGCCGAGTTGAGCGAGCTTGACTCGTGAACAACCCTACTTGCAAGTTGCAACGACCATCAAACGCATGTAGCAACAACCCTGTGGTTCGTCGCAGATGCACGTGCATCATATTATAAAAGATTGCTCGAAGAGGTGCTCGGGTGGCACATCCCTGCGAAATTCAGGCCGCTCATTTGGTGAACCCACCATGCACATACCCTAGCCCCAAATTAGTCAGTTCCACTCATCAGTGGGCCAACTATTTTAAGGTACCATACCAAAAATGAATTAGACCTAAGTAAGTTCTTTCAATGCTAGGTCGGGTCTACCTTGAGAATTGTTAGAAAACCACCCGGTTCTTCTTTTTTCAGCTCATTTTAATACATGCGACAAAGAAATAAGCCAGATCGAAAACCAAAATGATACTTGAATGTTTCAACAGTGGTCACCAAAAATCCACTATTTCCTCTCATGTTACTCACTTGAGTTTTGGATCCACCTCATTTTTACGCATGAACGTGGTGGATTTCTCGCAGACATAACGGTGAGCTCCACCTAACATTGGATTACACCTTGATTTATTTGTTTTATCCACTTTGTCCATCCATTTTACCCTACAATTTTAGCGCTTGAGCCCAAAAATGAATCATATAAAATGTTCAAATGGACCACACCATAGGAAGCAGTTGATTTAAACGTCTACCATTAAAAATTTCTCAAGGGCCGTAAAAGTTTTGGATCAAGCTTATATTTGTGTTCACCGTTCATTCATGTCTTTATGATCTCATGAACAGGTTGGATGACAAATAAACATCATCGTGGGGCCTAGCAAGGTTTCAACATTGGAAATCATTATATCCACTATTTCCTGTGATATGATCCACTCGATCTTTGGATATGCTTCAATTTTGGGATCAATCCCTTAAATTAGATGGAAAAATGGATGGATGGCATGAATAGTACGTGTACATTCAAGGTGGGCCTAACTGAGTATATTTAGTACACTAAGAGCGTATTGCGTAACTCAGTACACAATCCGATTTCCCTAACATCCTAGTTAGAAGTGTACACGAGTCGAACCACTTGCTAACCCCAGCTCGGCCACTTGTTGACCCCAGATCGAACTCGGCTCGACTCAGTCCTCGAGCCTGATGGCCAGCTCAGCTCGGTTCGGTCAGCAGCTCAAGCCAGTTCGAGCTAAGATCGAGCGGAGTTCACTTGTGTAGCATTTTCACAAACACATGGTATGCACCTTCAAAACCTTATTGCATGTAAAACAACAGCAGTGATTTTACATGTATTTTATCAAACACATCGTAAGCAACATAAAAATCAAGAAAAAAAATGGTATTTTTTCATATACTTACCTTCCTTGCCACCAACCACTTCATTGAGTCATTTCATCAAACACTTGGTGAGCAACAACAATATCAAAGTAATTTGAACACATATAGGAGAGATTTTGGAGAGAATTACAGGAAGAGAGGAATGGCATTAGCAGCTGAGATCAATCATTACCATCAGAGTCGACTCGGTTCGAAAGGGGGAGAGTCAGTCTAGACGATAAATCGAACCGAGTCAATCCGAGCTTAACCGAGTTGAGTCGAACTCAATACCGAGTTGAGTCAAGTTAAACTAAGTCCCGCTCGAACTCGACTCAAAGTATTCCGAGCTCATTAAAACTAGCTCGACTTGGCTCGAAGACAGTTTCGATCCGAGCTAAAGAGCAAACTCGACTATCGTACACCTCTAATCCCAGTGCACAAAGTTGGTGTAATAGGCTTTCACGGAAAATCCGCGCCCGCATGGAACCATATCCCCCTCGACCAATGCCGTGTAGACACGTCAGACATCTTCTCACGCCCGGCATGTGCCTGGTATTGCTCATACAGGGGGAATCGGAAGGGCATATGTTGCGTGGGGTCAAAAGAAAAGTCAAGAGAAAACTGGTAGCCTTCCATTCTTCGCTGGAGTAGGAAGTGTCCAACTGATAGTGGAAGCGAATCTTGACCGTAGAAAGGAATGCGGTTCTCATCTTCCTTCAACCAAAACCCCACAAAAGATTTCTTATACGGAAACATTATTTAAAAAGGCTATTTCCCTGATACTATTATAATTGCGTGCACCTATGTTTTTAATGCACAAAAAGTAAGTTTTTGATGCTCTTTTTCTTTTCGGAAATGCTTTGATACTCTGTTAGAGTGTGATGTATGATACGCAGGCACTTGAAACTTACTTAGATGTTGCATACTTGGAATAGATGTAATTAATTTCTACTAACTGTCCAAATATGGGCCCAGTTTAGATGTATCATGAACCAAAAAGCGCGCATGTTTGATTATCTGGCTATTGAATTGGTGGGCATTTATTGGACGGTTAAAATGGAATTATCCAATGGTCTATTTTAACAAACAAGTGTCCACGGATCAGAGGTTAGAATCTCTCCACCAATCTAATTTAAAAGTTAGTTTTCAACCATTTAAACGGTTTAATTTGAGTTAACATACGTTACGTGTACACATTTTTTTAGTTCCTGCGTATCAAGCGTCATACGCTGCCTGAGTACCATATGACTCACCCCACCTCTTTTTTTCTTTACCGCCCATCTTACCGTAACATGCAAAAAGCAAGTGTGGAAAAGACATTTTAGAAGTACATCCAGCTGCATCTGATTTATCATGCAGCCTCATCATTCATGTAAATGTATCACTTTTGTAGGGCATCCGATCCATAGAAAACGGTGGGCCCCACCAATAAGATCGACTGGTACGAAGATCGGGATGGGCCATATCTTCCAGAAACTAGAAGGCTGACCTTCTGATTCAGTGTACGGGGTTGGCCCACCTAATGAGTGGATCAGCCTGATTTTCGAGGCAGATGGTCTTTATGGTAGGCCTAACATGTTACACGTGGGTGGGAAAAGGGGGATTGCATGCAAAGTTAAATTACATCGGCCTGTCGTTCATAAGTTCCCGCGCGAACCTCAATGCGAATAAAAACCGTCTGAATGTGTCCTCAAGGTAATCTATAAAAAAACAAAAGTATTTAACTGTCCGATAATTACTTCGTAGAAGTGAAGAAAGCTGATGATTTGGATTGTCTAATGGTATGATTTTGGAAATACAAGCCATCCATGAGAGGGCCCACTAGATGGACAATCCAGATTGAAAGAGCACCATCCCACGTGAGCTGTGAAGAGATGGCTGTACCATATTCCAGTTCTCACGGCTCTACCGTATCATGGTCAATTCACCGAGGCCTAATTTGAAATTTATAAGGTCCTGATTTGATGCGATAGTTTGTTCATTCGGAGCCTATAGTTTAGTGATCCAGGCCGTTGATCTGAAGGATCCTACGATGGACAGGCAGTGACCAAAAAAAAAAAATTCTCCTATATCAGATGATTCAGCCTAAAAATGAACAGTTAGAAGGGGACGCGGCAACAATCCAAAAGACAGCCAACGGATAGGATTGATGAGATCACCCTATCTGCAAAGTTTTTGGGCACTAATTATTCACGGAGGGTCCTATCGTCTCAATGATCCAGATCACTGGTTAGTGGTCCTTCTTCGTACCAGAGGTATCTTATGCAGGCTGCATTGAGATTTGAGTGAGGTGAGTTAATTGATACTCTGGCAGTGTGATGGTTGATACGCACATACCTATGATCTATATATGGGGCCTACATTGTTTCAAACTAAACTGTCCCAATTGTGGGACCCACAGTAGATAGGTCATCATCCCAAAATCAGACTGGCTGAACGGTTTAGCCGCTGGTTCGGTGAACGCAACTGCAGGACTGTTAGCTCTTTTTCATATTAGTTGTGAAGTATATGCTCGGCAATTGACTATTTGGTACCTTAATTAATGTAATTGAGCTGTCCACATGCGCCAACGGTTCTGACATATTAATTTGAGCTACTTGTGTGCCGCTTGTGCATTTTAATGCTGCCTGCTTATCAACTGTCACATTGTATGAGAGAGTTGATGTCAAATTTAGTTACGTGTCATATGTGTGGGAGTGGGCGGGCATGCTAGAGCATGCCAGTAGTGTCTTTATGCGAATTAAACCTGGAATAAAACCTATTCACCCATGCATGTTTATCCTTCAAATGAGTTCTTTTTTCCTGGTAAAAAAACTTTTAATTAAATATGTAATACTTTATGGTGTTTAATATTAAGATAATATAATTTAAAAGAATAAAACTAAACCAAAGTCGTATAATAAAACTAAGCCAATGCTGATCAATTAAATAAATAAGTTTTAATTACAGCCAGTTGGAAATGTAATAAAAAAAAACAGGACAATAAATAACTAACCACAATATGTTCATAGCAAGGTGGTCGTCGAAAACGATTGCCAATTCATAGCAAAAAGGTCGTTGGGACGAAACTTGGACAACCGACTCAATTGGCTTCATGGCTAGATGGTTGTCAAGAATGATTGGGGCTTCGTTATATGAGACAATCATGATTTGTGAGTAAGAGTAGGTGTTTGTTCATTACATAGCTAGCTTCATGGCTAGACAATCATTATGGTGACGGTATGTTTATAGTATAAGACTAAGCTTCGTGGCAAGATAGTTGATGGTGGGGAATCTTTAATAGTCCATTCATCGCATGATTAGGCTTTGTGGCGAGACAGTAGTTGAAAACGACGGTCCGTTTTGTTATTCAATATGGACAAACTTTGTGAGCAGGTCGGTCGTTGTTAAATAATTGACTGTTCATCACTTGGCCTGATACTTTTGTAGTTGTAACGTTGGTAGGGTAACAACTGTTTTGTTGCTTCGAGTCATGACAAGATAGTTGTGGGAACGACCATCAATTCGTTGCTCTAAACCTAACTCCATGGGCAAGGCAATCATAGGATGGCCACCTGTTTGTCACTCGATTAGGCTTTGTGGCTGATTATATATCTATCAAGATATGTTTTCATGATCTTTGTGTAATCAATTTGGTTCTAGCTGTGCGTGGCCAACCATGTCATGCTATATATCACTATTAATCACCACCTTGGCTAATTATGCATATCAGAACTTTCTATTAGCACAACTCAGCAGGACAATACGTTGGATGGCGTCAAATCAGAATCGACAAGATAAGGAAGGTGGTGTTTGAAATTTGAAATCAGACAAGATAGGAAGGTGGTGTTTGAAATTTGAAATCAGAAGAGATGCAGCGCTAGATTTCTTGCAATCAACAGATTTTATGCAATCCCCTGATTTCATGCAATCCAGATGTTGCGCTCAGACTTCATGCAATTAACGCCCAGACTTCATGCAATCAATAGATTTCTTGCAATCAACAGATTTCTTGAAAATCCCCATTGTCGATTTCATGCAGTCTGTTTTTGTACATTTAAATATCAGTCCTCTGTATTAGTTTTTTAATCACCATTTGCTTGAATACAATAACTATTGCCGAGTGTTCACGTTTTTAACATTTCCATTGTTTTTTTTTTCAACTTTTCTTCCTGGTATCAAAGCATTATGTGACCACACGGGACAACCCAGCAGCTCCCTGCAACCATGACTTCACTATCTCTTAATGTTAGTAACTTCATTACCCTCAAACTCAGTCCTATAAATTATCCCTTGTGGCGTGAACAAGTCTTGGCTCTTGCAGAAAGTCATCCTGCCCCCGCCAAATACACCATACAAAATTCAAATAACATCACAGATACAGAAAGTTCTACACCAAGATTAACCGAAGCATACATTGCCTGACGAAAGGCGGATCGTCTTCTTCGTGGGTGGATAATTGGAACACTCTCTGAAGAAACACTTGGCCTCATTGTTGGCTTAGACACAGCCCATGCTATCTGGGATGCACTCAAGAATGCATATGCAGAAGATTCACAAGAACGTGAATTCACACTCAGACAAAGGTAATATATCTTTGCAAAGAAGATGACAAACCCATTGGAGAACATATTCGCACCTTCAAGGGTTTATGCGATAGTCTTGCAGCTATTGGGAAACCTATCCCAGATGAAGAAAAAGTTTTCTCCCTTCTCACTAGCCTTGGCCCTCAATATGAAACTTTCGTCACTTCCATGCTAAAGCCACCAAGGCCTTCATATGCTGAGTTAGTCTCACAATTCCAAAGTCTTGATCAGCGACGCAGTTGGTTCTCTAATCATACAAATGTCCCAAACTCGTTCACTCCTCAAATGGTGTTTTATGGGCAACAACAACAGCGCTTTCAACAATCCTCCTCAGGATATCATGGCAACAAACAAAAAATCATATCAACTGGGAGAGGATTTCAGGCACAACAATCAAAAGAACGAAACCATGCTTATTCTGCTAACCCTACTTCGGGCTCTCAACAAAGACGTCCTCCACCACCTGGAGAACGTCGTATGACCCCTGCAGAATGAGAGCTTTACCATGAAGAAAAATGTCAGTACTGTGGCATGGTGGGACATATTGCAAAAATATGTTGGTGGGTGCCCAAAAAACCAACTCAACATGATGACATACCACAAGTCTTGCAGTTCTCACCTTGGATAACACTATCACTGAAACAGAGTAGACCTCAGACACAGGAGCCTCTAATCACATGACAAGTAAGCCAGGTATGTTAACCAATATTCGCAACTACTTTGGTACAAATTCAGTTCTTATTGGTGATGGATCTTCTCTACTAATTCTTGGTATTGGAGATTCTAGCATTAAGTAAAAAAATAATATCTTACCTCTTCATGATGTCCTACTAGTTCCTGACTTTAAAAAAAAAATTACTCTTTGTAAGTCAGCTAACAACTCAGTTTCCTGTTAATTATGAGTTCTCTAATATTGACTTTTGTGTTAAGGAACGACAAACCGAACAACTGGTGATCACAGGGAGGTGCAATAGTGATCTCTATGTTCTTCCCACTTCGCCAGAGCTCTATTTTTCTCATCGATTCAAATCCGGCTCAACTGACGTTTGACATCAACGCTTAGGACATCCTCAGTTTTCTGCTTTACAGTTATTAAAGAATAAATGATTGATTGATGTTATAGGTGCTGTAAAACCTGAACACATTTGTGATAGTTGTCAATTAGGAAAGCTTAGTAGATTACCGTTTTCCTGTTCTGAACATTCTAGTTCTGGTATTTTTGAAAAAATTCATTGTGACTTGTGGGGACCTGCTCCTATTTTATCAATTGAAAAATTCAGATATTATGCATGTTTGGTAGATGACTTTTCTAAGTATACTTAGATCATTCCCTTACAACATAAATCTGAATTTACAAATGCTTATTTAGCCTTTGAACAATATGTTACCAGACAAGTCAACAAACAAATCAAGATTTTTCACTATGATGGAGGAGGAAAATTCATAAACTCCAAGCAATCATCTCATTTTCTTTCCACTGGTATCATTCATCAAGTATCATGCCCATATACTCCAGAGCAAACAGATATGGTTGAAAGATGACATAGGATAATACGGGAACTAGGTATGACTATATTATTTCACAATGGTGCCCCTTTATTTTTATGGGTTGAAGCTTTCACTACCGTTGTCTACCTTATTAATTAGTTGCCTTCGTCTGCTCTTAATTTTGAAACTCCATACTTTGCACTGCATGACATTCATCCTGATTATTCTTCACTTCGTGTCTTTGGGTGTAAATGTTTTCCTTATACCTGGGATACACGGCGACATAAGTTTGATCCAAAAACCGTTCTTTGCATCTTTGTTAGTTATAGTGATAAACATAAAGGATACAAGTGTTTTCATCCCTCTAGCAAATTTTTTTTTTAATCTCCCATCATGTTTTTTTATGAGTTATTTTTTCCTTATAAACGTACTCAACATCAAAGTATTACTTCTCCTACATCATATGTTATTAGCATCTTTGATTCATGGTTACCCCCTACTAACTCCAATCCTGTTGTAAAGAGTCAATTGTTAACCCTTACACCTCCATGTTTGAGTCCTTTACCGGTAGTGTCAATATCCCCTCCAAATTCAACATCTTCTGCACACTCTCTCTCTCCAACTGAAAATACAAGTCAACATGGGACCCAACAGCTCAGGTCTGAACCTGAGTTCGAGATGCAATTGGCACCCCTTGAGCACGAGTCACTCCAACTCGAGTCTGAGATGCATGAGCAACCCACACATTCTTCACAGCCTGAGTCTGAGCCCTCTTAAACAGTCTCATAGCCCTAAGTTGAAATAATTCATCCTCTACAAGCACAAACACCCCTCTCACATTCCATGGTTACTCGCTCACATAGAAGAATTGTTAAACCCAATCCAAAATATGCCTTGACTTCCTCCACATCCTCAATAAATATCCCTCGTGAACCTCGTAATATTCGATCTGCCTTAGCTCACCCTGGCTAAAAGGCTGCAATGGATGAGGAACTTGAGACTCTTCATAAAAATCAAACTTGGCAACTTGTTCCTCGCACTCCTTACATGCATGTTATTGTCTTTAAATGGGTGCTCAAGCCAAAACTCAAACCAGATGGCTCACTAGATTGTCTCAAAGCTTGAGTTGTAGCAAAGGGGTATCATCAAGTTGATGGGTTGGACTACACCGAGACCTTTTCTCCAATAATAAAACCTAGAATTATCCGCTTGTTCATCACTGTAGCACTTGTTCAGAAATGACTCATACGTCAACTTGACATAAAAAATGCTTTCTCGCATGGTTTACTTTCGGAAGATATCTACATGGAACAACCTCCAGGAATGATTGACCATCAATATCCAACACCTGTTTGCAAGCTTCAAAAGGCTCTCTATGGTCTCAAACAAGCACCTCGTGCTTGGTTTGATCGGTTTAGTGTTTTTCTTCTTAAATATAGTTTCTTTTACAGCCTAGCAGACCCATTCTTATTTATTATTCATTTTGATTTTGGTTCACTAATTCTTCTTCTTTATGTAGATAATATACTTCTCACATGATCCTCTACTACCCTCGTTACAACCTTCATTCAACTTCTGAGTTCCGAATTTGTGATGAAAGACTTGGGACCAGTTCATCACTTTCTTGGGATCGAGATCTCTCAAACACCTGCTGGCCTCCACCTGTCCCAGTCACACTATGCCCTTACCATCCTTGAACGAGCCAACATAGTGGATTGTAAGCCCATGAGCACACCACTTGAAGCAAAGACCAAGACCTCATTTAATGACATCTTATTGAAAGATCTAAGTTACTTTCGAGGACTTATTGGTGCTTTACAGTATCTAACACTCACACATCCAGATCTTTCATACAATGTTAACTATGTATCTCAATTCATGTATGCTCCTACTATCGTGCATTTAAAAATGGTTCGCCATATCTTAAGATACGTCAAAGGGACTATTGACATAGGCTTACACTTTACTTTTTTTTTTTTACACATGCACACACACCCCACACACTCACGCCGGTGGAATTTCACCACCTATGGGTACTCGAACCCTTGACCAGGAGTTGAAACTCTTGAGAGTCTACCACCCGGGCAAGAGTCTACTCACGCCGGCTTATACTTTACTTCCAAGACTACATTTGATATATGTGCTTTCTCAAATGCAGATTGGGCGGGCTATCCCACCACAAGGCACTCCACCACTGGATATTGCATGTTTCTTCGAGGAAATCTCATCTCCTGGTGTGTAAAGAAACAACATATCATATCTCGATCCAGCACCGAAGCGAAATATCATGTCATGGCCAACACTGCAGCCGAACTCACTTGGATGACATTCATTCTAAAAGATCTTCACATTCCACTTGCCTCTTCTCCAATCCTCTTCTGCGACAACCTTAGTACTCTTCATGTGACAATTAATCTAGTGTTTAATGCTCGCAGTAAACATATTGAGTTGGATTATCATTTTGTGCGCGAACGAGTGACACTTGGCTTTCTCATCACTCAACACATCTCCACTAATGATCAAGTAGCAGACCTCTTCACTAAACCAATGTCCAAGGGACGTCTCAGTTACTTTTTAACCAAATTCTGCCTCCAACCCCGGCATCGTTTGAGGGAGAGTATTAGCACAACTCAGCAGGACAATACGTTGGATGACGTCAAATCAGGATCGACAAGATAAGGAAAGTGGTGTTTGAAATTTGAAATCAGACAAGATAGGAAGGTGGTGTTTGAAATTTGAAATTAGAAGAGATGCAACACCAGATTTCTTGCAATCAACAAATTTCATGCAATCCCCTGATTTCATGCAATCCAGATGCTGCACCTAGACTTCATGCAATCAACACCCAGACTTCATGCAATCAACAGATTTCATGAAAATCCCCATTGTCGATTTCATGCAGTCTATTTTTGTACATTTAAATACCAGTCCTCTATATTAGTTTTTTAATCACCATTTGCTTGAATACAATAACTATTGCCGAATGTTCACGTTTTTAACATCTCCATCATTTTTTTTCAACTTTTCTTCTCTTTCCACTTATGATTCACGTATGTGCAGCCACTTGACCTTTTCATGTATCGCAAGATGAATCACCTTCAACTTAAACAACAGCCCTAAACGCCCTTTCTAGGTTGTTATGGCCTCTTTCACTTTACCATGTGTCGTGTAAGAGCATTTTCTCGGATGCGATGATATGTATCTTGCGGCAACAACTTTTTTTTACATTTTACAATGTCTTCCTGCCAATCGCATTGACCATGAGAATCCCATCTTGATTTTTAGTATAGTGGTGCTGCCATGTGTTGGCTTACTAGTCGTCGAATCTAATATGGTTGGATCAGGTGTAAACAAAGAGTATCAAATTTTTATTATAGAGAGTAAATATGATACATAAATTTAGTAAATGTACAATGATTTAACTCCATCCATCTGAATGAATGAAGACACTTCCATCAACTTCGTAAATGAAAATGTTTTATGTTAAAGAATTGGTATAGTTCCTCTAAAAGCACCATAAGTCATAATGCTCTTAATTGCATTGAGATAATTAGATAATCAAACCCATTGATTTAAACTATTCACCAGGTTCAATGCACATTTCTTAAGCTACCATAGAAACATTACTCATATGTAGCAACTATTAACCATTTGATGAATGGCCTTATATATGGATGGTTTACGGCCTGTTTGGTCCATGAGATTAAATGGTATGAAATTTTATTACATGGGATTAACACCATTTTTGCATAGTGATTGCATGTCTGGAAATACCATGGTATCTAGGCCATCCAATCCCCATGTTCGGGATAAAATTCTTGCTATGGGAAAAACACCATATTACACAAAATCCCGTTTGATGAACCATGAAATTATAATCAATGAACCGAATTCACAATATATGCAGGTCATTTGAACACATATATAATAAGAATTTCATGTATAAAGGGGGCATATGGACGGACGGCATAGATAAAACACACGCATCAATGTGGGGCCCACATGCATAGTGAATTTCAAAAATTATTGAAGATTTCACATGTGATCAAATGCAATTCCACCCTACTTAATCCCAACTATTCCCATGCTTCCCAAACACTGGATGGAATTTGCATGAGACCAAATATAATTGCATCCCACCTAATCTCATATAAGCCCACATACTAAATAGGCCTTAGACATTCGGACATTTACATAAATAAGTCCAATCAATAATTTCATTATAAGGCCGGCTTTGATGGTTGTGTAATATTTAGTTTGTACATATATTAAATTATATGAACAAAGTAAAAATAAATAAATAAAAAGCTCAGATAAATTAATATATAAACAAAAAAAATCAAAGATAAAACCCTAATGTTTTTTGCTTTCTTTCTTGGTAACAAGCACATGCGCTTAATCCAAATTTTCCATTACCATAAAAAACTCTCTACTTTGTTATGATTCCAAAGATCCACTTCTGTTAGGCAATCATAACTAGGGGTGTACACGGGTCGGGCCGAGTCGAACTGGCCTCAGCCCGTCCAGGCCCGTTCAACAGCCACACAAGGCTCGAACCCGACCGGGCCTGGTCACCGGGCCAACATCTCCAGGCATTAATCAACTAGCGAGCGCGGACGCGAGTTCGAGCCAGTTTCGAACCTTACAGCAAGTTCATGGGAAGGGCATTGGTAGGTAATCCGCATCCCATTACAAGGCCCTTGATCAATGGTTTAGATAGTTGAACTATAGACTCCACAAAAAATCTAACTAGTAAGGATATTTACATACATTTGACAAAGTATAAAATAAAATATTTTATACAAATTAAATACAGTCATACACGGGCGGGGCAGGGGCAAGTCGGGTCGGGCCGAGGCGAGTCGGATTTCGGACCGAGTCGGGCCGAACTTGAAGGTATCCGAACTCGGCCTGAACTCACTTTCGGGCCTAGAAAATTCCTGACCCAAACTCAGTTCCGGGCCAGGCCGAGTCGGGTTTTTTCGGGCCGGGTCGAGCGAGCTAACCGGGCTAGCTCAGTTTATGTACACCCCTAATCATAACCATCCCATGGATGGCATATAAAAATGATGGCTATAGAAAATAAGACCAAATCAAGGACTGATTAGATCTTCAATCCTTACGATTTTGCAATGGTAGGCAATGAAACTATACCTAATGGACAAATGATGAATTAATTGGACTGTATTCAATGAAACTAAAGTTAATGGACAGATCACTCGGTCCAAGTGAACCGATGCAACTAGGAGCACCATAACTATAGTTTCTTTCCCGTAGAGTGAAAATGTAACCCCACTCTCTTCTTCCTGAAAAACGATCTCAACAGTTAGAAAAATGTCCATGAACGTAAAAAGCTGACCATCGTAAGATTTTTTTTTCCCTTTGAGATTGAAATCCTGAGATCATTTGGTGGGAACTCTTGCTTTTCCTATAACCTATTCACGCTGGGTCCCATCTCTTGAGCGATTCCGATCATCCATTACGGATGGCCCAGGTGGCTAACTAAGAATTCATTCAAGTAACCCGCGGACTACAGACCATAAAATTTCCTCGTGTTAATTGCATAAGAAAAACTTCGATACTCTGGCAGAATGCGATGGATGACACACAGGCACTTGGAAGTTACTTGGAGATCGCATAATTCAAATTAAACTGTCAAAAATGGATACCACCCTAGATGTCCGATGAACCAAAAATCACGCCCATTTGATTATCTAACTATCGAATTCGTGGACATTAATTGGACGGCTCAAGATGGAAGATATCCATCCAATGGTCCTACTTCAGCAAGCTAGTGTCGACGAATCATATGATATGATTTTTCAACAAATCCGATTTGAACTCAGAGACTGGGGATTCCACAATTTAGTCGGTTTAGTTTGAATTATTGATATAAAATGTACAGTTCCTGAGTGTCTGCGTATCAAGCGTCACACGGTAGCAGAGTATCGAATCACTCCCCTCCTTGTCGCATCCTTGCACAGAAGGATATTTTTGTGAAGGGAACGGATTGGCTACTCCCCCTGACACCAGCCCCGTGGCTGGTGGTCGGTGCTCTGTGGGGCACATAATGATGTATATTTTTCATCCATTCCGTTCATCCATTTTTACAGATAATTTTATGGCTTGAACCAAAAAATGAGACATATATAAATCTCAGGTGGACCACACCACATGAAAACAATAGTGATTGGATATCCACCATCAAAATCCTCCTAAGGCCCACTGTACTGTTTATTTGACATCCAATATGTTGATTAGGTCATACAGGACTATTTGAAGGGAAAAAACAAAAATCAGCTTGATCCAAAACTTTTATGGCCCCAAAATGTTTTTTAATGGTCCACGCTCATTCAACACTGTTTCCTGTAATGTGGTGCACTTAAGATTGTGATATACCTCGTTTTTGGTATCATTTTGTAAAATTATCTGTAAAAATAAATGGACGGCATGGATGAAACACATACATCATGTTGGGCCCACGGAGCACCGACCATCAGCCATTGGCTGGTGTTAGGGGGAGTAGCCAATCCGTTTCCGTGTGAAGAGGTTTGTTCGGATACATCCGCACGTATCTCAATATCATATATCAGGACTTTAGTGTTTGAATATGTTCAATCTTCCAATTATCCAGACCGTTTACATGAAGAGACTCACTTTGAATGGTGGAAAATCAGCAAATAAAAGCTTCATTTATTTATTTCGACCCTTTCATTAACGGCCTTTTTTGCTTTGAACATGAACGGTCAGAATAACCCTTTGTATCATCAAGGTTTTGAAAAATCGATCCAAAATTTATTTTCGGAAATCTACTTTTCAAATAAATTCCTATCAAATAAACGGTTTGGATCATTACAAAAAAAATTAAAATAGAAAAACTAGAGTCACGATTAATCTTATTAGTACGTCGAGATGTATTCAAGCAAACCGCTTTTGGAAATATTTACCGGAAATGCGAGGTTCGTCGTTGGCTCCACACTCGAGTCTCCACACGCAGCTCTACACGCGTCACACGTGCCACTAAGCCACCCGAGATGTGTATTAGGCGGGACGCGCCGCATAGAATTCCGATAAAATACTGAGAGTCTTCAACGGTCATATAATTTACACATGTTCGAAATAGTGGACGACTTAGAAAATTCTATTTGTTTAGGCTGTTCATCCTAGTAATGCAGTCTGAAAATGATCTGACGGTGGGCCACACATGATACACGGCTCCGATGTTCTCCTCACGCGCTGTTTTGGTACCTTTGGCTTCGCGCAGAGGTGCGCGCGGCGCTAGCGAGCTCTTTCCAACAGAAATTGGTTGGTAGGCGTGTGGGCCGTGTGGCCGAAACGGAGCCAGAATTGTCTATAATTCCTTTTTTCTAAGCAGCGCGTAAAACACCCAAGCTCGTTGGGGTCCACCTTGTTGTATATGTGAAATCCACTCCGTCCATTAGAATATAAATATTATTTTTACTCTAATTTTTTAAGACAAGGGCTGTTAAAAACTCATATGCACCACAACAATGGAAACATTGTAAAATTGCTTCCAAAACCGTTGAATTTCACTGTGCTGCCACCTTAGCTTTTTATCGGGCTGATTTTGGTATATTGTATTCATCACGATGATTTACACCTGATTAACGGATTTGAAGAGAAATACCCACCGTGTTGGCCCCACACACAAACCTATGGTTGGCATCCCATCCAATTATTTCATGTGGTGTGGTCGATATGACTAGTCGAAGTAGCTCATATATGACCTTAGGTTTAAAAATCATAGATAGAACCTGATAGACGATGTGGATTTTACATATACGGCATGTCGGCTCTGCAAACCTTGGTAGTGCGCGCACTGTGTAAAACAGGCGCTGCAGCGGAGTCCTGTCCGCCGCAACGTATCTGGTGGGGCACACGCGTTCGAAGGAAAACCCGCCGCTGTGAGTGCCCACTGCGGAAGGAAAAAGCCGGGCCCCCGCAGCCGGCGCACCACGGACGGTGACGAGCCTCTACCTACGTGGAATCCGACGTCATGAATGACGTGTCAGTGCATCGCGTGCAGAAGTGCGTACAGCCACGCGACGGACGCCTTTTCCCCAAGCGTCGGTCACATGCAACAGCGGACGGACCGACCGCTTATCCTTAACACCCTCTATCTTAACGTGCGCTCTTGTCTTAACGTGCGCCTCCCTTCTTATTAGCCCCTCTTTCCGCCGCTTCGTATTTTTACATTTCACCTCTCGCTCTCGCTCTCGCTCTCGCTCTCGTTTCCTCCGCCGCCGAAAAACCCTAGCTCTCTCTCGATGATTCTTTGCTTCTATTCGCTGCAAGAAGTCGTCGATTTCAGGTAGCTTTTGCTGGTTTCTCTCTCTCTGGAACCTGCTGTTTTGAGGTTTTCTACTTGAATCCAAGTTCCCGCGAGGAAATCTCGTGTTTTGATTCTGATATTTGTGTGGAATGGTCCGTTCTTGGATGAATCTGCTGTGATTCTATCTTGGTTGTGTTGGAAACTGTTCGAATTTGATGAAAACGTGGATCTTGGATTGATTTTTCATCTTTTTTCGTCTTATTCTACTGAATTTCGGAAATTTCGATGTGGAAAAGGTCTTGATTCTCTGACTCCTTTCGCTTTGATCGTTTCTCCTTTGGTATTTTGGAGGAAGAAGATTGATTTGAGTGAGTTTCACTTCGGACATGAGTTCTCGGCAAAATCTGTTTGAGATTTGGTTTTCCTATGCAATCTTTTCGTGATTTAGGTTTTTGAATGGCTGGAAATCTATGACGTTGTGATTTAGAGATCTTTGGAGGTCATCTTCAAGATACTCTGGAGTGTTTGATCTCAGTGAGTTTTGGCTGGGCAGATGAGTTTAGTTCAAATCTGTTTGAGACTTAGTTTCTGATGAAAGCTGTCCTGTTTTCAGTCTTTTGATGCCTACCAGTCTATGAATGGAAGGGTTACATTAGATCTACAATTTAGAGGAATTTCTTTAGAAAGTAGTCTGGTTCTCTTTCTGAGGGAATTCAATGTTTTAATTTTCTCTCTCTCTCTCTCTCTCTCTCTCTCTCTCTCTCTCTCTCTCTCTCTATCTATATATATATATATATATTGTTTTATGAATTATAAAGAGCTTCTGGTTTTTCTTGATTGTTTTTATTTTCTAGATGGTTGTGATTTTTGTTGCAAATTAGTTAATTATATTTGCGATTTCCGTTTTGGGATTATACATTAATACAATGAATCTGGTCTTTTTTATTTCACATGCATGTTTTCACTTAAGAAGATGAAAAAATACGGTGTTTCTTTGTTGTTCTCTATCCCATGGATGAATTTATTTAAAAGGTTGGTTTTGCTTATTTTTCTTGGTTGTTTTACCTGCAGTGGTAAATCTCTGGGTCCTTTGGCTGGCTGCCTTTATTTCCTACGTTCCACATGAACTACTGTGACTTACTTCGGCATCGGAGTGCTGAGGTTTGTATAGCTTTTCAACAATTTTATACATCTGTAGTATGTTACACGGTATTTGTTTGTCAGTACCAGTTCTTGTGACATTATTCCGAATATGGATTGGAGGGGAGTTAGCTTTCATTTGTTTTTCTATGTACCGCGAGTTCTGGTTTTTAAGAGATGGAGTTTATGGTTTTGGCCTTCTTGTGTCTAAGAAGGTATCTTCATTGACAGCATACAGACAAGGATTTAAATGGTGGGCTCTCAAGAGTGCAACTTGCTTAGGGACTGAAACTGGTACGAGTTGCCCCAACTCAACCATTTTGGTCCTGCAATGGCCTATGTTGTCCGGTTTGGGTCCTGTTTCATCCAGGTGACATGTTTCGGACAATATTACAACTACACATGTAGCTGGATATTATTGTCTTTGCAGATTGCGCTCCTTTTTTTTATTTTTTATTTATTTTTGTGTCCGTACTGTTTGGCTGGTATTTGAAGGATCAGTTCTTCATGATATTGTCAATGTTTGCAACTTGGGAGTATGGCTACACGAGTTTTTTGCTTAGGGCTACTCCTGTGTAGGATCTCATAGTAGTGTGACACTAGGGGTTGTAAATAGCTTATTTGCCATTTTCACTTAAGAAGATTAAAAAATACGGTGTTTCTTTGTTGTTCTCTATCTCATGGATGAATTTATTTAAAAGGTTGGTTTTGCTTATTTTTCTTAGTTGTTTTAGTTGCAGTGGTAAATCTCTGGGTCCTTTGGCTGGCTGCCTTTATTTCCTACGTTCCACATGAATTACTGTGAATTACTTCGGCATCGGAGTGCTGAGGTTTGTATAGCTTTTCAACATTTTTATACATCTGTAGTATGTTACACGGAGTTTGTTTGTCAGTACCAGTTCTTGTGACATTATTCCGAATATGGATTGGAGGGGAGTTAGCTTTCATTTGTTTTTCTATGTACCGCGAGTTCTAGTTTTTAAGAGATGGAGTTTATGGTATTGGCCTTCTTGTGTCTAAGAAGGTATCTTCCTTGACAGCGTACAGACAAGGATTTAAATGGTGGGCTCTCAAGAGTGCAACTTGCTTAGGGACTGAAACTGGTACGAGTTGCCCCAACTCAACCATTTTGGTCCTGCAATGGCCTATGTTGTCCGGTTTGGGTCCTGTTTCATCCAGGTGACATGTTTCGGACAATATTAAAACTACACATGTAGCTGGATATTATTGTGTCTTTGCAGATTGCGCTCCTTTTTTTTTATTTTTTTTTAAAATTTTTGTGTCCGTACTGTTTGGCTGGTATTTGAAGGATCAATTCTTCATGATATCGTCAATGTTTGCAACTTGGGAGTATGGCTACATGAGTTTTCTGCTTAGGGCTGCTCCTGTGTAGGATCTCATAGTAGTGTGACACTAGGGGTTGTAAATAGCTTATTTGCCGTTGGCACTCTTTTGCACTTCATACTGCCAATGGTTACTAAGATTCCAATTAATATATGATGGGAATCACAGCACCACGTATCAGGTTGGAAAACTATAACAAAATCTTACTTCCCTTGTCTAGTTAGATGGCTAATGAAGCTGCAAAATTTCTTTTCAGGATTGTTTTTACTATACGTCCAATCTATCTTTTCCTCCTCTTTCTTCTCCTACGTGTATCAATTTCCATTATTGTGGTATTCTTATGCTCTCTATGATACCCATAGGGCTGTCAATTGGCCTGGTCTAGATCTGTCCAAGCTCAGCCTGCACAGTGAAACCTTGTGGTAGACCAAAATGGACATTCCAAGCCTGGATTGTTCACCTGCTCATGTGCAAGATCTGTGTTCTTCATTAGATACTGGCCCAAAAAAATTAGGTTCGTCTGGTCATAAGGTGGGCTACGCATTGACAAAGGAACAAAAGTGTGAACTATATGTGATGTATTATGAAATGCACTTGAAAATACTAATTTGGTTGGACTCAGACTGGGGCAATGGGCTTGTAGACAGCCTGAACCTCGCCCGATTAGTAAAGAGGCATGAATTTTAGGCCTGGGCTCAGCCGTTGGGCCTTGTATGTCAGCCCAAGCCCAGTCCAAAGCATGCCAGGCGTGAAAGCCTGATGGGCCAGTCCAGCCCATTGACAGCTCCTAGATACCCCATGGACATTAGAGAAAAAGTGAATTTGGCTTTTACAATAATTTTTTGAGAAAGGTAAAAGATATCATTACTTTTACAATAATTTTTTAACCATATGGAACAGAAAAATATATTAGTTATTCTGCTTGTGAGCCATGTACAGTGTTACATGCATACCAGATGCCATTGCTTCATTGCTTTTCTCTTATGCCTTCTAGCTTCAGCTTTTTTTAAGGAAAAGTACTCTTCATTACCAAGAGTTATTATTATCATTCCTTGACAGATAAGACACTGACATGGATACAAGGGGTGTGGATGTGGCTTCACATTTTTCAAAATTCAGGAAATGGTTGTAGTACTACAATCCTATTAATAACGTGCTATGCATATCTAATTTTTCATTTTGTATTTGAAATTTTTTACACCTTGGCAGTAATTTTTAGTTTTATCAAGATGTTAAAACAGATTTATCAAACATGTTAATTTTTGTTCTTCACGACATGCTAAATCAGTGTTATCATTAATATTGACTAATTTCATACTAATTCTTTTTGAAACTTTTCATGCTAAGTCTTTATGGCATTCTTTTTTAAAAAAAAAATAATTTTAATGTAAAAACTTAGAAATCGCCATCATCGTCATCATCATCTAAGCGTTATCCTATCTAAGACTAAGAAATTGCCATGAATTTAGAAAATAATGAACTTGGTACAACGAAATACAGCTAATGTATCACGCAAGTATTCATTGACTATGTTGGTATCATAATTTGCTGATGTTGGCATGCTCTGCATTTGCCAGTACATGGGGAATCCCAGGTCAAGCACACGTCATTGCTCTTGGAATGTTTTTTTTTTTTTTCAGGATTTATTTGATTTGTGTGCCGCAATTGAGAATGTTGATCATCTTCTACAGTGCATTGGAATGGTTCAGTTAGAAAGGGTCAGTTCATCACTATGCAGTCAGGGGATGATGATGGCTATAATTTTCTTATAATCCTTGATGTTACCAAGTCTTTGGTTAAAGGATTTGATTAATTCTTCAACTGTGATAATTATTCTTAAAAAAATGATTGCATTTAGGAGCTCTCTTTCTGATAATTATTCATGAGCTTTGTATCTGTAATGATTTCTTTTGGACAAAAGGATTGATGTTTCCATGGGGTCTTCTGTGTTGACTTTGGGGGTGTTTTGTAGGGCTGTCAGGCTGATCCTGGTTGGTTTGGCCTGGATTTTGAACTGGTCCTGCTCTGCCTGTCAGGTGGGACTGCCTATTGACAGCCGTAGTCTTATGCATATTTCTGAAACTCCGGGACTCCACTGAGTAATTCTTTCATAAGTGCAACTTGGTTCAAAGATAATGAGATTCTCTGAGTTGGCTTGCTGACTCAGTTGACTCAAAGCAACTCATAGTGAATTGAGCTGAGCCAATCAGTTTTGTGAAAGCTTGAACTATTTTATTCATATAAGTTAAAAAGGGCGCGACCTTAGCAGTGAAAACTTTCTACATTTTGAAATCATGACCTTAGCTAAGGAACCAGGCATCTATAACTTACTATACATGGCTGCATTTTGCTTCTTCTTCTTCTTCTTCTTCTTTTTCTTTTCTTTTTTCTTTTGCTATTTTAAATAGTAGACATGATTTTAATATTTATAAATATTTTAGATATATAGAGCCATTGTAAATATTTTTCACTTAACTATTAAATATCAAATCGTGGTTAAATGATTAGTTGGACAAGACTTTGAGTCGAACCGGCTGGACTTTTGAGTTGAGATGAGTTTTCAGGGTTTTGAGCTAATGGTCCTTTGCTGGCGTCTTTTACAGCCTTGACTGTGGAAGTTTATTTACTAGGTTTTGATTGTGTGTTATCTTCTGCTGCATTGGAAATGAGTTATGGCCAAACTGGCAGATCTTTGCTAACCTCTACGCTTATTTGTCAGTAGTTGCATGACAAAACCTCATTTTGCTTTGCAACCATTATTCTTTATGGTTGCGGGCTTTTGCTTGGATGAAAGCAATTTAATTCTTATTGACAGCTATGGCTTTTATCTTGTTATGTTAGTTATCTAATTTTGTTGTTTGTTCTGCAACAGGAATTTTTGGCCAGTTGACTGTGATTGTGAATGAAGAGGATTTCTGCTAATTGTCTCGTGCTCTGGTTTCTCTTCAACAACCGTTGTTAATCACGTGAAGTTTGTTTCACATTTCTTAAAGATGGATCGTTGTGATACATCAGGATTTGTTAGTGGAGGCTGCACGTGAAGTTTTGCTCTTGTTTCCTTTACCCCGGAAGTTAAGGTGACTGTTTTTTACCATTAGATACGGTGTGGATAAGAGGGCCTTTGTTAACTCATGGATAACGGATTTAACTTGGGCTTTTCTGCAAACTGCTCTTCCAATGCATTTGAGAACTTGAGCAAAGTTGTTCAACTTGGTGCTGATTATTGCACGGACACCACTCTACGGCTTAATTTCCCTGGTGCATCTGCTGTCCATAATTCTACCTCAAAGGGCATCAAGAGGAAATGGGGTGCCATTGATGGTGCCATGGGCCGGGAAGATGGCTCTTCGCTAGTCCTGGGTTTAGGGCATTCGCCAAGTTCCTCTGATAGCAAGGGAAGCTCAGGGACTGCTTGCACCGTCTCTTCAGCAAAAGAAACTGATGAGGAGTCTTCCATGGATGTTGGCTTGAAGTTCCATCTTCACCTTGGTAGTGAGAAGACAACTAGCCCAAAGAAACCTGCAGTTGCTGATCCAAAAGCTCTTGAAATGCAGCCTAAGTTTGATCTCAAACTGAGCCTCTCAACAGGACCATCTGAATCTGAAATCACCAGTGTCACTCCAAGCTCAATTCAATGTTGGAATAAATTCAAGATGCCATTAATGTTTGGGACGGTGTCTGGGGACGAAGGATCGGCATCATCTCCCTGGAAATTAGGAAAAATTGTGCCTCCTTTAGTGACTACAGAGACTAGCTTTGTTCCAAGTCCAAATTCCAGCAAAGACTGTTTGAGTCCAGCTATTCCAGACCACTCATCTTCCATGGTTTCAACGACAAAAAGTTCAGTCACCTGTACTTCCGGGCTTACTCAGCAACAGCGTAGCTCTAATACAAAGAATTGTCAGTTCAAGGGATGTGCAAAGGGAGCCAGAGGTGCTTCCGGCCTTTGCATTGCCCATGGTGGTGGTCGGAGGTGTCAGAAAGTCGGCTGCCATAAAGGGGCAGAGGGGCGGACAGTGTACTGCAAAGCTCATGGTGGTGGTCGACGCTGCCAATATCTTGGCTGCACGAAGAGTGCTGAAGGGCGTACTGATTACTGCATAGCTCATGGCGGTGGCCGGCGGTGCAGTCATGATGGTTGCACCAGAGCCGCGAGGGGTAAATCTGGTCTGTGCATCAGGCATGGAGGCGGTAAGAGGTGCCAAAAAGAGAATTGTACAAAGAGTGCTGAAGGCTTCTCGGGTCTTTGCATCTCGCATGGAGGCGGTCGGCGCTGCCAGTTCCCTGAATGCTCAAAGGGTGCACAAGGCAGCACGATGTTCTGCAAGGCACATGGCGGGGGAAAGAGGTGCACCGTTTTGGGATGCACGAAGGGAGCAGAGGGGAGCACGCCCTACTGTAAGGGCCATGGTGGAGGGAAGCGTTGCTCGTTCCAGGGTGGCGGTGTGTGCCCAAAGAGTGTGCATGGCGGCACCCAGTTCTGCGTTGCGCATGGTGGTGGGAAGAGATGTGCTGTTCCAGAGTGCACGAAGAGCGCAAGAGGGAGGACTGATTTCTGTGTTCGTCATGGAGGGGGTAAGCGTTGCAAGCATGAGGGATGTGGGAAGAGTGCTCAGGGCAGCACCGACTTCTGCAAGGCGCACGGTGGAGGGAAGCGGTGCTCGTGGGGGCATCCAGGGTCTGATCTCGGTGGTCAAGCACCATGCGATCGGTTTGCCAGGGGGAAAACCGGGCTCTGCGCTGCTCACAGTGCCTTGGTGCAGGACAGACGGGTTCATGGCGGTGGAACACTTGGACCCACCATCCAGGACATGAAAGAAGTGGGCCTTGAGAAGATGCAAGTCGATGGCGTGGAGATGGGAAATAATGAGGGGAATTTTGTGGGTTGGAACGGTTTTGATCCAAAGAGATACATGCACCCGGCATTCTCTATGCAGCCACAGCCACAGATTCATCTGCCCACTGGGAATTCAATCCCACCATCCAGTCCAGTTATCCTTCCGGAAGGGAGGGTGCACGGTGGAAGTCTGATGGCGATGCTGGTGAGGGGGACTGGAAATCAACTAGAGGGTGGTCCATCCGAGCAGAAGGGGTCTTACATGATGGCTCACAAATGGATGTGAAAGGAAATTGGTAAGCAGTGTCTCATCTCTCATTTTCGTGTTTGCTCTTTATTTGGTTCTAGCAGAGTCCAGGGTATGCCCAGGTCCAGTGTCCTAGTTGGCAAGTTTGGTGTTGGTTTGGCTGTGGGAAAATCAAGCTTTCCCATTCATTGGTTATGTTCAGAACTTAGAAGTCGATTCGTTGGATCCCCACCCTTCCTGTAGGAAATAAGGGAGAAATGGGTAGAGGGCAGGCTCTAATTTCCTTGGTAGTTGGGTTTGATAGGTCTCCTCCCTCCCCTCCCCCCTCTTCTCTCTGTAAATATAGATAGATGGTGCATTGGTGCTCTTGTAAATACATGGTTAGTTAGATCCAGAGTCTGTGGTTATAAATATATCTGGTTTTTCTCTGTGTTTTGTAGTTCTCTGCGGTTGATTTGCTTTGCTACTTGTGGCACCCACCAGTCCAATCCGTCATTAAAAAATAAAATAAAAATCCAATGGCGACTATTGGAAGCCCAGAGGGTATGCCAATATGACGGTCACTGTGTAGTTGTAGGAGTGTGTGATTGGTTCCGTCATGGCACATGTGGCAAACATGTCTGGTGACTGGGACTGTTATTCTGACAGAGGCCACCGTTTTGATCATCATAGAGATCTATTAACTGTTTTGAGCGAAAGGATCAAAACCCACAACTGGATGGCCAGAGTCGTCTAACCACTGTGATTTCTGGCTTATGCACACGCATCTATTGCTCGTAAGATCAACAGCCTTTAGTGCGGAACATGTTCGCCATATGTAGTGTGATGATGGGGAAGCTTTTGTGCATCTACCTGTTGTGGTGTTATTAGCATTCCTGTGTGTAATAAACCTTCCAGACGAGCTTGAACCCTCCTCTCTTCACTGCAAAGACGAATTAGAATAGGAAATGCTCACTGGTGGATGTGTCCTTGCTATTCCCCGCTCAGGCTGTGGCAGTCGCTTGATTTTTGGATTTGATGTGGGTGGCCGCAGTTGTTTTTTCATGAGCTCTCTCTCTCTCTCTCACACACACACACACACAATCACAACATGGGCAGTTGAACCCATGACCTCGAGTGTTGAAAACGGACACTGTTTACCATTGGGCCATGGGCAGGAACCGTTGAATGGAATGATGTCCCTTGTGTTTGGATTCATGTCATTGATTGAGCTGGGCTAAACAGATGAAAAAACGTGAGCCAACCTGGCAAATATACTTTACATGGGAGGCGTTGCATAAAGCGGATCCCACTTGTCCGTTCATTCATCGCAACGGGCACACGTGCGTGGTTGACTGGACGCGGATTGGGTACCACCCCGCCGTCGCTAGCTTGGAACCGACAGGGGCTACCGTGCTGTATGGGTTTTATCCACGCGGTCTATTCATCTTGCCTTGCCAAAAAATGACGGAAATCGGCTCAGTACGCTCTTATCGTACTGAGTAAACTCAGTTGGGCCCACCTTGATTGTATGTGGGATCTGTTTTTCCATCTCATTTAAAGGGTTGAGCCCAAAATCGAAGTATATCCAAAGATCAAGTGGACCATACCATTGGAAACAGTGGGGATAATGATTTCCGTCGTTGAAACCTTTTTTAAGCGGCACAGTGATGTTTATTTGTCAGCCAACCTGTTCATAACATCATACAGGCATTGGATGAATGGATATTTGTCATCCAACCTGTTCATAACATCGTACAGACATGGATGAATGGAAAACACAACTATAAGCTTCATAACACAACTATACGCTTGATTCAAAACTTCTGTGGCCCCAAGAATTTTTCAATGGCAGATGTTCAATTCAACTGTTTCCTTTGGTGTGGTCCATTTTAACATTGGATATGCCTCATTTTTTAGCTCAAGCCCTAAAATTATTTGGTAAAATGGATGGACAGAGTGGATAAAATAAATAAATCTTGGTGGACCACACTTAGGAGTTGCTACGTAATCCACTTTCAAAATGAGGCAGATCCAAGGCTAAAGTTGGCCCATCACAGAAAGCGGGGTGATAATTACACCCCTACGTTGGAACCTTCCTAGGGCCTACTTAATTTCCATTCAACCTGTTCGTAAGGTCACGTAGACATAGACGAAGGAAAAACACAAATATCAGCTTGATACAAAACTTACGTGGCCCATAAAATTTTCAACGGCAAGTGTTTGATAGTGTGTGGGACACTTGAGTATTGCAACTTGATGGGGTTTTTTTCCCCGTCTTCGACCGGTCGTGGGAGGTGCTCGACCGGTCGTGGGAGGTGCTCGACCGGTCGTAGGTTCGAGCCACCGCGACTCAAAGTCCAAAGTTCGTCTTGTTTTTCTTAGCTGGGGCTGGGTCGTAGGAGAGCTACGACCGGGCCGTAGGTGGTCTACGACCCGGTCATAGGAGAGCCAGACTAGTCGTAGGTTACGCAGATTGTTCCGCGATTTTGCGCGAAATCGCGGATTTGAGTCCTTTCGCAACCTGGGATGCGGAAAGGAGTTTCCCAAAACTATAAAAGGGGTTGCTAGGGTTTTTTCTGGTATCACAAAAGAGCAAGAGGGTTTCTAAAGCTTTGCAAGGATTTGCTAAAGGGTTTAGGGCTATCAAAGGTGAGAGAGAGGGAGAAAGAGAGAGAAGAAGCTTATAGAAGGAGGTTACTCGTCGTGGAGGTTCTCTACTTTGCAATCTACATCTCACCGCTTTCTATGTCCCTCGTAATCGGTTAGATCTCTCCGTTTCTCTATTTCTCTTATTGTTTATCCACTCCTCGCGTGAGTGAAGAAGATTGTAACGTTCTACTTCATAGTGGATTGTTGATCTCGGACGAGGTCCCGTGGTTTTTACCTCTTTGAGGGTTTTCCACGTAAAAATCTCTTGTGTGTGTGTGATTGATGCTTTGATTTATTTCATTGCTTTATTATCCATAATTGGTTTTGTTTCGGGAGGCTAGATCCTAAGGTTTGTGCAAGGCCCCAACAAAATGGTATCGTAGCTAAGTTCATTGAACGGGTAGGATCGGTTTGAATTATGGAAGGTGGCTCAAGGATGATCGGCCTCAATGGTTCTAACCTGGACCATATGGAAGGCTAAGATGGAGGACTTGCTTTATTGCGAGGACACATATTCTCCAATTTCGGGCATATCAAAGAAAATCCAAGCATATGGTGATGATGATTGGAAGAAGATGGACCGAAAGGCGGTGGGGTTTATTAGACAATGGTTGGATGATTACGTGTTCCACCATGTGTCTACTAAACCTCAAAAAGCTATGGCTAAAATTACAAGGGTCAGTATGAGAGGAAGACAAATTTGAATAAGATATTTCGATAAGGCGACTTGTGAATCTCAAGTTCAAGGATGGTGGTTACTGTAGTAGAGCACATGAATGAGGTCAAGAATATAGTGAACCAACTCACCTCTATGAAGATGTCCCGGATGATGAATTGCGGGCTTTACTATTGCTTAGTTCATTGCTTTTGACGGTTGGGAGACATTGGTGGTGTCTCTAAGTAACTCCGCGCGGACGGAAAGATATCCATGGAACAGTAACCGGTTGTCTCTTCAATGAGGAGACAAGGAGGAAGTCTCGGGGTCTACACGGGAAGAGGCTCTTGTGACGCAGAACGGGGAGAGGAAAGAACGGGAAGGGCGGGAAGGCCCGAGATAAATCAAGAGGCAAGTCGAGTAACGAAAAGAGGTTGAATCTTTGGAATTGTGGCAAGAAGGGCCACTACTGACATGAATGTCGTGGTAAGAAAAACGACAAGAAAGGAAAAGGGAAGGAAGAAGAATCGATTCCACTGCGGTCGCTTCGGATGGCGACATGGTAGTTATTCTTTCTGCAGATCACGATGTATGTCTCACGGCCACGAGTCGTGGCACCGACCGGGTGATAGACTCGGGAGCTTCTTTTCATGCGACTCACACAGGGACTCCTTCACAAGCTGACAAGTCGTGACTATGGGACCGTGAAGATGGAAAATTCTCGCGTATCAAAGATCGTGGGAGTCGGTGATATTTGTGTGAAGACCGATGTGGGCCATTGGTTCTCGTGAATGTGAGGCATATCCCGGACCTTCGCCTCAACTTGATGTCGACGGAAGAAATTTGGATGATGATGGCTATGAAAGCCGGTTCTTTGGTGGGCGATGGAAGCTCATCGAGGGTTCGTTGATCGTGGCTAGAGGAAAGAAGTGTTGCACCCCAGACAAGGCAAGTGTCGGTATGTGCAAGGGTGGGTTGAACGCAATGGAAGATTCGGCTATTGACATGTGGCACAGCGCGTCTGGCCACATGAGTGAAAAAGGGCTTCTACCACTTAGCGAGCGACTCTCTTCCGACGTGATGTATGCCTCTCAAAACTGTCTTGATTGTTTATCGAGAAACAAGATAGAGTTTCATTTATTAAACCGCTTCTCATGTTAATAAAGTGCATGCATTAGATTTGATTTGTTCTGATGTTTGTGGTCCTATGAGGACAAAAACCTTGGGTGGGGCATTGTATTTTGTTACTTTTATAGATGATGCATCTAGGAGGGTTTGGGTTTATGCTTTAAAATCCAAGGACGAGGTCTTTGGTGTGTTTAAGTTGTTTCATGCTATGGTCGAGAGAGACAGTAGATCATTGAAGTGCATCCGCACGACAATGGTGGTGAATACATTGGCGACTTTCACAAAGTACTTGCAAGTCCTGGGGTATACGGCATGAACAGACGGTTCCCAAGACCCCAAAGATAATGGTGTAGCCGAAATGAATGAATCGCACCATTGTTGAGAGAATCGGATGCATGTTATCCCATGCAAAGTTGCCCAAGACGTTACGGGGAGAAGCGTGCGCACGGCAAGGTGTATTTGATAAACAGTGTCTCCATCACCCGTTGAATGGAGAAGTACCCGAGAAGGTGTGGGCTGGACAGATCCATCGTACGGTCATCTCGGGTGTTTGGATGCGAGGACATCCGTTCACGTACCAAAGGACGAGAGGTCCAAGCTCGATATGAAGATCGTGCGGTGTGTGTTCTTAGGGTACGGTGATGAAAAATTCGGTTACGAGGTTATGGGATCCGACCGAGAAGAAGCTCGTCGGGAGCGAGAGATGTGGTTTTCTTTGAAGATCGGTGTATCGAAGACATTGGTAAGCTGAGAAGAACCACTTAGTTCGGTGAGCTAGAGGACATGGATCCGATTACTCCTCCCATGGTGCGATGACGGGGAGTACAAAGCGAGGTGCGAGGACGAGGGAGTTCCTTCGGAAGATGGACCAGGGAGCGGCACCCATCCACTGGAGCCACAGGTGAGGAGGTCATCTAGGGACGTAGACATTGGTCAAGAGGTACTCGCCGCATGAGTACATTATGCTAACCGATGGGGAGAGCTAGAAGATTATTCGAGGCCCTGGCCGACGAGCATAAGGAGGAGTGGTTTGAAAGCTATGCAAGAGGAGATGGAATCCTTGCATAAGAACCACACCTATGATATGGTGAAACCGCCTTGTAAGGGCAAGAAAGCTCGAACAATAAGTGGGTGTTCGAAAAGAAGATTGAGCGTAAGAATTCACGGATGAGGTTCAAGGCCGACTTGTGGTTAAAGGGTTTGGTCGGAGGAAAGGTATAGACTTCGAGGAGATATTCTCACCAAGTGGTGAAGATGACATCCATACGGGTGTTGCTTGGGTTGGCGGCTAGCATGGATCTGGAGATAGAGCGGTTAGATGTTAAAGCGCCTTTCTCCATGGTGACCTGGAAGAAGAGATCTACATGCACCAACCGAGAGGGTTCAAGTCAAGGGCAAGGAGCATATGGTGTGTAGGTGAGGAAGAGCTTGTATGGGCCGAAACAAGCTCCAAGAATGGCAAGAAGTTCGATTCGTTCATGTTACAAAGATGGGTATGACAGAATCGGAGTCGGACCACCTGTGTGTTCACGCGTAAGTTCTCGGATGGTGATTTCTTAGTTCCATGTGCATATACGTTGATGACATGCTCATCATGGGAAAAGACATCAAGAAGATTGACAGGTGAAACAGAGGAGTTGGGCAAGTCTTTGCGATGAAAGACTTGGGCCCTGGACAGACAGATCCTAGGAATGGAGATAACCCGTGATGTGAAGCGGCAGAAGCTTTGGGTCATCAAGAGCGGTATATTGAGAAAGTCCCAGAGCGGTTCAATATGAATGCTGGGCCAAGCGGTCGACTCTACTAGATGGTCACTTCGGATTGAGCGACGAGGCGGTGTCCCAAGACGAAGCGGAGGTGGAAGAGATGCAGAAGATACCCTACGCGTCACCGTAGGAAATTTGATGTATGCTATGGTGTGTACACGCCCGGACATAGCATATGCGGTTGGTATAGTCGGTAGATCTTGCCAATCCCGGCAAAGAGCATTGGGCGGCGGTAAAATGGATACTACGGTATCTAAGAGGCTCATCCAGGAGTTGAGCCTATGCTATGGTGACGGTAAACTTGTATTAGAGGGCTACACGATGCAGATATGGCGGGTGACATGACTCAGGAAGTCTACATCGGGGTTCATGTTCACGTTTGCGGGGGGAGCGGTTTCTTGCGGAGCAAGCTACGAGAAGGTCGTAGCATTGTCGACGACAGTAGCCGAATACATTGCGATCGAAGCATGTAAAGAGATGCTTTGGATGAAAAGGTTCCTACAGGAACTTAGCCGAAGCAGGAGGAGCACGTGGTGCTATCATGATAGTCGAGTGCTATACACTTGAGCAAGAATCCAAGTCGGCATTCCAAGTCGAAGCACATAGAGATTCGGTATCACCGGATCGGGATACTTTGGAACAAAAGGTGTTACTGCTTGAGAAGGTCCACACGGACGATAATGGGTCGACATGATGACTCAAGGCTTTGCTCGGGCAAGTTTGAGGTTTGTAGAAACCTGGTTGGCTTGAAGAAGGTGGATCCTCCCGGTCAAAAAGGGGGGAGATTTGATGGGGTTTTTTTCCCGTCTTCGACCGGTCGTGGGAGGTGCTCGACCGGTCGTAGGTTCGAGCCCCTGGCACGACTCAAAGTCCAAATGAAGTTCGTCTCGTGGCTTTTTTCGTAGCTGGGCCTGGTCGTAGAGAGCTACGACTGGTCGTAGGTGGTCTACGACCGATCGTAGGAGAGCCAGGGACTAGTCGTAGGTTACTGCAGATTGTTCCGCGATTTTGTAGCTAATCGCTGATTTGAGTCCTTTCGCAACCGAGATGCGGAAAGGAGTTTCCCAAAACTATAAAAGGGGTTGCTAGGGTTTTTTCAGTATCACAAAAGAGCAAGAGGGTTTCCTAAAGCTTTGTAAGGGATTTACTTAAAGGGTTTAGTGGCTATCAAAGGTGAGAGAGGGAGAAAGAGAGAGAAGCTTATAGAAGGAGGTTACGCTCGTGGAGGTTCTCTACTTTGCAATCTACATCTCTCGCTTCTATGTCCTCGTGTCGGTTAGATCTCTCCGTTTTCTCTATTTCTCTTATTGTTTATCCACTCTGCGTGAGTGAAGAAGATTGTAAACGCTTACTTCATAGTGGATTGTTGATCTGGACGACGAGGTCCCGTGGTTTTTACCTCTTTGAGGGTTTTCCACGTAAAAATCTCTTGTGTGGTGTGTGATTGATGCTTTGATTTATTTCATTGCTTTATTATCCATAATTCTGGTTTGTTTCGGGAGGCTAGATCCTAAGGTTTGTGCAAGGCCCCCAACACAACTGACTGTGATATGGCAAAATGGATGGACGGTGCAGATAAAACCCATACATCAGGGTGGCACTTCCTAGCTGGGGTAGTACCCAATCTACGTCGAGACTCGGCCCAGCGTGGTGCTTTTTGAGTGTCGTACATCTACACTGCGCAGGCGGACTCATGACTTAACAAGATTCATTCACGCACGCTTGCCAGGCTGGCGCGTGTGCCTCTTGAATAGGTCGCGAGCCAACCTCAAAAGTCAGTTTGTCGGTGAAAAAGAAAGAGAAGAGGAGGCAGAGAAAGGAGGGAGGCACTGCGGCTGGCTGGATGCTTTAGTACTTCCCGGGTGACAAAAATATCTGGATTTTGGTACTCCGGCGGCCTTTGACGCTTTATACACAGGCGCTCGGAGATTCTACACGAGACACTCTAACTCAAAATGAACAATCTCTTGAGATAGGACAGTTGAACAATTCTAACCTCTGATTTGTCTACACTTATTTTCTTGAGATAGGACAGTTGAATATTTTATTTCATTTTTTACAGTCCCATAAATGTCCACCGATCGAATAGCGTAATTTTTGGGATCTTGATACATCCAAACTGGGATGCATAATCTGGACCGTCTAATTTGGATTACTTATGTGTCACTTGTATAATTTGTAACTCCTTAGTGCCTGCGTATCATCCTCATGCTCTACCCGAGTATCAAAGTTTCTCTTTTGCCTTTTATTTTATTATTATTATTGCCCACTTGCATAATGCATGTGCTTCCTGCTGAGAAGTACTACGGCGATCTCGGCAAATTTGGTCCAGTGGACCACTTGCGCTTCCGGATTCTTGTAGCGAACTCGTGCAGAAAAAAAGAGGCGTGGGGCCCACTGCGATGTCTGTACGATATCTACTGCGTCCATCAGTTGTGCTAGGTAATTTTAGGACCTGGGCCTCATGTATATCTCCTCTTCGGATTTAGGCCCAAAAATCATGCAGATCACAAACTCGGTGGTCCATACCAAAGGAAATAATGCGGACAGGGACGCCCAACATTGACCTTCCTGGGGAGGTGAACTCCATCACCACATAGGGAGAAGAAAAAAAAAAAGAGGAGAAAAAATAATCCTACATGCTTCCAATGGCCGGCATCCTACCTCACTTTTCTCTGTGCTGTGGCTCAATTGAGATTCTGCACGATTAAGGGTGGCAATGGGCTGGGTTGGCTTGACCCGAGCCCAAGCCAACCAAAAGAATTTACTGGGTCGGGCCTCACCGGGCCGGGAAAATTCTAAAATGCCTATTTCCCCTACAATTTTCTTATTCTATCTATCGAGTGGATCATGTATGCACGAAAGAAAAGAGCATTTTAGAGGAATAAAACGAACGGTCCTCATTCAAGATGGATGGTTGCCTAAGGATTAAAATAGCATATTTATAGGATATAACACGTACTTGTAAAGTCAGGTTGGGTCAGGCTAAAATGACACGATCCCAGGACCAACCTGAAAATTGATCGGATCATGCATGGAAGGCCCAAACCCAGCTCACGGGCTGATCTAGTATGTCCAAACCCTGCACAAAGCTAGGCTTAGCTGTTTGGTCAGGTGGGCTACCCGGCCCATTGTTACCTGTACACACAGTGGAACTTGTGGCTTGTTCTCGAGGCGTAAAGGGAGCGCAAATCCCTAGCATTCATCACTAGTCAGTACAAATATATCATTTCTTCATGTGGCTGCATCCGAGTGGCCAATCCATGTTGTGGCCCACTACATGCAGATCGGTTGATCCTGGTGCGTTCATGTACGGTAGGTGTAGAAATATCAAATTAGGTGAAAATCCTACCAACGAATGGTGGATCAATTGATAGTGGATCAGAACATTGTAAGGTCATTAGGGCTGCATGGTCACGATTAAGTAGAAGAGAACCTAATGGATCCAATTCAAACGTTTCTTTGATAAGCATAATGTAAAAATTGACGTGTGGGGCCCACCATGAAGTTTTAACGACATCCAATCCGTCCATTGTCTGCAGCTTCTAGTGTTCTCCGTGGTGCCAAAAATTCAGAACGGATTAGGTGGAACCCTGACCTCACCCAACACGATGCAGTCCTGACCGTGGAACCCACCTTGATGTATGTATTGTATATCATCTCATTTTAGGGCATGAGCCCAAAAATGAAGCAGATCGAAATCTTAGGTGGACCACACTACAGGAAACAGTGGGGGATTGAACGCCCAGCATTAAAACATTCCTAGGACCCACTGTAATGTATTTGCCATCCAATTGATAAGATCACACAAAGCTATCCTGAAGGTGGGGAAAACAAAAAAAAAAACAAAAAACAAATATCAGCTTGATCCGAAACTTTTGTGGCCCACAGGAAGTTTTTAATGGTCAATCACCATTCTTTCCCGTAGTACGGTCTACTGGAAATTTGGATCTGCTTCAGTTTTGGTATCATGGCCTAAAATTATCTGGAAAAACAGATGGACGGCATGGATATATTACACATACATCAATACATCAAGGTAGGCCCCATGGTCAGGGTCGCACCTAATCTGCTCCCCAGCCAACTTAAAACCAAGGCAGGCCACACCTCAGGGACAGTTGAGATGGGGAAACTCACCATTAGAAACCTTCCAAGTTTGTATGTGGGGTCCACTTTGTTTTGGATTTGCCATCTAATCTATTCAAGAGATGCATCCAACTACGATGAATGGACACCAAAAATCAAACCGTTCCAAAACTAAGGCGGATCACAACATGTAATTTTAGAGGTATTAGGCATGATTTTGTATGGCATGGCTCACCTTGAGTTTTGGATCAACCTGAGTTTTCAGGTACAAGGAGAAGATGATGGGGCTCACATGATGGACGGATTGGATGCCATTAAAACATCAATTTGTACGTTAAGCTTATCCTATAAAATTTTGTATTGGGTACTGCCTCTATAATTAATTGCAAAACGCGCAAATATGGAGTGATCTGGAGCGTCCATCTGGTGATGAGAAGTGTTGGCATTTGACGGCATTAAAAAACGTAACAGGCAAAGGCCAACCAAACGGAAAGGTTTAATTCTCCAATGAGGTCTACTGATTATGGCCAGGCAGACAGCTTTGATGTCTGGGCACAGATTAAACCCTAATTTTAGAGGTTATTTAGTCAGCGCCAGGCAAAACAGCTTAAAAACAACCGGACCCATTGTCCATTGACCAGAAGAAGACCCGGACCATTCATCCAGTGGGCTCCACAGGGGTCCCATGATTCAAAAACATTGACAATCCAAGCTGTCATGTTTTTTTTCCCTTGAAATAATTTACCATTTTGATCCTCACGGTCCATTTCAGTGGACTCAGCTGAACGGTTATGATAGCCATCAACAAGATTTTCCTATACAGTGGCAGCAACTGGATGGTCCACATAATTGTGCATGTAGTCACTACGGATTGTACATAGGAGTGCCGTCATGCGTCACTAATAGTAATGCTTTTGGACTGGCTAGTGAAACATACAGGCCGTCCATCAGATAGGTCACCATGTAGATAACCTGGCCCAAATATCAGTCCTGTAAACTAATCAGCCAGAGCAGCGATTAAACAATACAGTCGCCATAGACCTACAAGCATGACCCGCCTGACTAGTGAACCTGCCTGACTTTTGCACTGGGTGTCCACACCATCTGGCCCCTTGTGATGAGTGGTTTGGATGTTCCATGCCTGTGACGACCATGTGCAGTAGCATGTAGAAGTACCCGTGGGCTTTTAGCAAAACTCCACTGAGTTTAACTTTATATCCAAATCTAAGAAAAGCTCTTCAGCTTACATTCAAATAGTCTACTTAAGAATGATAAATATAGGAAGCAAAAAATGGACCTCTCCTGACAAGGAGTTGTGGCCCATTAGACGATGGATGGTCCGTCGAAATAATATCACGTGCAAATAATGTTTTGATGAAACAATAGACCATGGGATTGGAGAGTACCCAGGGCGGTCTGGCCTCAGATAAGCTTTATACCGACTACACTTTCCTGACCTGGATGTTGTGGGTCGATTGGAATCGCCAGATAGGCTGTCTTCCACTCTGAACAAGAGCAACCTCTTCGCCTTCTTTCACCATTCCTTGCGTCTGAAAGATGTAGCATACATCATTTAGAGATGCATTCAAAAGTACTGGTCATGGCAAGTTTTTAGGTATCTTCTACAAGAACTGAAAATGGATAGGGTTGAAAGGCCTGGAAGGAGGATGAGGGAAGACTAAAAGGACTAACATTGAGGTGGTGAGAAGGGATATGAAGATAGGGCCCTAGAATTTTTTTGGCGAAACAGATTTGTAAAATCCATCACCAAATAGATGGGCCAAGGCTATGATGATGTATGGTCATGGGAGTGTCATTAGTAACACTCAATTCAAAACCTGCAACTTATGAGCTAATATTTTGAATGATCATGATGATGTTGATAGAATAGAACAATGACCCGCATCCTATAAAAGCTGATTGTCCAGGCATCTATTTCCAGATACTAATTTGTGGGCCAACCCAACTATAATACAATCTATGGTGCAAAGAAACCAACCCGAAATTCAAAAACGTTGTTGAGCATTATTCAAAAGTCAGTTGTATGAATTGTGCTACAGATATTTGTGCCAGTCCATGACATCTGAGGCCAGTTTCCAGTCACTCCAACATGAGAAACAAGGTTCTGTGAAAACTTTTGTTTCTTGTATGTTTGATTAATATATAATGAAGAAGCAAACTAAATGAGTAAATGGCAGTATGCTAAGGTTACCTGCAAGTAAGACAAGGCCTTGGCAAAGGTCTCTTCAGCATCGTTTGAGAATTGTATCTGTAGCGGACGCACACCTTGGTACAATGCTAGTCGCTGCCTCACTCTTTCGCTGCATGATCATCAAACGGTAAATGCAGTCAGCCCATCTATCATAGGTTGGGTGTCATGAGTTCATGACCTACTATAAAATGATTCCTTGATTTGGAACACTTGATACCAATGTTTGAAATCCCCTGATGGAGGATCTTGGCCGAGTCAACTCGGTTTGGCTGGGCTACAAGTACTGAGTCCATACTCCAATTTTACATTGAACTGGCTGAGTCGAGTAAACAACCAACATCTTATAAACTAGCAGTCATTGTTGACATTATACTTTTCACAGGTAAGCCGGGATTGACCACAACAGTCAAGGTTGCACAAAAAAGCACCATCCAATAAAGAGTCCAAAATCCATGTTATGAACATTGCTTCTAAGATGCGCAAATGTGCTTGCATTCGTTAGCTGGATAGACAAAATGTTGACAATTTAAAGTCTTTAAACCAGAAACAAACAATTGCTAATCAGCCTGCCCGACGGACCACAACTAATGTACATGCCGGTTCTCGACTCAACAGTACAAGGTTATGGTTCAAGGCATCGTGCACGGCTTGTATGCATAAGGCTGGCAACAGGACGGTCCTGGGCCAGGCAACATTAATATTTTGAATAGGACCAGCCTGACCAGTTCAAAATCCAGGCCCAAACCAACCCAAGGCCCACCCTTTGCCAGGCCTATGTATGCTCTTAATATTGTGGGATTAAATAAAAACAAAAAATTATTTAGAGTTAACAAAGAAATGTTATTTTCAAGGTAATGACGATGTGTGCATGCACTAGAGCAGCAAGAGCACTTGGCATGCAAGCAAACACTCTAACAGGAGAGGTAACAGCAGTAGCAAAATATGTCTAAAGACTGCAGGAAAGAGACTCACTCATCTGTAAAAGCGAATATAGTGCCAGATGGACGATAGTGGCTCAGTAGGATTGCCATGAACCCAGTTCTGGTGAAGACTACAATTGATGTGCCAAGGGTGTTCGACATCATGGTTGCATGATATGCGAACATCTCGCTCATGTGATTCTACAATACACGGGAATCTCCCAGTAAGCACTCAAGGTTCATGGTCAGCAGAGAAGAGAAACTAAAAGAGGTATATCAAAGTCAATTCAAGGAGAAGAATATTATGATGAATAACCTTGAAAACCTGTCCAAGATTAGCAGGTTTCTCTCCTCCCACCATTGTCGCTTCAGTCCTCAATGCAACTGTATGCATAACCTTCACAGCTTTCAGTGGGAATCTGCATAGAACCTTGATTAGTGATCACTCCTTTCAATTGATGACTCAATAGGAGTACAATAAACCGATGGGAAGTATAATGGCAGGAGCAACAACACATCCACAGTTAAATGCAAAAGCAAACATTTTCATCAGAAATGAACATATGTGATTGTTTATCCTTGGGTGTAACCAAAAGATTTCTGAAGTGCCATTTCCAGTTTTATATGCTGTAGTAAAGAAACTTCGCATTGGATTTACTTGCCTGATTTCACGGGTTTGTTTCAAGATCCTTTGTTTCACTGTGTGGTTGTTTATTACAATATGGTCCTTGACCAATTTCTCATCATCATCATCTAAGCCTTATCCCAACTAATTGGGGTCTGACCCCAATTTCTAATTCTTTTTTTTTTTTTTTTTCCTTTTCTTTTTCTTTTTGAAAGATGAAATTTTTTTTATTAACAAACACCGAGAAGGCGCAGAACTATACAAAGAGCGGGGAGCAAGCAAGAGGCACATTCAATAACCAGGCCCCTTGCTCTCAAAATAACCAACTCCGGAGTGACTTAAATTACTAAAGCGTCTCCTATTCCTTCCTGAAACGCCCAGAGACCTGCCAAAAGACAAAGGTGCCACATATCTTTCAACTCCTTTCTAATCTCCACCTGTGCCAGGACATAAAGAATAACTCGATAGAACTAGGGGAGCCCAACTGACCTTGAAGTTGGACAGGATGCTATTCCACAAAAAAACTAGCTGTCGGGTAATGAAGGAAGAGATGATCTACAGACTTCGAATTTGGCCATACACATCAAACAAATATTTGAGAGAACATTCTTCTAGAGGTGCCATCTCAAATGGCTCATACCGTACCATCAAAAGAAACCAGGTTGTATGTTACAATATAATATTTGTAATATTCAGAGCGAGCCATTGCCTTTACAAATCTAGCCACAAAATTAAGTATAGGTAAAAGTTCAATTGTATACATGGATTAAAGACCTGGCCACTCGGTCCGACTTGTTAGGTCCTGAGTAGAGTGAAGGCTCAACTAAGTCAAGCATATTTTCAATGTTGACTGGGGGTGCTGAACTGGATCAGACTCGTCTGAGTTGAAGGAGTCTTCTATATGATTGTATATAATAATATAGGACTTGGATGCTCTTTTAGAAACAGAGAATGCAGTGCAGCAGTTACTGAAGGCTTAAATCTGGGCATTCTATTATGATACATCATACATACCAATTCATGGTGCAGGACCAATGGACCATATGTGACAATATCAAGTGCCTTTGCTTTGTAAATGTAAATAATAGTCGAACTTGTGCGCTCAAATTTTTTAGGTTAAATAAATTCCATTTTCTATGAGTTCTAAATTCTTGTGAATATGTTTTTATGTTATATGGATAAAGGTGTAAGCATTGCAAAAATAAAGAGAATACATACTTCCCGTGAGCAGTTTCTCCGGAGAGCATGACTGCATCAGCACCCTCACGAACTGCAATGGCAATGTCTGAGACCTCTGCACGGGTTGGCGTAGGATGAACAATCATGCTTTCCAACATATTTGTCGCTACAATAACGGCTTTTCCCATGCTCCGGCACATCCTAATGATCTCTTCCTGCATGGAGAAGAATTCTAGTTTCTGTCGAAATTGTGACGTAGGTGAACTTGAATAAAAAGTCACGATGTCTCCGAGAAACAAATAAACTGAAAAGAACCAGCACAAGCCAAGCAACATTGCCTAGAAAATGATGTTATCTCATTATCCTCTTTTCTATTAAAAACTAAATCCGATGGAGCATGGCAAAACTTTGGTAAAATGGGCCTAGAAAACGTAAAATATTACACACCTCACGCACGAATGAGCCCAATAATTTCTTGAGCTATAGTTTCTCTACATGCAAATGATTTTGTTAGTTATCAACATGCGGTGTGGAAGACAAGGAATGTGTGGGTTCATGGAAGTATAGTACGCCCACTAACTGCCGAATCAAGGTCTACATGTTTTATGCTCACTAAAACACGTTTCCATGCTTATCAATGCCAATTAAGGGCGTGTTTGTTTTTGAGTGGTCTGGTGAAATCCCGGCAAAATGGGTCATAATGACGCTTTCGCCCGTTTGACTGATGGAAGGGCGGCGTGCAGATGGGAAAACACAGTTCACCTGCGAGAGATTTCGCAGGGAAATCTCGGGCGATCCGGGCGAGATCTACTGCATGTATCGAAGACAGGACGGTGATGTCTGTGGTCCATGAGAGCATGTAATAAAATGTCACTCCGTCTATATATTATCATCTCTTCTCAAACAGTGACTCCATCTCCACCAAAGCTCCCTCACAGGTACCGTATCACTATCGACCCAGGAAGCTTTCAACGGTAGGGATGGGTTCAATATGAATAGCATAGCTAATCGATGGTTCGTCTTCCTCTTAACAGGTGCCGTGGATCTCGTGGGCCAGCCTGAAAAACCTGCAAGAGTCGTCTTCGTTGTTCTACACACTATTAACATGGAAAACGGAAATGGACTGGCTACTGCCCCTGCCACTAGCCCCGTGGCTGGTGGTCGGTGCTCTGTGAGCCCCAGCATGATGAATGTGTTTCATCCATTCCGTTCATCCATTTGTACAGATCATTTTAGGGCTTTATACCAAAATTGAAAGGGATATAAGTATCAGGTGGATCACACCACAGGAAAATGATAGTGATTGGATATCCACCATTAAAATCCTCCTAAGACCTACTGTACTGTTTATTTGACATCCAATCTGTTGATTAGGTCATACAGACCCAGATGAAGGGAAAAAACAAAGATCAGCTTGATCCAAAACTTTTATGGCCCCCAAAAGGTTTTTAATGGTCGAACGCTCATTCAACACTGTTTCCTGTAATGTGGTCCACTTGAGATTGGGATATATCTCATTTTTTTTTCTCATACCACAAAATGATCTGGAAAAATAGATGGATGGCATGGATGAAACACTTACATCATGATGGGGACCACATAGCACTGACCACCAGCCATTGGCTGGTGGCAAGGGGAGTAGCCAATCCGTTTATGTGCACGGAAGCGGATTGCATACTGAGTAACTCAGTATGCTTTGCGTACTGAGTAAACTGATTGTGGGGCCCACCGTCATGTATTCATTTTATCCACTCTATCCAGCCTTTTTACTAGTTAATTGTAAGTGGTTAGCCGAAAAATGAAGCATATCCAAAGATCAAGTGGAACACACCACCGGAAACAGTGTGAATTTAACTTCTACGGTTGAAAAGTTCCCACTGGCTTTCATAGTGTGGTCCACCTGATCCCACTTTGTGTTATTAGTCGTCCTCAAGCATTGCATTATGACTACCACTGCGAAATGGATGGACAGTTTGGATGTAACATATCCTTGATGATCAGGCCACAAAACGACTGGCTGACGTGAATACAGCAGGTGTACGTGTGGTACACCAACCATTCCACTGTCGCACATACCGCTTACCAGCGAGTGAGTCACAGGCCAAAAACAAACGCGTGGAGTGTCATGTCCGGGCATTTGAAATCCCGCCCAGTAATTTCAAACAGGAAAAATCGTCACGATGCCTGATTACATTACCAATGCATTTCCCTGAGCAAATAATAAATGCTCAGGGAGAATGCAATTACCTGTGAAATGTAAAAACAAACGGGCCCTAAATGATGCTTAGTTAACATAAATTTTGGTTGAATAAATTCGGGAAAACAGTAATGAGGAAGATGCAGTCAAACATCAAACAAGAAAGCTGCAGGGAAGAATTCATCATTCTCATAACAATGTCTTTTCTTGCATAATTAGATGCTTTTCTTGATCCTCATTTGGTTTCACCCTTGCTCAATGTCTTCTTCTTCTTCTTCTTTTTGGAGAAGTCACTCTTCTTTGATGTCAACCTAAAAGGTGTTGAAAGCTGTCTAAATATATTTGTGGGGGGGGGGGGGGGGGTGGCATGGTATATGTTCTTTTATCAACGCAAATTTTCACTGATCCAATATGCCCTGGCTGTGCTCAAACTGTTGACATAGTTGTTGTCTCATCCTAAGAAAACTCTTTTGACACTTAAAGAACGTGAATTGCATAGATATATCTGAAAATTGAGCATCCAAACAAAGCACGGGTTTGGAAGGTGCATCTATAAGAAATAATGGCAATGACTCGTATAAAATATCAAAGATAAAGGGGACTATTAAAAATTTGAAGAGCACAAGAAAATTACCTGAAGCAGTGGAACCTCCTCAATAGGGAGCTCAGCCCCAAGATCACCCCTAGCCACCATAGCCTACAAATGAATATGATGAAATTTAAAAACTACAAAATAGGCAAGCAAAAACAATACTAAACAGGCAGGTTTAATATTACATTGCTACAAAAAGTGACCAGCAAACGTTACAGTCGAGAGAAAACACCAAAACCAAAGCTGTTGAGTGGGTGGAAGTGGAACCCAAGTTTACCAACTATTAGACAATGTATTAGCTCAATAGATAACCAGTACCAGGCCTGGGTTCTTTCGCATATGAAGAAATGGAAGCCATTCAAAATTGGACCAGATCTGACTTCAGTCAGACACAAATACATATTACTTGTAAATTTCTACCCTTTTTTTATTTATCAAGAAGGAGAAATTTCATTGGATTAAAAAAACTGCAACGATGCAAGAATAGCTCCAGAAGAAAAATATATCCTATATGCCACTGTTTGAACTTTCAGCACCCAAAGAGTGATGAGATGTAGCCTAAATCGACGAAAACTGTTTTTGCACTTTTCTTTTAAATGGTAAGATAAGAACTTTTATTAAGAGAGAGATAAGAGTAACAACAGAGGGATAGATTCCCAATAAATAGTGACTGGAGATTAGTCCCAAGCCTTGCCAATCTATCAGCTGCATCATTGTCTTCCCTGTGAGAATGAACAAGAGAAACAGAGCCCCATCATTTTCCTTATTTCCTCAATCCATCCCATTGCCAATCTCCAAGCATAGCCATTCAAGCAGAAGCGATTTAATCAAATTAGAGGAGTTGCCCTAAATAATTTGTGGATGTTGCATCATCATAATCTAAGCCTTATCTGAATTAATTGCAGCCGGATACATGAATCATGTTCCACAGTTCCACTCAGGGGCATAACTTCAGTTAGACCATAGGTGATCGAGCCTTTTCTTACAATAGTGGGCGCCTCATGCATCTAAATAATTCCATCATTCCGACCCGCAGAGCCCCTCAACTTTAGCACATTGAACCAGTGATTCCATATGCCACTAGGACGATGATCCCACACAAAGTGAATTGCAATAGGCCTTCTCACATCCTCAGTGACCTCCAGCCACCCTCTTCTAAGAGCATCATGGGAGACGCCTCACAAATTCCTTGCACATCCTACCACCCACTCCTGCCCCCTGACTCACACTTTCCAACTTAATCATAAAACCCCTGTTGTTTCGTTCTTTCCATAACAACCTTCACACAGCTCAAAGAGACAATCTCCAAAGAAGTTTGCCTTCTCTCAATATATAACCAATATTTTATGTCTAGATCATCTAGCCATGGAGGAAGGGGACAAACAGGAGTGGGATCAAATAAGAGTGGCCAAAATCAGATAGGGGACAATTTTTTATGGGTTACAAGTTCTACTAAATAAAAAAGAATATTTCGATTAGAGAACCAACAAAATATTTTTTTTTTTTTAAACTAAGACTTGCGTCTCATCCCAGAAATGAGCTGCAGTTTAACTCTTTCAAATCAGAAAGCACAATGCATGGTCCCAAGACTTGTTTTATGCAATATTAATAGTTGAGAAGCGTAATAGATAAAAGGCCTGGGCAATATGGAAGTTTGCTCCGTTGCCGAACCAAAACATGTGCATTGTCACAGAGGAAGAGGTCGGACTATTAACGAACCAAAAGATTTTTAGTTCTAATAGATGTTCTAGATGAAAGCACCAATTATAATGCAATCTATTCAACAAGAATGATTGGCAATGTTCCTGTAATCTCTTTGTTAGATTTAACATCAAGTTGAGGATTGCAATACAGAGATCGATGTAATTACCCCATCTGATGCAGAAATGATAGAATGCAGATTTGGTATAGAGTCTGCGCTTTCAATTTTGACTGTCACATGTATATCAGCACCACAACCTGCAAAAGGATTAGGAAAGGAACTTTAATTGGCACTGAAAGAAAACTTCACAACCAGAATTACATTTAAACATGAATCTAATTGAGAAGTATATTGAATACTTACTTCGAAGATAATCCTTCAATTCATGAACCACCTTTGCATCTTTGACGAAGGAAACAGCATAAAAATCTACTTTATTTTCAACCCCAAATTTAATGTCATCCCAATCTTTCTCTGCAGCAAATAAAAAAATGGTTTATCTGCATTTGAAAAGTGATGATGCTTATCATCTGTTAAGACCTTCTGTTAGGGGGAATAGTGAAAGCTGATTCTCTGGACATTAAGAATATATGATTTGACAGACTCATCATCTCACCGGTGATGGATGGCAGTGTAGCACTTTTTCCTCGAACATTCAGATGCCGTCTAGATTTCAGCTCCCCTCCATCAACTACTTCACATTTCACCGACTCTTCTGTCTTGGACTTCACCAATAATGACATCATTCCTCCTAAGGAAACAAATTAAATGTCAGTTATGCCAGATAATCATAGCAGCCAAAACTTTCATCGTTAATGCTTCATAACCACAACTAATAGATGTTAGGCTTGTAGACTCAAATGACATTGAAATAATGCACTAACCTCTACTTATACGTAATCACTATCAGCTTAAGGTGCTTTATATATAATCATTAGGGATAGAATGTCCAATTCTGCAACTACCTAGCAAAAGGAAAGCTGAAAATCCAGACGACTTCAAGAAGAATAATTGGAAAATTATATTTTATGTTGGAGTAGCAGCTTCACCTCTGCAGAGTGCTTGTGAAACGTCGCTCACCTGTTTATCTAACTAGTTCTACTAAGTATGGTTAAAACTTGTAATGAAAGACTTACCAATGCCTGCCTAATCTTTTGAGCCATACATTCAATAGCTTGTATTACTGATATTAATTTATAACATTGTCAAAATCAAGAAGATCAGCAAAATCACCTTTTCTTTTTTTGAAAGGTAACACACACTACAGTCTCCACCAGCTCATCTAATGAGCAGGAGATGCATATTCCATTGATTTGAAGATAATGTGATATCTATTACTAGAAATTTGTCAAACACACTAGAGGCATGCAAGATCCATGGTTTCTCTGTTGCATCCTATTTAAGAAAAACCAAAATGTAAGAGAGGGCATTTCCACGTACCATCAACGAGAAGCATGTCGCCGACTTCTACATCATTAACAAAATCATCATAATTCACACTCACACAATTTTCTGTGCCAACTCCTCTTCTAATTGTGAAAGTGAATTCTTGGCCAGTTGTCAATGTGATTGGCTGTGGCAAGTCACCACTCCTAACTTCTGGACCCTGCAATATAAAATACAGAGAACTACACATGAGAGAACAGTTGGACGGCATAAGAATTACATGAGCAGCAGCCCACAGCCTTTGTAAAATGTCCACGTGCATGCCACTGAATTGCCATCTTGGATCTTTACTCCAAAAGAAAGCACGCGGTCCACATACCAACAACCATTCAAAGGATCAGGCCGTCAAATAGGCCAATACAATGCAGTAACCAAAACCACCATTCACTCTAATACACTGTTTGATTTTTTCTGCTAATGGGCTGAAGGGGGATGACCAATAATAGATTTTAAAAGCACTCTCCCAATCTTGGGGTTGACCAAGAATAGATTTTAAAAGCACTCTCCCAATCTTAGTGCCAACTAATAGTATAACAACAGACAAGATTCTCATATCATCGAGATAAATGCATAATATGAGGACCATAATTCTGGTAGCATAAAATGGAAGTGCCCAAAATTGATAATTACTGATCTTAAACTAAAGATTTTTCTGCAACACAAATGCTGCAAAAAGAAACAATGAAAAGATAGAACCTGCCTTAGTGTCTAGCATAATCGCGATCACATTATCCTTTGATTGAGAATTGTATTCTTTGACTAGGTCGATGACTTTCTGATGAGACGCATGGTCTCCGTGAGACATATTCATTCGGGCAACATTCATCCCGGCCTCAGCTAGCTTCCATATCATTTCTCGAGTGTTAGTAGAAGGACCTATTGTGCACACAATCTTTGTCTTTCGCCTAACGCTTGGCTTCGACCACATGCCCACTGACATTTCCCCGAGCTGCTGAATGCCTCTCAGAAAATCCTCATCTCCCTGATCAGCAAGAGCCACCAGATTAGCAAATAAAATTGAGAGAGAGAGAGAGAGAGAGAGAGAGAGAGAGAGAGAGAGAGTGCGGGGATATGCCTCTTTAAATGGAGTGTCCCCATAAACAAATTATCAAAATAACAACCATGCAGCTGATATAGTATACTGGGAAAAAAAATTAGGCACCATAATGAAGGACGGCAATCAATATAGTCAAGCTTGCTAATATCTAGGGGTGTGGGACGTGCAATGCATGTGGAGAGAGAGGAAGGAAGAGAGGAATTTGGCATCGACGGAGGGAAAATTCGCGCTAGAGTTTGGGGAGAGAAAAAGTCGGCAGTGCCTCTGGGTTTTTGTGGGTGAAATCCAAGCCGTCTGACGGACGCCAGACACAGTTTTAAGCTCCTTCAATACCCTTCATCTTTACTTCAAATGCCATACCATGCCCTTAAAATAGTCAAGGTTTTTCATCCAGAAAAACTAATTGTGGCGGCAAAAATGTCCAAGACCTACTTGCATTATATAGTAAGAGATATAAATGGAAGAGATTATGTTTTTGGGATAGTTGCAAGTAATGAGAGTAGAGTGAATCTTTGATCAACACTCCACTAAACCATTGCATTGCCACTGCTATAACTGACTCGGTCTTGAACTTGGGAACTAGTGACATGGCAGGGCCATTGAGAGCGTGCAAATTGCTTTCCCATTGTTAGAGACTGCTATTTGGACTGACTCATGTGCACATGCCAGAAGCACTGCACACATCTGAACATGGCACACATTTGTAGGCTTTGGCCGTTCGTCAGGTGAGGGTCACATACATGTTGGATGTCAACTGGTGGCGGTTCTTTCTTCTAATACTTTGCCCACGACACAATACAAGTGGGCCCCAGCCTGATTTATGTGCTACACCAAGGGATTCACCAATGAATGTACCAGACCTCGCACATGTGTGCCACTTCAGCATGTGTGAAGCACTCATGTTTAGGCAGATCAACCACACAGATTCACAAATTATCATTGATTCTAAACACTACTATAGAGAGAGAGAAATCTAGTGAGCTCATGACATTCCTATTTGGCCGCAGAGAAACATTGTACTATCACTGCCCTTAAAAGACCAGTTAAATACAAAATTACAACTACAACCAGCTTGAAAAAAAAGGGGGGGAAATCCAGCAGAAGATGAAAGACAAACTCTAGAATCGCTATTAACAGCCGAAAGACAGTAAAAGAAAACAAAATATCAAAATTACACATAATCATTCAACTTCCAGCGTAAAAAGAGTAGCGAAATTTTTCGAATTTTTTAGAAAATGAGGAAGTCATATGACCTTCGGGACATCTTTGGGAGACACGGGAAGAATTTCAGGCTCTGCTGATCTCTTTGCTGCCGCGACCAGGACGCTGCTGCGGAACAGACGGCCGTTATTCTTCTGTTGCTTTATGCCAAAGACCTTGGACGGAAATCTCGATGGCCTGAGCTTGTCGACCAGGCTCTTGCAGTTTCCAGATTCAGAACTAGGACAGAAAACGGAGCCGTTAACGGATCTGGTAGCTACTACCTGCGCCATTCACAGAGAAGATCTGCACAGAGAGAGAGAGAGAGAGAGAGAGAGAGAGAGAGAGGAATTGCAAATGACAGAGAGCTTTTAAAAAACAAAGAAGCCTGGCTACTGCTGCTGCTTCGCTCAATTGGAGAAATCGCCGTTTGAATTAGACAAAGAAAAGAGGATGATCGAAGGATTGCGCTACTCCACTGTTAGTTTTGCACCACTTAAAAACGGTGGTGACTCCTGTAACATACACGAGACTTAGTTGTTCGGAAATCCAGACCGTCCAAATTACTGAGCCAACTGTAGATGGAGAAAAAACGTGATTAACAATCCTATTTTCTTCTTCGAATTAGTCCGTTCACTTATTTTATTTTCAACCCTCCATTTGATTGCATTAATTGAATATATAGGATTGCTTGATCAGTGTGATTCTATTCACATGCTCCATCCACAATGGGACCCTGAGTTTGGAGGTCTGGATAGCTGTATGTCAGTGCCACGTGTGAGGAGGATGAGTCACCACTATTTTTTGACCGGTGTACAACTAACATAGGACTTTAGCAGAGGCAAGCTTTGTTTGTATCGACGGCGTGGAGCTTTGTCTGCCTTCATGAGTTCAAAAAAATGGGCAGATGATACGGTAGACGCAGGAGAACCACATATTTGTAGAACTATCTCTCTACAGTAAATGAAGAAGAAATAATGTATCAATCAGAACCATCCATCTAGTGGAATATATAATGGATTTCTTCGTCCAGAAACAACACTTTTCAGCATGCTCTATTATGCACTTTTGTTCTATCTCCCCTATGAATCATTAACCGTTAATTTCTTTTATTTTCTACAGTTTCATTGAAGTCCACCCATTGGACGGAAAGGATCATCCTGTTTTTGTGTATTATGTACCAATTTCAATTCACAGTAGTAGTGACTAAATGGACGGACCTGATTAATATATTATCTTTCCATGTGTGCTATGGTGACATGTCTCTACCATATTGCCGTTCCTGCGGCTCTGCCGTATCTTCTCCTCGTAGAGTTTGTTGTGCCTCTGTCGCATCTTGGGTTTCAGCGTATGTCGAAACTCACTGGGCCCCACATGGGGAGTAGTACAATGATCAGAACCGTCCATACTATAGAATCTATACTTAAGAGTGGTCCTCAATACTCGAAATTAGTCGAATTTAGTTGAATTGTTGTTTGTGGCCATCACTATCTATGGACGGTTCAAATGAAAAGGAAATTCAATGGATTTAAAACAATGAAAGGGAAATTCAATGGATCGCATTCAACTCTGAGTATCAAAGGTTAGCATCATTATTGGGGTGTGATTATGGGATGATGGCCTATTTACTATAAGTAACGAGAATGGGGACGGTTCAAATCATGAGATCATCTTAGCACGTGGGCCCCAATAACTGGCGACGCACGCTCTACCCTCAGTCTCAACAGAGGCAAAACGAACTCCTCGCGGGATCCGCAGGGCGGAATGGACCGCCACCAGCGACTGGGGATCCAAAACCCCGGAACGGATTGGCTACTCGCCTACTCCCCTGACACCAGCCAATGGCCGATGGTCGGTGCTCTGTGGGCCCTAATATGATGTATTTGTTTCATCCATGCCGTCCATCTATTTTTACAGATCATTTTATGGTACGATGCAAAAAAATGAGATATATCATAATCTCAAGTGGACCACATTAAGAGAAAAAGCATTGAATAAGCGTCGACCATTAAAAACTTTTTAGGGGCCATAAAAGTTTTGGATCAAGCTGATCTTTGTTTTTTCCCTTCATCTGGGCCTGTATGACCTAATCAACAGATTGGATGTCAAATAAACAGTACAATGGGCCTTAGGAGGATTTTAATGGTGGATATCCAATCACTATTGTTTTCTGTGGTGTGGTCCACCTGAGATTCTTATCCCTCTCATTTTTTCGGATCAAGCCCTAAAATGATCCGTAAAATTGGATGAAACACATACATCATGGTGAGGCGCTGGTGGCAGGGGGAGTAGCCAATCCGTTTCCCCAAAACCCACCCTCTCCGCGCAGGATCTGTACCCCTCATCATGTGGCCGTCAGAGGAAGGATCGACCAAGGACCGCATTCTAATGACACCACAGGAACACGTGCCAACTCTGGACACGCCTCTTCGAGATCCAGGCCCGCCAGACGGCTCGTTCCGAGCCATGACTGGCCCTTGTTTCACTGATCAGGCAGGCCATATGGGTACAGGTGCACTTAATATGGACCGTTGGTAACTTCTGTCTATTTTTTTTTCTCCGGATGTTCTTGTTTTGGGCGCAGCTTCGGTGGATCCGCAGATTCACGGAGTTGGGTGTGACCCCTGATTGTCGGTCTCACAACGATGAATGTGCCTTAAATCCACACCGTTCAACCATTTCTGCGCATGATCCTGAAAATGTAGTATGTCCAAATCTTCATAGAAACAGTAATAATTGAATCCCACCGTTAAAAACGTCATAGAGTCCACCGGAATATTTATTTGCCATCCAACCTGTTAATAAGGTTACAAAGAGACATATGTGAAGATACCCCACAAATATCATCTTAATCCAAAGCCTTTGGGGCCATATCAAGTTTTTTATTGTTAATTACTATTGTTTCCCATATTGTTGTCCATTTTAGATTTAGATCTGCTTTATTTTTTGCATCATGATATAAAATTAGTTTTCAATACAGATGAACAGCATGGATTCAGTCACATACATTATGGTGAGCCCCACAGTCAGGGTCCCACCCACATCCACCGATGGATGGATCCCTGACTATGGGGCCCATCTTGACGTGTGTTTCTTAAATCCATGCCATCCATCTGTTTCTCCAGTTCTTTTGGAATTAAGACTCTAAAATGCAGCATATACAAGTCTCAAGTGGACCACACCACAGAAGCAGCGGTGATTGAATGCCCACCTTAAACTATCTCGGGCCCTGGACTGTTTGATTTTGGACAAGGGATGATCGGAGCGGCCCCCACCTACTGTATGGCTCTGCTCCCGACACGTGTGTGCCGCAGAAATGATCGCCTACAGCCGGCTTCATGCTAAATTGTCATGCAGCCCCATCTTTCCCGCAACATGCCGATTGTATATGACATCTCTACCATGAAAATGGCAGGACCCATTATGGATGTTATCCCTTTACAAAATCAGGCTGATCCACTGATTAAGTGGGCCACAACCATCCGTTGAGCCAGACCGTTGGTTGGTACTGGATGATAAATTCTCACAAACCCCACGCGAGACCGTCCGGACAGTGCAGTATACGGTATCCTTTCCTCGGTCTCCAGCTGGTACATGTGGGCCCCAACGGAAAGTGGTCATTCATCTGACAGGATCCAACACGATGGACCATGCCCTTAGATGCTCCCACACCGGAAGATCCTGTCTATGCCCATTCAGCTCCCCACCACTTTCGGTTAAATCCGGACCGTTTATTTATCTCTCTCAGCCATTCATTCGCAAACGACCCATCAAGACCATTGGACGATCCCACACAGGAGTTTTCGGGTCTGTTCCATCAACATTAATCAAATGAACGGTGTAGGCCATCGAACCATGGGCACATTTATTCGTACAGATGACACTGACCTCGATGAACAAGATAGATGATACGATTCGTCTCACCTCGCACCCGCACATAACCGGAAAAGCGCGGGAAACTCCCGACTCCTCTGGCGCCAAACGCCTCCCTAAATCGCAATTCCGTCCATATTTACATTAATACCCCTCTCATTTCCATGTGCCCGCTCTTCCGATTCGAATCCTTAGCTCCACTCATCAGAAACCCTAGCTCCTACAATCCGATCGAAAGGAAATGAATTTACCAGGATTGTCTGCGATATGTGCCGGCCTTGGATTCGCTGAAGAGGACGAAAACGGCATCCAGATCGGATATACGAAGAGCGAACTCTGCTTAGGTAGGGTTTGAATCTCATCGCGTCTGCTTGTTTCGCCGGGGTTCTTCCTTGTTTTTCACTTCTCGTATCCGTTCATGGTTGTGATTTTTTTTTTATTTTTTTTTAAAGATAATTTGAAGGATCTGCAGAGATTTCTGCGACGTGATGACCCGCAGACTCGAGATGTTTTCAAGCAGGTCTGCAAATGGAACACGGTCTCACAAGATCTGATTCCGATCATCGAACAGTACCAGAATGATCGCAATTTGGTAATTAATGCAGGTAAGAGAACCGAGCACATTCTGATGTCCTTTTCATTTTAAACACTGATTTTTCTTTTTAATTTCATGCAGTGAAGGTTTTGGTATTCCTTACTATGCCCATTGATCCTGCATCCAGCGACATTTCCCAACAGATCGAGTATCTTTGGGCCTTAAAGCAAGCTACCACACGGAATGACACGATTGCAGTAATTGTCTCTCTTCTAGAAGATCCGTTGGAGCATTTGGAACGGTAAGCTACATAAAGGAGTCGTTTTATTTATGTGTACAACTGTGAAACAAATCCATGCACAAACAAATGGACATAATTCGAATAGGGATGATGCACTGTACTAACATCTTTGGTACAACCAGTCAGTCCTGTTTGGAATCAAAATTGAATTGAATTCTGAGCATTCAGATGCAGATTGGGCACTAGCCCCGCCTATCCAGAGCTTCAGCACAGGCTGGGGCTCTGAGGCGCTTGCCGACATGTATGGATTTTATCCACTGTGTCCATCCATTTTGCCATATCATTTTAGGCTATAAGGTCAAAATTGAGGCGGATGCAAGGCTCAATGGACCACACCACAGGAAGCAGGGGTTATTTGATGCCTATAAATTGGGCTAGTGGTAAATGAATTGGAGGTAAATGATTTACAGGGAGTGTTTGGATGGTGAAAATGCCTATAATGATTTCCAGGCTGTAAAGCATTTACAGCTTTTAAATGAAAACTTGCTGAAATTTTCTGATTTCATTTACCTGTGAATGAAATTCAGCCTAAGGGCTAGAATTTTGAAATTTGGCTAGATACAGATTACAGCTTAAACAATTTACAGGTTATAAAAACCCAGACAACTATTTACCTGTAAACAGATTACAGCTTAAAGCCAAACAGGACAGGCTGTAAATAATTTACACCTGTAATTCATTTACCACTTCCAAAATTTACAGGCATCTAAATGACCCCTCAGTTTAATCAGTGGAAGCACTGCAATTGCATTTCAGAATCTAGACTGTCAGGATGAACTAAATTTCCATTCAAGTTTGCCTCTTTATTAGGCTGGTCATTGAAGATCATATTTTCAATGTATCCAAAGATGCCTTAATGTCAATAACAAAATGGAAAAAGTTGAAAACCAGTTAACAGGATCCACTAGGGTGCTACCAACCAATACCTGTGGCATATACACATGGCAATCCAGACCACGCAAAATTTGGGCCTTGTTGTGGATAGAGTTTGTATCCTGAAAATCACACTGACCAGATGATCGCACAGTTCCAAATATTGTCCAAAGATTGAGCTGACGACTAGGGGTGCAACTTGGATGGGTCAGGTTGTGCTTAGGGTCAACCCAAGCCAATCTGACCTGAAGAGGAGTTCACCCAAGATCCAATCCAACCCAAGCCCAACTTAAGTTATTGATACGCAACTCTAATGCAACTCGGGTTAGGTCTTATTGTTTAAAAACTATTCTTTATCTTTTCTAAGTCTAAGTTTTGCATAATGTAAAAACTAATTGGGTGGAAATCTTTGACCCTGGCTACTCATGTTGTATACAGTATAGGGTCAGGTTGGGTTTGACTTGGATCAGGTTGCCGGGGGCCTCAACCCAAGCCCAACCTTACTAGGGTCAGGTTGAGGATTTCCATCCAAAGCCCAAACTAACATCAACCCAACCTCTGGCTGACCTTGTAGCACCTGGACCTGCATATCACATGCACTGAACTCACTGTTTTCTTCTTCTTTCGCACAGCCCCCAACTAGACCTATTTTTCATCTCCCTTTTGACTTTCTCTATCCTTGTGTCGCTGATTTTACATTTTCAAACAGTGATGCTTTCACAGAGGATGACTGGAAGTTGGTTCAGCTGGTGGTTACTTTGTTTCGGAATATTCTTGCTATCCAAGAAATTTCGCTGCAACAGAAAGCATCCGGATCTGCCACGCAGTTTTTGTGTTTGAGAGACAGATTTCTAGAGCTCTTGTTTCATGAAAATGTTATGGATCTGATCATAGTTCTGACACAACATGTTGCTGGTTCGTGTGGCTATCTCCGTGAAGATAATCTCCTTTTACTTGAGACTTTCCATTACATATTTTTGGGCCAAGATCCAGAGCTGATTGCCAAAGCATCACAGAAGGGCTCCAAGGTTTGTCCTCCCTTTCTTTCCCACGTCTTTCTGATGCAGATGATAGATGAGTCATGAAGTAGATTACAAAAAGAATAACCAGCAAAAATACAAGTTAATGGAGTTAGGGATTCCTAACAGAGAAAATGAGTGATGCCCCATTGGTTTGGCCTGGAAAATTTATTATAACTAACCTTTTCAAGTATTTGGATGATTCATATATTCCTGTGACATGTCATTTCATGTCTACTTGTTGAGGCAAGGCTGTTAAGAGTAAATTGGTTGTAGCTTGATTGGGAAGTAATGAGATTTTGGTTGTTAAGCTCTGAGTAGCGGTTCTTAGTTTTTTGGTTGGAAAGCATTCTGATTACGGTATATCTGCATCCAAAAAACTGACAATTTTCGTACTTCAGCTCATTTGATATGAATATTCTCTATGGCCAACATCAAAAGTTTTGGCATTCATGTGGGAAGTCTTAGAAAATGAATTCTTAGCTGCAGGTAGATGGAGACATCAAAACATCTATAAACTCTCTTCAGTCCATGATGGAGGAGGAGGAAGAAAAAAGAAGGCTCATTAGGCTACGGAACTTGGATCGCCATTCACAGTTCAGTGGAACATTCACGCGTCTTGCGATGGTATGTAGTCTCATCCGAATGCCCAGGCCTTTGAAGTTTTATATCTAAAATTTAGTAAATTTTCCAAGTTCTTTGTATCAGGATGGTTCCAAGTCATTATTCAAGGGCAATCCAGCTGCTGCTTCTCGTGATGGCTTGCTCAAAGCTCACAAGGTTCAAAGAGGTCCACTAAAAAGAATTGCCTGGGACCATGGAAGTTTGTCTTTGCCTAAGGAAAACATTTTGGAATTGCTTCACAATTTTGTGAACCAGTTCTTATCTGGGGGTTATAATGGTTAGCTTCTCTAATTGAGGTCTTCATACTCTTGGCTCATTTAATGTCTATGTTTAGTTTCTCTAATCGAGGTCTTCGTACTCTTGGCTCATTTAATGTCTATGTTGCTTCATTTTTATTTTTCTGTTTCTTGGTGTTGTGTGTTCTCATGGTCCAACGTGTGTACTCATCAGTTTTGATGCAGTCCATCCGTGAAGATATTGAAAAAGAACATCATGCAATTCAGAGTAGCGATGTCATTGTCTTTTTCGAGGTCGCTCATTTTGTTACAGCTTTTCAACATCACAAGTTTTCAATTTCAAAGGTGAGATGGAACTTTGAGGAGCTGAAGTGTTCCTAGAAATTCTGCTCACACCTGTAGCCACTAATACGGTTTGTAATGACACAACAGTCAAACATGGAAAGTTCCACATCTGAAGCATCTTTTGTCAATAAAAATGCTGATAGCACACTATTCCGTGGAGATGCCTGTGGACCAATTGCAGCAACAATGAATGAAGCCATGTTCTTATTAGTCATATCTAAGTGGCGTGAAGCTTTTGATGGCTTGAAGGAAACTAAAGCTTACAAGTTTTTGTCTGCAGCAGGATCTCTTATGAAAGGCATGGTCAGTATTCTACTTCAGTGACTCTTAACTGTTTGTACTCTATGGGACATCCAACATTATCTCTTTGTATATTTCCTCATCTGACATAGATAATTTTTAGTGCGTTACTTGCCTCTTAGGCTCAATTGTTTTATTTTCATGTGCAGATTCACATGCTAGATTTGGTGCTTAAGTTACTGCCAGAAGATTCAAAAGAACCTCAAACAGCTCGCATCCTTCTTTATAAGATTTTTTATGATCAGACAGATCAAGGGATGACTCAATTCCTGGTGAACCAGATCAGATCTTTTGATGCTCATAAACAGCCTAAAAGGTCTTTCTGGCTGAAAATTTTGGGCAATTTCTGTCTTTATTTATGAGTCATGATTTCTCACATTCAGTTGGTAGTATTGCAAACAAATGTGCCATGAAACAAGGCACTTTATGTCAAGGTTTAGTTGGGAGCATCATCCTTTATTTCTATAATCAGAACACATGAGCATCCTCATTAAACATTCAAGATGCAGTTATACAATTATACATGCAAATATGTGAGAAACTTAGTTCTGAGATTAATAGCATTGACCATTGTTTTACGGTCATCTTATCATTTACTGTTTGATGCCTCTTGTCTGAATGTTTCAATCAAGTTAATCAACGTAGAACCAACTGGAGGTAGGGTTTGTTGTACTACTGCCTTCAATGGGGAATATTATATTCCAGTCTTCCAGATGCCTTCTAATGTTATAGATCAATGGAACTCAAGAAGCTATGGGCGTTTCACTTTTATTGGCTTAGTGAAAATTTGCTTTAGGATATCCCTTTTTTCCAGCCAATCCACTGAGACAAAGCACCTCTTTCTGAATATTTCTGAGGTGAGCTGCACCAGCTGATCTGAGTGTTGGTGCTTGGGGTGCTGCTGTGCTAGTTATTAGTTTTGGATGGTTGATTGTCTGACCTCAAAGGTTTCACTCCATTGACCCTACTTTGACCAATATGACCAAAAGCTAAACCCTTATCCTTTGGCTTGTAAATTTACAATCATACCCTTTAGAAGCCATAGGATATTGATATTTGGAAAAATCTATCCATTCAAAGAAATCTCCAAGTTGATTAAAATTATGGACTTTTTTTTTACAAAAAAAAAATCTACTTAATATTGAATTTATATTCCTGTACCTTTTTCAAAAAGGCTTTCAATAAGCTACCCGATTAAATTAAGTAATTATCATTGTAGTACCTTCCGTTAATAGCAGTTTTGGTCAGCCATGCGAACAAAGGGGCGGCAATTGGGGGTGGGCCCCACCATGATGTTTATGTGAAATCAACTTGACCACCAGGTGCGTCACGCGATATTAGCCTAGGGACTAAAAATCAGCTCCATCCGTGGTTTAGGTGGACCACATGATTGGAAATAGTGTATAGGACCACATTCACCCTCCAAACAATTTTCCCTTGGTGTGGCCCACCTAAATCATAGATAGGTTTGGTTTTGGAGCCCTGTGCCTAAATTTTGATCTGACATCTATTGCTATGAGTGGATTTCATATAATCATCACGGCGGACCATGTAAAAATCAATGGTGAACGTCTCCATCCCAACTTTTCCTTTGGTGTGGCCCACTAGAATTGCATGCCAGCCTAACTTTTTGGCCCTAGGCCTAATGTGGGATTACATGTCTAATGGTTAGACTGGATCTTACATACACATCATGGTGGGCCCCACCAAAAGTCAAGGGTGGGCATCCTGTAAAATTCCCTTAATATATGATAAGAAATTTGGGAGCAATTGGGAAGGGGGACATACACCATTGATGTTTTAAGGGGCCCATAGTGATGTATTTACGAAATCCACTCCCTCCATTAGATGGACAATCCCACGTTAGGCCTAGGGCCAAAAAGTTAGGATGACTTGTGATTCAAGTGGGCTACACCAAAGAAAATAGTTGGGAGAGAAATGTCCACACTTTATTTTTACAAGGCCCACCATGATGATTATATGAAATCCACTCCAACCATTAGATGCCACACCAAAATTTAGGCCCAAGGCGCAAAAATCAACCCTATCTGTGATTCAAGTGGGACACACTAAGGGATTTGGAGGGTGAGTGTTGCCCTATACACTGTTTCCAATCGTGTTGCCATATACACTATTTCCATTCATAGCTCTAATTCCTAAGGTTGCGGGGGCATCTATGTTCAAAGAATTCAGGCCAATCAGCCTGATAGGGGGTCCTTACAAAATCCTTGCTAAAGCTGTTACTTCCTGGCTAAAGATGGTGATAGACAAGATCATTCGGGCAGCCAAAGCGCCTTCATCCCCGGAAGGCAAATCATAGATTGTGCCCTGATCGCTAACGAATGTTTGGACTCTTGCATCAGATTTGGATCTTCGCATATCATATGCAAGCTAGACATCGAAAAGGCGTATGACCATGTAGATTGGAGCTTTCTGGATTCTATGATGATGCGGATGGGTTTTGGATATAAATGGAGGGGATAGATCCAAGCTTGCATCGGTGCTGCCTTTTGCTCCATCCTCATCAACAGATCCCCACACGGCTTCATCAAGAGCTCAAGGGTCTTGCATCAAGGAGACCCCCTATCTCCCTTCCTCTTCCTGATGATTGGTGAAGCTCTCTCCAAGTTGTTGCACCAGGGCCAAACCGCAGGTCTCTCATGCGGTTGTAGATTGAGAGGTCTACCGCATCCGATTTCCCACATCTAGTTCGCGGGCGATATCCTCATAGTTTTTGAAGCTGACCCTACCAAGGTGGACTTCCTGCGCACCACTATTCGTTGCTTCGAAGCGGTCTCTGGCATGCCCGTAAACCTAGTAAAATCTAAAATGTTTGGTGTCAACCTGTCGCCTGAGGAGTTAAATTCCTTTGCGGAAGCTTTCGACTGCTCGGCGGCCTCCCTCCCTTCTCTCTTTGTTGGCCTCCCCCTCTGCTTTGGTCCACCTCCTCTTCATCAGTGGGAGAGAGTCATTGTAAGGTTTCAGTCCTACCTCGCCAGATGGAAAGCCCGCTATCTCTCGCTGGGAGGTCGGCTCACCCTCATTAAAGCGTCCCTCTCCAACTTACCGCTGTACTTTATATCGACTTTCAAATGCCCTGGCTCGATGTTGGACACCCTTGAAAGGCTCAGACGTGACTTCCTTTGGCACAACAATGAAGTCAAGAAATTCCACCTTGTTAACTGGAAAGATGTCTGCTGCCATCCTCAGTTTGGAGGCACAGGCATAAAGGACCTAAAGTCGATGAATCGGGCCCTCATGGGGAAGTGGATCTGGAGATTGGGCTCGAAATCTGGTCACCTCTGGAACAAGCTTCTCAAAAGCAAGTACGGTACTTCGATGGGGGGTTGGTGGACAAAAGATTCCTCGACCTACAGGGCCTCAACTATCTGGAAAGACATTCTCAAAACAAAAAAGCTGGTTCTCAATGGCGTCGCTTTCAACTTGGGCAGGGGATCTAACATTAGATTTTGGGAGGATACTTGGCTGGGGGAGGTCCCCCTTAAAGACAGATTTCGCAACATCTTTCTGTTAGCCCCTCGAAAAGATATCCTGATGGTTGAATGCTACTCCATTCTTGGAGATAACATCGTCTGGAACATCCTCTGCCGAAGAAATTTGAATGATTGGGAACTTCCAGACTTCTCGGCCCTGCTGGAAACTCTTTGCTTAGCCAGACCTTCTCTTGCAGGCGTAGATAGACTCCTTTGGAAACTGGAAAAGTCCCATAGTTTCTCCGTCAACTCTCTCTACCATCTTATCCACAGTGACCAGGCTAGATCCTTTCCCTCTCATCCCTCTCACATCTGGAGATACCCGACCCCCCCAAAGTTCATCGTTTTTGGGTGGATTGTTAGCAAGAAGAAGATTTTAACCATAGACAATCTGAAAAAAAAAAAAAGAAAAAAAAAAAAAAAAAAAAAAAAAAAAAAGAGGAAGCTTGCAAACATCTGCCTTTGCTGTATGCGAAACAAGGAAATGGTTGACCACCTCCTCCTCCACTGCTCCTTCATTTCCAAGCTCTGGGCTGATACCTGTTCTCGGTTCAAGGTCCCTTGGTGTGCTCCCGAATATGTGGACCGCCTTTTATTCGCGTGGCATGGGGTGAATATTGGTAAAAAGACAATTAGACTTTGGAGGATGGCGATCCTCTCCATCTGGTGGTCTGTCTGGATCGAAAGAAACAACAGATGTTTCGATAATGTTTTAAACTCGATTGACTCCGTCATTTCCAGGTCCAAGCGGCTGCTTATCGAATGGGCTTCCCATGTAGACTATTGGTCAACTGAGGACCTCTGTTTTTTAGGCGTTTAGGGGCTGCAATCTCTGCAGCCTTTCTCTTCTTTCCTTTCCTTTTCTTTTCTTTTCTCTTCTCTGTATCTTTTTCTTCTTAATGAAATCGTTATCTTTCAAAAAAAAAATCATAGATGGGGCTGATTTTTGGGCCTTGGGCCTAACATGGGGTGAAGCACTTGGCGTCGGAGTGGATTTCATATAAACATCATGGTGGAGCCCACTCAAGCTCCAACCATTTTCTTGCACAACCACCCCAACTTCTATTAAGAAATCTAACGGAAGGTTGTCCAATGATAATTACTTATATTAATGGTGTAGCTTATTGAAAACCATTTTGAAAAAGGTAACGGAATATAAATTCTGTATTAGTTAGGGATTTTTCTTTTCAAGTCCCTTCAAATTAATTACCCTTCACAGCAACAAAATCACCTCTTCACCTCACATCAACAATGTAGGTCATGGCTACTTGGGATCCCCCTAATCCATCCCACCCTTTAGAAGAAACCCCATAATCTCCATTAATTACCTTACAACCTATCACTACTTCTATAACTAGAGATCCCCTCCCCGAACAAAAGGGTTTGGATCTTGCTAGAAATTCTTAGCTGCCTCTTTTAAGAATCTTGCAGAATTGAGAAAAAAAAATCAACAAAAATGAAAAATAAGGAGAACTAGTTCTAGTTTGGGAGAAGGAAATTTCCCTTTTATAAGAGGCCAAGACGTACAATTCAAACTTTGGGTTGAGTGCATTGCCTTTCAAAACCTCTAGAGAAATGAATTTCCTTAAGGGGTGTTTGTTTTTTCATCTACCATTGTAAATATTGGTAAATAAGCAATTATTAATTACAACTAGTTGCCTTTTTCTGAGTTGACAGTTACGACTGTTTTAATAGCTTTGATCAGTGTTTTAATTAGCGGTAGCTTGTTGCGTAGCATTCAACCCTCTGTAGCGTGTAGCATAAATAACGTAGGGTATAGCGTAAGCTACATAATACACCTATTTTTTAATTTAAAATTTTATAAATATGATAAATGGTAAGACAAAAAGCAAAAAAAATAAAAATGTCTAAAAGATTATTCATTTTTCAAGTATACGCATATTCAAACAAGTTATTAATTATCATTTATCAAAAGCCATTCCACATAAATAAAGTCATAAACCAAATCAAATAATTATCACATCAACAACTTTTTAAGCAAACCACCTTAATTAATAATATCTAATTGAAAACCACAAGTCACAATTCACAAATATGAAAATAAATAAAAATCCCACATGTTAAGAGTCTGAAGTATAATACAGAGATCATCTATACAAAAAGAGGGTTTCGAAAACCTTTTTTTTTTTTTTTTCCCCTTTTAAGTTAAGCTTTAAAGGGTTTTTAGCATGCAACTTTCGCACCAACTCAACAAAGGATCACCACCATGTTAAGTGAAAGTGAACAAAGTAAGGTTTGGTTTTAACATTACATTTTAAGTTTTTCATAGTGTGAGTTTTAATAGTTTTTAACAAATAAAACTTCCAAAAAAAAAGAAGAAACATTGTAGCATACGCTATGAACGCCATGTAATTGTAACATACGCTACAGGGAATTTACACTCTTTAGCTACGCTACACTATGTAGCATACGCTACGAGCTCTATTTGAAAAGCTGGCTCTGATGCTAATATCGAGGAAGGAAGATTAAAATTTGCGGAGCCCATCGTGATGTATGTGTCTGATCCACACCGTTCATCCATTTTACCAAATCATTTTAGGGCATGAGCCCAAAATTGAGGCAAATCCAAAGCGCGAGTAGACCACACTACGAGAAATAGGGGGAGTTAAGCGCCTACCATTGAAAACTTCTTGTGGGCCATGGAAGTTTTGGACCAATCTGATATTTGTGTTTTCCCTTTATCCATGTCTACTTGACCCCATATGAACAAGTTGGATGAAAGAGACATCAGTGTAGCATTTGTCGAAGTTTTAAGCTTTCAACGGTGGATGTCATTATTGTCAAACAACCATTCACTCCAAAAGCTTAAGCTGTCAGAGTGTGGTGTATCAATGTATATCAAGGGACTTTATTACTCTAACACCCCCCCGCAAGTGCGGGGTGGGAACTTCGCACGGGAACATACTAAGAAGGGTGGAGTGGCACTCACACCATAAATAGGCCGGGCTTGATTTCCCGGTCCCTGGGCCGGACCTGATTTTTCCTGACCCCCGTGGGAGAATAAAATATTAGCGAGGCATATTTGCTGCTCTCGAGATTCGAACATAGGACCTTCCGCTCTGATACCATGTCAAACAACCATTCACTCCAAAAGCTTAAGCTGTCAGAGTGTGGTGTATCAATGTATATCAAGGGACTTTATTACTCTAACAATTATCCCCATATTTACTGTGGTGTGGTCCACATGAGCCTTGGATCCGTCTCATTTTTTTGGCACATGCTCTAAAATAAGCTAGTAAAACGGATGGACAGCGTGGATCAGACACATCACGGTGGGCCCCACAGATTATCCTCATGCAATCCCCATCCAAGTGAACACGGTTTTTGAGGTGCAGATCTTTGAATATTTCCTCCTCCAATCCATGGTGAAAAGTAATAGTTATGGATTTACCACCATTTATAGTGGAAATAGTAAAAACAAACACCCCCTAATCTCTTACTATCCAACTTCATTGAATTTGTGAAAACTCAATAAGGACAAGATGCTCGAGAGACTTTAAAATTGGAACTTCCAAGGCCAATCTTGTTATGTCACTCGTCTTTCTCTTCTCCCACTTTTAATTTCATTTTATAACTCGTGGCCATTACTAATGCCTCTTTTTTTTTTTCCTTGTCAGTGATCTTGCAGATTTGGTGGAAGTGATACATATAGTTTTACGGCTTATGGAGAACCTTCAAGCACGCGGTACATTAAGGGTAAATTTTCCATTGGTGAACTTTCAAGTCCACGCTATCTAGAATGTTGCCCTTTTGTTCATGGTTTCCACCCTGAGGCAGTAACATATTAAGGAATGACCAGTATCATAGAGTTCCATATCATAGATTTTACCTATTGGAAAATAATTGATTTACTAAGTCATGTCATTTAACTCTTTTCCTTTCTTGTTTGAGGAACTCTTAAATTTGCAATAGCTCGAAATGTATTTCTTGAACAACCATCGATTTTCAAGCAGGCTGCTTAAGTCAATCAAAATCTTGTGGAATTTCTTTTCTTGGCTATCCACTTTCAGATATCTATGACAAGCCAATAAGAAACTATTGAATATGAGGCAAGATATGATCAAAATTTAGAGAGCTTCATGTACTTGGCCCTAAATCCATGTGTTCATGAAATAACTTCCTCCATTCATTTATTTTTTTTATGTGGAAAAATAAAAACTTACTATAACAAAAAATTTGAAAGAAGTTTTCGATGATGCCATGGTTTCTGAGATCAAGTTAGTGGAAACTATTAGGAATTCAGTTTCCAGGTGGGCCTGTTCTTTGCCCAAATTCCGTCATGTTTCAGCCTTGGATTTATTAAGGATGTGGTATGTGGAAAGAATGGGCAAACCTTTCTAAGAACCTTGCAAATGGTCTCCTCCTGTCAGATTTGAAATAAATTCTGATGGTTTTTTTTTTTCTGCCAGTGTGGCAAAGGGGCACTTTAAGGGATATAGGGAATCATCCGTTAGTATTCAGGGAAACATTTGAAGCAGAGACAAGGATCCATAGGAAATCTCTCAGAACTTCTATTGAAGATTTTCTGGCTTGGTTACATCAAAGGCTACTAAAAATAAATAAATAAAAACAAAGAAATAAAAAATAATAAAAAGTTTTTGGTTTGCAATCTATCAAGGTGTTAGAACGATGGAAACATTGTTTTTAATGAAATTCAGTATATCACCTCTAGGTTAAGCATTTCATTTGCTGATGTTCGTATAGAGGTATTTGTCATTGCAGATGTTTTGGCAAAAAGTGTTAGCAGCGCAGCTGTGTGTTGGGTAATTCTTTTCCACTTTTCTTTTAACAAAATTTAAACCTAGTGCCTGGTCAGCAGAGTTATAATTTAAATTGAAACGTAAAATACTCTCAGCCTGTTTGGGTGTGGTTTTCAGGAATAGTACTATCTAGAAAAGGTTTGCAACTCAGAAATAAACTATGTAGTTATGAGTATTTAGAAAGTCTATATTTGACAAAATAAAACCTTAAATAGCTACCCAATAGGTCACGTACTTTCGGTTGGTCCAGGGAATGCTTATTTTTTTCTTGGGTATTGAAGAGAATGGATCTTATTGAGTTCAACTTGTAGCTCACCTTCATTGTAGAAATTGTACACACCACAAAAGTAGTAGATTGGGATTGGTCCATGTAGGTGAACACGTTAAGCTGACAGCCGTATTATGCTGTATGCATGGATGAAAACCTTATGATGCATTGTCTTGTGACTTTTCGAGGATATTATGTAATATGGCATCCTAATTCCTAAACTTGTGTTACAATGTCTGTTTGATTATGATTTATCATCATCAGCCTCATTTCTAGAATCTGAAAATGGAATGGATTCTAACAATGGTAAATGGTTTTGTGATGAAGGTTTCTAAAAAATCCAGGAAGGCTAGAAAAAAAATTGGGGGGAACAAAAATGTGACAGAAGTTGAGAAGATGGTAGAAGAGGATGTCAGTGTGCCCAAAGCTGATGGCTCAAATCATCACATTGCCAATTCAACTAAAGAACAGGTAGAAAAGATGGTAGAAGAGGATGCCAGTGTGCCCAAAGCTGATGATTCAAGTCATGACATTGCCAATTCTACTGGAGAACAGGTAGAAAAGATGGTAGAAGAGGATGCCAGTGTGCCCAAAGATGATGATTCAAGTCATGAAGTTGTCAACTCAACTGGAGAACAGGTAGAAAAGATGGTAGAAGAGGATGCCAGTGTGCCCAAAGCTGATGATTCAAGTCATGACATTGCCAATTCTACTGGAGAACAGGTAGAAAAGATGGTAGAAGAGGATGCCAGTGTGCCCAAAGCTGATGATTCAAGTCATGACATTGCCAATTCTACTGGAGAACAGGTAGAAAAGATGGTAGAAGAGGATGCCAGTGTGCCCAAAGCTGCCGATTCAAGTCATGGCATTGCCAATTCTACTGGAGACCCAGTTGTGGATTTAAACAATTCAACTGAGGACCATTTGGAAAAAAGTTCTAATGGGAAAGAAGAAAGCTCCTCGGTCCCTTGTCAGACTGAGGAGCCAGAAATGCCCTCGCTGGGTGCATGCAAACTTGGAGATGATTCAGTTCAGATGGATAATGAAAAGGCTGATAATGGTCTTAATGATCTGGCATATGGAACAGGTGATTCTTCTGATGATGATCAGTTGCCTGCTATGAATGAAGTTGATTTTAGTGTATACAAATTGGTTGCCACATTTGCAAACAACACCATTATTCAAAATTTATGTTGGTTGCTGAAGTTCTATAAAAGCAACTCTTCGAGTACAAATCACTACATAATGTCCATGCTGCGGAGGATTTGTGAAGATTTGGAGCTTTCCCCAATGCTATATCAGGTAAAAATTCTAAACAAAATTATTTTTAGCACTCTATAGTAGAATGATTTTCATGATGTTTATGCCTGTCTATCCTGGCAGTTATCGCTCCTCACCACATTCTACGATATCTTGAGGGACCAGAAATCATACCCTTGCAAGGAATATGAAAATATTGTTTCCTTTCTTACAAAACTGGTGAGGAAACTGATGAAGAAAATGAAAAGTCAGCCCCTACTTTTCGTGGAAGTACTCTTCTGGAAGACACGCAAAGAATGCCACTACATCAATTCCGAATTTTTGTTACATGAACTGGGCAACTTGAAGAAAGAAAGTTGTAAGTGGGGAAGCATGTCAGTTGATGAAGGAGAGATTGACTCATCAAATGGCGAGGGAGGGTTAGCTAGAAGAAGCTTGGCAGATGCTCTTGGTGAAGATGAACATGATTTTGTGATTTCACAGGAGATCAATCATCAGACGTAAGGCAGCTTGTGTGGATCTTAAACTCTTTCATCATTATCAGTTGAGCAGCCGCTTTGTCAGTTTATTATTGGAAACTGATTTTCATTCTGAAAAATTACAGGGAGGACGATGCATCCATCAGGAATATTCCGAAGGCTTTGCACAAAACCAAAGATGATCACAGGTATGTGCTATTGGAAGACTTATCTTTTCTGACTGGCGTTGTGGATACCTGATAGGTTTTGCTCTTGGCTATTGCAGTTCCTGGGAACATGAATCTCAAAAGGCTTCTAAAAGAAGGAAGAGTCTTGTTCTTGATGAAGACCAGGAGAAGAATATAAAAAATCTTTATGAGAAGTAAGTGCACCATGCATCGACAGATGTTATTTGCTTGCATGGAGTTTCTTCTTTGGCAGTATACTGATGCTTGTGGAAAATAGATTTTTCTCATCATTGCCTAGAGAAAATTATGAATGAAGTAGGTAGTTTCTTTAGGACATGGAAATATGCTTTTTGTTTCTAACCAAACTGCAGTTGTGCTTTTGAAGTCATACAGTATCAGTTCTGTCAGTTTTATCCTACACTAAGATACATCCTGCGTTTGTTATAACAATTACAACCATTCCAGGTACAAGGATAATCGACAGTGCAGCCATCTTATTGCAGAAGCCCTTGATCCAGATGGAAAAGTTTCTCCTTCTCAAGTTTCTTGTAAGCTTAAGCAGCTAGGGCTCAAGGTTGTTTCAAAGAAAAAGATGCCCAATGTCGATGAGCCTTTTTCGGGTGGAGATGATCAAGTCAGGGCTGGGCATTCAAAGAGTGCCACCAGTGCTCAACTTCCCTCAAACGAATTGGAAAATGGTTCTTTCCCAAGAAATTCCTCGTAAGTGTTCAGTCTGGCACCAATTTTGTTTCCTTCATGAATTGAATGCCCAAGATTGTCTGGCCATTCAGGTGCCTCTTTTTTTTTTTTTGTAAATAAGAAGACAGTGGAGATCAATTATTCAATTATTTCCCTCCAGCTCATACTGTTGAATTCAATTCATTCCCAAGAAAAAGAAATCAGTTGCCTTTGCTTTTGAGTTTCATGTGCAGTAACTGCAAGAAATTTATTGAGTTATCAACAAATAAATTTTGAGTGGCTGTGGTAGTAACTATAGACTTGCCATTAAACATATGTTATAGGATTAACTACATAAATATGAAGTCTCACGAAAGGCACTTTGATAGAGAAAAATCTTCCTAATGCTTTGCAATGATTTGAAACTTCAAAAAATTCTAAATTTGTGGCTTGCTTGGATTGAGGAAAAACATAATAAAACAAAAGGAAAAAAGGATACATTTTTCCCATGATAGGACTTTTCTCTATGTTTGAATAGTAAATATAGTTGTGAATTCCACATAGCAATCATTACACTTTTCCTTGATCATTGCACAATTTTTACTATGTTTGGATAGTTGTCAATTCCATTTTTTGGTTAGTATCGGAATGGAACATCTTTTGTGCTAACTAGATGATAGGGTCTGGCTGGTTCAGATTTCTCCCGTGATCTTTTCTTTTTTTGCTCTCTTTGTATTCTTTTACTGTGATGCTTTGGCTACAGGCCTTAAATAAATTTCCATTAATCTTCAAAAAAAAAAAAAAAAAACCAGAAGTCTTGCCCTTCTAGCTGGCCTGTGGGCTATTTGGGCTGAGAGAACAATTGTACATTTAGGAATTTCTCTAACTCTGGCCCCGTTGTTAGTAGAAGATCTCTAATGCTCATTAGGGAATGGGCCAATTAGTGTGAGGTCTTTGGGGAGGTTTGCTTTCTTTTTTTCTTCTTTCTTTGCTTTTGCGGCTTGCCGCTTGTATTCTTTGCCTTCGGGCTTTGCTCCAATAAAAATCATTATCTTTAATATATATAAAAAATCTACTTACTTTTCCTTAGTCCATTTTCCCGGCACAAGATACAAGGTGAGCATTATCTCACAAAAATGAGATTTCCACTTGTTATCCAATCAAGATCCCCAAAAATGAAATCCATGGTTGAACAGTGCCATAGAATCCTTGGGAATCTATCATTGGATAATTATTACGCTTTGCCTTTCCTTTTTTTTTGTTATCCCAATTAGTTGGATAAGGATTAGATGATGACAATGATGATCCTTTGCTTTCAACCAATCCAAACACCCCTTTATGTGAACTGTTTGATTTCACTTCCTGACACTTCTCGAGCCTGGCTTGGGAGGGACTGAGATTTCGGATTTTATTTAACTGAAGTTTATTTATCTGCTATTTCTATTGACGGTTTGTTCCACAGCAATGTGATTGTGTTCTCTCTTAGTTTGCAGTTTAATACCTTCATTGTTTCTTCTTCATCTTCTTTTTTCTTGTTCAGTACTAGTTCTAGAAAAAGAATACAGGCCTTCAGCAAAGAGCAGGAGATGATGGTGAAAGACCTATTTGAACAGTGAGTGTTTCTACAACTTTTATTTGTCATTCATAATATGTTCAGCACTTGCTTGCTGCTGCAATTATTGACAATAGTCGAATGTAGTTTTCATGACCCTTCGAGTACTTTTATAAGCTCTTACTGATGATAGAATGTTAGAAAAGTCGTACTGGTTTGGGCTTAATATCTGGCTTTCTGGGTTCTATTTACTATGATTTGGCTATGCATGCTCTATGCAGGTTTAAAAATCATAAGAAGTGCAGTCACATGATTGCAAATGCACTGGATGCTGACAACACATACACGGCAGCCCAAGTTTCCCGCAAACTCAGGCAACTTGGCCTACGAGTTCCTCAAAAGAAGAGGCAGTTAGAAGCCACAAATATTTCAGGACAAGATGGCAAAGATTTAGTTGACACTGACAGCAAAGAGCCATCAGATGAAGAAACATCATTGTCACTAAAGGAAAGGTATCGAAATAAGAGGCAGTATGAAGCCACAAATCTTTCAGGACAAGATGATGCTAAAGATTCAGTTGCCATTGACAGAGAAGAGCCATCAGATGAAGAAACCTTGTTGTCACTAAAGGAAAGGTATGCCATTTGTTCATGTCTCTCTCTCTCTCTCCGTGTTTGAATTTTGCTGCAACCTGATTACGAGGTTGGTGCTTTGGTCTTTATTGGATGTACATCCTCAGGTTTTGGCATTAAATCCTATCAGTTCTTTGTATTCACCCCTTGCAAGTTTTTCTTAATCCCAGGAGAAAAGGCAAGGTGAGTAGCAAGGTAGTCAGTAAGGAAGCTACCACGAATGGTGCATCCAAACGGAAGTTCGAAACAACATTATCACATGAGGATGGAGATGATGAAATTTTAAGCGCTATTTTCAAGTAAGTATTCTTTTAGTTTGATCAAGTAAGTATTCTTTTAGTTTGATCTAATTAGGGCAGTATCTTTTGTATTCACAACTATTCCCCCCCCCGCACACATGCGCGCCAAAGGGATACACCTGGCTTTGAAAATTTATAGAAGAACTGGAAGTAATAAAAAAACTCAATGATTTTACCAATCTCCAACCCTTTTACACAAGTGAATAAAACTATCTCCCATGTCTTCTTTTTATGCCTCAATTGTTCCTCAGATGCACAAGGAGTCCTGCACACTGTTGGATCCATTAACTAATGTTTCTGCCATAATATTTCATAGCTTTTGTACATCCTGCGAGCATTTTTTAAAAAAAAATTAAATCTTGCTTGTTGGTAGATTCTTGTGATTTTGAACTTTGTTGCAAATGTAAATCTCCATGCTTCCCAATCCCATTGACAACAATTGGAGGTGTTTTGACTCCCCTTTTGCAATCTGCATATGTTAGCTTCAAGTCCTTTTCTAGAACCTTATTGTTAGGGCTTTAGAATGTTCTTTAGATTGTTAGCTTATGAGGCTTCCTTTAGTTTCCCTAAAATCTCTCTAATGTGAAGTTTTCAAGATATTGACCACACACACACACATATTCGCAACATCCCTCAAGCTTTTAAATGGCACATGGGATGACCTATCATCGATTTGAACCGTTCATTTATTCATACAACTAGGAGCAAGCCATGGTGCAAAAATCACACCAATCGGATGATCCTAAGCATCCAATCATTAGCATGGAAAATGGACAGTCAAGATTAAGTGGAGGACCAAAATAGTTCCAATCATCCTCTTAAAATAAGCAGTAAAAGTGTGATCTATGACTCTTAAATAAGGGACGGTTTTAACAGATTGGCCCCATTCAAAGGGCTAGGATCATCCGATTGGAGTGATTTTTGCACCATGGCCTGCTCCCAATGTTACTATTGAATGAACCATCCTAACCAATGATTGTGCATCCCAAGCGTCATGAAAAAGTTCAATGAAGCTCCAAAATGTCAGCAAAGCCCACATATAACATCCCCACCTCAATGGGGACATTAACAACGTCCCAAAGCTTTTAAATGCCAAATGGGGTGATTCCATCATTGATTTGGGGGAGTGGCCAGCACTGGGTTTGCTCCCTACAGGCGTGGGTTCGACTGCCTTCCCGGCATTACCCGATGCACATGGTTGCGGGTGATTGTGTGCATACGTAGGGAATAGTCTTGCCTTAAAAAATGGGGTGAGGACACCTTGTGTCGTCAAAAAAAAAAAAAAATTCATCGATTGATATCATGGAAAATAGACAACCAAGATTGAGAAAAGAAACAAAATAGCTCCAACCATCATCTTGAAACATCTGCCAGATAGATCCCACTCTGGATTGCTTATGATTCCAAAGTAGCACTTTGGTTTGATGATTCTAACCATGTAATCTATGGCTCATAAACAATGGATGGTTGTAACAAATTGGCCCCATCCAAAGGGTTAGGATCATTAGATTAGTGTGGTTTTTGCACCATGGCTTGCTCCCGTTGGTACTATTGAATGAACTGTCCTGATGGATGATTGGGCGTCCCACATGTCATTGATAGAGAGAGAGAGAGAGAGAGAGGAACCTGCATGAGCTTGGTTGAGTAATATAATTAGAAAAACTTGGAAATCAGACCAGAACAAGCTATTTTTAAAGTGATCCTTGTACCTTGGGCAAGCCACTTAGTGGTGGTTAGGCAAGGGTGAAGCTTAACCTCCCAGCACCTAACCTCAGGATGGGTGCTGTTTCAGAAGACGGTCTCTGTTTCCAGCAAACTTGGGGTTAGCCACCGGAGGTAACAAAGGTGGGAAAACCAACCGCTCACCCCCCACAAGCTATTTTAAAGCTTGAGAAATTCAGTCCGAGTGTGCTATCCAGTTTTGAGTTGACTCAATGAGTTTTTGTACGACACAAAAAGGAACTCAGTTGCATCTCTTTTACTTTTGAAATTCATAATTCCATTCATTTTTAGGAAAAGTGGAAAGAAAGTTCCTCCCAAGCCAAAGGGTGACGAGCTCAAGACCCCCTCTGTTCAGGAAACAGCAAGTGGCAATGAGTCAGCAACTAGAGCTCCTCAGAATGTGATAGAAAGGTATGATATCTCTCCATCTTCATTGAGATCTCATGCTGTTAATGGATAGCACGGAACCTCCCTGTGGCGGTGGCACTCTTTGCCCGACTTGGGAGGAACCCCCAGCAGTAAACTCTCGGGGCCCATTTGGTTACCATCAAAGTTTGATTCGGATGGTTGTCCAGCTAGGCCTGGCTGAATGGATTTGTCTGGATAGACTATTCTGCTGTACTGACTGCTGTTCTCCAAACACCGGGTCTCGTTAAGCATCTAAATCTCAAAAGGATAAGAGTCAAACACCCAAATCGCTAGTTGTAGATTCTTGCTGATTCTGCTTTCTGTCTCAGTGGAGAAATTGCCCAAGATGATGCGGCGGGACCTTCACAGATTGATGTTGGTGCAGCAGTTGACCTTGCTGACTTGGTCGATGCAAATGCTGAGCTGGCTAAAAGTGATGGTGAGAAGCAACCAGATGAAGTACCCAAAGAGGGTGTAGAACTTTCAGCCACTGTAGACTACCTGCCAAATCAGCAAACATACGATGAGCTGGAAGACTCAGGTGATGATATGGGGGCCGTGGTACCAAAGAACATCACATCGAGAAGGAAACTCAGGATGGTAATTGATTTTGAGGATGATGAGTAAGGTTGCAATGAACAAGGCCTTGACCCTTCATGTGATTATGACATCCGCGCTACTGTTTTTACTTATGATCTGATGCGAGAATATTATTAGTAAATGTTGTAACAGATGAACAGAAGATAAATAAAAATAGTGGGAAATGTTTGCTAATGGAAATTTTTTTGTTGTTATTGTTGTTTGTTTGAATGTGATTTTTTTTGTTATTTCTGAGAAGTACTGTAATATTTTATTGGGTCAAAGGTGTCAAGAACTTGCTAATTCTAGCAAGGCACTCACCCGCCTAGTGCCTCACTAGTCAAGTCAGCTTTCACCCATGCTTGGCGAAGAGTTTGGCTCTGATGCTAGAGAAGCAAAAGTTAGCAATGCTCAAATCTTCAGGTAGCCAAGGTACCTGAGCCAATTTAAATAGATCTGGGTCCAATCTTAAAAATCATTTAGTTTGTGCCATCTTGGTGTTTGTCTTAACAAACTGACTCGTTCTGTCCTGAGTCGAGTCGCAACTCGCCTGAGTTGACTCAGCAGGAGACTTGTGGTGTTGAACAACCAGATTGGGTCGTAACGAGTCCTAGTCTACTCGTCCGAGTCTTTAAATCATGGTAATGTATAGAATACACAGATTTTAGTTGACTGGGGCCAGTGCTCGCGGATGGTGTTCCTAGCTGGATTGGGCCATCCGGGCGTCTATTAGGTTTGAACCGTTCATATTCACGTTACTAATATAAGTAAGGTATTACCCAGCAAGATCATTCTTCAATGAGAGCCATTGAAAATTTTCTTCGTTCTGGATTCATCCCCAACGAGAGTTTGCTGTGCCCCGACAGAAGCTAGGTGCGCCCACACCCATCTTTGTGAGAAATCCAACCCATTCATCCGTTTTTGCTACCTCCTCCAAGTGCATGTGCCCAAAATTGAGACCGATCCAACACTTAAGTGGGCCACACTACTGGAAATAATAGGGATGGAAATGAGCACGGTTGAAACCTTCTACGGCCTCACCATAACGTTCATATTCCATCCAAAACGTGATGTTACTGCGCTGGTAATCTAGGTGGGGCTCACCGTGATGTTTGTGAGAAATCCACCTCGTCCATCCGTTTTTTGAGTTCCTTTTGGGACATGCGACCAAACATGAGCCCGATCCAAGACCCAAGTGAGCCACACGAGAGGAAACAGTAGGCCACCGTTGAAATATTTGCATGGCCACAGAAGTTTTTTATCAGGATAAGATTTTTTGTTTTCAAATCATCACAGTGGGAAAGACCTTATAAACCGTTTGGATGGAATATAAACATCAAGTTGGATCTCAGGAAGGTTTCAACCGTAGGCATTTCTTTCCCAAATTTCCATCTGTTGTGGCCCACTTGGATCTTGGATCCATCTCATATTTGGTCGCATGGCCTAAAATGAGCTAGTAAAACTGTAAAACGGATGGACGGGGTGCATTTCTCACCAACATCAAGGTGGCCCCACCCAGGAAATCCGCGTCCCAGAAGTTACTGTTCGCGGGGCACGGCTAACTTGCCTCCTAAGTTCCATCAAAATGGGGTGAGACCTCGGATCCACCAAGTGGATGGGACCCTGACTGTGGGGCCCACTCTGATGTATAGGACTAAATCTACCCCGTCCATCCTTATTGAATGCTCATTTTAGGCATGATCCAAAAAATGAAGCAGCTCCAAATCTCAGATGGACCATAGTATAGGAAACAGTGATGATTGACCATTAAAAACTTCTTGTGGGTTACAAAAGCTTTGGATCAAGATGATATTTGCGTGGTCTCTTCATCCAGGTGTTTGTGACCTTATCAACAGGTTGGATGGAAAATTCGCATCCAGGTAGAGTCCATGAATTTTTAATAGTGGGGATCCAATCACGACTGTTTCCTGTGGTGTGGTCCACCTAACATTTTCCTAAGCTTCATTTTTGGGATCATGCCTGAAATGAGCTTTAAAAATGGTGGGACGGTGTGGATTTAAGGTACATACGTCACTGTGAACCCCACAGTCAGGGGTCCCACCCACCTCGGTGGATCCGGGTTTCACCGAATCCACACCCGGAGCACTTATGTGGGTCCCTGGCAACGCACTCTGGATCGTTAGTCGCGACAGACACAACGAATTCTAAATAATCCCAAGCAATTTACGGACTGGGGAGTCTTTTCAGTCGCGACAGAAAGAGGCGGTTTAAAACCCTCCCTCCCCCTTCCACCTTCACCGGTTTTAGGGTTTAGAGGCAGTTGAGAATTTGACCCTCGTTCAAGTGTCATTTACAGAAATGGGAAGGGCGAAGAAAGCCCCGAAATTCGCAGTCACGAAGAAGCTCGTCAGTTCGAAGACCCTTCGCAAGTAAGCAGCTCTACTCGTTTCTTCTTCCTTCTTCTTGAAAAATCAAAATCCGATTTTCTAATACCTATTCCTAGTTTATTCTCTCTTTTTAATTTTATTTTATCTGCGTTTTCAGATACAAGGAAGAGGTTCTAAACCCTAAGAAGAAAGATCTCGAAAAGGAAAGCCTCCCCCGAAACGTGTAAGTTTCAGATATTGCTTCTTCTGTTTTTAGAAAAACTTTGATACTCTGGCAGAGTGTGGTAGATGATACGCAGGCCCTTGGAAATTACGTAGGAATTGCATACATGGATTACAAGTAATTCAAATTAAACTGTCGAAATTATGGGTCAAAGTTTAGACATCATGAACTAAATTTTACATTTATTTGATTATGTGATTATTGGATCTGTGGGCACTTATCGGACGGTTAAAAATGAAAAATATCCAATGCTCCTATTTCGAAAAACAAGTGTCCACCAATCAGAGGTTAGGATTGCTCAACCAATCTGACTTTGGGGCCGTGACCTATCGATAGTGGGATCCACAATTTACTCAGTTTAATTTGAGGAAATGTATGCCATGTTAAAATTTCTTAGTACCTCCATATCGAGTGTCATATGCTGCCAGAGTATCAAATAACTCCTTTCTTTTTTTGGAATTATGTTTTTCTTTCTTTTATATTGTTCCTTTTTTTTGTTATTGTAACAGGCCAACTGTTTCATCAGCGCTTTTCTTCAAGCATAACACAGCTCTGGGCCCACCGTATCGGGTCCTGGTCGACACAAACTTCATCAATTTCTCCATCCAAAATAAGGTCAGACTTATTTCTTTGTTAGTTATATTCAATCCAACAAAATTACCTACCAATGTTGAAAGGCTGGCATAGATTCAATTTGATGGGTTTCCTTAATTTTACTTATTTGGAAAGGAAATTGTAATGGGGATATGCGTTTCTGTTCATTCAGTGGGATATAGAAATTCAGGCCTGATTAGTAAGCAGGCTGGGATCAGGTCAAAGTCATTTGATCTGGTGGGCCAGGCCAAATGCATCATCCAATTTTGTGTGACCAGTCCATCTATGGCTTATCCGTTGCGAATCTGTCCTGGCAGTTTTGGTGTTATGGTAGGAAGCTGTGAAGGAGAGCCAGGCCCACATGGTGAGGATTGTTTTTGCAGGGTGGAGGCGACATGAGTAGGGAGGCGAATCTCCACCCGTTTCCTTTATGTATTACCAGTATTGGGACTTCATTCCCTTGCCCTTCATGTATATTTTGTTTCTTTATTTGAATAAATTTTTCGTCAATTATCAAAGAGAAAAAAAAAAAAAAAAAAAAGAAAAAAGAGAGTATTTCTCAAAGTGCAGATACATTTCTTGCAGTTTTAAATTAATACTTAACTGCAATTTAGAGCCTGAGGCCTCAATATAAATACCACAGATTTTCTTTTGTGAGAAAGCAATGCTGCAGATGCCTCTTAGAAAAAAGTAATGCTATAGAAGAAAATTGCAATTTGTGATTTTCATTTTTTTTCTTTTAAGTTTAATAATTTCAATTCATTTTTATAGTGCATTGAATGCAGCCTGGAAGTACCACTTAGAGAATTCTTGTTCCTAATGAGTAGCTTGCGTACTCTTGTTTTATTTTCTTGCTAGTTTGGTTTGAAATTAATGTATTAGACCAACAATGAAATGGTGTGCTATGCCTTGTTATTTGGGATCTTTTCTTTCAACCTTTTACTGCATAAGGCACAATTGGTTTTGCCGTTGCAAATCTGGGACAGGCAGGGATGCTTTCACCTTTTGGGTCTGCCTTGAAATTTTGCCAAGTGGAAATTGGGGTGAAAATTCTATATCTTGTATGAGAAGGTTCATGAAATTTGTCTCTTTTGAGACATCTGACCATCATCATCATCTAAGCCTTATACCAACTACTTTGGGTCGGCTACACAATTCTTTTTATGCCATTTCACTCTATAAAGGACCACATCCGTAGTTAAACCATAGGTCATCAAATCTTTTCGTGCTACCTCCACCCATTTCCTTTTGGCCTTCCTGTTGCTCTTTTTAGAGCCTTCAACTGGCATTGACTACTCCAAACCGACACAGTTCTTGTTCTCTGTTTCACATGATGAAACCATCCAAGTCTACTTCTCCTCATCTTCTTACCTACTGGTGTCACTCCTTAGTTCCCCCAAATACATTCATTTATATTTCTATACTTGTCTTGCCACTCATCAATCTCAACACCCTCATTTTAGCTGCACTCATCCCATGAACATTTTGTTCTTTGACAACCCAACATTGTCCCATGGAGCATAACTTGTCTCACATCTATCCTATAAAATCTCCCCTTCATTTTGATTGGTAATTGGTACGCAGCAATCACATAAAAACTCCTGAGGCACAACTCCACCCTTTTACATGCAGCTTTAATTCTTTGAGCAATATCACGTTCAATCTTTCCCATCTCCTGAATTATTGATGATGTCAAAACTGGTCATTTTGGGTTACTTCTTGCTAAGCATTTCTGAAACATCTGAACAAATTGGAATTATATGGAGAAGATTTCTAAAATCTGCACCGGCCCAAATGCATGGATAACCATCATTTTTTGCTGCTTCTGCCAAAATATCAGTAATGCTTACTGTTTGGGCGAATGTTCTTCACCGTAGGTTTGCTCCCTATGGGTGAGGGTTCGATTCCCCTCCTTGGCTTTACCCGATACACGTGGTTGTGGGTGATTGCGTGTATCCGCAGAGATTAGTCCCACTTCAAAAAGAGGTGGGGACACCCTGTGTCCTCAAAAAAAAAAAAAAATCAGTAATGCTTGCTGTTTGTGGTACATCAAAATGCACCCTAACATGATAATTCTTGTTGGCAAGAAGTATGAATAAGTTCCAAATTCACATCTTTAGTAGTTATTCTGTGTGACTAATGAGTCACATTTGCTTGTAGTTGGACTTGGAGAAAGGAATGATGGACTGCTTATATGCAAAATGTGAGTTTGCAATTAGCTTTATTACAATGCCTCGTTTCAATTGATGTTCTTTATTACCATACCCATTATATTCCGATGGTGTTGTGAATGCAAATTTTCTCAATAGCTGTTGATTTGTTTTTGCTATTTTGATCAAGGCACCCCTTGTATCACGGACTGTGTCATGGCAGAGCTTGAAAAATTAGGTCAGAAGTACCGGGTTGCTTTGAGGTATCCACCCGCACAATTAATTGATAAAATTCCCTTTTTTTCTCTTTCCTGATAACTTAATTGCACAGATTTATTAGGATACATTTTCTTATTGGTCCAATACTCTAAGAATGAAGCTACTTTTGTTGTGGTTATAGGATTGCCAAAGATCCTCAGTTCGAAAGGCTACCTTGCACTCATAAAGGAACCTATGCAGATGACTGTATTGTTGAGAGGGTCACTCAGGTATGATAAGACATCTGGCTATCGCCGCATATTTTATGTGCATGATTAGAATTTGAATCTGGCAGTGCATTCCTTAAGAAAATTGGACTCCCTCACTCGCACACAATGGAAGTAGAAGCAAGATATACCATCATCATAAAGGATTGATGAACTATTCATTTGTGATTTTAGTCTGAGAAATTTAACCGACTCATTTTGTGGACAGCATAAGTGCTATCTAGTCGCTACATGCGATAGAGACTTGAAGCGAAGGATTCGCAAGGTATAAGAGATGGATTGGTAATGGAGTACATTTTAACTGATTTCACTGAATGCATCCAACTCATGAAATTGCTTGATTGCTAACAGATCCCAGGTGTGCCTATTATGTATATCACTCAACATAAGTATTCAATCGAGCGCCTGCCTGAAGCAACTATGGGTGGAGGTAGGCTAGGAGCTCTCGCGTTTGTTCTTTCTGCCTTTGTGCTCGATTTTATTTTCTCTGAGATGCATCTGCCATATGTTTTGTCTCAGCTCCAAGATTTTGATACTAGACACAGTCAGCAACAGGAACACCGTTACAGAAACCTGCTATATTTCAAGGTTGCCTGATTCTTTCAACTTTTGAAATTTTATGTCACTGAAATGTACGCATTATATCATGGATATTCTTTTTCCTTCTCCAGTGTAGTTGATATCCGTTGAATGTTTATCTTACCGATCTTTTAAAAAAATGTGGTTAAGATTAGCAGTCCACCATTACGCTGTGAAATGATTCTGATCTCTATTGAGGGGTGAGATTTGAGATGGTCAGTTGTCATGCTTCGCAAGCCCCTATACCTACATTGAGTTGTTTTTTTAGTGCACTTTGATTCACATCTTTGTCATTATATTGAAACTGGTCCGACATAGCTAGCTGACCTGCAGGCTGTGCGATATCTGTATCCACGACTGGCTGTGTGGGCAGGCCCCACCATTCATTATGAAAAATGAGTTGGATACTATGCATTGAGATCAATTTCCGGTAAAGACCTTCCGATGCAGAGTCGATAGTCTTTCATGCTTTTTGGCGCCAGCATCTCATCAAACAGACTCTATAGTTCCAGAACTCGCCAACTCAGAACTCAGCCGAGTTAAGTTGGCCGAGTTTTGGAATATCTTGCATCTACTTCCATCGTGTGTGAGTTAGGGAGTCCAAAATAAAATAAAATAAACTATATTTTTTGTATGAAATACAGCAAACTCCGTTAATGAATGAGGAACTATGTGATATACTTTAGATTTGATCATCAAACGCATCCACCGTACATGTGGCATGCATGTATGCTGATTCGGCCTTTACCAACATTGAATCAGTAGGATCATTACTGTTGATGGGGCACAGCGCAAAAACTACACTAAAATTGAACGATCCCAAAGGTTGGATTTTGGCATTGAAATTGGACTACGGCCGTTCGTTCATGTCCATGGACAGGACGGCTTGGATGATATGGAACGTGATAAATAATAATAATAATAATAATAATAATAAGGGAGATTTAAGATTCAATTTTCCCCAAGGGCTGCCAACGGGCGTGCCCTATTAGAAATTTTGATTGTGCATGACCGGGTCCAAACCCAGGCCCGCCCATGGACGGGCCCTATTTATTGAGCAACCAAACAGGAATCAAGTGTATATTCCCACAACTAACTATATGGACGGTGGAGGAATAGTATCTACAATAATTTCAAAGGTTCTTTCACTAAATTGCCAAATCACCAACTGAAAAATCTACGGTCCGAGAGACGAGTAATAGGATTGGGGCCAATGATCTTAGGGCTTGTTTGTTTAACCATTTATTATGGTATATTCCGGTAAATAGGTAATGATCTCTTTTAACATCTGTTTAGAGGGGGATGGAAATCATGAAGTAAAGCATCTCACAGATTTTCTAGGTAAATGTCGTGGGTGCCGCTATGATTTATGTATATAATCCACGCCATCCATCCGTTTTACAAGCTCCTTCTACGGCATGAGCCGGAAAACGAGGCAGATTGTAAGCTCAAGTAGACCACACCATAGAAAACAAGGGAATAATAACCTCGCGAGGCAGATTCCTTCATGTCCATGGACAGGACGGTGGCTTGCATCACGTCATTTTCATTCCCACTTTTTCGTTTGGTGCAGCTCACCTGAGTTTTGTAACTGCCTCAATTTTAGCATCACGTCATATTTTGGCCTTTCAAAACAGATGAACGGAGTAGATTTGTCACAGAAATCTCTGTGGCCCCCACACAACCCCGGGCACAGGAATATATGTGACAATCCACTTCCGAAATTTTTAATTTTTTTGTTAAAAAAGCCCCATGTGGAGGCAATTGAAATGCTTGTCTTGCAAGCAGCAGTCTGTTAGTCTATCACTGCAATGTAATTTCTTTCAACCAGCAAACGTACGACAAACATGGCTATTAAGATTTGCCCATCTGATTCATTTTCAGGATCATGCCCTAAAATGAGTTTTCAAAATGGATGGACGGCGCGGATAAAAGGAACATACATCACGGTGGGCCCATAATCAGGGATCGATCCCACCCCACCTCGGTGTGTCCGAGATCCATCCAAGCCGCCCACTGAGATCCTTAGATAATTGGATGGCCCACTTTGAGTTATGATACCAAAGTGGGCCCCAAATGGTAGATGTTATTTCTTTATGAAAAGCAACGTATGGTACGTCTTAAGGAAATGAATGCTGCATGTATACATTAAATGAAAGAATGCCCCAAGCTTGGACGGCCAAGATCTTCCTACCGCGGGGATTCTATGGTCGCCGTCCATCTATGCTACGATCAGTACTTGCGTGTTGCATCTGGCAAGTGATTTCTCATAAGAAGAAACAAAAAACTCTGCGGGGGCCAGTGCGAAATCCACCCGTCCATTAGAAAGTGGACCACCACAAAGTAAATAATTGGAATAGGACGCCAACCATTGAAACCTGTGGGTAATGATAATGTACATATGCCATCCAAACCGTTCATAAGGTGAGTACCCCAAGATGAAAGGGAAAACACAAGTATCGGCCAGATCCAAAAGTTTACTGGGTCTCAGGGAGATTCCAATGGTGGAGATTCGCATCCCCACCGTTTCCTGTGGTGTAGCCCAAGTAGCCCAATTGAGTTTTGGATCTTCTTGGTTTCTTGGATCACCATATGGGAAGTGGACAAATCCAAAGATCAAGTGGACCACACTGCAAAAAGCAGCAGGGGATTGCGTCTACCATTGAAACCCTTCTGGGGTCATAGAACTTTTGGATCAATATGATATTTGTTTTTCCTCTTCATCTAAGCTTCTGTGACCTTATGAACAAACATGACTCATTTTTGAGCTCATATGGATGAATGGTGTGGATACAATAAATACATCAGTGTGGAGCTCATGTAACTTTGATCTCCTTTGAACTATTCTAAAAATTCAGAATTAGAGGAGCGTAAGTGCTATTTTTGCATGACAGTGCCCACACCCAACCCAACCTCGGGTTAGGAATTCTCAACCCAAGCTTAACCCAAGCGGCTCAGTTAGGTTGGTCCGGTGGATACATGCTAATATTTAATTATTACATTAGTTTATTATATTGTCAATATATAGACGTTCTGTACTTATAATTTTATTAATTATATATATACTTATTTATAGTAAAGAACTTCATTTTTTCTAAAAACAACTGTTCCTTTAAAAGTCGTGTTGTATTGTACGCATTTTATTTGAAAAATAAAAATCTGGCATATCTTGTTAGGTTGTCATTGAAAATGATGTAGACGAATGAAACCCAATGGCATTAGAATTTCTTGTGCCTTCGACATAGACGATTTATATTCAATTAAATTTATAAGTAGCTTATATATATAGACTGGGTTTGAGTTGGGTCCAGCAACCGAGACTTCAACCTGAGCACGACCCAAGTTTTATTGGGCTGGCGTTTGTATAACCCAAGACCAAACTCGATGCATACTTCCCAAGTCATGTAAAAAATAAGCTTATTCCACTGGTCTCGTAGTAGTCAGTAAAAAAATAAAATAAAATAAAAAGGCCATATTTACTTTTATACAGCAGTATAAACAGTAATAAAGGAGGAGATTTTATGGAAATGGAACAAAAGACAGAGGTTTATATGTCAAAAATCCAATAACAAGCCAGCGGATGATGATGTTTTGCCATCACTCTTTTTTTCTTTGTTTAAACTAAGTTACGATGATGGGATCAGTTCTTGGTCGATACCTTCATTCTTAAAATTGGCCATCCTAGCAAGCTCATCAACGGCCTCAACCAGGTGATCAAGACGGGCAACGAACTCAATGAGCAGAGAGGTGAAAGTGACCAGCGATAGGGCGGTGGTGCTCTCGAGTGCTCGCATCTTCGGGACAAGGCTCGTGGTAATCCCTCCCTCATCTTCGAATTCATCCACCTCTCTCGATGGCCATGAATGGAGTCGCCTTTGTTGCTTCCTCATTATCTCATGGTAGGACTCAGTTGGAGTTGGAGCTGGAGGTGGAGCTGTTGAGGGAGTCGGTGTGTTCGAGGGTAGCTCTTGCTCGCCACTGTCACCAAGGGTGGAGGAGTGTTTGATGGGTGTTGGCTTGGACAAGAGATCCAAGTCATGGCCCGCCGTGAGGAGGTAAGAGTGCATGTCTATGGACCGTTGGAGGCGTTCGGTAGAGATATGGACACTCTTTAGTAGAGAAGTTTGAAGGGTGTGTTTCATGGTGTGGATGTCCTTGCTCAAGCTCCTCACAAGCGCCGCTGCCTTGCTACTTGCGTCTCGGATCTCCGATTCGAACGTGATTCGAAGGTTATATGGTGCCTGAAAAATGATGAAGATAACATCAATTACATTCCCTCTTGCAATTAATAGAAAATAGGCCTAGTTTGATTCAACCAAGTACTTTAGTGGCTCAGATGTGCCCAATTAATTGGCAGACATGTGGGTCAGGGGTGAATGGACCATAGCTAAAAATATTAAAACCGTGTTAGATGGGCTAATGTTGTGGAAGAATGATGGTGGGCCACATTTAATGTGCAAATGTGATTTGCCTGATAAGTGAACACACGTGATTTTTGGGGCAGGGCACGATCATCTCAGGTCTGATAAATGGACAGCTCTTATCTAGCATGATTGAGGCATTTCGGTTGCAAATCTTCAAAGGTAGGGTGGGTTCTCCTGATTTTATTTTGTTTTATATTTTTTGCACGCCAATTAATGTACACGTGCAGCCCTTTTGAATGGATGGGCCTGACTACTGAGCTCAATGATCCTCAAGGTGGGGACCACCTTTTTGGACGGCTTGGATATTGTATATATGTGAGATGTTGGTAATATGTACTGATTTGAGGCTCGAAAATTTTCTAAATTACATATACAAGGTACTTTAAGACTTCTATTAGGTAGGCCTCCATGTTTAATGGCTCAGATTGATCAAAACCTATTAACCGTTGGATATTTGGATATGCTCTGTCTTTAATTTCCAAGACTGAACGCCTACACCACTATTATTAGTGCAACGTTTTTGTTATATGACAAACCTATAATGGGCCCCACATAATGAATTAGTCAAGCATCTCGTGTGGATGGGCTCACCCAACTGGGTCTTTAACCCCGAAACTTCTCCTCTTATTCTTCTTCTTTTTAACGGTAGTACATTGTGTGGGCACTGCCTCACTGGACCAGGATTGCTTGCTACCAGTAATTACAAGGGATTTATGAAAATTCTTACTTGGTCTAATGAAAAAGTGTCACATACACCTATCAAATGTATGGCCAGTAATGAAAAATTACAAATATATCATTTCATGTGACAAATCCTTGCTTTTTACTATAAGCCTGCATCTGGCAGACACAATGGAAACTTTCCATTGGGCTCATTTGCTGACAGCCCCATCTTGCATCACCCAACACCCATTAGGTGGGCCACTGCCTCACCCATTGTTGCATGGTAACTTGATGCAAGCTTGGATGTCACTTGGGCGTGAACTAAGGGAATCCGGATCCATTGCTTGTGACAAGCAGAAATTTTTTTTGATTTTATACATTGTGATTGGTTCACATCGGATCCAGTTGTGGCGATTTAGTTGTAATAAACAGGATTTATCTGCTTGTGGCAAGCAGAGAATCTGGATTCAAACCAAATTTAACCTGGGAATCCAGATATGAGATTTTCATATCTGCATTTTGAAGTCATTTATAATTCCATTTTGAAGTATGAATTTTCAATCCCCTGAATATTGGCAGTTTAGATTTTGACTTAAAGGGTCTTCGAAAGAGTGGAGACAGCAGTTAAGACAGTTGGACAGGTGGCGAGGGCTTGGTGCTTAAGCATCCGGGCATATAGTATAAGGTTCAAGGCACGAACCCAGCGGAGGCTGGCATGGGGCTAACCCAGAAAGCTCAAGACCGAGGCTAGAAGAATTGGTTGGGCCCACACCAGACCGAAAATTGATCAATTTCGGATAAGGTCGTATCTCACACGTGAAAATATTCATCGCAGAGAATCTACCAAGTGGGGTCCACTTAATGAGTGGCTTGGGTTCCACACTTAGCAAGTGGGGCGCATGTCGCTTGCAAGGAGAGCCATGTATCACATGGATCTACATTCGCAATCCCCGACCGTTGCTTTTATGCTTTCCTCAAGTAGCCGACATTGTATATACACACATTTAAAGCGATCATTTATAATAACCAAAAAAAAACTTTCTTTTTCTATGAAATACAGCAAACTCCGTTAATGTATGAGGAATTATGTGATATACTTCAGATTTGATCATCAAGCGCATCCACCGTACATGTGGCATGCATGTAAGCTGATTCGGCCTTTCCCAACATAGAATCAGTAGGATCATTACCGTGGATGGGGCACAGCCCAAAAACCGCAGTAAAATTGAACGATCCCAAAGGTTGGATTTTGGCATTGAAATTGGACTCCGGCCGTTCGTTCATGTCCATGGACAAGACGGCTTGGATAATATGGAACGTGGGAAAAAAAAAAAAAAAAAAGATTTAAGATTCAATTTCCCCAAGGCCTGCCAACGGTATGATTTAAGATTTAAGATTCGATCCAGGCCCGCCCATGGACGGCCCCTATTTATGGAGCAACCAAACAGGACTCAAGTGTATATTCCCACAACTTAATTACTATATGAATGGTGGAGGAATAGAATGTACAATAATTTCAAAGGTTGTTTCACTAAATTGCCTGATCACCAACTGCAAAATCTACGGTCCGAGAGACTAGTAATAGGATTGGGGCCAATGAACTTCTTGAATTGATGGAGTCATCAAAGGAACTCGACACCTATTGGCACTAGTAGTAGCAGTTTGAATATTGTTACATTGAGAGTTTGGTGATGTTCTAGGGCTTGCCTATTTCTTAGAATGTTTTGAAAGCCGGACTTGACCAGGCGGGTCCAACTTCTTTTGACCGAAACCATCCAACAAAACGGTCTGGCTCACCTGTTTTGTAAATAATATTAATAAATAAATAAATAAAAGAATGCAACAAATTTGCATAACGTAGTAGTTTTTGTTTTTAGAGAAACGAAAAAAAGAGGAGAAAATAAATTTCCTTTTCATTGTTTTTTCTTCAAAACAAAAGTGTCTTATATATATTTATATATATATATATAGAGAGAGAGAGAGAGAGAGAGAGAGAGAGAGAGAGAGAGAGAGACCTGTATCTCCGAATGGAGCACGCCATGCAAAGCCATGACCTCGTAAGCACAGTGCCGGAGAACAGCACCAACCTTCACGTATTCCGACCATGGATACAAGAATTGCCGGAATCTCCCGTGCGGCGGCTCCCACTTCGCGGAGCTCGCCTGCAACAAACAATAATATGCAACGACTATCAGCATCTACACAAAAAAGCCGGACTGGTTTATTGGTGAAAATAGACGAAAATGAATACCAAGGATTCGAGTTTCGCCGATGAATTCAAAGTCGATCGGCACTGATGGAAAGCCGGCTCATCGGAAAAATCATCATCGACTGTCTTTGAGAATTCCGGTTGGTCTGATCCATCATCCTCCAGGTATTTTCTCACACACTCTACAGTCAAAGATAACAACCAACAAGTCAACAGGGCTAGAAGATGTGGTCAAACTAGTCCGTTTTCAAGTGTACACGTGGTACACGTGTATGTCGATCCAGACCAATCAAAGGCCACATTGGTACAGAGCATACCCAAAAATAACACTGATTGGACAATCCTAGCCATCGAATTAGTGTCCTTGTACCGGAAAAATGAAAACAAGTAGCCTTCCAAACCCAATGGTTCATATCATATGGTTGAGATCATCTGATCAATGGAGCCTCTAATTTGGGCGGTCTCGATCGTTTTAGACTTACGAAGTGTGGTCCCTGAAATCATAGGTAAGTCAAAGGAGGTTCACCTTCAAGAGAATCAGCAACAGAGTCAAAGCTCTTGACCAACTCGCAATGAAGCTGCTCTCCTGCCCATATAGGGAAAACGAGGACATTCACCAGCACTGCTACAATCCCACCGATCGCGATCGAGTACAGCCGTTCAATGGCAGTCCGCAACGGATTCCCGATCCTATAGCCGGAGATCATGATCAAGCAGAAAGTGAAGAGAGTGACCCTGAAGCCATACTCGTACGGAACAAGGGATGGCCACTGCTTCAAGAACGACGTAAGTGCTCCTAGAAGAGAATCCAACCGTTAGATTCAAGCAAGGTACATGATCCTTTCATCATGATTAAAGAAATTGAGGTCTCTAAATATATACCGATCATGAAGATGCTGAAGCCGATGATGATGGGCTCTGCAACTCGGCCTGTGTACATGATCACTTGGATTACAGCAATGGCAATGATCCCAGCAAATAGACTTCCGAGAGCTCGGTTGAATCCTCGATTGAAAGTCGCCCCTGAATGGGGTTAGGATTATAATAAGTGTAAGGTCCATGAATGCATGTATGAATTTTATGTTGTTAAAAAGATATATTAAATCTATCTAGACCGAGGTGCTCGACCAATTGAGAGACCGGCTCTGGTCGAATATTCGACTCGAAGTTCAGCAATGATGAATTTGGGATTTCTGGGATACTTGACCAGTCAAAGCCCAGGCTCCACTAGTCAAGGGTTACGCAAACGGTGTGCGGTGTATGCACGGACTGCGTAGATTTGAGGCAGTTTCTAGGGAGGTGCATAAATAAGATTTCTCCATCTATAAATAGGAGTCCTTGAGGTAATTCGCAGGCATGCTAAGGTTTTCTAACAGGTTTCCAAGGGTTTCTAAAAAGATTATAGGGTTATCAAAGGGTGTAACAGAGGTGAAATTTGAGGTATTCGAATTGGATAAGTCTTCTTTCTTTCTAATTCTTATTTTCATAGTGAAGATTTGACCCTTTATGCCGTAGTTTTTTTCCAAAAGAGTTTTTTACATTTAATATTTGTGTTATCTTGTGATTGCTTGGTGCTCTTGGATTACTATCCTAAATTCATATATGAGTGATTCCACGTACCAAATCCCAACATTGTATGTGCCATGTAATGATGAAACAGTATGCGTCATGTAATGATGTAACAGTATGTATGTATGGACGTACCAACGGTGTATTCGAACATGATGGCGACGGTGAGGATTGACCAGATGATGTTGGTGCCGAAGATATGGTAGGGTGCTTGAATCAGTATCAGTAATGACACCAAAACAACAGAAAGACCTACTTTCATTGAGAATATTACTCTGTTTCTGTCTTCTTTGGCAAACTCCCATAGGCTTTGAGTCCATCGCTTGAAGGAGAAGCCTGCATGGCCCACTTTTTTAGCCGATTTGGACCGTTGGAGATCTGATGGCATATAGATGTCGATCTTGATGCTTCCCTTCTTTCCATTCATTCCCTGAAGTGACGGAGCTTTTAGCCCTTGGTTTTGAGGCACTTCTGGAAGACGGCCCACCTAATCAAACGGCAAGGAAAAAAGATCATTCACTTGTAAATTAGGAGATTGGTGCATGCATGAGAGATAGAGTGGTTCGTTGCAGAACTCTTACTACCACGGCACGTGTGCTTGAGATCCAGGCCTTTCCAAGGTGGGGTCCACTACGAAGATGCCCCGATCTGATCATCAGGTGAGTTACACGTGTGCGAACGTGGATTAGCTGCGACCCTGATCCAGCCAGGTGGGTGCATGTGACCCTGACTGTGGGGCCCACCTCAACGTAGACGTTGTATATCCACGCCGTCCATCCATTTTTCCGGCTTATTATAGAGTATGGTACCAACAATCAAGCAGATTAAAGTCTCAGGTGGACCACACAATAGGGATTGAATTATCACCATTGAAAGCTTCTTGGGGGCCACAAAAGTTTTGGATCAAGCTGATATTTGTATTTTCCCTTCATCCAGGTCTGTGTGACCTTATCAACAGGTTGGATGGCAAATAAACATTCGGGTGGATCCTAGGAACACTGTTTCCTGTGGTGTGTTCCACCTGAGATACTATCCGCTTCTATTTTTGAACCATTCTCTGAAATAATCTGGCAAAACGTATTAACGGCGTGGATATACAACGCGTAAATGGAGGTGGCCCCACGGTCAGGGTTGCACCCACCTGGCTGGATACCGGGTATTAGCTAATCCGTGTTCCACGCGTGCACCGTATGTTGGCCATTGTTCTTTATTTTTCAATAGTAAATATTTCTCATATGCGTGTGGGCCACCTGATGAGTGGACCAGCTTGAGTTTTGGTCCATGGCATGTCCGCGAAGACCTGCCTGACGAGTAGCCCAGTTCTCGCACTCACGGACAGCGTGATACATTCTACGGAGAATATTCCAAGATTGGGCCGCCCAGGCCTAAGATCCTGGAAACGGATTGGCTACTCCCCCCGCCACCAACCAATGGCTGATGGTCGGTGCCCTGTGGGCCCCACCATGATGTATGTATTTCATCCATGCAGTCCATATATTTTTATAGATCATTTTATGGTATTACACCAAAAATGAGTTATATCTAAATCTCAAGTGGACCACATTATAGGAAAGAGTGTTGAATGAGCGTCAACCATTAAAAACTTTTTGGGGGCCATAAAAGTTTTGGATCAAGCTGATCTTTGTTTTTTCCCTTCATCTGGGTCTGTATGACCTAATCAACATATTAGATGTCAAATCAATAGTACAGTGGGACTTAGGAGGATTTAAATGGTGGATATCCAATCATTATTGTTTTCCTGTGGTGTGGTCCACGTGAGATTTTTATCCCTCTCATTTTTTTCATAAATCCTAAAATTATCTTTAAAAATGGATGAACGGAATGGATGAAACACATACATCATGGTGGGGCCTACAGAGCACCGACCATCAGCCACGGGGCTGGTGGCTGGGGGAGTAGCCAATCCGTTTCCTAAGATCCTCCCTCTTTAGCCCAAGGTTGGGTCCAGGCCTGACTTTTCAAGCACGGCGACCGATGATGGAAGACTAAGCAACTCCATTTCTTTCGATCCAGAGTCGAGTCGGGACTCAGCTGAGTGGCAGACCCAGCAAGATGGCCCAGCCCCACCGCACTGGTCTAACATAAATATTAATCTCGAACGAGTACTGTTGGACTAGCAGCCCGTTCTGAACCAAGCTCAACTCTCTAGCTCGAAGGTTGGCGTGGCCTGGGAGACCATCCAGGCCCAGTTGCACCTGCAGTTAGCCAGTTACCAAGAAACCTTGTATCTCTATCACTTACAAGCAATCTCAGCCGTTGATCAGATGGGTTACAATCCGGCGATGGGAAGATTGGAGACTAGAAGTGGGACTGGGATGTTGGTTTTTTGGAAGGATATGGTGAAAGGATGGTGAGATTTAAATACAAGTGTGGAATGGATGGGGTGGTAATGCAAGTAGGAGAAGAAAGCATGTATGCAACTGATAGAGTTATATAATGGCAAAGAATAATACCAGAAATAATGCAAGGCAAGATGAAGTCGTAGAAAAAATACACATGCGTGAGAATGATGCTTTTACTCCAATAATGCTACGTGGATGGAGAATTAGAATCTAACCACACACCATGCATATGGTTTCGGTTTCCACACGCTGCGGACACATCGATCGGTCCAGAATCCTTCTAGAATTCTAAAAATTCCATGGACCAGATAATGGTAATCAGAGCACCTGAATTTCATCTCTAAATATTGTAATGAAATCCTAGAGGGTCGTGGTTTGCCAACTCGTCCGAGTCAAATCGGTTCTGATCAGGCTGGCACGGTTTCACTTCACGATTCAACCCTGACTCGGATGAGTCTAGCTAATTCAGCCTTGAATTGTGTGAGTCCTGATTCGACTCGAGGCCGAATGAGTTGAACGAGTCACCGAGTCCAAAAAAAATCCCATGGGCTTGAATAGGGGTGTACACAAACCGGGCTAGCCCGATTAGCTCGCTCGACCCGGCCCGAAAAAGCTCGACTCGGCCTGACCCAGAACTGAGTTCGGGTCAGGACGGGCCAATTTTCTAGGCCCGAAAGTGAGTTCAGGCCAAGTTCGGATACCTACCAGTTCAGCCCGACTCGGTCCGAAACCCGACCCGCCCCGGCCCAACCCGTGTATGACTGTATTTAATTTGTATAAAATGTTTTATTTTATGCTTTGTCAAATGTATGTAAATATCCTGACTAGTTAGATTTTTAGTGGAGTCTATAGTTCAACTATCTAAACCGTTGATCGAGGGCCTTGTAATGGGACATGGATTACCTGTCAAAGCCTTTCCCATGAACTTGCTGTAAGGTTCGAAAATGGCCCAAACTCAGGTTCGAAACTGGCTTGAACTCGAAGGTTCGAAACTGGCCCGAACTCGCGCCGGGCCCGGTTCGGGCTGGAGATGTTGGCCCGGTGACTAGGCCCGGTCGGGTTCGAACCTTGTGTGGCTGTTGAACGGGCCTAGACGGGGTAAGGCCAGTTCGACTCGGCCCGACCCGTGTACACCCCAAGGCTTGAACAAAGAACTGATCATAACTTGTACGGATTTCTCGCCCATATGCACCCGTTTTGGAAATCAGTACGATGAAAATGATAGGCCCCACCATGATGATCGCCTTTTTCTTGAAAATCAGGCTGATCTGCTTGCTATCCTGACCGTCGGCTCTACATTGATTCTGACGCTGTGGCCCACTTGATGAATTGACCGGTCTGATTTTTGTCATTGGTGATCTTTATGGCGGGGCCTACGCTTTTCGTGGTACTGATCTCTTAAAAAAGCGGCATGTGGGTCAGAAACATGGTGTGGTCTATGATCAGTTGAGGGGCTTAAACTGGATTATGAGACTTGTTAGCTTAAGGCAAGTAAGATGCAAGTACACAATATCATATGCTGTGGTTGTGGCCACAAGTGCTATTTCCTCATTTAGCTGCATTGGGACTGGTTGGGATACACATCGCCTATCTTGACCGTCCATTAAGTCCACTTCATTCATCGTAGGCTACCTTGAGAAGATCATACCGATCAAATTATTCAAACTGTCAACTTTCGAAAATGGATGGATGAGTTTATCTACAGAAGATAGGACCAGTCACAGATGATTTAGACCATCTGATTTTTGGAAAAATAGCAGAAGACGAGCTTACGGAACCTAATTAATGGACGGTCCAGATAAGTGATGTGTATTCCAACAAGTCTGAATGCAATTAGGTGCATGAGAAGGTTTCCATGCACCTCCTTTAGAAAAGGGATTTTTATATGTGACTAATATTTACACCCAACGGCCAATACCTTCTGGTAATTCCCTATCGTCTGATGTGACTCTTAAAGCAACTCTTATCTAATCTAATAAGAACAATAAAATTAGGACACTTTATTTTAATTCTTATTTACAATAACTCTCATTTTGTAAAAAATAATAATAATAATAATAATTAATTGGGAAAAAATTGAAATAAACACATTCAGTAGAACATTTAAATAAAAGTTTTTTTTTTAATAGTCAATCAAATGGGCACACCCTTAATGTTGATGGTCCATCATGCAGGACTCAATTTCAAGTGGGCCGTCCATCATGTAGGCCTGCATTAGATATTGTTCATTCATTGTCAGAGGCTAACCTTTAATGTGAACTGTCCATTTATGTGGGCCTACTTTGATGTGGGTCATCTATCAAGTGAAGCCCACCTTGGCTGTGGGTTGTCCATCTTGGTTGTGGGTTGTCCATCATGCTTGATATTAAATGTGGATTACCAATCATGCAAAGCTGCCTGGGATGTGGATGTGAGGTGTTCATGATCATTAGGGTCAATATTAGATGTGGACCATCCATTATGTGAGGTCCACTTTGATGTGGTCATCCATCATGCAATTCCAACTTGGAGATGAGCCGTCCATCATGCCAGACAATCGAATGTGTGTTGTCTATCACATGAGGCTCAACTTTAAAGGGGCCTTCCATTATGCTGGACGGCCTTAGATGCATGTCATTCATTGTTGTGGATGACTTTTAATATAGGTCGTTTATAATGTGGTGCCCACAGTAATAAGGATCATCCCTCGTACAGGGCCGATTACCAATGTTAATTGTCCATCATGTAGGGCTCACATTCAATGTCTATCAGTGGTGCCCAACTTTGATGTGGTGTACCATTCATTTTGTGGGCTCCACTTTCTAAAGATTGTCCATCATATAAGGCACATTCCCATTAAAAAGAGCTTTTACTTTTTAGGATACAGAGCTAATGGGGCTAATCAAACCTTATACCCTCGATGGAAAAAAGCAGTCTACATTAAGGTCATTATATTAGAATATCATGAAAAATATTCTATTATACTCGAATGAGATAGAGGATTTTGCACCACACGCACTTCGTCAGCTGTGTTACACCGTGAGCGCGACGAGAAGCAGATTGCATATAATATGAGGGATCTTTTGGGGCCAACAAGAAGTATATTTTTATTCACATTGTCTTTCCATTTTCTCAGTTCATTCTAAGGGATGAGCTCAACATTAGGCAAATCCAACGCTAAAGTGTACCACATCAAATAGTGAGCTAAGCTTGCATTAAATGAACAAAGCATTACATGCATGCTGCATTAAATGCCAAAGTTATCTCTGGAGTGGTCCACTTGATCATTATATCTGCCTCATTTTTGTGCTCATAATTTAGAATGATTTGAGAAAGATCTGCTAGTTCACGCTGCAAGCGGATTCTGCGTAGCGACACACGACGTCAAGTTCCGTGGGCCACGCATGATGTATGTGTTATATCCAACCGTTCATCCAGTTTTTGAGATCGTTTTAAGGCATGGGCCTAAAAGTGAAGCAAATTCAAAGCTCAAGTGGACCACACCACATAAACTAGTGGGAATTGAATGCTTACCATTAAAAATGATAAATGTGTTATATCCAATCGTTCATCCAATTTTTTGAGATCATTTTAGAACATGAGCTTAAAACTGACGAAAAGGGATTTGAATGCTTACCATTGAAAATTTCTTGAGGCCATATTCTTTCTATGGTGTGATCGGAGATGAAATCCGTGGGAGATTCTCCGGCATTGGAGGAAAAGGGAAAAAGAACAACTCAAGAAAACGTAGAAAAGAAGGAAACGAAAAACGAAGGATAGAATTCCAGAGAAGAAGAGAACAAGTTCTGAATATCATCTGATTTTATTTTATTTTCGTGGATGAGGTTTTTCCTTTTTCTTTTTCTTTTTCTTTTATTCTGTTTTTTTATCTTATACAGCGAAAACGCTGGCACGATGCGAATAACCGAGGTTGCTTTCGCACTTCAAACTCCTGCGCGTCTGATTATTTTACGTACTCTGCCGGAGTTTGATAGTTCATACGCGTGGACTCGAAATTGTGAACGCGACGCGTATTTAAGCCGATCGAACCGTTCAAATCGTCGGAATCGCTATAGATATTTCATAAGCCCAAAATCATATTTATTGGACCATCCTACTCTCTGCACTATTCTTCATTTTTTTGTCCATCAATTGTCCTCCAATAGGCTACCCAGGGAAAAAATTAGCACCGGATGGCCGAAAATTTATGTCACCAAGATAGATTTTTAAGGTAGAACATTTAAATAAATAAATAAATAAAAAATTAATAGTCAATCAAATGGGCACACCCTTATTACCGACGGTCCATCATGCAGGGCTCAATTTCAAGTGGGCTGTCCATCATGTAGGCCTGCATTAGATATTGTTCATTCATTGTCAGAGGCTAACCTTTAATGTAGACTGTCCATTTATGTGGGGCCCACCTTGATGTGGGTCATCCATCAAGCCAAGCCCACCTTGGTTGTGGGTTGTCCATCTTGTGGGTTATCCATCGTGCTTGATATTAAATGCGGATTACCAATCATGCAAAGCTGCCTTGGATGTGGATGCGAGGTGTTCATGATCATTAGGGTCAATATTTGATTTGGACCATCCATTATGTGAGGTCCACTTTGATGTGGTCATCCATCATGCAATCCCAACTTGGAGGTGAGCCATCCGTCATGCCAGACATCGAATGTGTATTGTCTATCAGGTGAGGCTCAACTTCAAAGGGGCCTTCCATTATGTTGGACGGCCTTAGATGCATGTCATTCATTGTTATGGATGACTTTTAATGTAGGTCGTTTATAATGTGGTGCCTACAGTAATACGGGTCATCCCTCGTGCACGGCCGATTACCAATGTTAATTGTATATCATATAGGGCTCACTTTCAATGTCCACTAGCCATCACGTGGTGCCCAACTTTGATGTGGAGTAACATTCATTTCGTGGGCTCCACTTTCTAAAGATTGTCCATCATATAAGCCACCTTCCCATTAAAAAGAGTTTAACTTTTTAGGATGCAGAGCTAATGGGGCTAATCAAATCTTATACACTAGATGGAAAAAGGCAGTCTACATTAAGGTCATTATATTAGAATATTACAAAAAATATTCTATTATACTCGCATGAGATAGAGGATTTTGCACCACATGCACGTGACGTTACCTTCATCAGCTGTGTTACACCATGAACGTGACGAGAAACGGATTGCATATAATATGAGGGATCTTTTGAGGCCATCGTGATGTATATTTTTATCCGCATTGTCATGTTGGGATGCCTTGCACAAACCTTAGGATCTAGCCTCCCGAAACAAACCAGAATTATGGATAATAAAGCAATGAAATAAATCAAAGCATCAATCACACACCACACAAGAGATTTTTACGTGGAAAACCCTCAAAGAGGTAAAAACCACGGGACCTCGTCCAGATCAACAATCCACTATGAAGTAGAACGTTACAATCTTCTTCACTCACGCAGGAGTGGATAAACAATAAGAGAAATAGAGAAAACGGAGAGATCTAACCGATTACGAGGACATAGAAGCGGCCAGATGTAGATTGCAAAAGTAGAGAACCTCCACGAGCGTAACCTCCCTTCTATAAGCTTCTCTCTCTCTTCTCCCTCTCTCTCACTTTCGATAGCCTAAACCCTTTAAGAAATCCTCGCAAAGCTTTAGGAAACCCTCTTGCTATTTTGTGATACCTAGAAAAACCCTAGTGCAACCCTTTTTATAGTTTTGGGAAACTCCTTTCCGCATCCCGGTTGCCAAAAAGGACTCAAATCCGCATTTCGCGCAAAATCGCGAACAATCACAGCGTAATCCCAGGACTAGTCCTCCGAAATTCCAGACTGGTCCTAGCCTCCTACGACCGTCGTAGCTCACCTACGACCGGTCGTAGCTCTCCCACGACCAGGTCCCAGCTACGAAAAAAAAGACGAACTCGCCTGGACTTTGAGTCGTGCCGTGGCTCGAACCTACGACCGGCCGAGCACCTCCCACGACCGGTCGTACTAGCCTCGACCGGCCGAGCACGGCAAAAACCCCATCAAATCTCCTCCTTTTTGACCCGGAGGGATCCACCTTCTTCAAGCCACCAGTGTTTCTACAAACCTCAAACTTGCCCTTGAGCAAAGCCTTGGTCATCATGTCGACCCATTATCGTCCGTGTGGACTTTCTCAAGTAGTAACACCTTTTGCTCCAAAGTATCCTCGATCCGGATACCGAATCTCTATGTGCTTCGACTTGGAATGCGACTTGATTCTTGCTCAAGTGTATAGACTCGACTATCGCAATGCAGACCACGTGCTCCTCCCCGCTTCGTGCTAAGTTCCCGTAGGAACCTTTTCATCCAAAGCATCTCTTTACATGCTTCGCCCGCATCGCAATGTATTCGGCCTCTGTCGTCGACAATGCTACGACCTTCAGAGCTTGCTCTGCCAAGAAACCGCTCCCCCGCAAACGTGAACATGAACCCCGATGTGGACTTCCTGAATCTATGTCACCCGCCATATCTCAGCATCCGTGTAGCCCTCTAACACAAGTTTTCCGTCACCATAAAGCATAGGCTCAACTCGGATGAGCCTCTTAGATACCGTAAGATCCATTTTACCGCCGCCCAATGTTCTTTGCCAGATTGGCAAGGTACCGTGACAACACCAACCGCATATGCTATGTCCGGGCGTGTACACACCATAGCATACATCAAACTTCCTACACCGACGCGTAGGGTATCTTCTCGCATCTCTTCCACCTCTGCCTTCGTCTTGGGACACCGCCTCGTCGCTCAATCAAAGTGACCATCTAGTGGAGTACTTGTGGGCCGCCAGCATTCATATTGAACCGCTCTAGGACTTTCTCAATATACCGCTCTTGTGACAGGATGCAAAGCTTCCGATTCTTCTCGTCACGGGTTATCTCCATTCCTAGATCTGCCTAGCCGGCCCAAGTCTTTCATCGCAAAGACTTGCCCAACTCTGTTTCACCAATCTTCTTGATATCTTTTCCCATGATGAGCATGTCATCAACGTATAATAGCGAACTAAGAAATCACCATCTGAGAACTTACGCGTGAACACATAGTGGTCCGACTCCGTTCATACCCATGCTGTAACATGAACAAATCGAACTTCTTGTACCATTGCCGTGGAGCTTGTTTCAGCCCATACAAGCTCTTCCTCAGCCTACACACCATATGCTCCTTGCCCTTGACTTCGAACCCCTCTGGTTGGTGCATGTAGATCTCTTCTTCCAGGTCACCATGGAGAAAGGCGCTTTAACATCTAACCGCTCTATCTCCAGATCCATGCTAGCCGCCAACCCAAGCAACACCCGTATGGATGTCATCTTCACCACTGGTGAGAATATCTCCTCGAAGTCTATACCTTTCCTCTGACCAAACCCTTTAACCACAAGTCTGGCCTTGAACCTCATCTGTGAATTCTTCTGCTCAATCTTCTTCTCGAACACCCACTTGTTGCTCGTAGCTTTCTTACCCTGGCGCTTTCACCATATCATAGGTGTGGTTCTTATGCAAGGATTCCATCTCTTCTTGCATAGCTTTCAACCACTCCTCCTTATGCTCGTCGGCTGGGGCCTCGAATAATCTTCGGCTCTCCCCATCGGTTAGCATAATGTACTCGTGCGGTGAGTACCTCTTGACTCATCCGTCCCAGATGACCTCCTCACCCGTGGCTCAACAGTGGATCAAGTGGGGGCCGCTCCCCCGGTCCATCTTCCGAAGGAACTCCCTCGTCCTCTCGCACCTTCATTGTACTCCCCCGTCATCGCACCACGGAGGAGTAATCGGATCCATGTCCTCTAGCTCACCCGAACTAGGCCGGGTTCTTCTCTAGCTTACCAATGTCTTCGATACACCGATCTTCAAAGAAAACCACATCTCTGCTCCCGACGAGCTTCTTCTCGGTCGAATCCCATAACTCCGTAACCGAATTTTTCATCACCGTACCCTAAGAACACACACTTTGCCCGATCTTCATATCAGCTTGGACCTCTCGTCCTTTGGTACGTGAACGGATGTCCCGCATCCAAACACTCACGAGATGACCGTATGCGATGGATCCCGTCCAGTCCACACCTTCTCGTGTACTTCTCCATTCAACGGGGGCGATGGAGACTGTTTATCAAATACACGCCGTGCGCATTGCTTCTCCCGTAACGTCTTGGGCAACTTCGCATGGGATAACATGCATCCGATTCTCTCAACAATGGTGCGATTCATTCGCCGCCACACCATTATGTTTGGGGGTCTTGGGAACCGCCTCTGTTCATGCCGTATACCCTGGACTTGCAGTACTCGTGAAAGTCGCCAATGTATTCACCACCATTGTCGGTGCGGATGCACTTCAATGATCTACCCGTCTCTCTCTCGACCATAGCATGAAACAATTTAAACACACCAAAGACCTCGTCCTTGGATTTCAAAGCATAAACCCAAACCTTCCTAGATGCATCATCTATAAAAGTGACAAAATACAATGCCCCACCCAAGGTTTTTGTCCTCATAGACCACAAACATCGAATAAACCAAATCTAATGCATGCACTTTATTAACATGAGAAGCGCTTTTTGCCGAATGAAACTCTATGTCTTTGTTTCCTCGATAAACAATCAAGACAGTTTTAAGAGGCATACCATCACGTGGGAAGGAGCGCTTCCTCGCTAGTAGTCTTTTTCACTCATGTGGCCTGGACGCCTGTGCCACATGTTAATAGCCGAATCTTCCGCTGCGTTCAACCCACCCTTGCACATACCGACACTTGCCTTGTACAGGGGTGCACACTTCTTTCCTCTAGCCACGATCAACGAACCCGATGAGCTTCCATCGCCCACCAAAGAACCTATTTCATAGCCATCATCATCCAATGTCGACATCAAGTTGAGGCGAAGGTCCGGGATATGCCTCACATCCCCGAGAACCAATGTGCACCCCACATCGGTCTTCACACAAATATCACCGACTCCCACGATCTTTGATACGCCGATTTCCCATCTTCACACCCCATAGTCACCGACTTGTAGCTTGTGAAGGAGTCCCCGTGTGGAGTCGCATGAAAGAAGCTCCCGAGTCTATCACCCGGTCGGTGCCCCGACCGACTCGTGCCGTGAGACATACGTCATGATCTGTAGAAAGAATAACTACCATGTCGCCATCCGAAGCGACCGCAGTGGAATCGATTCTTCTTCCTTCCCTTTTACTTTCTGTCGTTTTTCTTACCACGACATTCATGCTCAGTAGTGGCCCTTCTTGCCACAATTCCAAAGATTCAACCTCTTTTCTCTGTTACTCGACTTGCCTCTTGATTTATCTCGGGCCTTCCCGCCCTTCCCGTTCTTTCCTCTCCCCGTTCTCGTGTCACAAGGGCCTCATTCCGAGTGACCCACTCGAGACTTCCTCCTTGTCTCCTCATTGAAGAGACAACTCATTACTGTTCCATGGATATCTTTCCGTCCGCGCGGAGTTACTTAGAGACACCACCAATGTCTCCCAACCGTCGTGCAATGAACTAAGCAATAGTAAAGCCCGCAATTCATCATCCAGACCATCTTCATAGAGGTGAGTTGGTTCACTATATTGACCTCATTCATGTGCTCGACCACGAACCACCATCCTTGAACTTGAGATTTACAAGTCGCCTTATCGAAATATTTTATTACCTACACAAACCCTTGTAATTTTAGCCATAGCTTTACCGAGGTTTCGTAGACACATGGTGGAACACGAGTCATCCAACCATTGTCGATAAACCCCACCGCCTTTCGGTCCCATCTTCTTCCAATCATCATCATCATATCCTTGGATTTTGTCGATATGCCCGAGATTGGAGAATATGAGTCCTTGCAATAAAGCAAGTCCTCCATCTTAGCCTTCCATATGGTCCAAGTTAGAACCATTGAGGCCGATCATCCTTGAGCCACCTTCCATAATTCAAACCGATCCTACCTGTTCAATGAACTTAGCTTTGATACCACTTTGTTGGGATGCCTCAGCACAAACCTTAGATCTAGCCTCCCGAAACAAACCAAATTATGGATAATAAAGCAATGAAATAAATCAAAGCATCAATCACACACCACACAAGAGATTTTTACGTGGAAAACCCTCAAAGAGGTAAAACCACGGGACCTCGTCCGATCAACAATCCACTATGAAGTAGAACGTTACAATCTTCTTCACTCACGCAGAGTGGATAAACAATAAGAGAAATAGAAAAACGGAGAGATCTAACCGATTACGAGGACATAGAAGCGCCGAGATGTAGATTGCAAAGTAGAGAACCTCCACGAGCGTAACCTCCCTTCTATAAGCTTCCTCTCTCTCTTTCTCCCTCTCTCTCACCTTTGATAGCCCTAAACCCTTTAGAAATCCCTCGCAAAGCTTTAGGAAACCCTCTTGCTATTTTGTGATACCTAGAAAAACCCTAGGCAACCCCTTTTATAGTTTTGGGAAACTCCTTTCCGCATCCCGGCGAAAGGACTCAAATCCGCGATTCAGCGCAAAATCGCGGAACAATCTGCATAACCTAGGACTAGTCCTGGAAATTCCAGGACTGGTCCTAGCCTCCTACGACTGGTCGTAGCTCACCTACGACTGGTCGTAGACCACCTACGACTGGTCGTAGCTCTCCTACGACCAGTCCTAGCTACAAGTAAAAAAAAAGACGAACTCGCTGGACTTTGAGTCGTGCTAGGGCTCGAACCTACGACCGGTCGAGCACCTCCCACGACCGGTCGTACTAGCCCTCGACCGGTCGAGCACGGGGCAAAAAAACCCCATCATGTCATTCCATTTTCTTAGTTCATTTTAAGGGATGAGTTCAAAATTAGGCAAATCGAACGCTAAAGTGTACCACATCAAATAGTGAGCTAGGCTTGCATTAAATGAACAAAGCATTACATGCAAGCTGTATTAAATGCCAAAGTTATCTCTGGAGTGGTCCACTTGATCATTACGTCTGCCCCATTTTTGTGCTCATAATTTAAAATGATTTGAGAAAATGAGAAACATCTGCGAGTTCACGCTGCAAGCGGATTGGGCATAGTGACACACGACATCAAGTTCTGTGGGCCACACATAATGTATGTGTTATATCCAACCGTTCATCCAGTTTTTGAGATCATTTTAAGGCATGGGCCTAAAAGTGAGGCAAATCCAAAGCTCAAGTGGACCACACTACATAAACTAGTGGGAATTGAATTTTTACCATTAAAAATGATATGTGTTATATCCAACCGTTCATCCAATTTTTGAGATCATTTTAGAGCATGAGCTTAAAACTGACGAAAAGAGAGTTTTGGATCAAAGATAATATTTGTGTTTTCCCTTCACTTAAGATCTGTGTGATTAATTGGTGAGATGGCAAATAAACATCATGGTAGGCCCTAGGAGGATTTCAACGGTGGATGCTCGTTGTGTGATTTACTTGAATTTAGTATCTGCTTTATTTTTGGGAGGATGCCCTAAAATGATCTCCAAAAATAGATGAACAATATATATATAACACATACATCACGGTGGGCCAATAGAACTTGGCTGACGTCAACACACTACATTTGCCACATGCGAGTAGTCTACTTGACCACTGAACAGAATATGGGGTCGACTGGCGTAGGGAGTACTGGAACAAATTACATGATGGGCTAATGTCATAAAATAAAAGTTATTCTATAACTGTTCCACGTGGGTCCCACAACACTACGTTTACGCGGTATGCTATCCAACTCGTGCTAAAAGTGAGATGTCCCACACATGTGACATATTGGGATTACTCCATAAAAATTAAATGGATGGTCCTCATTTTTTATTTTTTATTTTTTTATGTTTTAGAAACGAAGGGGGAATATACTATTCTCATCAGTCGCGTTTGCGGATGTTGTACACATCAAATGCAAGAGATATGGGCTCAAAGGATTTTTTTTTTAATGGTGGTGTGGTCCACTTGAGATTCGGATCTACTTAAGGTTTGGTATGATGTACTAAAACGATATGAGAAAATGAATGGATGGTATGGATATACAAAAATAAAAATCATCAAAATGGACCCACTGGTTGACACCTAATCGCTTTCAGTTGTCGTAACTCATTAATAGAAGATTTTAGGTAAGTGGAAAATACTAAAAATAATAATAATAATAATACAGGAGTAAGGTGCACATGTTCTATTCGCATCTGGTTCTTGAAATGACCTTCACGCCACCATATAAATGCTTTTTTCACAGGAATAGACGAATAGCCATGGGAGCGGATTCGGTGACGCCGGGTTCTCACCCAACACGGTAAGCCCATCACGTGTAAATCTCAGTATTTTGAGAAATATAAGAGAAAATTCCTAAATCCCAATACTTCCACTGGTCTATTTGTTTCCAAAAACAGGGTGTTCATCAGGCCACTTGGATCTTACTAGATGGGTCGATTGTTTCTAACCGTCGAATTTCTCTTTACCCATGTGGCACACATGATGACTGGATTGGAATGATTTTTTGGGTTACAGTGGGTATATGGCGACACTCGCGAGATGAATGGACTAGATTTTGTACATACGTGCTGTATTGGCACGTGTGTGGAGAGAAAATTGTAAGTCGAACGAACGGGAGCATATCCATTTTAAATGGTGCCGCAGGAATCCTGGCTCATCTGAATAACGATTATGAAAGCTTTTTGGGGTTAGCTAAAACGCGTTTTCAATGAAAATATTCCATTTCATTCAACACAATCCTGTCAGCTAATGAAAATATTCCTTCAGATTTGTTTTCTTGTTGATGGTCATTTCTACAAAAAATTCCTTACGGATGCATCAGGTGACAAGGGAGCGTCTTGGGTGGTGACCCCAGCATCACGTAGCTGCGTAGTGTCTGGATGTATGTGTTTTATTCACGTTCTGTTTGCCAACTCATTTTAGGGCACGTGGCCAAAATTGAAGCATATCCAAAGCTCAAGTGGACCACTACAGAAAGCGATGAGGATTGAACTCCCACAGTTGAAAACTTTTTAGAGCCGCGTAAGTTTTGAATCAAGATGATATTTGTATTTTCCCTTCGTACGGGTCTATGTGACCTTATGAACAGGTTGGATGCAGTGTGGCCCTAGTAAGTTTCAATGGTAGACGTCATTATTCCCACGGTTTCTTGTAGTACGTAGTACACTTGAGTCCATGTATACTTCAATTTTAGAGATATGGCCTAAAATGTGTTTGAAAAATAGATGGACAACGTAGATAAAACACATACATCACGGTGAGCCCCACAGCATACTGACAGCACGCAGCTACCAGGTGTTGGGTTCACCACGCAATCCGCAGCGGCTGTAGGACCTAGATCATGTATCCATCATAGATTGCCTTGCACGTATTTCAGTCTGTGCGGTTCAAATCATGGCCTTGCACGTATTTCAGTCTGTTCGATTCAAATCATATGACACCATCAGTCTGTGCAGCTCAAAACATCTAAACGGTCTTGATTGTTAAGTGGAATCTCATTTTACATCAAACTTGTAATATTTTCTCAACAAGCGTTTGTAGTCCAACGGTTAGGATAATTGCCTTCCAAGCAATAGACCCGGGTTCGACTCCCGGCAGACGCAATTTTTTGTCCTTTTTTTAATTCACCATACACATTTCAGTGCTTAGACCTAGACCATTCACATGCTGGGCCACGACATGGATGCAACAGGATTTTTAAATGTTTTCATTTTCTAAGTTTTTGTTTCGTGAACCTATCACGTGGCACTCATGCACGAGCCCAGACAATCATCAGCTGATCCATAACACTGATGGCTTATACCGCATTATCAAAATGGAAGAAGGATGTCCCTAGCCATCTTGACCCTGGCTTCCCTTTTTCACTTAACCCAAGCCCCTGATTCCCTTTTTCACTTGAGCCCAGGCCCCTTGGGCCAATGGACCATCACCGTTGCATTTGGATAAGATTCTTAGGCTCGTTATCAGGTTTCAGCATTAACTTAGGCCGAATTAGTAAAACAGGTCCAATTATTGCATGGGCCATGCTTTGGTTGACCCTGACACAAGCGTGGCCCACCTTTCGATGGTTCACCACAATAAGCTGGTGGCCGATCATGGATGGACATTCCTTAAAATCATAACTCATGAACACTTGACCCTTGTCGTGGTCATTGAACTTTTTCAGTTTTTTTTTTATTATTACTATCGAATGCGGACCATTGGATGAATCTAGTTACATGCCAGAACAGGAAGCACATGTGCACTCATGATGGGACCCACCAGATGAAAGGTTTTGCTCGAAGCATCTACAGATTGGAGAATGATTTGGACGAACATTAGAGCTGTGGGACCCACCGTGATGTGCCGTCCAACCCTTAAAAACTGAAATTGCAGAGTCTGGCCATAACATCTGCACAGAAACATTTACACATGGCCACCTGCGTGACATCTGAGCAATGCCTCAGGTGGGTTCCACTGTCCACACCGCACATCACCTGTCTAAAAAATCAGGCCATTCCACTCGCCAGGAAGGCCACACGTCCAGGCTGAATGTGGACCATTAGCAATCCTCTTCTCAAACCATCCATGAATTTTGAGCCACGTCATCCGTGCCGTCACGTCGAGAAAGTAACCATCGTCAGACGTCTCATCATCCACACAAACTTAAAAAACAACGGTCCAGAAAGACAATTTATGACTCACCTTAGCATGAAATATGATGATCTCCGATCACTGAGATTCTTTCCATCTTGACCGTTACTGTATACGAGCTTCTGGATGAAGAGTCTGAATCATCACGAGGCAGCAAGGCAGAAGGGCGAGCCTCTGCTGTGAGTCTCTCTCATCCTCAATAAAGATGAACAATAAGGTCGGATACTCAGGTTTCCAGTCCCCATGGTTCTGTAATCGTGACCAATGATCCATCGTGTCCCACTGCGGATAGAGCATTTGCCCAAACTAACCACCACAGGACAGTTTGTGGCCCACAAACAGAAAGCTTAAGAAGATAAAACACAGGAACGGCCCAAATTCAACAGGAAGATATCCCGAGATTGGTGACTAGGATTTTCCGATCAGGAAGATATCAGGGGCATTATCCATCCATCACAAACTTAGACCTCATCTAGCGGCTTACCTGCAGGCGTAGGTTCATCCTTGTATTCCTGCTAATGTGCACGCCTAGCTTGGGCCCAGAAGGGAAGGCCCAGTGGGCTATAAGTAGCATCTTGTTATTTGTATTACATATGAATATGGGAGCTACCATTAGTTCACGACACGTAGGGTCCACCCACCATTTCTATCTAGAGTTTGAGCTGTGTGGAGCCTGCGTATGAGGCACTCTGCCTACTGCCCACTGAACTAAGAACCACCGGAAAAAATAAATAATAAATAAATAAATCAGACCCTACAACCCAAGAATCATCCGCCAGTAAAAACTCAGCTGGGATGCAAAAAACGGGAACAATGTACAATCATGCCTATGGCCTTTTATCTTCACTTGTTGCCCACCTAAATTTCAAATGTCTTGAGCTTCAGTGCGTCCCTTAATTGTGGTGGGGCTGCCTGACGAATGGATCCAATGACATATAGACAATCCATCTGGAAGTTTTCACGCCATGCATGCCCTCGCCAATGTCCCCCATTGTTCCCTTTGGTGTCGCCCACCTGAGTTACGGATCAGGCTGTATTCTGAGATCTAAGCTTAACATTGGGTTGCATCTAATGGATGGATTGATGGCACTCACCATCATAGAGGGCTCCAGACAGCTTGAATCCATGTGATCGTTCCCGTGAATGAATAAAGAGAAAATGAATATAGTTCAACGGATTCCAAAAGTTTGGTGATCCAAGAGTCATCTAGATGGGTATCAATCTCCCTGTATTTTCCACCTCCCTACAATCTTCCCATTCCAATCAGATTAGAATCCATGGGTTTCCTATTCCTATTGGCAGATTGACGTGCTTCGTCATGATTTCTGTAGGGTCATCATCGCAACTGGCATATGTCAACGAGCTCAGGCACCAGAAAACTCAAAAAACTTCTCATTTCCTAATAACAGGAAAGAATTAGGATCCATTTCTAATTGAAGAAACCATGCAAGAATCGGAAAAGGGATTAAAGCATTTTCATCACTTACAGAGATATATTGGAACAGTAAAAAATCACGTGTTCATATGCATGCCCACAGAGCTTCTTCTTTTCTCTTTTTTTTTTTTTTTTTCTTTTTCTTTTGGTGGGGGGGAAAGGTCAGCTAGAAAACCCACAAACCGAACTGCAATAGCGCAATCAGAGCTGCAGTTTGTCCTTACAATTGCTCGAATTGATATGAATACGATAAACTCTGCTGGTCGAAGCAAAACTTCATGTACTCGTGTCCCAATCTATCTTCAAGCTACAGATTCAAACTCCTCGGCAACACTATCTTCGTGGAGAGTGTCATATTTCAAGCCCCTTGCAACATCGAAGAAATGAGCAACAGCCTCTTCGGGAGTCCCCACAAGCACACCATGCCCAAGATTAAGGATATGCCCCCTCTGCCCGGCACATCTCACAACCCTGTTGAATGTTACCAAATTTAAACAAACCAACATAATATAAACTCATTAAGATGGTCTTGGTGGCAAGACCACATTTCTAAATCGGAAGAGGTTAGTCGAGAAGCTCAAAAATAAAAAAGGCAGGCCCTGAATAGTGTCTTTACACAATAGATGGTGAATTTAGGCAGTCACCGTGCGCTTGATTGTCCAAAATTGGAAATAGTAGGAGCGTCAAAGTGCTGAGATGATCATGTAAATCCAATTCAATGGAAACAGGAAGTGACCATTGTGTGGCCCCCCACTAGTAAATGGTTAGCTCTTCTTCTTCTTTTTTTTGACTTGCAAGTATCGGTTTCCTTTTTTTGGAGATCAATGGGTCATGAAACATGAAAATCTTGATTCAAGTTGGCTAAAAATAGTCAAAACTCAGGACAGGTGATATTGCTGTTACATCATCTAGTGACCTGGCTATCTGCTTGCTTTTTGGTTTTTCCTATCAAAGATGAAGCAATTTTCCATAATATCAATAGAAAAAGATAGCAATGTGAAAGGTGTAACTTTAGTAAAATCACAACAGAAATTGACCGAATTTGAGATGACAAAACAAACCTTTGAATTTCATCTGTCAATGCTGGAAGTGGGGAAAATAAATAAGCTGGGTCAACGTTTCCCTGGATGCCAATATCACTTCCCAACCGTCTTCTTCCATCTTCCATATCAACCGTCCAATCAAGCCCGATCACATCAACACCCGTTCCTTTCATGCGTTCAAGAAGGCCACCATTACCATTGATGTAGAGGACTAGCGGAGTTTCAGGGCATCTCTTCCTCACTGTACTCACTATCTGTAGCTCAGTGATTTCAAAGGGTGGTCAATCAGAACAAATTCAGAAGAGATGAACAGGTCAATTGGCATTGCAGAATATAATATCCAGTTTTACAGCATGCTTTCCTAAGTGTCTAATTAGCCCTTTGGCCCAGCAACTTGACCTTTCCACAGGAGCTGAGGAAAGAAACAAAAACACAAAAAAACTTTTGATTTTGATAATGTAAAGGGAGATTTTAGAAAATGAGAAAAATTCCATTGCTCCTAGTTGCATCAGGACACTTAGTCCAATCCAGTGATCCAGACTGTTCATTAGGTCAGATGCAGATATCAAAAGCTACTTTTAAAACATCAAACCACGCTGATAAACGTTAATACGGCCTTAAATATGGACAGCCAAGATTTTATACACAAAATAGGTCCAATCAACAATTTGATCCATCTATGTGTTAGGGCCCATCATGGATTGCTTATGATTCCAAAGAAACGCTTCTTTAGGCAATCATAGCCATCCCATCCATGGCTTGGGAATAGGATGGTATAGAAAACAAGGCCAAAACAAGAATGGATTGGACCGATTTGTGAAATTTTTTTCATGGTAGTCTGTGAAATGTGTTTTGGACTTTTTTTTTTTTTTTTTTAAGAGATGAGATTTTTTTGGCCTTGATATACAATTCAGTTAGAACAAATGGAATCTCCAAGTGAACCAATGCAACAAAGAGCACTATAACTTAATAGTGCTTTGAGAGCGCTTGAGCATTTCTGTTAGAAAATATCTGTTTAATAATTTTTCACCAAAAAGAGATCTTTCAAGGCTAGGATGAAAAAGAAAAAGAACTGCTATCTTCACAGATGTTTCCTTTATATCCTTAAATCCCAGAAAAGGAGAGACATATGTTGACAAAAACGGAAGTCCTTTCCGCTCAGTTGAGGGGTTACAAATCATTTGAAATCCCCACAGCTTTGCATGAGAACAACAGAACATGCAGCAGACAACCCAAGCAGAACATTCGAGAACTTCAACAGTATGAATTCATGATAAGCTTTACTGAAATTGTTCAGAAAAGGAATTCCAAAAGGAATCCATCCATACATAAGTTCAGTAGATGGCATTTCTTATGCTTCAGTTTCACTTGTAACTCATCTTCTGCTACCTTAGAGTTGCATATCACATCATAATAATGAACCCATTTCTGGACAGACATTTCATGACGTCGAAGTAGGAGTTTGTAAATTTACTGAGAAGAAATAGTATTTACCTCTTTGATATAAGGTTTTGACCAGTATGAATTCATGATAAGCTTTACTGAAATTGTTCAGAAAAGGAATCCATCCATCATACATGAGTTCAGCAGATGGCATTTCTTATACTTCAGTTTCACTTGTAACTCATCTTCTACTACCTTAGAGTTGCATATCACATCATAATAATGAACCCATTTCTGGACAGACATTTCACGACATCGAAGTAGGAGTTCGTAAGTTTACTGAGAAAAAACAGTATTTACCTCTTTGATATAAGGTTTTGACCACCGGTCCCACATATCCGGTGGTAGCTGTCCACCCCATGAATCAAATATTTGTATACATTGAGCTCCAGAATTTACTTGGAAAATGATGTACTCAGCGATTGCCAGCGTCAGATGAGAGAGAAGAGCTCTCAATACGTGTGGTGCAGTATGGCACATGCTTTTTATGGTTGTATATGTGCGAGTCGTACCCCCCTCCACAATATAAGTTGCAATTGTCCATGGCGCTCCTACAAAACCCAGCACTGCTGCTTTTTCCCCAACCTAGATATAAAGAATGATTGAGTAAGCAGCAGCATTGGTAGAGCAAGTGAAAAAGAATATCATCAATGTCTTCTTGGTTTATGCTTGAGGAAGTAAGGATTTGACAAGAACTCGTATGATCCAGTATTTAATGAATGAATTGACATATATACCTCCCTCCGCAAAATTCTTAGAGATTCCCCCACAAAATGAAGTTTCTCCAAGTCAATGGGATGCAATGTTTTCAGCCCCTCTTGAGAACGAATTGGAGACTGAATAATAGGGCCTTTTACATCTTCTATGTCAAACGGAACACCAAATGCTGGTAGAGGAGTAAGTATGTCGGAGAAAATAATAACGCCGTCGGGACGAAAAGCTTTCCATGGCTGCAAAGAAATTTCCACAATGAGATCAGTTGTCTCTGACCTCTCTCTGAATGATGGGTATTTCTCCGCAAGCTTTCTGTAAACAGCCATATACCTTCCTGCTTGGCGCATCATCCACGCAGGGGGTCTATTAATGGGATCTCCTCTTGCAGCCTGAACCAAGAGTGGATCTGGAAGCACATGATAGTTTTTAAAAAAAAAAAAAAAAGTATATCCACTTGAGCTCCAGAGATCTCCAAACAAGGAAACATGGAGATACAACTGCAGCTGATATAGTTCAAAAGTGAAGTGTAAGATCAACAACATAAATGTACAAATCAGAAAATGCTAAAAAGATGAATTTTCATAACATGTCAATAAAAGGATTGAAACCACATGCTACAACAGAATAAATCAGAGTGGGCCGTACATCCTAGCGATCAGCATATTCTGAAAATTGACACACACAAAAACATAATGATAGGAGTTTAAATATATAATTTTTTTTTTAAAAGACAAGTTTCTTAAAAATCAGACATCAAATAGGAGTTTTTCGTGGTACATTACTTGTAACTCAATTTCAGAATCATTACTTTAAGTCAGTAGTCTAACACTCCTAAACAAAGGTTACTTTGAAACACAGGAATTGTTACATGGGACACGTGGTATGCTGGGGGTAGGATCATGTGGGTCGCTTAACGCATACGCTAATTGTATGCAATATAGCTTTATATGCAAACTGATATTGTAATTTCCATATGAAATGATGAACGTTGGTATTATATATCTTGCATGCATGGTATTACTATTGAGAGAATTATAGTCATGCATCTATATTTCTCCGTTATTTTACATTATGCACCTGTATTTCATGGAATAACCCAACCACATCTACTTTTCAAAAAGACTTCTGTATGCTTATCGAATGAAGCTATATTTTTGGGACAAAAACGCCTACTTACACATTTAAATTTAATACAACCTTGTAAGAGATGCTATTCCACACATCTCCATTTTCAGGCGCCAAAGAGAAATGCCTCACAGGTGCCAAAGTGGCACATTTGGGATCTAGCGCATTCATAAAAAATGTCACGTTAGACCATTTTTCCCATCATATCCAATGGATAACACAGGTTGAATGCAGAGAACCTTGAAGTAACCATCGCTTTGCATGACTCAATTTGATGGATTAACATTGTGCCTCCAAAGGTATTTTTTTGGTCATGGTTCATTCACTGTGATGACCATCAAATCAACAGTCTGGATCAATGAACCATGGGACCCTTCACTATCCAATGATCCAATGATATTATATAGAGGTTTGCTACAATATGCCGCAACAAGTTGCTTCTCTTTATGTCAAGACTATATGCCCCAACATACCAAACCTCTACTACACGTCCTCTGTAAGGCGTCATTTATATACTCTCAAGAGGAATTAGAGCATGACTTTGATGGTAGTTCATCATCATACTAAAAATGGCAGTCTCTTCCACCATACACAAGGCATAGTTGCGAAAATCCAGACCGACCAAAACCATTGAACTGATCTTGATGAAGTACTACAATCCAAGAAAGAAAAAGAAAAAAGACACTAGGAAGATTATAATAACCATCTGATTTTGTCTTTGAATTTGGACTATTCGTTGTTTTCTTTCAGCTGTCCATTCAATAACCACTAACTGGATAGTTAGGATTGTTCGATCAGTATGATTATCAAGCAATCCTCCATCCACAATGTGTCTGACAAGTTCAAAGGCATGGATAGCAGTACATGTGCACCACACATTTTGGAAAATGTGCCACCACCATTTTGAAAATGGTGGTAAACTACCACAGGGGAGCCTTTGTACGTTATACTCAAGTTTTCAATTGTGACAAGCTGGCCATTGTTCGTTAATCCTAATCACTGACCCGTTGCATCCGGTTGTGGTAGAACCAAGACCCTAAAATCTCCTCAATAGGACAATTTTGACCTTCCATTTTTTGCTCAAACAAACGATTAAGAAGAGAAATAGAGCAACCAGGTGTCACCAACAACCTACTCATCTGCACACATGTGCCTATGTGCCACACATAAAAGATCCAAGCTGTTCATTAGGTCGCCTCACCATGTATATACCCTGGATAGGATAACAATCATGTCATCTCCTCCAGTGGGCCTCACATTATTGAATTTGTATCAAAGGTATCTTTTCTCAATCTTGTTATTTTGTGCATGTGTGGCCCATCTTGTGAACATAATGGTCTGACTTTTGGAATGAGGCACCTGAATTATGGGCTTGATGAGATGAATGGATCTTGAACACATGTGACAAGATCGCATATGTGCACGGCAGGTAAAAAAAGGTGCTATGGTGCTGCAATGATGTAGCAATTATCCATCTCATCCACAGCCCATGCACCCACAAATAATTAAGGAATGAGTTCATTTTCCCCTAAGTTGTAACATAGGATTACCAACACGTGTCACCACATTGGACCCCACATGGTCCATGATCTAGAAGGTAACTAAAAGTGGTGCAACAGAAAGCTTGCGCTGGCAAGATAATTCTTCATCATCATCATCTAAGCCTTATCCCGCAACACGAATCATGTTCTGCCATTCCAATTTATCAAAGACCATGTCCTCGGTTAAACCATAGGTCATCAAATATTTTCTTACTACCTCCATACACATCCTCTGAGCCCTCCCTTAGCCCTATCCCTCCCTGCCCGTCCACCAACCGATGTCCATTTGTCTTCAAGGGCCATCCTACCACCACCAGAATGCCGTTTGACCACTTTCCAAGGGGGGTTCTTTTTCCCATTTTTTACTGCTTACTTTGCTCCTACCAAGACAAATCCTCTTTCTTATTAATACATAAACCAAACAACAGGTTAAAATATTTCAAGATTTGTGATTTTCAATCCAGGATGTCAACCAAACAAAATGTTCAATAGTCTAGGGAGTCACCAATCCTGGATAGACCACTCCCAGGACTGGCAAGCCACAGCTCCTGCAAGGCTGGGATGGGAAGCCCCACCATCCAAACGGGCAGCAAGAGAAGAATACCATGCATTGAAATATCTGGCGCCAAATTAATCACAGCTAGAATTTCATGAAAATGCGATATAGAGAATAGCACGCCTTCAAAGCACACAGTGGGCACTAGAGTCAGTGTGCACTTCATCTCCAACCATTAAAAGATGGATGGCAGAATCCAGCAAGCACTGGAAAATGCGAATTTCAAACGCCCAGTTTGAATTGTGTGTTCAGATGACCATCTTAAAGAAAAAGCATTACAATTGTGTGGTCCACTTAGGGTTTCGAATTAAAGTAATGAGAAAGAGAGAAAGAGAGTACACATATATATACCAGAAGAGAAGCTTGCCCTAGGGAATCTGCGGATGAATTTCCTCCTAGAGTAAACCTTAGTTCCATTGGGGAGAAATCCTAGCTGTAAAAACGAGCTTGAAGAAGAAGCAGCAGAAGAAGAGCTCCAACCGATGGAGCAGCAGCTGTGGATTTCAAGTCGGAATTAAAACAGATAAAAATCCGAGAATTTGAGAGAGAGAGAGAGAGAGAGAGAGAGAGAGAGAGAGAGAGAGATGACTGACCTGGTTAGAGAGGAGGAATTCATTGGCAACATGTATTTCGTTGTAATGTATTATTACTAAATGGATGGAATTTGGGAAGAGGAGACTACAGAAATGGAGATTTTCTCCACATCTAGGCTCTCCTTATCTATACATTTCTTCTCTCTCTCATGGTGAAGAGAATGGAAGCGGATTGCGTACGAGCAACAAAATACGCTATAGTGCACTGAGTAAACTACGTTGGGCCCACCATGGATGTATGTGTCTTATCCATTGCCTCCATCCTTTTTAAAGATCATTTCAGGGCATGAACCCAAAATTGAAACATAGCCAAACCTTAAGTGGACCACACCATTGGAAAATAGTGAGAATTGAATGCCCACCGTTGAAAACTTATCAGGGACCGCATAAGTTTCGTTTCTTAAAATTAGCCGATAAGATGGATAGACGGCGTGAATAAGACACATAAATCAAGGTGGGCCAACAGAGTTTACTCAGTACGCAATCTGCTTCCGTGGAGACCTCTCCACGTCAGTACCGTTTGCTTACAGTGATGTGTGTGTTTTATCTACGCCACGGATCTGTTTTGCCACCTCATTTTAAGGATATGAGTCCAAAAAACAAGCAGATCCAGAGCTCAAGTGAACCACACCGCATGAGAGGACCGTTGAAATTTTCAATTTTTTTTTGATAAAGCTGATATCCGTGTTTTCTATTCATCCAGTTCTTTTGTGACCTTCTGCATAGGTTGGATGGCAAACAAACACCATGGTGGACTGGAGGGTTTCAATGGTGAGTTCAATTACCCCATGTTTCATATGGTTTAGTTCACTTAAAACGTGCTAGTGTCATAAATATATCACATGAGAGGTTCGCCCCAATATATAGATACATTGTGACTTAGTCTTTGAATCTGAACCATCTTCCAGACGGTTTCTCATAGCTGGTATGTCATATGCCAGTTGTACAATTTGTAATTGCTGCCATGTCAAGATATCAAATAACTCTGCGTTGCCAAAAAGAAATAGCCTTGTAGTATTTTTAAGAAAGAGAAGATATTTGATATCATGGCCGAGTGTGATGGTTGATACATTGGCTCTAAGAAATTGTACACGTCAGCATATAACTTAAATTTAACCATCCAAATCGTGTGCCTAAATTAGATAGATCATTCAAAAAAAATTTGATCTGGTTACATTTTTCTAATTCGGTTGGTGGGAATTTAGTGGACGGTTGAAATAAAAACAATCTAAATCTCCCAAGTTTTCAAATAAATACACATCAATCGTAGGATCACATGGTCAATTTGATTTTAGGCTGGTGACATATCAACGGCGGGACCTGCCATTTGGGGTTGATTTGAGTTAACACTTGCAGCGTAAACAATTTCCCAGTGCCTGCGTATCAATTGTCGTACCATGGCTGAGTATCAAATCAATTGTCACACGCGTTAGTTCATGGTGTGCTGTTCAGATTCACGTGTCATCGTGTGCTTCCCGAACAATATGATCATCCATCAGAGGATGTGTAATATCATCTTGACCTCAGCTACCTACTGAGGCGCACACGTTCGATGATCCAGACCGTTGATCTCCCAAAAAGAGAAAGCCCAATTGTTTCCTATGGTGTGCCGTGCGCCTACTTGAGATTCGGTTCTGATTTTTAGGCTCGCTTCCTAACATGAGCTGACCAACTGATGGGCAGTGGATGTCACATAGATAAAGTAGCGAACCCCACAGGGCCTTTGGTTGCACGTCTACTTAATTCGCGTCCCAGAGATTCTCCACTGTGCATGAACGCCTATAGATGGACTGTTCCCCAGTTTAATGCGGACATCGACTTGGCCAGTTGTAAAACGTCCCAGTGAATGACCCTGGCTGGATGTCATGAATCATCATATTCAAACAACGCAATTTTAGAGAATGATCTATCTACTGTAGTGGGCAACAATGGACCATTCAGATCATTTGAACATGCAGCCACGTGGGCCACCCACCAACTCAACCAAATTGAATTGTTCTCAGGGTGCCAGAGCATACACAAGGGCATTTCATTTGCGTGCTTTCCTCGCTGTTTGAACAAGGCTTTTTGGTCATCGCCACCACGAGTACTTGAGGGGACTTGGATATTCTACTTGGAGGCCATTTGGAGTGGACCTAGTGCAGGAACTGCACCAGCTCGAACCATCCTGACCACCAACAGTCGGACTGAAATAGATAGTTAATGACTTGAATAGTCCTGTGCTTTTTTAACCGCCCATTTGTAGGTCGATGCCACCCATTCACGGCCTGCATCCCTTCTATCCATGTGGACATCTGCACCCCTTTACAACAACGCCATGCAATGCAATAGCAAAAGCTGTTGGCTGTATTTTAAACTGCGGCCCCCTCATGACCCTCACCCAGTTCGTATTGTTGCCACTCTCCCAAGCCACGGCCCACAATCCAAGTCTCCTTACCAGGTGTTTGTAAAGGCAGTGGGCCGGTGCTCTGCCGAAAAAGGAAAAAAATAAAAAAATAAAAAAATCAATAACAGAATGCCACGTCTCCATGGGAAGGCAAACAATTGGCATTACTTTTCCAGCCAGATCCATATCCAACGCATTTCAGGTTCTCGCCCTTGACGCCTCATCATGAATTACCAAGTCTAGGAGCACTACTACTCACAAAGATCAAACAATTCTCTGCATGGATTTGATGTTTTTAATACCCAACTCAATATCCAGTACATTTCAGGTCCTGCCTGATAAACACATGTCGATTTAGGGCAAAAAAGCAAGAGAGCACACACATAATGCATCCATTCCATCCATTCAGCCAAAATATTCAATCTGCCTAATGATTTCAGAGGGTAATGATTAATTGACTTCTGCAAGCTTCAGATAATGCCAGACTTCTCATACATAACCTAACCCATCTACACAATCTGCTGTATGCATGGTTCCTCTTACTAGCTACAAATATACAATTTGAATTCCAAAAGGAATCAGTGATGTGAACATGTACCAGAGGTTACTGGTCAGGAAGTCTTTAAGCGCCAAAATATTCCTCAGGAAGATGAAATTTCAAGCCAACAGCCTATAAACACGACAGGAACGGATACCGTCAACAAAAAGCTTTAAGAAAAGATAGCAGCAAGAAGATGTTGCAACCATAAATCAAAATTTCGTATGCTATGGAAGATCTTCTAGATTAAGAGAGCTTTAAGATGCATTGTTTAATTTGAATTGCAATTGTAGATATAACGAAGCCATGGATTTAAGTAGCAGCTTCAGAGTGCGAGTTGCCTGGGGATCAAAACTGGCACAACCCGGTCCAAGTCATTCGGTTTCCATACAAAATCTATGTGACTTGGACAATACCGAACCATATCGGAAGATATTTCAAACCATGAATGAAGTCCCTATGACCAAATTGTGATTTGCTTCCCAAGCACTCATATTGAGAGTAGAAGCTCCAAATTGCATTTATGTCACAAGTTGGACTTGAAAAATTAAAGGAAACGGGATGCATTTGAGGCTATGGCCATGCTAGGATTACTAGTTAACATCGTTAGCTTTTGTCATTTCATCTTGATTAAAATAAATGTTCACAATTCAAATTGCATCCAAACGCATCCTAAAGGAGAACTTTGAATGGTACCTGAGCAAATTTAATATCCGCATCACTATGATCATTGACTCTCCCAGCTGCATCACCAACATAAAAAGATCTGTGTGCAGAGGTAACTTTTATCAAACCAGTATTCTGATCCCATTGGAAGTAATTCGCAATCAGACAACATTTGCTCTCAAAAGGAATTACGAAATACATGTCAATCTAAAACACAACAAAAGGGCATGATGCATCATGACTACAGAGTCTACAAATGAAGCCCTTTTTTCACCTTTTTTCCGGTTTCCAAAGGGAAATGATCTGTAACCAGACAACTGAAAGCAAACTGGCTAATTCCCACTGACTAAAAATCTTAAAAGTTAAAACTGTAGAGCAAGCTAAGGAAGACAGAGAAAAGAGAAATAACTGATCCATATCAATTGCAATGCCAGAGTTGAAATTTTGCTCCATTATTCTCCACATTCCAGGCTTCGGTTTGCGAAATGGATCATCACCTTGACCCTTAGTTTTCCCTAACCCGCAAGCTATAAAAATCTGCACTCAAATGAATGAAAAGTGAAAACCGATGCAGACTTTCCTGGACTTCTGATTCAAATGATGATATTCAACTAAAACGTTCATACTATAATCAGATACTTTGGAGAACTTAACCAATGGTAAGACATGCATGCATGCATAGCATAAGCACGCATAGCACAAAAATCACTTTCAATCTAACACAAAAGCAGATTCAGACACTTGCTGCAGACTTTCCTGGACTTCCGGTTCCACTGATGATATTCAACTAAAACGTTCATACTTATAATCAGATACTTTGGAGAACTCAACCAGTGGTAAGACCAGCATGCACACACAGCACAAAAATCACTTTCAATCTAACACAAAAGCAGATTCAGACACTTGCTGCATCAGTCAACAACATCACATTGAATGGAAATAACATTCTCAACACCGTTGCATAATACCTGGATTGGGACTTTGACACACTTGATGAAATTGTTGAGACGTCCGATTTTGGAGTCAACAGCTTGCTGTCTTTTATTCTTCCAGCGCTCAATGTTGGATTCATTAGTGAAGATTACCTGATGTCAAAAGAAAAAAAATAAACTGATGTCATAGGCTACCTCTTCAATTTATGAGAAGAATTGACTTCGTTAGCTGGCCACAAGAAACACTATTACATGATAACAGCTTCACAAGGTAATACATTCTTGAAAAATAAAAACCCGCCATCTTCACATCGATGATTCCAGTAGATAGAACGTAAATGAGTTTACAGTGCAACAAGAAACAAATAAGAGAAACAGACCAGTTTATAGCCATCGTTGTATAAGCTTTGCAGCTTCTCTGGTATTGAAGGATACATAAGAGACCAAGCATCTGCACCAACTCTGCAGTTGAAAAAGTATCAAACCATTAGGTTGTGGATCACATGTTTGATTGGTATTTTTCAGTTAAGAGGCCCAACAAATCTGCATACCCATAAAATTTTCTCAGAATTCCCTTTTTCTCAAATTGCATCATCATCAACAATCATCATCCATGCCTTATCCCAATTAATTGGGGTCGGCTACATGAATCCTGTTCCACCATTCCACTCTAATTTTTCATCAATTCATCAAAAATTGTTTTGCAAATTCTTTTGTTTTGCAGGCACCTAAAATACCTAGGTTTGTGATCTCTCAGAGAGAGGAAAAAAAAACTAGGTCTATGGAATTAGAACAGCATGCCAAAAGATTGTAAAATTTGCAAGAAAGTCATTTTGAGTTGTGATTGGTGATCTCCACAACACTGGTGACTGCCAAAGATGGTAAGGCTTCCCAAAATGCACGTCTCTTGGATCTTTCATGATTTTTCGAATAGGATGTATAGCAAGCACCAAGCTTGCCATATGAAACTCCTAACTTTTTAAATTACTTGATGTCTAGGGTACAAAAATGTTCCACTTTTGAATCCAGCGGTGAATGTAAGTTTGTGAAAAGCTTCAAAATGGATTTGAATTAATGCTAAAAGATTTGAAAAGAAAAAAATAAGTACTTTTAGAAACTAAACTATTAGTGCCACACTGCCATTAGATGGAGATTTCGTAGGATTTAATCCTCCACAAATAAACAATAACACCAGCACGATGGTAAAATATTTTAATTAGTGAATATCAGCAGGTATTTCGTGCAGAGTGTGTGCCATGCAACAGAAATAGCATGTAGCCCATTTCCAAACAGTAATGAACTTGTTTAACAATCAATACCTCAAGCATTTACAATCATGGTACCTTTTAAGAGATGTATTAACGAGACACCCATCAAAATCAAATGCAGCAATTTTTCCTGAATCATGAAGCCCTTCGTCCTACATAAATACAGAAAATGAAGAACATGAGATAGAATAAAAAAATGCCCAGTGATAGTAATAGTATCATGTGGACTGATTTCATTCCAAGAAAAGAAAAGTACATGTCTGCATTAGTGCCACAAAAATAAATAAAATAATATGCTCCATTGACAGATCAAAGTAGAAGAAAGCAATAAGAGAAGCGAGTAACAAGCTCGATAAATTCGGTAGACCCCCTGTGGGTTTCAACACTGAGGTGGTAGACCCTACTCATGGCTCAGTGCTAGACCCTGTAGGTTTCAACACTGAGGTGGTAGACCCTACTCATGGCTCAGTGCTAGACCTTGTGGGTTTCAACACTGAGGTCATGGGATCGAGTACCCATGTGGTGTGTGAGGGTGTGTGTAAAAAAAAACGATAAATTTGGTGAAAAAAAACACACGCGCACACACCCACACACGCAGACATACATACACACATATACATTTGTGTGTGTGTACTAGATGAACAGCATAATTACTAAAATAACATCCAGTCTCACCTACAAAAGAACCAATGCACAAATAGATAGCAGATTATAATCACAATTCTGACTTAGGAAACAATCCAAAAAGTGAAAAAGCTGGCAAAGCATAAAACAGTTTCCATCTCCTATGTAAAAATATAAAAAGAAAAAGAAAAAAAAAAAAAGGGATACACCTTAAAATAAACATCCAGTTCTCTCTTTTACAAACGAACTACTTCATAAATAGCTAACAGTTTATATTTGCACGAAGAAGAACCCATCTCACCCGTTCGAGAAAGATAATTGTTTGGAAAGCCTTCCATGTTGGCAGAAGTGTAGCATCCTGAACCAGAAATGAGAATTAAATGAATGATCTAACAATGTATATAAGGGAAGGTAAAGTCAAACAAGAATGCTAAAGATGAATGAATGCTACCTCGGTAAGGAAGTTGCATATTCTGTAAATATGTGGAAAAAAAAAAATCAAATAAACTAAGAAAAAAGAAAACCTTGTACTTGTTCTTGACATCAGAAGTAGAGAAAACTATCTCCAGCTCAGCTCCATTGTTAGAGGCAGACAACTGGGATCAATTCCATGGAAAAGATATGATCAGTTTCTACAAGCAATGAACGACCATAAGAAATATCATAGAAAAACATTAGGGCCTCTTTGATTTGATGTAATTCATGTGAATTGCAAGTAAAAATATAATTATGGTTTTTCACAAGTGTCTGGAAGGGAGGTAGAATTCCGCCTCGAAATCGGGCGAAATTCAAATTCATAAGACGTGTTTCAAAGCCAAAACTTTGTGTGCCCCACCATGATGTATATGTTATATCCATGCCGTTCATTTTTTCCAGATTATTTTAGGGCATGAGCCCAAAAATGAGGCAGATCCAAAGCTCAAGTAGACCACACCATAGAAAACAGTGGGGATTGAATGATAACCATTGAAAACTTCTTGGGGCCTAAAGAAGTTTTGGATCAATTTCATCCATGTCTGTGTGACCTTATGAACAGGTTGGATCTCAAATAAACATTATGGTGGGCCCTATGTAGGTTTCAACAATGGGTGCCATTATTCCCACTATTTCGTGGTGTGATCCTCTAAGTTTTGGATCTGCCTCAATTTTGGGCTCATGCCCTTTGGCAAAATAAATGAATGGTGTGGATAAAACACATACATCATGGTGGGGACCACAAAGTTTTGCCACCTATTATCTTAGCCTTAGGGCCTTGTTTTCCAAGTCAGGGCCTACCAAAGGACGTGGAATGCATGGTGTGCTGGACACCACAGACCTCAGTGGTGTGTTGACGTCGCCAAGTTATGTGGGGCCCATCATGATGTATGTATTATATCCACACTGTCCATCCATTTTTCAAGATCATATTTGGGCCAGATTCAAAGCTCAAGTGGACCACACCATAGATAGCAGTAGGGACGATGACACCCATCATTGAAAACTTCCTAGGGCCCACTGTGATGTTTATTTGCCATCCAACCTGTTCATAAGGTCACACAGACCTAGATGAAGAGAAAACACAACCATCAACTTGATCCAAAACTTATGTTGATGTAGGACAGCCTAATCTAACCTTAAATGAGCATGCTAAAAACAAATAAATATCAGCCTGATTTATACACCATAAACACAAGAAGGAAATAAGGGCAACATAGCATTGATTAGGGCCATCCATCACAAACACGAAGTATTAAATCTTAAAATCTGAATTTAATTGGATCCGGCGAAAAGATAGAACTTTCGTCTTGCCCAATGATCCGAGTGGATTTTCTAATCCAGAAAAATAGGAATTTCCTGGATTGGGAAATCTGGAAAATTTAGAAAAGAATTGGTGGTTCTTCATATTTAGATTTGGGTGATAGGTTTTATGTGGGGGATGAAAATCTTTTGAAATCTAATGACTTAGATAAAGGAAACAAGATTTGGCTTCTAGATCTAAAGATTCTAGGAGAAAAATAAGAGAATGGGGTTAAAGAAAAGATTACCTTAAGAAAAGAGAGAAGGAGAAAGAAGTAGGGGATGAGAAATCGTTTGCCACACCTCAAATCACTTTGGAAGTCGAAAACTTCCATCACATAACATGCTATGGGTTTAGGGCAACCCTTATAAATTCGTAATTATATGAAATTACCAAAATACCCCTACTAAAAAAAAGTTTCAAACAAAAGAAATTCGCACAAAATTGTGCACAAACTGTCTCAAAACTTAATTAATTCAAATATTCATAAACTAAATGTAAATTTAAGATGCCTGATGGGCCCTCGATGATAGTGCTGTGAAGGTGGTGTAATGAAGGTGGGTCGTGACGATCCAACGGTCCGATCACACCATCCTCACAATCTAATGATCCAAATGTCTCCTCTAAGAAACTTACACATGTCATGAACACATGTGCAAGGTCTTCAACCTCTAGAGACCCGACCCGTATCCGTCATCTAACCACATTAACACGAGTAATGCATGCCTCTTGCGTTGATATACTTTCAATGGCCTGGTGTCCGCATCATATGTGGTCCGCAAGAAGTTTTCAATGGTAGGTGTTCAACCCCCACTACTTTCTATGGTGTAAAAAGTCCACTTAAGCCTTGGATCTACCTCATTTTTGGGCCCATGCTCTAAAATGACCTCACAAAATGGAACTTGGAGGATTGGGAAATCGAAGCCTTTGTGAAGCTACTTGAATTCATTCAGCAGGCCTCCCCAAACCGGGTGAACCATGATAACCTCACATGGAAAGCTGATAAATCCTCACTCTTTTCAGTCAGATCACTATACAATCAGCTCACTCATAACCCCGGAAGCGCCATATCGCATGGCCTTCACTTCATATGGAAGTACCCGACCCCACCGAAGTTACAGGTCTTTGGCTGGCTGGCTGGGAACAGGAAAATCCTAACTGTGGATAATCTTTGAAGGAAAGGAATGACCCAAACCAACGTTTGCATTTGTTGCTTGAAGGCGAAAGAAACAGTGGAACATTTGTTGATCCACTGTCCGTTTGTATCCTCCATTTGGACAGATATTCTGTCATGCTTCAAGGTTAGTTGGTGTTTTCCCAAAGACATGGATCTTTTGCTGAAAGCATGGCACCGCATCAGATTAGGCAACTCGAAAAGCCGGCTGTGGCGGATGGCGATCCTTGTCACATGGGGGTTGGTGTGGACAGAAAGAAATAGCCGATGCTTCTGAAACAAATCAAAGCCCTCTCATTTAGTGGGATCCAATATCAAATGTCTCATTGCGGAATGGGCCTCCCAGTTTGATGCTTTCAAGGATGTAGATTTAGCTTTTTTGGGGCCTAGTTAACTTCTGCTTCCTCAGCAGATTTTAGCCCTGTTGTATTCCTGTTCTTCTCTTTAATACAATCAGTTATCTTTCAAAAAAAAAAAAATGGATGGACAATGTGGATATAACACATACATCATGGTGGGGCCCACATAACTTGGTGACATCAACACACCACCAAGGTCGGTGGTCTGTGGCACGCCACTCAATCCGCTTCCCTACCAAAGATGTCAACATTTTACATCCGATTTTACCAAGGTAAGTAATAAATGCTAAATTCCGGTCAAATTCTATGTAAATATAGCAAATCAAACAGGACCTAAGTGGAGATACAGAACAATATGGAAGTAAATGGAGAAATAGTATTTATACTGCTAAGGTCAACTGTCACAAAAGCCAACAACAGTTAAATAGATAGACTTATGAACTTGTGCTAGTGGTTTGGCAGAGAAGCATGTAAAAGATTCAACCTCGGATATAATTGTTAAAATCAGTATAACCGCAGAAAAAAAAAAGAGTGGTAAGTGGGACAACCTTGTGATAAATCTCAGGCTATTCCCCTTCACCAACAGAAAAGCATTAATAACTAAAAAGGTACAGTTTGACAAGCAATATCCAAATTGCATGTGAAATTCAACTAGGTCCAAATAACTTGAGAGAAAACAGTAATGAGTGGAAAGCAAAATCCACTATCAATAACTTCACCCCAAAAGTGGGGTTTCACATAATGTTAAAATTAATCAAAATTGGTATAGATTTAGGAAATGCAGTGTATCTACCTTTGGTTTCTTAGAATTCCCATACTTGAGTTTATCTTTCATGGCTTCATCTATTTTATGAACCTAAAACAAATAAAAATGACAATGAAAACCACAATGATATGTAGAACTAGAACCACAGGTTTACATATGTGTTAAATGGCTACGTAGTGCTAATCTTGAGGACCTATGAGAAGCTACAATGAGAAGAAGAAGAAAGATGGAAGAGGGAAACAATGTGTGTGTGTGTGTGTGTGTGTGTGTGTGTGTGTGAGAGAGAGAGAGAGAGAGAGAGAGAGTAAGAACATGAGATGCTTAGGGTGTATTAAAACCCTAGCCCTCTACTCTTATTTATAATAGTAAAAAACATGAATGGGCCCTATAGGCCTTATTACATGGACTTGTGAATGGCCTCTATGGGACTTATTACAAGGACTTGGGCCTTATTCAACCATCAACCTTTCAACAATATGGATAATTTGTATACCTTCATTTCTTTCGAACTCCCTTCCTCACTACCATCAATCCCAGCTCCACCAGCATCACATGCCTGAAAATAACAACAGTAGCCCCACAAACAAAGTTGCAGAATGGTTATTATTAATCATCTGCCTCTTAGTATTATGGTGATTATTAATGTTTGTATTTTCTGCCTTTGAAATGAGGAGATGGTGGATCACTTATCCCTGCATTGCGTTTTCTTGAGTGTTATCTGCAAAAGACTTTCAAGCTTTTTAGGATAGATTTGGACAATGCCAAGATCAATAAAATAAAGGCTTTTTCTTTAGGCTTGCCATGGGGAGTGAATGGCCAAGAAGAGAATTAACATTGTGGCATCTCATATTGATGGCGGGCCTCTAGTCTCTTTGGAAGGAATGTGATGATATTTAAAAGGGTAGAGTTGTGAGCTAGGTTATGGGTCTCAAAAGTTTTATGTAGTAAAGAGCAGATGCAAATTGTAGAAATCTCCAGGGAAGCATACAGTTAGACGATTTCTCAGATCCCTTTCCTTCCCCATAAATAAAGGCTTTTTGTTTAGTTTGGCATGGGAGGTGAATGGCCAAGAAGAGAATTAACATTGTGGCATCTCACATTGTTGGCAGGCCTCTAGTCTCTTTGGAAGGAATGCAATGTAACTTTTAAAAGGGCTAGGGCGGCGTTTACTTCCCCATAAAATAAAGGCTTTTTGTTTAGGCTTGGCATGGGGGGTAAATGACCAAGAAGAGAATTAACATTGTGGCATCTCATATTGTGGACCCCTGTGTAAATCAAGGGTGGTAGTCCCCTCTCACATTTTCCCTGGCCCACTTGAGTGTTGGATTAGGCTGTTGTTTAACAACTGTGGGTACTTCAAAGTGATGCATCTGATGGACTGGTCGGATGGCCTTCATACATCACATGGGCCCCATATCCACCGGGAACTGCCGTAAGCTTACCATGGTCCCGGTACCACTCACGCACACCCTTTCTTTTGTAGGGAACTGAAGCACCCACTCCAATTGATTCACATACACCCTTTTTCATTTTGGGAATTAAGATAGCAGACAATGTAGCATACTTCGGTTCCCAAAATGGAGAAGTGCCATAGGCAAATGAAGGGTGGGTGAAAACAATAGCTACCTGTTTGTCTTTTTTTTTTTTTTTTCAACTCCTCTTTTACTGAATAAGGAAAACGAATACAGCAAAAATTCCATTCAAACCTCTTTGGGAGACACATTCCCTCCTTCCTCAAACTTCTTCAATGCCTCCTGATCTAAATTCTAGAAAGCCCGTATAAAAACAAAGAGAATATTATTTTTTCAATGACTAATAATCGAACATGAAGAATAACCAAAGCATAAAAATAAAATATCTCAACCATCCAAACCTTCAGGGAATCGAAACCCTTGATTTTCTCCACGGAAACGATCGGTTGAGATTCCCTCGGAAAGCAATCCAAATGATGCCATTTCATAGAATCGAACCCTCGAGGGTCTCTGCTGACCAGGCCCAGCCTCAGAGAATCTGCAGGAATCAATTTCGAACACTTCTTGCACGAAGAACGGCTGGATTTTGCGTACTCGACAACGATCTTCGAAGAAGCCATAGAAGATCCGAGGCTGGATGAGGATCGACGGTGCCGATGAAGGAACGACGGGACCCAAGGGCGAGATTGAAAGGACAGGTGAGGTGAGGGGTTAGGGTTTTGCGGGAGGAGGAGACTGCGAGATTTCAGCATATAAGTAAATGAGGATCTGTTGGAGAAAGCTAGGGTTTTGTTGCGGTTGGAGAGAGAAGGATTCGACTTGGACGATCATCTCCCACCATTTTCGTCTCGAGCGCGTGAGGAAGTTTCAGACCGTTGGAGATGGTCTTCTGCTCATTTGCAGAACCTCTATAGACAGACAGAAAGGATTGGGCGGGAAGGAGAAAGCACTAGTTAGATATCAGTTTGTGCATGTGGGCCCCATTATTCGGCGATCCAGATCATTGATCTTTTGGGCTCCATCGTGGATCGATCATGCCCCTAGAATCTGCTTTATAAGAAAACCCCAGCTATTGTGTTTGGGGCCAGAAAACGGACGGATAAGAAGATAAATACACGAATGGACTCGGACTGATGGTTGGGATCACTCTCTGGATGGTTTTCAAGGAGTGGTCTTTAACGACGAGGCACCAACAGACCAATGGCCTAGAACACTGCCCCCCGCACTAGGACTTGGATTGTTGTAGGTGGGTTGACGTGGCAAAGTTCTATGGGGCCCACCGTGATGTATGCGATATATCCACGCCGGCCATCCATTTTTCCAGATCATTTTAGAGCATGAGCACAAAAATGAGGTGGATCAAAGCTCAAATGGACCACACCACGGAAAGCAATGGGACAATGACGCCTACCGTTGAAACATTACGGTGGACGCAGGGAAATGAACATTACGGTGGACCGAGGAAGTTTTTAATGGTGAGCGTTCGACGACCACTGTTTCCTCTGTGTGGGTCACCTGAGATTTATATTTGCTTCATTTATGGGTCCAGGCCCTAAAATGAGTCGGCAAAATGGATGGACGGCGTAGATAGACAGCATACAGCGAGGTCGACCCCACAGTCGGGTCCACCCATATCGCTTGATCCCGTGTCGCAGCTAAGTCGCGTCCCTCGGGTCGAGAGATGTATGAGCACAGGTGCCTATGTGGCGTCCTTGTGAAATCCGAACGTTTCTTCAGGTGGCCCCATTTAGATCTTCTAGCCTAAAAATGACGCCGCTTCATTACTCATATGGGTCATATTGTACAGACAAGACGAACGGCTAAAACATTTTTCTAGCCATCCAAATGTTTTGTACAATGTGGCCCATATAAATATCTAAAGCTCCTGATTTTTAAGATAGGAGACCAAGACATCCTGGCCCACCTTCTGGAAAGCTCGGATCTTGTACATGATTTCATAATGGCATGTGTGATCCCGTGTAGGTGGACAGGGCTCCACACGCGCGAGGTCTTAGCAAATCCGGCTGTAGAACACGTTTAAGCCGCGCTCCGATCCGACGGTGATAGATACTGTTTAATTGTCGACCCCACGATTGATGCACCCATATTTTAGTGATGAGACCTATGATATCATGGGATCCACCTTGGATGGAGGATGGCCCAGTAGGGGGGCCGGGCCATGCTAGAAAGGCGTTGGATCGGAATCGCATACAGCACCTGTTCTGCAGCGCGTGGAATACACAACTCTGTTGGGCCCACTCTGCTGTATCAGTAAGATCCACTCCGTCCATCATGGAATATCCTCACTGCTAGACCATGGAGCTAAAAATTATCCAGATCCACAAGTTATTTGAGCCACACCACAGGGAACAACAAGGGATGGGATGCAAACCATATTGAATATGGTGCCACCATGGCGTCTTTCCCCTTACCCCTTGATCACCTGTAATTCACCGGGATGAAGAGAATATAACTATTAAAAAAAGAAAATCACCTGCTTCAAAATTTGGGCAGGCCATGTCACGTGAACTTAAAAAGGCTTTAAAAGCAATTTTATAGTATTTCCATGGATGATGTTGTTGGAAAGTGCAAAAGGTGAGCCTTTAAGATTTGACGGTCTGCACGAATTTTGGAACCTCACAAAAAAAAGGAAGATTAATGCTCCAACAACCCGCCTATATACTACTGGAATAGATGGATCTATTCAAACCTCTGATTCTATGGTATAAATGGCCCCGGATCACAATCTATAGATTAGATCGTCCTAAGGACAAGCTAAAATAGATAGATGACTGTGCATACTATATTTTTCTGTATACTCTCGGTATTTCTTATGGTTGATTGCATTTTACGAAAAAAAAAAAAAAAACTCATCCCTCTTCATAGGAAAGGAAGGAGTTGGGATGAAACTGGATTATCCGGTCTTCTCCCTATCTCCTATCTAAAATCAAATTCAAAATTGAATTTAAAATTTCAACAGAAAGGAAAAGGCCGAAAGAAGCTTAAACATATGGGACCCACCCACTAGTGATTGCTCACTAATGGGCCCCATTGGCCTACGTCAAACATCTCCCACTCAATCACATTATGGGATAGGCATAAAAATTTGTCCGTCTAACTCGCCTAATAACAATTAAAGACCGAACATCGCGATTAAAAGAATCAGAGGGGTGAGACCAACTGGATCATCGTAATCATCTCACAGGTGCTTAAGTACTAAGTGACCACCTAATTAGTACTCAATAACTCAAGTTTTGCAGTGCTTGTCCTAGTCCGCATGACCACACCCGATGGAGTTAACTCCCAATTTAGAATACTCAGCCAACATACATACTTATCCAACTTATCGAGTTATTCTGAAAACTTGATTTTTTTACAAACTTTGACTAAAACCAATTTAAAGTTTTATATATATATATATATATATATATATATATATATATATATATATATGGGAAAAGGTACTATGCGCTCGAGCGTAAAGCGGTCGTCCTTGAGGTCGAGCTGGGTGGGCCCCACCGTGATGCCTTTCGAACATCAACACCACCAGATGTACCATTCCATGTTGGGCCTGGACAGCCCAAAATCAAGTCAATCCGTGACTTTAGTGGGCCACACCACATACAGAAGTGTAGAGGGGTCGTGTACCATTAAAACATTCATAACCATTTTTGAGGGCCCACCGAGATGTTTTTTGCAAATCCAGCCCATCCATTATGTGGGTCCCACTTGAATGAAGGTTCAGACCAAGTTTCGGGTGCATGAAAAACTCAGGTGGGTCCCACCAGTGCTTTTATATGTTTTTGGCATGTATACTTATGGTTTTAGATGGTGTGGCCCACCTGAGTCACGGATTGACCTGATTTTGGGCCGTCCAGGGCCCACTATGGAATGGTGCATCCGGTGGACGGTGTTGATGTTCGAAAGGCATCACGGTGGAGCCCACCTAGCTCGACCTCACGGACGACCGCTTTACGCTCGAGCGCATAGACATTTTCCCTATATATATATATATATATATATATATATATATATATATATATATATATATATATATTCTTTTTAAGAAAACTATTGTTTGCAAAAGTCTAATAAAAACAACTCAATACTGCCAACAGATAAGTCTTCAAGTGTGTATTTATAGTTCTATAAACTTAGTGTAGCCTGTCATGGGATCTTCCTCGCGTAAATGTGTAATTTGGAATTAATCTTTCCTAGCGTGTAACTGAGTCTGCTCAATCAAGAACCTTTCGTCATAGTACACTAAAGTAGTGACACTCAATCTCATCCTCATATACACGAGAAGAGGGCAGCTAATGACACAAAGAGTCACCTACGGGACTGGCTACTCACACGTTGTAATGATTGAATCAAATTAAAGCAATATTTAGATAAAAGGTCCCAACACGTGGCTACAATCCACATCGTAAAGTAGACAATACTAGGTGAATGTCGAGTCTACAATACACGGGTCATTCTACATGAGGTATGACTCATCTCGTAACCTCATAACCTGCCTATAAATTCAAGCCATAATATTGATCGCATAAAAAATGAATGGTGCGATTATGTTATTTGACTCTGTCAGTCTCATCTTCAATCTTAAAAGATTGTAGGCGGATACAACTCACTCATATCATCATCATTTATTATTCATAATAAAGAGAAGTTCATACCTCAATGTATAAATATGACCCCAAATGTACATCTCTTGTACATTCAAGGTTAGTCAACTCGTGCGAGTGGATAACCGGCCTGCCGACAAAAATATAAATCATACATGATCTAAAGGTAAATGCTGATGATCTACTTACTTAGTTTATATTAGTGTTCAATATTGAATAAATGGAATGTGTTATTCATTAATGAACGATCAAATGTACTACAAAACAAGCACATCACTCAAGCTTTCCTCAATCTCATTTGCCTGATGTGAACCTGAAATAGATCTCTAGTTATAGGTTTCGTCATGGGATCAGTCATCATCTCCTTACTGGGAATGTAGTTGAGGGCGACATTCTTATCTCTCAATTGATCATGGACGTAATAATACTTGATCTCAATGTGCTTAGATTTATGGTGGTGTTTAAGGTCCTTTGTCAAGTCAATGGCAGAAGTATTGTCTATCTTTAGCGATGTAGGCTGACGAACACTCGGTACAACACCCAGACCCAATAGAAATCCGCGAGCCCATATACACTCCTAAACTGCAACACAATATGCAATGTACTCGACCTTCATAGATGAAAGAGCTGTGAAAGTCTGTTTCTTACTCGACCATGAGATAGCTCCTCCTTCGAGTAAGAATACATATCTTGAAGTAGACTTTCTCTCGTCGGCGTCATTACCCCAAGTAGCATCAGAATATCGTTTGAGCTCGGGGCTTGTGCCTTCACAGCACAGCATTAAGTCTTTTGTTCCTCTTCGATAGTGAAATATACATTTGACTGCTTGCCAATGAGACTGTCCCGGGTTACTCTGATAACGGCTGACTATGTCAACTTCATAACTAATATCCGGTCTGGTGCAAAGCATAGCATACATTAAGCTCCCTACTGCGCTTACATAAGATACCGAGGACATAGCCAATTTCTCAACTTTAGTCTGGGGACACGATTTTCTGTCTAGCTTGGTAGTTTTATCCATAGGGGTTTCAACAACCTTTGAATTTTTCATCCTACACCGCTCTAAGATCTTTTGTACATAGGTGGCTTGAGATAAGCCCAAAAATTTCTTAGGGCAATCCCTGATGATTTTTACCCCTATAATAAAAATAGCTCTACCGAGGTCTTTCATCTTAAAGATCGAGAATAACCAATTTTTAGTCAATATCAACAATTGCATGTCATTACTAGATCGCAGAATATCATCTACATATAGAGATAGTATTAGAAAAGATCTTCCAAACTGTTTCAAGTATACACAATGATCTTCTTCACTCATCGTAAATCCTCACTCATCGTAAATCCAAAAGTGGTGATGGCTAAGTGGAACCTCATGTACCACTATCTTAAAGGTTACTTCAGTTCATTGATAGATTTCAACAACTTGAAGATTTTCTTTGGATGTTTTTTGTCCACATAACCCATGAGTTGTTGCATGTACATCTCTTCGTCCAAGTCACCATTTAAGAATGTGATCTTTACATCTATCTGATATAACTCTAAGTTTAAACCTGCGACAATGGACAAGATCATGCGGATTGAGGAGAACTTTGCAACAGGTGAAAAGGTTTCCTCATAATCAATGCATTCTTTTTTGTGTAAAACATTTAGCAACTAATCGTGTTTTATACTTGTCCATTGTACCATATGTCTTTCTTTTGATCTTTAGTATCCATTTATTACCTATCGCTTTGTGATTGGAAGGCAGATCAACAAGTTCCCAGATTTTATTATTTTCCATGGAAGCAATCTCTTCGTCCATAGCAGTTACCCAATTGGTCAAGTTAGAAGATAATAATGCATCATGATACGTATCAGGTTCATCATCGTCAACTGCAACGCAAGAGAATGTTTATCCCTCAATATCAAAGTATCTTCGGGGAATTAATCCTCTTTCGCTTCGACGTAACTCATGAGCCTGTTGAGATGTCCTCCCGCTGTCCTGACTAAATTAGGAGCATCACCATCTTGAGAAGCAGAACTCCAACTCTCATAAGATACATCGGGTATTTCAAAAAGTTCTATTGATGCATTCGGCTCGGGTATCTATCTTCAACGAAGATCACGTCCCAAGATTTTATCTCAATCCATCGTCCATGGTCCTCATAAACTAAAACATATCCCTTTGAATGCATATGGTACCTTATGAACACGCATTCAATAGTTTTATTATCAAGTTTACCTCTATGCGAAGTAGGTAGTAAAACATATTCCAAATATCCCTAAGGGCATATGTTGGCTAGAAAAGGAATCCTCCCAAACCACATCTCATATGGGGTCTTAGGAATGGATTTAGATGGGACTCTATTAAGGACGTAGACGGTTGTTAACAGTGCATCGCCCCAAAATGTGGTAGAGAGATTGGCTTGTGCAATCATCGATCTAACCATATCCAATAGTGTCATATTCATTCTCTCTGAAACACCATTTTGTTGTGGAGTGTAAGTCATTGTGTACTGTCGAACTATGTCAACGTTTTCACAATATAATTCAAACTTTTAAGATGTATACTCGCCACCTCTATCAGATCGAAGGATTTTAATTTTTTTCTCAAGCTGATTTTCCACCTCGGCTTTATATTTAAAAAAACAATCAAAAGCCTCAGATTTGTGTAAGATGAAATACATATATTCATAACACGAGTAATCATCAATGAAAGTGACAAAGTATTGACATCCATTTCTGACATGTACATTGAAGGGTCCACGAATATTTGAATGGATTATCTCTAGTGTGCCTTTGGACCTAACCGCTTTAGGAAATGATTTATTCGAAGTCTTCCTGAACACATAATGTTCACAAAATGACAAATCAACTTTGGATAAGGAGTCTAACAGACCAGAACGCACTATTTTTGTCATACGATCCTTTTCAATGCGACCTAACCTTGCGTGCTATTTTTGAGATTCAGATATTGTAATTTCATTTGACATAGCTGATAAAGCAAGAGACGCATTATCATTATCTACGTCCAGAATAAATAAATCTGAAATTAAAATTTCTCATGCAAATATGAGGTTATTTAGTATTGAAAAAACTCTTGCCCCAAAAAATTGAATATCAAAACTATCAAATAATAATCTATAAATAGAAATTAAATTCCGACGCATCCCCGGTGCATAAAGAGTATCACGGAGGATTATTGTTTGCCCTATGCATGTACGAAGATGAGAAATGTCAATCCCTAGTACGTCTTCGAAAGCATTATTTTTCATATACACCTTGTAACTTCCCTTGACTACAGGCCAGAATTCTTCAAGTCCTCGACGACTCCATGTCACGTGCTTTGTTGCCCCTGAATCCAAAATCCACTAGTTAGATATAGTATCAATGGAAATGATTTCAGAACAAACTTTACATATAAAGTATTTAGTGACTGAGAAATTACAGTCTTTTTATGGGCACACTGCCGAGCATAATGACCAGAACTTTCACAGATAAAGCATACTATATGTCTTTTTCTGCTTCTTCTTTCCATTTACCTTCTTAGGATTTGGAGGAGGTGTTGTGGTCTTCTGTTCTTGGTTATTCTTTTTCATCTTCTTGCAAGCTTTGAATCGTTTCTCGTTAGCTTTCTGTTTATCGGTCTCTGCTACAAAGGCCTTAGCCAATCCTGACTGAATTGCATTCATTTCAACTTCACGTATCAAGTGACCACAAAAGTCTCTGAACGTAGTGATAAAATCAGTATGGTTCAAAATTCTTTTGATTGGAGCCCAAGACCCAGGGAAGGAATGGTGCATTACTATTATTATTTTTTTTTTTCAGTCAATTTACACCCAACATTTCCTAAGGCACCTATCATCTGTTCCATCTTACGGATATGATTTTTGATGGGGCAACCAACTGGCATCCTATACTCCTGAAATTTTAATTTTATTGCCTAAACTCTCGCGTTTGACTTCTGCGCATGAGTATTTGTCAGTGCTTCACAAATTTCCTTAGCGGTGTCATGCACTTCATACGTAGGTATGAGTTTTTTGTGCATAGTGTTAATAAAGACATTACGGGCTGAACGATTTTGTTTACGACACTTATTGTAGCGGGTCATTGCAGCCCTCTGTTCACCTAAATTTCCATTTTCAGCCAATATGGGTTCCTCTTGAACCTCATCGGGTGTGTGCGATATGTCGTTCTTATCCGGAAGGCTTCGCAACCCGCGGGATCAGTCTTCGTAGCTGTTATCGTCGAAATATTGTCCTTTCAGCTGTTCAGCGATTAACGCTTTGGTAGTCATCTCTACATTACATAAGTATCAGTACTTAGCTATGATCTAAGGTATTAACTCTAATCATCAACATTTGTACATGTTATACAAATTTTCAAAGTATAAAAGTAGTCAACACATCTTAACGATATCTGAAAGTCCACGTACCCGAATGGGCGTTGTAGAACAATCAAGTTCTCTGTTTAAGATTAAATTGATGCTTTTATAAAATTATATTTGTATAATGTGCAACCTTCCATTACAGGTTTCATGCATCATTTGGTGGAGGAGATTTAACTCCCACTCAGGTTATGCACAACCTATTTATATGTGTAGGGAGCATTCTAACACTAATTTTCTATTTGCAAATAAAAATGGGCTTATATCTAATCACATCAAGCCAAATTATATTACACATATAAACATCATCATAAAAAAAAAAGAAGAAGAAGCTAAGATATGATGAGAGTTTTATTTTCATTAGTGATCATGTCCATTAACGATAGATCCGATCATCACCGTTAATGATCATTGTTGATGATGGATCCTATCATCAACATTGATCATCATAGCTGATGATCATTTTAATCACTAATGATCTCTAGATTGCTAATTCTCAAAGTAGATTTTATCTTCAACATCCATCCATTTTGCTAGCTCATTATAGGCATGAGTCCAAGATTGAAGCATATCAAGAGTTTGAGTAAACCAACATTGACATTGGCCCTTATGATGGGGATAACTTGGATGGTGGGACACCATTTAATGATTTGATTTGTTAGGATTTTAGTTACCAGATTATCATGGTAGAGTGCATCTATATATGAAAGGTAATACACATGCACAATCTACACCGATTTATTATCTCTGGCAGGGAACCGCAGGGTTTCTAATCCAGACCATTGGTTTATAGTTAAATGGTCTAGATTAGAAAATACATCAACTGTTCATATCGAACGGAAAAAGGGGTCCTAATCATAATAGTTAAATCTTGAGCATTCTCAGAAATGCGCCGTTTGCGGTTGGACTTTACATGATAAATGGACCCACATGTCACAACACATACACACGGGCTTAAAAAACCCAGTTCCTTAGGGCCACATTGTTAGAGAAATGGATTGGGTGGTGACCCTAACGTCACCATGGCACAATGAGGCCCACTGAGATGTGTTTATTTGCCATTTTGTTGATAAGATCACAAAGACCTGAATGGATGATCCTACCCATTGGGCTTTATCCGTGTGAACTACTGATGAGTGTCGAATGCTGCATATTATACCCCAGTAATTGCCTAATGATACGTACATGATAAGGTTTAATGGAGTGTTTTAATCGTGTTTTCATTGCAGGACGTAATAATGAGCGTTATACTGAAAAGAGAATTAAAAGCATGGATTTGATGATCCAAAGTCACCAGAGCACGGGATGGACTCCAGAGAACCAATAATGAAGATTTTACACGCCAGGGACCCGAGGAAATCCAGCCGTTCACGTTTAAAGAGGCCTGAAAAGGGTCCAGAATGCAAGATCACATGGTTCCCGCCATTCGATCAGTTCAAAACTTCATACATGGGATGAGGGCCATAAATTAACCGTACATATTAAATTTTATCCATTAAAGATCTTGGGAAGTGGGCCAACTGATAAATCAGCCCACAAACCATCGATTCTGGGCCCACCCGATATCTGGAATTGCCTCAAATTTGGTTTTAGCGGTTGAAATTATATGAAGAAAAGGATGGACGGTGCAGATTTCTCATAAACATTATAGTAGACCCCATATGTGATGCATGTACACCATGCATACGTACACAAGCCGTGCAATGAGGAGACGGCATGTGCGACCGACTTTTTTTTCTCTCAAAATTCAAACACGGCAAGTAGCCGCTGCGGCTCATGCCGAAATCTGCGGGCCGCTCGGTTGTGGGTCCCACCTATTATCCAAATGGACAATCCAAACCGTCCATTCTCTGTCTAAGGTCGATGTTACCAAGGTGTAGGTGACTGAATTTTAAAAGATCGCGCCTATGGAAATCTAACCGTTCAAAAGCATCTTGAACGGAAGAGAGAGATAACGTGTGGGCCTCATCAACAGAAGGCGGAAGTTACATATTCCCAACCGAAATTTCCTCCTCCATGCAATGGACGGAGTGGAATATTGAAACAATTATCAAAATGGGCCCCACCATTGTCACAGCGGAAGAGATCCGCGTCCGCGTAACCAGGCCGCTGTCCGTTTTTTGCGGAAGTGAGTGGGCCCCGTACGTCGTCCTTCCGGCTGATCCAAGCCGTTCATCATGTAGAAGGCTTCGAGAGCTTCAAAACCATGCTGATATTCCACTCCCATGCGTACACACGTGTGCGGTACAGAGGCCACAAACGGACTGCCCTGCATTGTTCAAAACTGATATTTTTGTGATTTCTTCTCTGGGCCGCGTCAATGGACGTTCAAAACCACCCATTCTTGACTGAAATTTCGTCCTGAATCCAATGGACGGGGTGGATTTTCCAGAAAATACCTCTGTGGGGCCCACCGATCATGGCTGCAAAAATTTGCACTCCATGTCCTGCTACAACTCTGTCACCGACTCCAGCCCTCCAGCAGCTATAAAAGAGGAATTATGGACGTGGAAAATTCATTCAGAAACAGGGAATTCCAGATCTAGAGCAAGGGAGAGAAGGGAGAGGAGAAAGAGAAGAAAGAGATCGATTGGTTTGATGTTCCTTTTTTATGAATTTTGTTTAATCTTTTTGATGGATTTTATGGGTCACTAATCTCTCAGCTAGGGCTGAGATGAAGCCCCTAATTTGATTAGCTCTTGTATTGGTTGAATTTACTTTGAATATTAATTAATTTGTTTCTTTCTCTAAGTGGGCTTGATTGGTTTAAATTCTATACTTCTCAATCTATGAACTCGACTAAAGTATATATATGGATGTTGTTTGGATGCTTATTATAGGTGCTTGTGTCTGATCAAGAACAGGTTTCCTATAGAGGAAGAAACAGGGTGCTTTAATGAACTATACATTCTATGTGCCCGACCAAGGACATGGAATGTGTTATTCATGGCATTGCTTAAAGGAATTAGACATTCTGTAGGTCCGATTAAGGACACAGATTGTACTTTCTCTATATAAGTGGTATCAATCTAGATCAAGGTGAATCAACAGACAAAACAAGGGTTAGGATAATTAGGGGTGAATTCGAAAGTCCTAGTGCTCTCTCTCTGATTGAATTTTCTTCCCTGTTCTTAATTGTTTTTTCCTAGAATTGTGCTTAGTAGTTCAGTCCATTATTTGTTGGATTAGTTAAGGAGAGTCATAGATTTGAATTGTGACGACCAGTCCTCGTGGGAACGATCTCGTAATAATGCATCAGTATCTACATCTGATTCAGTATACTTGCGAGTTTAAATATCATTTAAATCATGTTGGTTTAAATAAAACATCAAGTTTTTGGCGCCATGTTTCGAGGACATGTTTCGTTCCAAATTAAATTTAGGATTCTCTCTTATCATAATTCATAGTCTTAGGATTTTACTAACTTTAGGTTAAAGTTTTTATTTTATTTTTAAAAACTAACCTATTTCTTGTTTTGTAGGGTCTTGAAATAATCTTCTAATTTTGAATTGAGGAAGGAAGCTACTAAGTGAAGGAAGAGCTTCTTAAATTTTTTTTGACATCAATCATCTCCTTTCCCGGGTTTTTTCTTCCCATTCTTGTTTACATAGTTTTAACTTTTTTTTTTTTTTTCTAGTTCTAGTTTTATTTCTCTTAGGTTGCTTCTTAGTTTAGTTTTTTTTTTTTTTTTCTTTCTTACATTACAATAACATAGTTTATGCTAGGACGTAGATCTCTGAATATAGAACTAGCGCCGTTTGATCCTGAAATAGAAAGAACACTTCGTGAAAGATTGAGAAATAATTCTGTTGAAATGGCGAATGAGAATGAAGTTAAAGCTCTTAGAGATTATTCAGCTCCTGTCCAATTTAATGCGCCTTCATGCATAGTGTTGCCAACCACTACGGCAGCACACTTTGAACTTAAACCTGGAGTCATACAATTGTTGTCATCCTTTTACGGATTGAATAAGGAGGACCCATATCATCATGTGAAAGAATTCCTAGACATTTGCTCCACCTTTAAATTCCAAAACTTCTCAGACGATTCAATCCTTCTCACGCTTTGTTTCCTTTTTCTTTGAAGGATAAGGCGAAAGCATGGTTGAATTCTCTAAGTTGGATCTATCACTACATGGGACCAACTGCCTAAGAAGTTCTTAAACAAGTTCTTCCCCGTTCACAAAACCAATGCCCTCCGTAGAGAAATTACTAACTTCACACAAAAAGAGGGCGAGCACTTTCATGAATGTTGGGAAAGATGGAAGGACTTGCTTCTTAAATGTCCTCACCATGATTTTGAGAAGTGGCAACAAGTTCAATACTTCTATGACGGTCTGACACCCCAGAACCGTCGCATGGTTGATGCCACCAGTGGAGGGTCATTCATGACCAAAAGTGATGTCGAAGCGTGAAACTTCTTTGAAACCTTGTGCGAAAATTCCCAGCAATGGGACTATTCAAATAGAGTGAAAGTCCCCAACCACAAAAGAGAGGTGGTATATATGAGATAGGAGTCGTGCCAGATCTGTGCGCCAAGCTTGATAACCTAACAAAGAAAGTTGATGCTCTGGTATTAAATAATGGACCTCCACAAACAACTCAAGCCGAGGCGTGTGCAATATGTTCTAGTCCTGCCCATCCTATGCAGTCTTGTCCATCTGGTGTAGCATCCCCAGAACTTTTTTCTGAACAAGTACATGCTATGAACACTTTTAAAAAACCTGGGAATGATCCTTACTCGAACACATACAACCCAGGGTGGGCTAGACATCCAAATTTTTCTTGGGCAAAAGGACCACAACAAGGAGGACCATCTGGAAATCCTCCCATGCAACCGCACCTCCAAGTTGGCGGTCAACAACTTCAGCTTCCGCAATATCAATATCAACAGCGCCTACACAATCAAGGAAACCATCTCTTGAGGATACACTCCATCTTTTTATGCAGAGTTCTCTCCAATTCCAAAAAGACACCCAACAAACCTTATCGGCCAACCAAAGAAAGCTTACATGCAAATGCGCAATCCATTGCTTGCTAGAAGTACAAATGGGTCAACTAGTCACCACATTGAGTGAGAGAGAGAAGGGCAAGTTCCTAGCCAACCCGAGGCTAATCCAAAGGGACAAAAGATGAGATTGGCTCTAATTCCAACCAAGGGCAATATCATGAACAAAGCCAAATCGATCACTACCCTTAGGTCAGGCAAGCGATTGATAACAGAATAGAGATGCCTAGGGATGAATCAAATTCTAATACAGAAGATCAAGATGAAGCAGAGAGTCACACCAATGCATCCAAAGTTCAAAAGCTCTCTGACTCTCCAAGAGCCACTAATGTGCCACCCTACGTGCCCAAAGCACCCTTTCCTCAACGTCTGGCACCAATAAAGAAAAGAAATAACTTTGATGAAATCTTGGATGTGTTCAAAAAAGTGCAAGTCAACATCCCATTGCTTGACGCTATCAAGCAAGTCCCTGCTTACGCTAAGTTCCTTAAAGATTTATGCACTCAAAAGCGTAAGCAGAATGTTCATAAGAAAGTTTTCCCAGGTTTTTGAAAAGTGTTCATAGCATGTACTTATTCAGAGAGCAATTCTGGGGACGCTGCACCAGATGGACAAGACTGCATAGAATGGGCAGGACTAGAACATGTGGCACATGCCTCGACTTGAGTACATTTTGGAGGTCCATTATTTAATACCGAGCATCAACTTTCTTTGTCGTTATCAAGCTTAGCGCACGATCCGCATGACTCCTATCTCATATATACCACCTCTCTTTGTGGTTGGGGACTTCTGTCACCTCTATTTGAATAGTCTCATTGCTGGAAATTTTCGCACAAGGTTTCAAAGAAGTTCCACGCTTCGACATCACTTTTGGTCATGAATGACCTCCACTGGTGGCATCAACCATGCGACGGTTATAGGGTGTCAGACCGTCATATAAGTATTGAACTTGTTGCCATTTCTCAAAACCATGGTGAGGACATTTAAGAAGCAAGTCCTTCCATCTTTCCCAACATTCATGAAAGTGCTCGCCCTCTTTTTGTGTGAAGTTAGTAATTTCTCTACGGAGGGCATTGGTTTTGTGAACAGGAAGAACTTGTTTAAGAACTTCTTAGATACAGTTGATCCCATGTAGTGATAGATCCAACTTCTGTAGAATTCAACCATGCTTTCGCCTTATCCTTCAAAGAAAAAGGAAACAGGCGTAGGCGGATCGAATCGTCTGAGAAGTTTTGGAACTTAAAGGTGGAGCAAATGTCTAGGAATTCTTTCACATGATGATATGGGTCCTCATTGTCCAATCCGTAAAAGGATGGTAACAATTGTATGACTCCAAATTTAAGTTCAAAGTGTGCTGCCGTAGTGGTTGGCAACACTATGCATGAAGGCGCATTAAATTGGACAGGAGCTGAATAATCTTTGAGAGCTTTAACTTCATTCTCATTCGTCATTTCAACAGGATTATTTCTCAATCTTTGACGAAGTGTTCTTTCTATTTCAGGATCAAACGGTGCTAGTTCTATATTCAGAGATCTACGTCATAGCATAAACTATGTTATTGCAATGTAAGAAAGAAAACTAAACTAAGATGCAACCTAAGAGAAATAAAACTAGAATTATGTAAGCAAGGATTGGAAGAAAGAACCCGAACAAAATGAGACGATCAATGTCTGAAGAATAGGGAGCTCTTCTTTCACTTCCAATTTGGAGATCTATGTTAGAATCAACTTAGAAATTTATGTCAGGACCCTACAAAACAGGAAATAGGTTAGTTTCTAAAGAAAAGAACTCTAAGTTAGTAAAATCCTAAGCTATGAATTATGATAAGAGAGAATCCTAAATTCAATTTGGAACAAACATGGTCACTTGCAAGAACTACGCCAAAAACTTGATGTTTTATTTAAACCAACATGATTTAAATGATATTTAAACTCGCAAGTATACGAATCAGATGCAGATATGGTACGTATTATGAGATCATTCCCACGAGGACTAATCGTTACAATTCAAATCTATGACTCTCCTTAACTAATCCAACAAATAATGGAATGAACTACTAAGCACAATTCTAGGAAAAAAAACAATTAAGAACAGGGAAGAAAATTCAATCAGAGAAAGAGCACTAGGACTTTCGAATCCACCCCTAATTATCCTAACCCTTGTTTTGTCTGTTGATTCACCTTGATCTAGATTGATACCACTTATATAGAGAAAGCACAATCTGTGTCCTTAATCGGGCATACAGAATGTCTAATTCCTTTAAGCAATGCCATGAATAACATATCCCATGTCCTTGATCGGGCACATGGAATGTGTAGTTCATTAAAGCACCCTGTTTCTTCCTCTATAGGAAACATGTTCTTAATCAGACACAAGCACCTATAATAAGCATCCAAACAACATCCATATATATACTTTGGTCAAGTTCATAGATGGAGAAGTATAGAATATAAACCAATCAAGCCCACTTAGAGAAAGAAATAAATTAATTAATATTCAAAGTAAATCAACCAGTACAAGAGCTAATCAAATTAGGGGCTTCATCTCAAATTTCTAATGAGAGATTAGTGACCCATAAAATCCATCAAAAGATTAAACAAAATTCATAAAAACAAAACGCCAAACCAATCGATCTCTCTCTCTTCTTTCTTCTCTTTCTTCTCTTTCTTCTCTCCCTTGCTCTGGATCTCGAATTCCCTGTTTCTGAATGAATTTTCCACGTCCATAATTCCTCTTTTATAGTCATTGTTGGAGAGGTCGAGTCTGGCGTAGTCGTAGAAGGACACGAAGTGCAATTTTTCGCAGCCGTGATCGGTGAGCCCCACAGAAGTGTTTTCTGGAAAATTCACCCCGTCCATTGGATTCAGGACGAAATTTCAGTCAAGAATGGGTGATTTTGAATGTCTATTGACGCGGCCCAGAGAAGAAATCACAACGAAATCAGTTTTGAACGTCACAAGATCGCCTATTTGTGACCTCTGTATCACGCATGTGTGTACGCGTGGGAGTGGAATATCAGCATGGTTTTGAAGCTCTCGAGCCACTCTACAAGATGAACGGCTTGGATCGGCCGTACGGGTGACGTATGGGGCCCACAATCCGCCGCAAAAATGGACAGCATCCGTCGTTACGCAGACGCGAAACCGACGGCTGCGATGATCAGTGGGTCCCACCTTGATGTTTATGGCGAAATCCACTCCGTTCACCGAATTGCTCTCGAAATTTTGGTCGGAAACATGCATTTTTTTCTCCATTTTTGTGTGGCCCACAGAGTTTTAAACTCACCGTCCGTTTAACTATTGGACAGTTAAAAATCCCACCACTTGATGTCTTTGAATTCACGCTTGAGCGTGGGGTATGGGCATTTCAGAAGCGGATGGACGGTTTGGATTGTCCATTTGGACAATAGGTGGACCCACAACCGAATCCCCGCATGGTCGGCCGCGAGACGATGGAACAAAGAAATGACGAAGGCGCGGGTCAATGCTTCGGCCGGCCGTCTGGCGGTGCGGTGCACAGCTGGTGCAAGTGTGCTCTATGCACACGCTCATGCATGTGGGGTCAACTGTGATGTTTACGAGAAATCTACACCATCCATCCTCTTTATCTCCCTGATTAATGGGTTGGGACCAAAGTTTACGCATATCCTGTTATCAGGTGGGCCCCAAATTGAAGATTAATGGGCTGATCTGGTGGCGGGAACCATGTGATCTTGCATTCTGGACCCTTTTCGGGCCCCTTTGGCTTGCTTTCCTCAGATCCCAGGTGTGTAAAATCTTCATTATTGGTTCTCTGGAGACTTTGGATCATGAAATCCGTGCCTTTAACATCAATTTTCAATTAACGCTCCTGATTTCATCCTGTGACATAAACACAATTAATACACTCCATTAAGCCTTATCATGTACGTAAATTTAGGCAATTACTGGGTCTGATATGCAATATTCGACACTCATCAACTAGTCGTAGCGAGTCTTCGATTGGTTGTAGCCCACCTTCGACCAGTCGTAGCTGACCCTTGACCAGTCGTAGCTACAGTAAAAAACAACAAAAACTCGCTAGACTTTGAGTCGTGCCAGGGCTCGAACCTACGACCGGTCGAGCGTCTCCCACGACCAGTCGAAGCTTCCCACGACCGGTCGAACGACCTCAAAACCTTCCGATTTAAGACTTTTCTTAACAATCTCCACCAAGTCTTCAATCTTCAACTGTGTAGCTCCTTGACCTCTTCTCTTATCTTTGCTTCACATCATATTCTCTTATCTTTGCTTCACATCATAGCTTAAGATCACACTCCGTCCTTCTTTTCCGCCATCGCCGAGCCCAGAGAAGTTTCACAAAACTTGAACTTCTCTACAGGAATTTCTTGTTGATCATGTTTGCCGGATCTAAATCCACATGCCCAACCACCTTTGCTCCTGTCTTCATAAAAGAATGACGTAGTCTTCTTACCATCTCACCGCTACCTAATATTGCTTGCCGGGGTACTTGCTCACAAGACTGATAGCCTGTGAAATAACCAGTTTAATCCAGACCATGGCATACACTACCCACCGCATTCGAATAAGGCTCATGAGATATCATGCTTTTCCTCATCTGTTTTGGGACATGTCCTGAGGAAAACTTGAGGAGAGACACGTAGGGAACGCTCTCCGGCTTTACCTGGCTCATCACATCCTGGATCAATACCTACACACAAGGTATTCCTCCTGTGATTACCAAAGCCTACTCCTCCTTCAGTCTCAACGCCGAGAACCATCTTTGCAACCCCCCTGATCCTTCATCCTGAACGTCCCACTTAACCGAGTCTTCAATACATTGATTTCAAACATGTCATAATTGGCGATCTATATGTCATCAATTCCTGACTCACCATGAAGGAATCAAACCATTGCCTAGGCGACAGGTCGAACCACGACCTCCTGCAAAGTCCTTTCTCAGCCCCTTTAACTTCGAACCGCTCTGGTTGCTTCATGTAGATCTGCTCTTCACTTTTCCTTTCAGAAGTGCAGACTCCACATCCATCCTTCCAGCTCAGGATCACATTGGCCAACTAGTGCCAAACACGGATCTAATAGACACATGTCATACCATCGGTGTGAATATCTCTGAGAAGCCGATCCCTTCTCTCTGAGCATAACCCTTCACTACCAACATCACCCTGTATCTATGCTGTATCCTCCTAAAGATCCACCTGCATCCAATTGCTTTCCGGCCCACTGGAAGCTCCACCCGCTCCCATATGTCGGTCTGGTACAACGAATCCATCACATCGCCCATAGTCACCTTTCACTTCTCAGCACCAGGCTCACCTAGAGCCATCTGAATAGAAGATGAATCCTCCTGCGACATTGGAGTCGTCCATGTACCTCGCCGATATCTTGCGATCATGTTATGTGGTTTTTTCCACAGGTGGTTGCTCCACCTGCTCTGTATCCCTATCCGCACGTCTCAGCCTTCCTGCCCTGCTCGCTCATGTGGCCATGCCCAATATGCCACACACGTGCAGAGGTGGAATCTGCTACATCCACTATAGCTCCACCGTTTGAAGTGCTCCCGATCAACCTGTACAAGTTACCGAGTCGTTGCGCTTTCATGATTACCCGTGCCCCCTTAGATACTATAAGAGCACCATCAATACCTGTGTACTTGCATCCTTTTACCTCAAGCACACCAAGAGAAATCAGATTCTGCTTCAAATCAGGAACGTGCCTCACATCTGTCAAGGTACGCTCCACCCCATCAAACATCCTGATGCGCACAGAACCAATAGCCACAACATTACAGGCAAAGCCATTGCCCATAAACACCTGTCTACCATCGCACTCCCTGTAGCTGGTGAACCAACTCCGATGAGGAGTCATGTGAAAAGATGCTCCTGTGTCTAGCATCCACTCGTCCTTACGATCATCGTATGACCGTCTGGGCGAAGACACAGACAAAACATCACCATCACATCCATCTGACGTGGTAGCGTTGACCTCCCTGCATGAAGCCTCAGAATCTTCCCTCTTCAATTTAGGATTTTCACAATCCCTCTTCACATGTCCTTCCTTCCCACAGTTCCAGCACTTTACCTTTCCTTTGCCCTTGCCCTTGGATTTGGATATAGAACCAAAAGAACCTGTACCTTGTCCAGAATTACTACCTACTGTAAACAGTGCATCAGAAGACGTCCCCATATCGCTGTTTAGTTGTCTCATAACCTTCCCTTGAAGAGCTGAGATAACAGTATCGACACTCAGGGTTTTGTTCGTGCTGCACATAGTGTCCTTGAATGCCTCAAAAGACGCCGGGAGAGAATTCAGCAACATACATGCTTGTTCTTCATCTTTCATCACTTCCTCCATATCCAGCAATTTGTAAACTAATTTATTAAAGTTGCTGATGTGAGCCTCCAGATCTCCACCCTCTGCCATCTTGAAGTTATACCACTGCCGCTTCAAGTGCAGGCGATTTTCAGAGGATTTCTTCGCATAAACATCCTCTAGCTTCGCCCATAACTTAGCCGCAGTTTTCTCCCTCATGACATTGTAGAGAACTTCATCCGTGAGACATAAACGGATCGATGATAATGCATTCTTATCAAGAGTATTCCAATCACCATCAGTCATAGTGGACTTCTGCTCCTCAAGAGCACCATCTTCGCCTTACTTGATTAAGGAACTCATCATCTCGATCTTCCATAACTCAAAATTATTTTTCCCTGAATACTTCTCAATATCATACCTAGCGCTTGCCATCATTACTAATCCCTCAGATTCAGATCTGTGCCCCAACCGATTGCTCTAATACCACTTGTTGGAGTTTTTGACCTGCGGAATCACACAGATCTAGATCTAGGATGGTAATCCAATGGCACCAAGCACACAAGAGAACACACAGATTTAACGTGGAAAACCCTTGCGGGAAAAAACCACAGCACAAAGCGACAGATCACCACTATGAAAGCATCAATTACAAAGAGAAAGGACTTACCCGATTCGAACAACCTCGAATCTCACCCTTGCTACACCCTTTAGAAACCCTTGAACCCCTTTAGAAAGCTTCTGCATACATTACCATATCCTAGAAAAACCTAAGAACACCAATTTATAGTTTAGGAAACTTCCCTTCCACATCCCAGTTGCGAAAGGACTCAAATCCGCAGTTTTGTGCAAAATCGCGGAACAAACTACATAACCTACAACTAGCCGTAGCGAGTCTTCGACTGGTCGTAGCCCACCTTCGACCAGTCGTAGTTGACCCTCGACCAGTCGTAGTGTAACTCCCTGAAAATCGGGGGTCGAGTGTAACTCAACTCCCGAGTTCCAACGCATCACTTATGCAACATAATTAATGATGATTAAATGTTGTCTGTGTTAGAGCAATAAACATGAGTGAGATTATACCAAAACAGAAATTCATACTCCAGATCAATTGTATAAAAGCAAGCGGAAGACTGAACTATATATATATATATATGTATGTAAAGAAACAAAATAATCGTTTCATTCTTCAGAGTATGAATCCATCTGAGTCACCATATACATGTCTGTTTTATAAACAAAATGTCGAAAATGAAGCTAAGTAACAATCCATGTAAAACCCGTCGGTCCTTGCAGCCTAGTCGAAGCCGCCAGAGAACTGCATATACGAGAACTCCTTCTGGTCCTCGTCATAATCAGGCTCCGCCTCCAGAGTCGTCGGCTCGCCTAAACCTGAGACAGAGTCTGGTTGGTGTGCGCAACACTGTCCCGTAACGTGGGAGTGAGTAGCTAACTCAGTGGAACCATAAAGCATAGGTTAACATGTTATCAATGTAGTCAAGCAGTAATGATAAAGCAGTAAATCAAACACTTCTAATTACTCTTATTAATGCAAGTATGACTGCAGGTATGATGGATGCCCTCACCGACATACTCCCTCATGCGACACCATCTCACGCTCGCGATGCTTTCATCCCATGCTCCACATCTTCCAGGCACATGCAATGTGATGAGCATGATTACCTAGTTATTAATTAGTCCAATTCAAACAAATAGATTGAGAAACTAAGGTACCTTCCTTGTATCATTCCCAAACATGATCCATTCTAGGGTCGTCAGTCCTAGTTAATATCAGACAATGGTGTATTTTTTAGGTCACTGCAGAGGCTGCCAGGGCTGTTACACACAAAGGTTACACCACTCCCCTATCACCCCTTAAACGATTCATCACTATACAGAAACAGGCCTAGTTCATACTCTATATATCGTGGCAAACCCTAAGGTGCACTGCGATTTCAGAGTATGCTCGCGGTCACTACACTACAAAGGTCATGTCGGTATTGCGCATAAAGGTTGCACCGCTCCCCATCACCTTATCAATGTAGGCCGACAAATAATATAGTGTCCCATACCACCATAATCGGCTCACGAGTTAAGTTGCTCACTTGGTCACTACGGGGAGGCATGTAGTCCCAGCGTAGGCCGACAGCTCGACTACGGTATCCCATACCACCATGCCCAGCTCATGAGTCTTAGCGGATCGAGGTACCATGGTTAACGGGATTCTCACTGGTAAGTTTGGTACCCTAGGTTCAAACATTGGCGACCAAACATGGTGAACATACATAAGACACACGGGTTACTTGATGTGTTCGGCTGGCTCGAGCGCACAACAAGTTGGGCGATATGAAGCGCAGAAGCACCTCGTGTGGCCAACCACTATCGCCAACCGAAGTACGACACGGGTTCGCCAACACATCATGTGTGGCGAAATGAATCTCAACCACAACTCCAAGTCGATACCGGATGTCTGGACTATGGACATAGTCCCAAGCTCAATCAATTCCCAACCATAGCATGTGAAGTAAAGCATGATAAACAAGGTAATTCAAGCACACTAGCAATCATGTTATAAAGCATATTATAAAGCATGTTATGAAACAAGTTACAAAGCATGTTAAAAAGCATGTTATAGAGCACTATACAAATAGGGATACAAATACATATATTTCATAAGTGAGTGGTTAGAGTAAATAACCACATGAAGGGTATCATACGTGACCCTAAGGTAGTTGAGAACTCCATCTCAGCACCTACCTAAGGTGCAAACACTTAAGCACTTACACCCACAAATAATTTCACAAATACTTAGAGTGCACAATTTCAACATACATGACGTATGTTAGCGGAATGTGTACTAGGGCTGTCCCTTTACCAAACTAGCATTTTATACGTATATATCATATTCACACAACAAATAATCATGACAATTACATCACCAAAATTTATACGTATGGGGTATTTTCTAGGATACACAAATTCAACATACATAGTGTATACAAGGGAACCTGTATTACGGCGATTTTCTTCGCCAAGCAAATATTTTATACGCACATAATATATTTATATGACAATTAGTCATGACAAACACATCGCTAAAATATACATGTATACAGTACTTCTTACAATACCGTATTTCTACATACATGGTATATATTAGTAAACATGTATTTAGGCGAACCCTTTCGCCAAATAAGTATTTTATCCATATATCGTATATCCATACGACAAATAAACATGTCAAACACATTTCTAAAAAAAATATATATACGGTATTTTATACGAATACCTAGAGTATGTGAAATTCCATATTCTACAATTCTAATCGAAACAGAAAACGGAAAGCACTTTGTACATGTGCAATTGCATGCAGATCATAAATCTATCATTATCTGACATTGAAAGCGTTGAAAACTATAACCTATACACCTAAAGTCCTCACCTTGCTTCTTGGAATCTCAACGGATCGACAAGGGTTGAGGAGCTTCTGTATTCGGGAGTTTTCTAGCCTAAAGAGTGAAATCGGTTAGTTATTTCATAACTTGTAGCCTATACACCTCAAAACAGATCTAGGGTTAGGGTTTATTACCTTAAAACGGAGTCGGTATCGCCGGGAAAGCGCCAAGGAAGGGGTGGTGCAGCCCGTGTGGTGATTTGAAATAGTAGGAGGAAGATTCTCCCACAACTCTTAAGCTTTCTCTCCCTTTTCTCTCTCTCTCTAGGGTTTTATCCCAAATTCGTATGGCTGTGAGAGAGGCTGTTTTAAGGCCCTTATATAGCTTAAAACCTCTCCGGAATAGACTCCGGTTCAAGGGGTACGTCTATTATAAGCATTTCGGCGTTGTTCCAGCTCAAAAGAGGGTTTCTGACGGCCCCCCTGAGCCAAACGTCAGACTTAAGCTCACAACTCATGGATCTATGTGGGATTACATTTTCATCTCGGTTGGATTTCCAGATCACACAAGGCGGACCATTTTCAGTTCAACGGTCAGTGGGCCACGATCCGAAATTCCAAGTACATGTAAATGTTCCTGAAAATTTTCCTGATCCGAGGGTGTAATTTGGTCTGATTCTGACAGTCTAGTTGCTTAATACTGATCCGCAAACGAGTGGTGCCAGATCACTATTCAAGATATTTATGTTGTAAAGAAAATAGTGGTTTTCACACTCCCTCGCTCCGGACTCAAGCGAATGGCCGTGGGACATCGTCTGGACCTGATTTCCGAGATGGTTATCGAGCCCAGTGAGGCGGTCCTAGTTCCTTAACTTCGTGTTAATCGGACTTCCGATGTGCGGTCTAGACCTAATACGGAGTTTCAATTCGTTCCCGAGAGTAGTCGGGTAATGAGTTTAATCCTAGACTTTAGGGTAACCTAGCGTCAATAATTCTACAAGTTTTGGGTCTTGCAGATCGTATTTAAAACGATTCAAACGGATTTCATGGCTAATATAGTTTAACACTTAGTTAACTTTGTTAAATTTCTAAAGGATTTAATCCTAAGTGATTTCTGGTCGAGGTGATACTCGAGCCCTTGTACGGAAATTTACGGGTCGTTACACGTAGCTACAGTAAAAAACAGCAAAAACTCGCTGGACTTTGAGTCGTGCCAGGGCTCGAACCTACGACCGGTCGAGCGTCTCCCACGACCAGTCGAAGCTTCCCACAACCGGTCGAACGACCTCAAAACCTTCCGATTTAAGACTTTTCTCAACAGGCATGAACACACAAATAATATTCGTAAGAAGATTGTTTAATGGTTTGCCTATTCCACACACCTGCACAAACACACGTGCCAATATTGGACGTTGGCCACAACGTGCCCATGCAAATGGATGGCTATCTTGGCCATATGTGTGATATAAGTGTTGTGTAAGAAAGGTGTTGGGGAAGATTCCGGTCCATGTTCACGGGCTCACCAAAACCCCGTAACAAAATCACATGATAGATAATAACCACATAGCTTATCCACCATATGTATACAACTTATCCACTGTACATGTGAATATACAATAGATTAGCTACTGACCATACACATATTAGCCACTGTACAATAGATTAGCTACTGACAGGTGGAGTTTGCAAGACTCCATTCTGAAGTGACGTCACCCACTCATGCGGGTCTCACCATGATATATATTTTGTATCCAGTCGGTCTGATTCATGGCATTACTGGAATGGCAAGGATCTTCCACACGTATGCCATATTGGTATGTGAATCGATCTAATGATAGCTGTCACAATTAGCATGTGAAGTCATGCTTGAGCGGCAATGCTAATTGTTTCTTTTAAAAGAAACAAATATGTTATTTAACCATTAAACACACTCCAATGTACAAATATGTTTTATATATATATATATATATATATATATATATATATATATATATATATATATATATATATATATATATATATAGGAAAAGGTACTATGCGCTCGAGCGTAAAGCGGTCATCCGTGAGGTCGAGCTGTGTGGGCCCCATCGTGATGCCATTCGAAGATCCACACCGTCCACCAGATGCATGAGCCTAGGTTGGGCCCACACGGCCCAAAATCAGCTGTTCACATAACTCAGGTGGGCCATACCATCGGAAAACATAAGTATACACGCAAAAACATGTAAAAGCACTTGGTGGGCCCCACTTGAGTTGTGGATACTACCTAAAACTTGGTCTAAAATTACATACAAGTGGGACACACATGATGGACGGTGTTGATCATCAAAACACGTCTCGAAAGGTCCCCACAAATGGTTTTGAATGTTTCAATGGTGCACGGCCCCTCTCAACTTCTGTACGTGGTGTGGCCCACAAAAGTCACGGATTGACTTGATTTTCAGCCATGTGAGCCCCCTATGGAATGATGCATCTGATTGAGGGAGTAGATTTTCGAACGGCATCACGGTGGGGCCCACTTCAGCTCGACCTCACGAACGACCGCTTTACGCTCGAGCGCATGGTACCTTTATATATATATATATATATATATATATATATATATATATGGGAAAAGGTACTGTGCGCTCGACATCAAAATAATCCCAAAAATCAGCCATATACGGAACTCAAGTGGGCCATGCCATCTAAAATCATGTGAAGACATGCCAAAAACATATAAAAGCAATTGGTGGGGCCCACCTGAAATTTGCATGCGTCTGAAACTTGGACTGAACCTTCATCCAAGTGGGACACACATAATGGATGGGCTGGATTTGCAAACCACATCTCGGTGGGCCCAAAAAATGATTATGAATGTTTTAATGGTGCACGACCCCTCTCAACTTTTGTATGTGGTGTGGCCTACACAAGTCACGGATTGACTTGATTTTTGAGACCTAGGCCCACGATGGAATGGTGCATCTGACTGATGGGGTAGATGTTCGAAATGCATCACGGTGGGCCCCACACAGCTCAACCTCATGGGACGTTCGCATAAGCTTGAGCGCATAGTACCTTTATCCCTATATATATATATATATATATTTAGGGATAAAGGTACTATGTGCTCGAGCTCACGATGAGCTCCCATGAGGTCGACCTGTGTGGGCCCCACCGTGATGCGTGTCGACCATCAACACCGTTGATTTGATGGGTCCCCTTTAAATTATGGGATATCCCAAAAATCAACCGTATACGGAACTCAGGTGGCCAATACCATCTAAAGTCATGTGAAGACATGCCAAAAACATATAAAAGCACTTGGTGGGGCTCACCTGAGTTTTGAATGCTGCTGAAACTTGGTCTGAACCCTCATCTAAGTGGGACACACATAATGGATGGGCTGGATTTGCAAACCACATCTCGGTGGGCCCAAAAAATGATTATAAATGTTTTAATGGTGCACGGCCCCTTTCAACTTCTGTATGTGGTGTGGCCCACACAAGTCACGAATTGACTTGATTTTTGAGACCTAGGCCCACAATGGAATGGTGCATCTGACTGATGGGGTAGATGTTTGACACACATCACGGTGGGGCCCACATAGCTCGACCTCATGGGACGTTCCCATCAGCTCGAGCGCATAGTACCTTTTCCCATATATATATGGTCATGCTCACCTACCTTTGCAAATGTGTCATGGGTGTCTAATCTGAATGGTCCATGTGATGCGGAATCCCATGAAACCCCTAAGGACAAATTTTTATCTTGATCTAAAATTTTGGTCGGCCATGGCAAAGAGAAATGCAAATCAAGGGAGGAAACTGTTTTCAATTTTCATGGCTTACCAAAATTTTGGATCAAAGTAAAACTTGAGCCTGGGGGGTTTCACGAGGTGCTGCTTCACATGGACGGTTCAGATTTTAGATCTACATCACGTATGATGGGTTCTCAAAAAAGTTCGATGCCAAGTGGTGTACAGGTTTCATATATATATATATATATATATATATATATATATGAATTCTTGAGGTGTATAGGCCGCAGGTTTCAGCCAACAAAGTTTATTTGCCGCAATGAAACCTTAATTTGCAAACTAGACCTTGGGTTGTACGGATGAACCTAAAAAGACTAAAATACCCCTCCTTCTACAGCTGCTTACCCTAACCATCCAAGGGTATTTTTGTAAAAATAGCAGCTGACTCACCCTAAAAAGTCGCTCTTCCAATACTAACTTTCCGCCAGCGAAAATACTAAAGGCGTCGTACGGACTCATCCATTCGCCCTATTATATATATATATATATATATATATATATATATATATATGTCGCAGATTGGGTACTACGGCACCACGATCTATCTAGAGATGGACGGTTCTGTCAGAAGCTTTATAGAGCTACCATGATATATGTGGTTAATCCAAGCCGTACATCCATTTGTAAAGATCAATTTAAAGCATGCCTTGTGGAAGGAGATAAATCAAAGGCTTGAGTGGACCACACCACGGGAAGTAGTGGTGACAATCGGAGATAAATCAAAGGCTCGAGTGGACCACACCACGGAAAGTAGTGGTGACAATCAACCCACCGTTGAAACCTTCTCGACCCACTATGATGTTTCCAACCTGTTCATAAGTTCACATGGACTGTGTGAAGGGAAAACATAAATATCTGCTTGATTCAATACTCACGTGCCCCGAGAGATTTTCAGCTGTATGCATTTAATCGTTAATGTATTCTTTGGTGGGGCTTACTTGAGCATTTCATATACCTTAATTTCTTTGGCTGATCGTTAAAATGAAATTTCAAAATGAATGGAAGCATGGTTAAAACATATATGCTACAGCAGGTCCCACGGGCCCTTGACAGGACTGTTCATCTCTAACTAGGTCGTGGTGCGGATGGTGCCCAATCCACATGCTTATACAAGCTATTTTGAATGCGGTATGCCATATGTGGTTACCTGGATCCATTGAGGTGGGTGGGACCCTTGAATGTGGGTCCACTATGATGTATATGACTACGTCCATATACACCGTCCATCCATATTGAAAACTTATTTTAGGGCATAATCTAAAAAAATGAAGCAATTTAAATATCAGATGGACCATAATACAGAAAACAATACTAATTAATCATGAAAAACTCTTATAAGCCATAAAAGCTTTGGATTAAGATGATATTTGTGTAGTCTAGCTGTTAAGGTCATTGTGACCTTATCAATAAGTTGGATGGCAAATAAACATTTCAATGGAATCTAAGATGTTTTTAACGGTGAAGATTTAATAGCTGCTGTTTCCCGTGGCATGGTCCACTTAAGTTTTGGGTCACCTTCATTTTTAGAATCATGTTTTAAAATAAGCTGTAAAAATGGTTGGATAATGCTAATTTAAGCCACACACATCATCATGAGCCCATAGTCAAGGTTCTCAGCCACCAAGGTGGATTCCGGGGTCCATGGAAGCCGCACCCAGTTGGATGACAAATAAACATCATTGTGGGCCCTAAGAAGGTTTCAACAGTGGTGGACCTCATTATCCCAACCGTTTGTGTGGCGTGGTCCACTTGAGCTTTGGATATGCTTCTATTTTGGCATCATAACTTAAAATAAGTTGATAAAACTAATGAATATTATGGATAAGACATATACATCACGCGTGGGACCAACAAAGTTAACTCAGTACGGTACTGAGTTAGAGGCGGCCTAACGAGTAACTCAGTACGCAATTCACTCTCCCCATCTCAACTCTTCCCAACGTCGTGCAACAGGAGACTTATTTGATACTACGGTACTGTATGACACTTAATACACAGGCACCAAAAATTTGCATTCGTGGCGTATATTAGCTCAAAAGGAACCGCCTATATTATGTAACCCAATGTAGTTAACTCACACCCCCAAAATCAAATTGCTTGAACAATACTAATCTCTGATTTGTGGCCATCTATTTGTTAAAATAGTACCATGGATGCTTTTCATCTTTTTACCATCCAATCAAAGTCCACTAATCTGAACAGTCGTATCATAAAGTTATCTTAATTTCTGATCCATGATAGATTTAGACGGGAACTCATGATTTAGAGTAATTTCAAAGTGCCTGTGTATCACCCATCACATCGCCAGAGGATCAAAGTTTTACCCAAAACCATAAGGGGCATCTTGGTCATTTACTTCACAAACCTCGGGCAGCTTACCGAGTTCCGCTGACATTGTTGCCCTGCTCTCAGACCAGTCTATCCCAGTCCAGCGCTCGGTCTTGGACAAGTCTTCCCCGAAGACCTACTCGTTTTGCTCATCCACGAATGGCATATAATCGACGCGCGATATTCCGTACTTCATAGGCACATGATCAGGTAATCCGTACTGTTCATCCAACGGGCCCCACATTTGATGTTACAAAAACAGGAAATCTCACAGATGGTAAGACCCAAACATTTCACATCTGTACTTTTACAACTGAATGTGGACCGTTAGAAAACCTTTAAAAAAAAAAAAAAACCATCTATAAGCAGGCTATAATGGGACGAGTTCGCTTTCCCTCCGTCGTGACTAAAAGTCCACCATGTGTGGTCGCCGAATGGGGCCCACATACTGAGTGATTCAATGATCAGAACTGTCCACGTTTTGGGATGTATATTATAGGCTATGCATATAGAAATTACTATGGAAATATGATCATGACCATCACTATCTGTACGTGAATTTAAACTTAACAAGAAAAGTTCTAACGGATCGTATTCAAATCTAAAAGTCAAAGACTAGGATTATAGGCTAATAGCTCATTTATGGTAATGCAAATAATATGGACGGTTCAAATCATTGGAATAAATCAACACTTGGGCCCCAGTGGCCGGCAACGCACACTTGATTCTAAATCGCGACGGAGACAAAATGGACTGTAAACGCAAGTTCTTGCTAGCATCCGTCCGAACCACCGCGTTTAAAACCCACCAAACGCGACCCAGGCCGACATAGAAACCACCAACATGGGCAACTGCAACGGCCTTCCGTCCGACAGTGACCATCACCAACTCCATACATCGCCCCAGGTCGTCGTCTCCGGGCAAGATGCAGGAGGGGGCGCAAATCGTCCCCGACCCCAAACCGCCACCAATCATAACGTGCGCTCCCCTAATCCTACGCACACCTCCCAATCCTCACGGCCACCACCGCCCGTCCCCCCCCTCTCCGGCATCGGGCGCGTCCTCGGCCGTCAGATGGAGGACGTGCGTTCCACCTACATTTTCGGCCGCGAGCTCGGCCGCGGGCAGTTCGGCGTCACCTACCTCTGCACCCACCGCGAGACGAAGCAGGTATTCGCTTGCAAGTCAATCGCCACCCGCAAGCTCATCAACCGCGATGATATCGACGACGTCCGTCGCGAGGTCCAGATCATGTACCACCTGACGGGCCACCGCAACATCGTCGAGCTGAAGGGGGCCTACGAGGACCGCCAATCAGTCAACCTTGTGATGGAGCTTTGTGCCGGCGGGGAGCTCTTCGATCGGATCATTGCCAAGGGGCATTACTCGGAGCGGGCTGCCGCCGCGCTGTGCAGGGAGATCGTCACTGTCGTCCACTACTGCCACTCCATGGGGGTGATGCACCGAGACCTGAAGCCGGAGAATTTCCTGTTCTTGAGCACGGATGAGGATTCACCGCTCAAGGCAACGGATTTTGGGCTGTCGGTTTTCTTCAAGCCGGGTAATGACAGCTCTCCCTCCCTTTTAAAATTTTTTTTTTTTTTTTACGACTAAGTGTAAACAGTGCCAGTGAATTCTCTGTGTGGAATTTTATTGAACAGCTGTGGAATGTTGTTTGAGGGATTTTATCGAACTATTAGCAGTTTTAGAGAACTGAAAGCAGTGCCATGGAATTCTCTTCGTGGGATTTTATCAAACAACTGTGAAATGTTGTTTGAGGGATTTTATCGAACAGATTTAGTTTTAGAGAACCCGCAGTAGAAGACTCCCTGGCTGAGGAAGGGGTCTTTTGTTCTTCTTTTTTATTGGGAATTCTTATCCATTGCCTTAATGGATCTTTGTAGCCTTTTGTGCAGTGGGCACTTCTAACAAATCTCCTTGTTATCAATGAAAAACCAGAAGTGTTTCTATTGTTTAACATAGTTTGAATAATGTAAAGTAAATCCGATGAGAAGCATAGATTAATTTAAAAATAGATACATTGATTTGGAAGAAAATGTGGAAACCAGATTTTGGTGTTTTACTTAATCCAAAATACGAGATTAATGGTGGCTGATTAATTAGTTGGTAATTGCACATGATGGCATGACTTATAAATATCCATTTTATGATCATTAATTCGGTACATGCACAATGGTAATGTGAGGACTCTATGCACCTCTTAAAAAAGGAGTTGATCAGGAATGAATGAGACCTTGATCTTTCTTGGGAACAACTTTTTTTTTTTTTTGGAAGGCGATGATTTTATTAAAAATTGAGAAACAAAATACAGATGGCTAAAAACAACCCACTTGTCACTCCATTATCCAGCCTTACAAAACAAGGACAAAAGTACAACATCAAAGCCCAGACCAAGGCTCCCAACCAAAATCGCTACCGACTTCGGTCATCCCTTGCCCAGGATTAGCCCTCAATAGATCGGCCGCAGAACATCCTTGGAACTCTTTCCTCAGCTATGGCCAATTGGAAATGATGTGCAATATTTTATTGACAAGGCCTAGACCAAAATGACTGTTCCTCCAGGTTAATTTTGTGGTTTCACTGGGATCTAGTGATCATTGTCTTCAGAAGTGATTGTTACCGCTATTCGCTTGCCCCGGTTATTAGGAACTTAGTGAAATCCATGTCATATTTATGACTTCAACTAGAAGTAGACGTTGGCATCGTTGAGGAACCCAGGACAAGTTTAACAAACTGAAGGTCTAAATTGAAAACAGAGCTTTTGTGGGAGGAGCCATTTACTGTTGTGGAATGAGCAGCAATGCCTGGGAGCTGCCTTAAGACGATCGTGATGATCCGACGTATATCTAGATGATATTGGAGATTTGGTTGTAACCAAAGCTTTATGGATGGACATAATTAAGGAAACATGGAGAAAGGCTGGAGAGGGGATGGGTTCTAGGGGTTGAAGGAAGATGTTGCACAGCAATTTCAAAAATCTTCTCGTCCAGCTTCACTGGATAAATAAATTTTTACCCTTACAAATTCCTCCACCACCCTGTAATGGAGAGTTTTGCGATAGAATGAACCAAACTCCATGCCTTTATATTTGCATCATATTGGCCAATACGGGAGTATTGTACACATATTGGCTGATGCTGATAAGGTGATACTTGAAACGGGGATGAACAATTCTAATCCACCATATCGATACTGTTTGCCCCTTCGTATTGCTTGTGGTTCAATACACGTGTAAAGGCCCATAGATTATTTTTTTCTCGCTGTCTCCCCTTATCTTCACTTCAACCTTATAGGAAGTTTAATGCTCATTTTCCACTAGATCTAGGCCTGTTTTGGAGACAAAACACAAGATTTCAGTGGGATTTGATGAATCGAAGCAAAGTGTACCATTTCAGGAATTGCTTTGCTAGTTGAATAATTATATTTTGTGAACCTATGTCTATATGCATGAGTTCAATAAACTTTAAATTCTAAGTAGTGAGCATATAACAAAAATGCCAAATGATTTGCATTGATGGAGATGCTAATTGCTAGATGATGTCATGATAATCATTATTTGAAGTATCCCCAATATTATCCATATCTCCAACTTGGCGATACCGATAACACTGGTAGCGATACTACTGGTAGTATAAAAAGTTCCAGCTATCGATGGTGTGTCTCTAAGTATCGCCAATGTATTGATATCACCAATATTTTCGATTATGTAAATTCCAGGTGTCACTTATATTGCTAGTATATCGATATCGCCAATGTATCACCAATATTTTTGACTGTACAAATTTCAGGTATCGTTTGTATCACCAATGTATCGGTGATATTTCGATAATATTGCCAAAAATTTGTTTATTAAAAAAAATTTCCATTTCAAATTTTTCAATGGGCGCATGGTTGTATGTAATGTTCAATTTTTTTGATGATAATATCACAATATTATCGTTATCACAACATGGACGATATCGAGAGTCGTGTGTTCGAAATATTGGTAGCACGCTATGTATCACACCCTTGGTATACAGATACGTATCGGCTATCGCATGGGATATATCGTTTTTATCACATAATTTATCGCACTTTTTGGGAAACATGGGGAAACATTGGGAAAATGGTTGAATTTTTCAATGAAACTTCATGGAATGTTAAAAAGGACCTTAATACACACTTTTAAATCATAACATCTCGATTCGAGACCACACATTTTCATTTCCTTTTCAATTGTCAATGATTTCTTAGCAAAATGCCGTGTTGTTGATCTTCTGAAATATTGGTGGATGTTTGGATGGAAGGTTGGATGGATAGATGGGATTGGTGGACTAATTTCTTACGACATTACATGCTTTTAGGCTCCCATGAAATGGAAACTTATTACGTGTGTGTTCTTTTTATAATTTTTTATTCCTAATATGCAAATATGTGTATTTTAGTATCTCTTGAAGTTTCACTAAAAATTTCACTGTTTTCTCAATGTTTCCCTCATTTCTGGTTATCGGCGATATCGATATTGTTTCCATATACCCGACCAGTGAAACTTGTAGCGATACGGATATTTCGAACACTGGTTGGACCATAGGTCATTAAGACTTTTCTTGCTACCTTCATCTACGTCCTATTCGGCTTTCCCTTTCCCTTTTAGAACCTTCAACTTGTACCAACTCACTCTTTCAAATGGGTGCATTTGTTGGTCTCTGTAGCACGTGACCAGACCATGTAAGTGTACTTCCCCTCATCTTATTAACTATTTGTGGGAGTTTTGTGCTCTTATTGCCGATCCCCAGCCTATATAAGGGAGGAGGGTTTCGTTAGGTTGGCGGTGTCAAACTTATGCCATAACTTTCATCACAAATTCGAACAATATCAGTTATAAGAATCATTAAAATTTAAAGATCAAAGAGTCAACAACTCAGCTTTCAGCCAGTCAGCTCGATAGATAGTATTCTTATCAAAGAATGGTCCAATACACCATTGAATATATGTCCAAGGCACGAAAAAAATATAGATTCTCATCTCTTCATTCTTCATTTTCCTGTTGTCTGATATACAATTTTGCAATTCTCTGGCTACAAAAACTTCTGACTGACACGGGTCTAATATGGCCCATATCACATTAGCTTTGGGCCGTGCGAATACGCTCACCCAACCTATATTCAGTACCTTGACAGAAATGTTCCCAAGAACTAGGCACATAAGTGAGTTCTAAAGATCTTAATCCAGACTACCTTACCTCCAAGATTTATATCATTGAACCAATAAAGAATCACTGATAATCATCCTTCGAAGAGAAGTTCCTTCACATGATTGAAGCCTCTTGGTCTGATGTAGACTCAGCAAAATGTGATGGCATTGCAGCTTAAGAATTTTCACCTTATTTTTTAGTCACAACCTGGCCCGAATTCAATTACCTAGTTTCATTAGGAAACCCTCATTGACCATCTCCTTGGTCACCCCTATGAGACTGTAGTAGTTTCTTCTTTACTTTGGTTGTAGCATTGTCTGTTGGATATGGCCCTGGGCAGCCCACTTGTGGGCAACCAGTAGTGGGTGGGTCCCACATAGTTGTCCCCCCAGTTGGATATCCCTTTTTTCAACCCTTTTCTCTCGAAATTCGAATTCAAACGAGAGAGAAAATTGTGATAAAGGAGAGTTCGGATGTGATAGGGATAAGCCTTATTGTATCCGAACTCTTCCTAGTTCTCTCTAATTCTCCCATTATAAAAATGGGTGGCGTTCCCTCGGAAAAGGCATCCACCGAAATTTTTGTAGAGAAAATTGAAAGAGGAATAAGAAGAGAATATCTAATGTCCATTAGGTTGCCTTTAGACAATCTAAATCGTTAATTGTGTTCGGTGGCCATCCTAACCATAGGATCAAAAAGGTGATTTACTCCTACTCCTGAAGTAGCTAGGTGGATCATTGGACGTGGGCCATCTATCTTTGGATTTGTGTATAGGTCCTAAGATCGTGTAGATACCGTCGGATCTTGGGACCCCACCCATCTAGGCCTTTCAAAGCCTATCAACCTGAACCCACCTAGCCTCAATGTTACTCTAGGATCTACCACTTGAATGTTGGAACTTGGAAATGCTGAGTTAGCATGATGGTCGAGATATCATCCGAAACCAGGTGGACTCATCTGAGTCTTCTTGGTTTAGATGAGTACTGAAACAAGTCACTAGACCAAAACAGGACTAAGTTGGTCTGAGTCATACTGGTTCTGGTCTCTAGGTGAGTCACACTCGGAACTTTTTATCTTCTCGTCATTCTGACCTTCACCCTGGCTACCGACTAGGATAAGAGTTCTTCCCTCTTCATTACATGCTTATCCCACTCAGTAACCTTTCTCCACCTTATTGTTGTTCTCTATGCCCTTTCTTGCAATAGAGGCCACCCCCTTTTCCCAACCTACCTTGGAAAGGTCCACCCCTATTCTTTTTCCTTGGAACTCAGTTCGCTCTGGTTTCAATAGCTCCAACGCCTTCTTGCCAGTTTCTGAAAAGCACGAATGCAACACTTCTTTATCTTTTGGAATATATATGTCCTTAACCTGCTGCATTCCTCAAATATGTTTTTCATTTCTTCCACCTTTGCTTGGATTGGGAGATGTGTGACATAAAGAGTCACCGGGTTCGTGAAGTCTACCGCTACTGGGTTCTGAGTTGTTTCTTTCTCTGTTCTCCGACCAACTCTTCCAATTTACAATCTTTCGAAAAAAGGGTCTTCCATTTTGCTGTGGCAAAAATTGCGACCCAAAACCTTGCATAGCCTGACAGATCTGTTCAGCTACTTGAAGTGAAGAGGCATGCTGTCCTTCCCCAACACTTGGAGGGCCACGAAGGGATGCAGTTAGAGTTGCCGGAAGGCAAAGCATGGTTTTTCAGATCAGCAGCCAAGAACACAAGACTCGCGCTAGGTCACCAGTGCTATAGGTTCCCTAGGTCATGCCATGTTCTGCTTCAGAGTGTTTTTTTTTGAAGAAATTTCGGCTGTTTTGTTTCTTCATTTCTCAAAGTCAACTTTAAACCCGCACGGGGTTTGGGCGAACGGCAAGCATTGTGGGTGTGCTCCCCACAAACATGAGTTCGATTCCCCTCCCTGGGATTACCCGATGCACGTGGTTTGCGGGTGATTGCGTGTATCCGCAAGGAATAGTCTCACCCCAAAATGGGGTGGTGACACCCTGACATCATTAAAAAATAGTGAACTTTAAACAATATGCTTCACCACTAACACTGCAATATCTTTGTTGATTATATCTCATTTGCAATTCACAATATGATATATGACTAGGCTCTTCATGATGTCTCTGTTCACAATATGATATATGCTTAGGCCCTTAAGAATATGATTCATAAAAAAAGGAAGAATCGTTGTTACCTTTGCTTTTTTATGTATTGACTGCGGTGGTTCTCATTGACGGTCAAGGTAAAAGAAATGTCATTTTTTGCAGCATTTATCATTAACCCCCTGTTCTTATTTGATGAAAATTAGAAGAGCTATAGAAACATATGTAACGTGTATGAACTGGAATGGTGGTGCAGGAGATGTATTTAAAGATCTTGTTGGGAGTGCATATTATGTAGCTCCTGAAGTGCTCAGACGACATTATGGAGCAGAAGCCGATATTTGGAGTGCTGGAGTTATACTTTATATTCTCCTTAGCGGCGTCCCTCCTTTCTGGGCAGGTGCGTGTTTTGGCTGGACAAGCAAATGGATTTTGTTTTGAACAATAGCCTTGGGAATTTGGATCCTGTTGGTGGTTCACTTCCCCCTTTTTATGCAGAGAATGAGCAGGGTATATTTGATGCTGTTTTACGTGGGCATATCGATTTCTCTTCTGACCCATGGCCTTCCATATCTAGTACCGCCAAAGAATTGATAAAGAAGATGCTACGGGCGGATCCAAAAGAACGGCTTTCTGCTGTTGAAATTCTAAGTAAGCTTCAAGCCTGCAAAACCACAGTCAAGACAACAGTTCTTTGCAGATTGACTTTATGTGTGTGTCTACGTGTATGCATGATTATGTATAACACAGCTATACAATATCATTCCTTTGGTGTGGTTGAAATAATGCCATGCTGGTATCCTGTGTGTCCTTTGTCCATGGAGAACACTGTCGTTAAAATTGACCACATGCTTCCATGTCCATAAAACATGCTAAAACATATAAAATCATTGGTATTTTTATATGAATTTAGCAAAGTAAAAATGAAGAACACTAACTTAAAAGTATCCAATGTGCTGCCATTTCCAGAAAAAAAACATTAAAGAAAGAGGAAAATTAGTGGAAACTAGGAGAGAAACTGGAGCACTGTTTAGTGGTTTCAGCATACGTGGCCATGTTATTACAAATTGATGAAAATAACTAAAAGTGCTACGCCCTCTGTATGAGTTATAAGATGGTATCATTTTATTTCTTTTCTTCCCATTCACCTTATGTCGAGGCTTCCAAAGTTTGTTTTTGGAAGGATGCATCTCAAGTTGAAATGAAAATGAAAACAGAAGAAAATAAAGGAAAAGGAAACGATTTTCCTGTGATGGGACATTTCACTATATTTGTATAGCAAAAATAGCAGTGGATTCCACATAGCAATCATTATACATTTCCATAGTCAATTTCCCTAGCACAAGACACAAGGTGAGTATTGTCTTACACAAGTGAGATTTCCACTTTCTATTCAAACAAGATCCTCAAAAATAACATCCATGGTTTAATAGTGCCATGGAATCCTTAAGATTCCATCATTGGATCATCATTGCACTTTTCTTTTCCCATTCTTTTGTTTTCCCCCAATCCAAACGTGCATGGGTATTAGGAAAACAAATTTGGAAACCTCTTGCCGAAGATACTCATTCATCTCCATGAATGGTGCACATATGTCAACTTGGGTATTAGGAAACAAATTTCATTATCTCCCACTTTTGGTTTTGTATACTATTTGTACTGTTCTGATGTAATTCTTTCAACCTTGATGCATCGTTCTATGTCTTCAATTTTCTAAGTTGATAATTTTTACATGATATAGCCTTGATGTTGTTGCTATTCCAAAAGAACAAAAAATGAAGCTTTGATGTTGTCATATAGTTGACATATTGTCAACTTTTCCAGAATTATCAATGCCTCATATTTGTGTTCCAAATCTTGTGTCAGCATATATATTGCATCGATTTCATGTTGACGTATTTATTCATGATTCCAAAAGCACCTTAAGAGGGGCCCTATGTTTCTAGTGCTAGAAATGATGTGGACTGACAGTGCCTTGGTTTAAGAAGGATCAGTGTTAAGAAGACATGTGGCAGAAGTGTCAAGTTTCGATGTCCAAAAGTCTTCGGCATGACAAACTTCAAAATCTAGGCACATGGACATTGTTGGGCGTGGAAGCAACCTTAGATCAAATCAAACAATGCAATAGAGAAAGAAAAAATTCAAGCAACCATAGAGAACACATATTTTACGTAGAAAACCCTTGCGGGAAAAAAAACCATGACACAAAGTGACGATCAATCCACTATTAATTAGAAGAATACAAGAGACGGAACAACTTATAGATGGAAATCCTAGTTTCCCCCTTTCAAAACCCTTGAATTCGTGCTAGCTCTAGTCGTCTTCTTACTTTAATCCCCAATTGGGGGTCGCATTTATACACTTCGTACAGAATTAGAAACAAAACCCACACGCATACAAGAGATGGAACAACTTATAGATGGAAACCCTAGTTTTCCCCTTTCGAAACCCTTGAATTCGTGCTAGCTCTAGTCGTCATCTTACTTTAATCCCCAATTAGGGGTCATATTTGTACACTCCGTACAGAATTAGAAACAAAACCCGCACTTACATATACCGATCGGTCAAACCGTGTAACCTTTGGTCGGACTGAACCGAAAATGTGTAAAACATCACTGCGAGCAATAGGGCCAAAACTGGAATATTCGGTCAAACCGACAAAGGCTTCAGTCGAATCGAAAATTGCCTTAAGATTAAAGGCACTTGATCAATAATCTCCACCGTGGGGCTTTAATCCTCCAGCTCTACTGTTCCAAGTTGCTATCATCATCTTTAATCATCTTCAATAGTAACACCATTGTCATCGCTTCTCATGCACACTCTGTCTTCATTTCTTCTTTGCCAAACCCAGAGAAGTTGAGCAAAACTTGAACTTTTCTACAAGAAGAACCTTTATAAACATGTTTGCCGGATTCACACTGAGGTGAATCTTCTTATTAGTAACACATTCTTCCTTTAGCATCTGCTGGATAAAATGATGACGCACATCAATATGTTTAGTCCGAAAGTAATGCTCCGAGTTATTTGCTAAATTAGTCGTGCTCTCGCTGTCACAATGCACAAACACAACTTTTGGTTGAAACCCTAACTCATTCATCATCCATTTCAACCAAACAACTTCCTTGAATGCTTCCGTCACTGCCATATATTCAGCTTTGGTTGTAGAAAGTGCAACCACAGATTGAAGCTTCGACATCCAAGTGCTAGCTCCACCTGTTAACACAAACGAGTAACTAGAAGTCGATCTTCTATTATTCACATTCCTTGCATAATCCGCATCCATATATCCTACAAGTTTCTATTCAGAATTTTCGAAAACCAAGATATAGTTCTTTATACTTAATATGTACCGAAGTAACCATTTCATTGCTTCCCAATGTCGCTTGCCGGGGTTCGACATGTATCTGCTCACAACACCCACCGCATATGAAATATCTAGTATAGTACAGACCATGACATACATAAGTCTGCCAACCGTGCTCGAGTAGGGCACACGAGACATACTGCTTTTCTTCATCTAACGTAGGACATAACTCCGAAGAAAGTTAAAAGTGAGCAGCGTCGAGTGTGCTAATCGGTTTAGCGTTTTCCAGTCCAAACTTGATCGAGATCTTCTCAAGATGTTCCATCTGAGACAACCATAGCCTATTCCTTTCTCTGTCTCTGTGTATATCGATGCCGAGAATCCTCTTTGCAACCCCTAGATCTTTGATCTCAAATGTCCCGGATATCTGAGTCTTCAGTATGTTGATTTCAGACATGTTATGGCTGACGGTAAGTATAGCATTAACATATAACACCAAAATAATGAATTCCTTGTCACTCAATGATCTAAAATAGACATAATGATTGAATTCACTTATGATAAACCGTTGACTCAACATGAAAGAATCAATCTTCTTGTACCACTGCTTAGGCGATTGTTTCAGGCCGTACAATAACCTTTTTAACTTGCAAACTTTATTCTCTTCTCCCTGTACCTCGAATCCTTCAAGTTGCTTTATGTAGATATGCTCTTCTAGTTCCCTGTATAGAAATGCAGTCTTCACATTTAACTATTCCAGTTTCAGATTGTATTAGGCGACCAAAGCTAGTACAAATTTGATAAATACCTGCTTGACCATTGGCGCAAATATCTCATTGAAGTCGACACTCTCCTTCTGAGCATAACCCTTCGCTACCAATTTAGCCTTGTACTTATCTAGTTCCAATAAATCCACTTCTAACCAATCGCTTTCTGCCCGATGGGTAGCTCCACCAACTCAAAATGTTTCATTCTTGTATAGAGAGTGCATCTCATCATGCATTGCTACCATTAACTTCTCTACATCTTTTGTCTTCTAGAGTTTCCTGAAAAGTAGATAGATCTCCCTCATTTGCAATGATAGCAAATGCAACGTTTGAGTCATCCCTATATCTTAATGGTAACCTGTGATCTATTGAAGGATTTCTCCTAACAGGTGGTGCAACCACCTCTTTTTGTACCTCTATTTGCGGCTTAGGTTCTTCAAGTGTTTCACCTTTTGTCTATTTTAACATTAATCACCGATTTTTCTATTTTCTTGTGCTCATCCTTCCGAAACAAGGAACCTTAATCAAACTTGATGTCCTAGCTAAATGTGATTTTCCTTGAAATCCGGTCATACAATTTGTATCATTTCACCCAAGCACGATAGCTGACAAAAGTACACTTCTTACCCCTTTAGTCTAGCTTATCTATTTCAACTAACGGTACATGAGAGTAAGCATCACAACCAAATATCTGCAGCCTCGAGTAATTAACTTCCTGAGCACTCCATATTTCTTCTGAACTTTTACAATCAATCAGTATAGACAGAGATCGATTTACTAAATAGTAAACCGTGTTTACAGCCTTAACCCATTGCTCCTTGCCCAACCTAACATTACTCAACATATTTCAAGCTTTTTCCAAAAGAGTCTAATTCACACGTTTAGCCACACCATTCTGCTCTGGTGTATGCATCACGATCCACTCATCCTTGCAGTCTTGATTAGATTCTTTAGAAATAAATTCTCCGCCGTTGTTTGTTCTCAGAATTTTCAACTTTCGCCTCATCTGCTTTTCAACCATTGCCTTTCATGCTTTGAAAGTGGAGAAAACATTGGATGTATGCTTCAAGAAATAAACCCAAACGTTTCTAGAGAAGTTGTCAATGAATCTAACAAAGAATAATGACTCTCCACAAACAACGGGCGATGACCCCCACACATCCCAATGCACATAATTAAGCTGTCTTTTACTAATATGTTTCCTAGTTTTAAAACCCAAACTTTGTTTTTTTGGTTTTTTTTTTTTGCATACGCAGTGCTCACATATATCTAAATAAAAAATTTTAAAATAAGGAATTAAATCACTATTAAGAAGTACCTTCATACCGCGCTCGCTCATGTGGCCTAGGTGTGCATGCCACAAACATGCTGACGTAGAATCCGCTAAAGACACTGCAACTCCACCCGTTATAGCATTCCCGATCAACCTGTAAAGGTTTTTGCTCCTCTGTGCTTTCATAATAGTGAGTGTCCCTTTAGAAACTTTTAGGACACTTTCGTAACCGACGAATTTGCACTCGAGTGCATCTAGACCTCTTAAAGATATCAAATTCTTCTTTAAGTCCGGAACGTGCCTCACATTGATCAGTGTACGCTCCACTCTATTAAACATTCTGATGCGGACCGAACTAATTCTTATCATCTTACATGCATGCTCATTGCCCATAAGAACCAGGCCACCATCATACTTACTATATGTGGTGAACCAACTCCGATGAGAACACTTATGGTATGATACTCCCGTATCTAAAATCCACTCATTATACAAGTGACCGACCTTGGATACTGACAACACGTCACAACCACTCTTCCCTTAACAGGATTGCATTGAATTGACTTCCTTCGGCGAATCATCTGATTTCTCCTCATTACAAATTTTGGGATTTGTACAGTCCTTCATATGTCCCATCTTGCCACAATTCTAACACTTCAACTTTTATTTTCCTTTGTACTTGGACCTCGATCACGACTTCCCATTCTCTCGCTCAGACTGTCTTCCACTAGCAACCAGTGCACATATAGAAGTACATTCCCCTCCATTATTCCTTATCAATTGCTTCGACTAAAGGGATGAAATGACGGTATCAAGGTCCAGGGTATTCCCATCATGGCACAGAGTATCCACCAGGTACTTATTGTACTCCAAGAGTGACGTCAACAAAATTAGGGCTTTGTCTTCTTCATTGATATTCATCTCCACGCTTGTCAGTTTACAAAGTAATTTGTCGAAGACATTGATGTGCTCGGAGAGATCTGACTCTTCTGCCATCTTCATATTATAAAATTGTTTCCTTAGATACAGGCGATTGGAGAGTGATTTCGTCATGTAAATGCTCTCCAACTTCGCCCACAATCTTGCGGTGGTCGACTTATCAATGGCATTGTACATGACTTTATCGGCCAATGATTAGGTTTATCCCAATCCTCTTCCTTAATCGATTCAGGACATTTCTTTTTTTCAAGGAGTGTGTGTTGCAACCCTTGCATAATTAGGAGGGCTTTCATTTTTAACCTCCATAATTCAAAATTGTTTTTACCTTTGAACTTCTCTGTCTCAAACTTCACATTTGATCCCCTCAATGCCCTGTTTTCAGATTCAATCTGAAAAACCCAACGTACACTATGATACCACTTGTTGGGTGCAGAAGCAACTTCAGTTCAAATCAAACAATGCAATAGAGAAAGAAAGAAAAAATCAATTAACCATAAAGAACACAGATTTTATGTGAAAAACCCTTGCGGGAAAAAAACCACGGCACAAGGCGATGATCAATCTACTATTAATTAAAAGAATACAAGAGATGGAACAACTTACAGATGAAAACTCATAGTTTCCCACTTTCGAAACCTTTGATTTCGTGCTAACTCTATGCTTCTTCTAACCCTAATCCCCAATTAGGAGTTGTATTTATACACTCTGTACGGAATTAGAAACAAAACCCACACTTATGCAGAAATTGCATGCATTGTTGATTGGACTGTCGATCTAATCGACTGTAATTGACAGACCATCAATCGAATCAACATAGCTGTCGTCCAAAAGTGTCCAGAGCAAATTGGAATTTCCGGATTTTCTCGATTGAATTGACAAGGCTCTTGATCGAATAAAAAATCCTGTTTCAGCAACAGATTAAAGGCACTTCAATCAACATACACTTTCGTATAGAAATAAATTTATTAAAATGAATATATTGATAACAACAATAAAATAAAAGAACATAATGAAAACATTAAATCAAAGGATTTTTTTAATGGATAGAAAACCAAAGGTAATTTAAAGACCATTCACATAATTCTAATAAAAACCAATTAGTAGTAATCTAAAGGTTCTAAACTAAAAAAATTAATTCACAAACGTCAAAATCATGCAATAATCATGTCAAGAAGCAGTAGCTCATGTGAGTATTAAAATGAATATCACCTGCTCTCTTAAAAGATTCGGAGAACCACAACAAAAGAACAAAAAAAGAAGCAAAATGACAACAACTTCCAATTTTTAATTTTTACATGGTCAATCTCATAATAAAAATGAACTTAAACCTAGAGTTTTAGTTTCTTTCAGCCCCAAGAATGGAGGCAAGCTGGTGGACGAGGAGCAACAAGTCTTCAGTTTGACAAAAGAAAATTTCACAACTCATTGGAAAAGATGCAAGAAAACTTTATGGAGAACATGTCTAGACACCTCAATATGTTCAACACATGGAACTTTTCATTGAAATCACCAAGACACTTTGTCAATATAAAATTTGAAGTTTCGTGTCATGTCAATGTCAAGAAGTGACCGTGTGTCCAAAGTGTCCAGCATGGGAACAAAACCAAAAGAAGAAAAAAGATGTCAAGGTAACAATGAGAAGCATAGTTATTGCTAAAAGTTTCCGCTGTCTAGCTCTTCAACATCATGGTCTGGCAATGTCTAGGACTCTACTGTGACATTAAAGCTTCCATAATTGCAGCCACTTTGGGACACAGTCTCACAGATGATTCCTTGTTGACAATAGTCGCTCAGTCTAAGATTCACAAGCAGTGATTGTCATGTGTGTGTTGTTTGAGAGTGGTAGAGAAGAGAGACTATGAATCAGAGAGATGGGTGAGAACTCTCTTTACTCTCTTTTCCACTTTGTTATTAGTTGTAAACACAAGCCAGTTTTCTTCTCATTTTCCTTGTGGGTTCTTCTCATTTTTATTTTTCATATGGTTGTGTCCATGTGCTTTCTTATTTATGCAAACATGTCTTTTGGATGTGGTTTTTCTGGGGGTTCACTGTTAAGTGAGCAGTTTTTGTTAATGATCGAATAGGAGTTGGGATATAAACTTTTTCTTTCCAGAATCTAGATCTAACCTTTTTGAAAATGGAAAAAAATACAGATCATCCATGGGTCAGAGAAGACGGCGATGCATCCGACAAGCCAATTGATATTGCAGTGCTAACTAGAATGAAGCAGTTCAGGGCAATGAACAAGCTTAAGAAAGTAGCTTTGAAGGTAAGATCCTGTTTTTTTTTTTTTCTTTCTCTCTCCTCTTTGCCAAATGCAATCCTTGCAACCTAATTGTGGTATCTTGGTTTTGTTTCTTTTCAGGTAATTGCAGAAAATCTTTCTGAAGAAGAAATTGTGGGCTTGAAAGAAATGTTCAAATCTATGGACACAGATAACAGTGGAACAATCACTTTCGAAGAATTGAAAGCAGGGCTTCCGAAATTGGGCACCAAGCTTTCCGAATCTGAAGTGAGGCAGTTGATGGAAGCGGTATGCTCTCAATGCTTTCATTTTAGGGTTCTGGTTGGGTTTCCTGGTGATTTTAGTAGGTTTTCTACATTTCTTATACCTTCCATTCATTTATTCTCTGCTCAGAACTCCATGAACATTCACATAGTGAAGATATCTAGTATGTTCCTTGAAATAGTGAGAAAAACGTGTCGCATTGTTATTTCTTGTATCTTCCATTCATTTTCTCTGCACAGAACTCCATGAACATTTACATAGTGAAGATATCTAGTATGTTCCTTCAAAATAGTAAGAAACACATCATTATTTCTTGAATGCGTAAATAAAGACGCATGTATTTGATAGCTAGAAATAACCTGAATGTATAGATAGTGAATGGTAAAATTTCTCCTAATAGTTGTGTTGACATGTACAGAAAGTCCCTGTACGGATTTAGGGCAAGGCTTGGAACAACAGCGCTAACCATTACTGCTAAAGATACTGTTCACTTCCTAATCGGTTTGGATGCTTGCGTCCTCTTCTTCGTGTTTACGCCGTGCGTGCACACACACATGCACACACTTTGGCACTTGTGAATGTTCTCTTCTGCGAAGACTTCTTTACTTCTTTAACGTAAAATTTTCTGATAAAGTTCATCGTGCGATGCTATGAAATCAAGAGTATCTGCTAATTTCTCCCGGGAATTCACCTGTTCTTCAAAGCTGCTGACTCTTTAAGGCTCCCTCTACTCTGTGTCAACTTCATATTTCATGGTTTAATAAAAATAGGAATGCATATGTTCTTTCAGGCTGATGTGGATGGAAATGGGACCATCGATTATATTGAATTTATAACAGCCACGATGCACATGAATAGAATGGAAAAGGAGGACCACTTGTACACTGCCTTTGAGTATTTTGACAAGGACAAGAGCGGGTATTCTTTTCGTTAATCAGTTTTGGTTCTGTGTTTAAACCTTTTGTATTCTTACCAGCAATTATTAAGCATGTCACAATTCCTTTCTTCTACTTCTTTTCTTTACCAGATACATCACAATGGAGGAACTGGAACAAGCCCTCAAGAAGTATAATATGGGCGACGAAAAAACAATTAAAGAGATTATTGCAGAAGTAGACACGGATAATGTACGTTTGATATAACGCAGAGTTTGTTTCACCTCCTCTCCTTTTTTGTTTTTGTCTTCCCTTACAGTTAATTAGGTTGGTTGTATGCTAAAACTTTTCTTTTGCCTTCACAAATTTTATTTCCAAAATTTCCCATGCAAGTATCATATATATTTCAATGGAAACGGGTTGTGATAATAGACGGAGGTTAACCTAACCTACAATCGGTTGTAGGTGATCATTCTCAACTGATTATAGGTTAAATGGAGGCACTATTTTGATTTGCTTACGCCCATTTCTATTCCCAAAGTGGAAAATGGCTGTAGGCAAATCAATCAGTGCAAAGGTGATTATATCAACTTCCTAATGAATTTTTTTTTTTTTTGAGAAAATGCTTTCCAACTTCTTGATGTGTCTAGAGCACCCAAAGATCAGGGTTTACCAACGTAGATATTGACTTGGACGTCATGAGGGCTTGAGTCGGAGTTTACTTGGAGATCTTGGTTGAATACTTTATCGATTCTCATGTACTTGATCAAGTCTCATGCTACCTTTAAGTTTCTGGGAACATGATTGAGGTTTTCAAGTACGTGACCAACTTTTTGAAATAGTTCGAATCTTTTAGGACTATAGAGGAAAGAACTTGGCTACCCCTTTGACTCGACTTGGGTGTTTGAACACTAAGCCAAATTGTTTTTTTTTTCCTTTTTCCGAGCACTCCATTGAGTATTTGAACACTAATCCAAATTGATGAAGTCTTATATCTTTCCGGATAGCTATTCCCAGAACTGTCAGACAGAAATCTAAAACATACTGTGCATGGATATCCAGTTGGCCTGCTTGGGTTGAGATTTACAGTCAATTCTGAAAAATCAAGGATGCAGCCTCATAATGTTGGCTTCTTAGTCGGCTGTTTGTGCATATGCAGAAAAAGGTCCAGTTCAGTTAGTTATTGGGATTTAAAACTCATGCTTGGGCCTAGGGCTCTCGCTTCAGCCAAAATGCAGGCGTACATGTGTGTCTGGCTGTTGTTTGCGGCTGCGTGGGTGTGTGTTATATGCAGAACAAAAGGGTTTCAAAATGGTCTGTCCAACTGTTTGTGTGCATGCATACGTGCACGCGTGCACTTCCATATCTGCATTTTGATGTTCCATCGGGACATCATACCTGTTCAGAGTCTTTTGCTCTCTACCACAACATTTTCCCCCAATCTCTTCAGTCTTCTCTCTTCTACTCGTCTCTTCTCAAGTCTTTCCCCATGCCAAGCAAAGAAGGGACGAGTAATGCTTCCCCGCATGACCCATGACATACCAGAGGAGACCAATACTCTCCCCCACACCTTAGAGAAGGAACAATGGATAAATAAGTAGTCCACTGTCTCCACATCCCACATACACGACATGCAGCAATTAGGCATCATCATTGACCTCTCTTGGAGATTATCAATCATTGAAACCCAATTCCTCCCAACCAACCACGGAAACACCCCGACCTTGGTGGGGCCCCATCAGGCCAAACGGATGGCAACTGAAGGGGAGCTTCCAACCATACTGAGAATGAACGGACCGAGAAGCAGCCAGACTTGTCTAAAGACCACACTTCAGTATCCCTTTCACCCATAGTGGGTGTTAAAGCCATGAATGCACTCATTTTATGGTACCTAGTGCATAGTTGGTACTGGAAACAAAATTAAGGCACCGTTTGGTAGATGCCTAAAAATGAGTTCACCTCATTTTAGTTCATGTCAGAGGAACCATGTATTAGAGATCAAGAGCTCTAACACATTATTGTTAATTAGAATGGGATGAACTCTTTTTAGCCATCCACCTAACAGGGACTGAGGATTTCTCTTAAATAAATTTTGATAGCCACACCAACTTGCATTTGGCATGGCCTTTTAGCTTTATTTATTTATTGCTAAATGGAGTGACTTCTACCTGTTCATTGCAGGATGGAAGAATTAATTACGATGAGTTTGTTGCTATGATGAAGAAAGGGAACCCAGACGTTCCGAACAGGCGGCGTAAGTAATAGGTTAGAACAACTGGAAGTATGATGTAGCAAGGATTGTGATTTATGGTTTCAGCTATCAGTGTTGGCAAAAAAGAAAAAAAAAGAGGCCATTCTGGTTCCACTGTTATGCATTTTGTATAATTATCAATGTTTTTTTTTTTTACACACGCACACACACCACCACACACTCACGCCATGGTGGGATTTCACCACCTATGGGTACTCGAACCCTCAACCAGGTATTGCCAGCCTGTTAGTATTGTTTTTGCTGTTGTTGGTTTTTCCTTTTTCCTTTTGTTTTGGGGCAAGGGTGGATGGTAGTTATGGTGCCAATGCTGCAGCCCTTGGGTCATAACCACTTCAGCAAAGATTCATCGGCATTGCTTGTTTTCTTTGCTAAGAACAATATAGAATTGCAGACGAGCTGAAAGCATCTTGTGCTTTTGGCTAGAGACTTGCACTATGTGCATTTGGGCTGTAGTGTTTTTGTTTTTCTTCATGTATTATTTGAAAGCCTAAGGGCCTGTTTGGGTGCCCTTAAAAATTAGTTAATCTCATTTCAGTTAATTCATAATTATGTATTAGATATCTTTTTTGGTCAGGATTAAAACCTGATGACCGACAATTTGTACCAACGTGCATTTGGTGGCATGAGATATGAAATTTGCACCAAATGAGACCGATTAATCATGAAATATTACGAAATTTGGTGTGACCAAACACACCTGAAACCAAATGAACTCATTTTTAACTGGCACCCAAATGGCTCTAAGGTAAATTCCAGTTAGTTTTGTAGGCAGCATCGGTGAAATGAGTGCATTCATTATTTTAGGCCAGCTCAAGGGAATCCATTTACTGTCTCATGGATTTTCTTTCTTCTGGGTTACCCATACAACTGAGACCGTTGGATGTGATGGGATCCATGCTTGGCAACCGTTTCAAATTGAACAAGGGATCTTCATACAACAGCTGTAGTAAATTCAGTGTCTGATTATTATTATTATTTTTTGAGTGGGATGGGATATCGTATCATTTTGCTGAAAGCGAAGAAGAGAAGCCTCCGAGGATTTGTTTATCTAATAGATTACTCAGAAGTCGAGTGAATACATAATCCGTATCTTCAAACGGTGATCGTGGGAGTTTTCAAATTCTGTCAAGAGGGACCATGGTACGTAATCCAGACCATTGCTCTGTTCTGCTGCGCTATAAGATGGCTATGATTGCTTTATCGGTGTGGTTATTTATTTATTTATTTAAGTCAGGGCCATCTAAGGCAGAGCCCACTAGGTGTACGGTTGGATCGGCAGGTTCGATGGACAGTTTATGCATAAACGTCGATGACTGGCTTATGGTGCCGTTTCCTTCAAAGTCTCATTCTCATCCAAAATAACGAGGCTTTTTGGCGCCATCATGAGCCATTACTCATTCAAACCATTCGTTTGTGGGGCCCACTGCGGATTAACCAGGGTGAATGTCACATTGATCCGGGAGCGGCTTGGATCCGTTGGATCCTTGTGGGGGCCCACCTTGGTGTATGTGTCCGTCTGTTTTGAAAGATCATTTTAGGGCAAGATCCCAAAAGTGAAGCAGATCTAAATCTTAGGTGGACCACACCACAGGAAACAGTGGTGATTGAAGTACCCACCATAAAAAACTTCTTAGGGGCCACCCGAATGTTTATTTGCCATCCAACTTGTTGATAAGGTCACGAAGAACGGAATGAAGGGACGATACAATCTCATATCAGCTTAATCCAAAAAATTTTGTGGCTCAAAAGAAGTTTTTAATGGTCAATCATCACTGTTTCTTGTGGTGTGTATGCTTCATTTTTTGGATTATGCCCTGAAATGAGCTGTCAAGACGGATGGATGACGTGGATGTAAAGTACATATCGCGGTGGGCCCCACAATCGGTGGGTGCGGATGTCCGAAGCCGCACCCCATTGATCCATCATGTGAACGGTTATACCATCCATTAGTGGCCCATCTGTCAGGAAGGATATCTTAGTCTTTCTAAGGCTGTGGCATCTCATCTCCATCGAGGTTCCATTCTCAATATTTACCCCGCGGGGCAATCCCAACCCTGTAATAAGACTGCTTGCCAGTAGAGGCATTGAATGGAAAGGGCCCAAATGTTGGATGGCTAGTATCTCTAGTCAGGGAGATTTTGAATTACATTCCCTCCACCCTGCGACCTATCAGACCAACGGTCTGGATGGAAAGATGGCCCCACATGGTTCCTTTTCTAGACGTGCAGTAGAATAGACCCCATTGAACGGATGGTCCATGCTCACAGACCCTTGTGGCCACCTGTTGAGCATGTCGTCCTATCTTTTAGGAGATGAATCTAATGCAGTAGGGCCCACATGAGCGGGCTTAGATTATTTGTGGCACATCTGATCCGTGCATAAGACGGAATTGACGGTGAAGATGATCGGACGCATAACTCAGGTACTGTGGTCCTCTCCTTGGGATAAGGTTGGAAGGTTACCGATGAATAAATAAATAAACCCAACGGTGGACGTTCCATGTAAAATTATGGTCTGCAGAATGCATGGATGGGCCTGAGTTTTCTGTAATAGGATCTTCACGCTGCGTCCTATCTGATTAACGGATTAGATTTTCCAGACGTGAAAGTTCTAACATGATCTGTCCTACCGTTCACCACTTTTTCAGTGGTATGGTCCACCGGAGATTTGGATCTGCTTATAATTTTGGCATAACGTCCTAAAATGAACTGAAAAGACGGATGGACGGCGTGGATATACAACATATTCATCAAGGTCAGCCCCGCACGGTAAGGTAACACCCAATCTGCAGAGTGGGGTGCTTTGTGGCCCACCATGATGTATGTGTTTTATCCGCGCCATCCATCAATGTTTTCAGATCATTTTAGGGCATGATCAAAAAATAAGCCAGATCCAAATCTCACGTGGACCACATTACAGGAAACCGTGGTGATTAAACAGCTACCATGAAAAAATTCTCAGGGCCACAAAAGTTTTGAATGAAGCTGGTGTTTGTGTTTCCCTTCATCAAATGTGACCTTGACATTAAAAGTTTTCAGGGGCACAAAAGTTTTGAATGAAATTGATATTTATGTTTTCCCTTCCACCGGGTCAGGTGTGTGTGACCTGATCGACAGGTTGGATGGCAAATAAACATTACAGTATGGATGGCAAATAAACATTACAGTAGGCCCAGTAAGTTTTTAATGGTGGTGGGCGTTCGATCACCACTGTTTTCTTCTGATGTGGTACACTTGTGAGATTTGGATCCGTCTCGTTTTTTGACACATGCATTAAAATGATCTAAAAATGAGATTTGAATCTGTCTCATTTTTTGCCTTAAAATGATCCTTAAAAAATAGATGGACAGAGTGGATAGAACAAATACATCATGGTGGGCCCACAGAGACTGCCCACTTTACCCTTCGATGGACGCGGATTGCGTCCTACCTCCACCCGGACGGTAATCCGTCCGGGCGGGGCTCTGTGGGGCCCACTGTGATGTAAGTGTTTTATCCAAGCCGTTAATCGCTTTTCTAAGATCATTTTAAGGTATAAGCAAATTACTAGCAAGGTATAGGGCTTCAGTGGACCACAAAGTGGGGATTTGATGTCCACCATTAAAAACTTCTTGGGAGCTGTAGAAGTTTCAGATCAAGCTATTATTTGTTTTTTCCCTTCATCCACGTCTACACGACCTTATTAATAGGTTGGATGATTAAAAAAGAGTCACGGTGGCCCTTAGAAAGGTTTCAACGGTGTGTGTCATTATCACTGCAGCTTCCTCCTGTGTGGTCCACTGGAGCTGTTGATCTGCTTCAATTTTAAATACATACTTTAAAATGATCTGAGAAAAGCGATTAACGGCGTGGATAAAATACTGACATCACGGTGGGCCCCACAGAGCCCTGCCCGGACGGATTACCGTCCAGGCGGGGGTAGGACGCAATCCGCGTCCATCGAAGGGTACTGAGTAAACTCAGTTGGGCCAACCGTAAAAATAAGTGGCTTATCCATACCGTCCATACGTTTTTTCAGCTCATTTAGGGGGTTGAGCCCAAAGTTGAAGCATATCCAAATCTCAAGTGGATCATACCAAAGGAAACGGTGGGAATAATGATTTCCACCGTTGAAACATTCCTAGGCCCTACAGTGATGTATATTTGTCATCCAAGCTGTTAATAAGATCACAAAGACATGGATGAAGGCAAAAAACAAATATAAGCTTAATACAAAAGTTCTGTGACACTCAAGAATGATTCAACGGTATAAGTTCCATTCACACTGTTTCATGTGGTGTGGTGCATTTGAGCTCCGGATATTCTTCACTTTCGGATCCATGCCATAAAATTATCTAATAAAATAGATGGACAGAGTGGATAAGAACCCCACAGAGTTTACTCAGTACGCAATCCGCTTCCCCCATGATACGCCTCCTGCCCTAAAATGATCGTCAAAATGGATGGACGGCGTGGATAAAACACATCCATCACGGTGGGCCCCGCAGAGCCCATATCAAGACTGTCCGCCTCTAGCTAGGTCCCGGTGGGGTAAGTACCCAATCCGAGTCCTGGTTCCGTAGTTGCAGCCAAGTCGCAGTCATTCTTCTATGAGTGGGAAGACGAACAGAAACTTGGGCAATTAATCGGGGCCGTGAATCTGTGAAATATTTGAACTCCAAACTCATTGCTGCCGTCCATATCTTGGAATTGTTGCTTACGTTATTCCAGTCTCCAGAGCCCTCTCTCTGACATAGATTTCCTGGAGACGGAGGTAATCTTCGAAACCCTAGTTTGCTGCTTCTTTTCTTACTTTTTCTGCTTCTTGTGATATTTCCTTACTTGGATTGTAATTCTCGGTTTCGATTGTAGAGAGAGGTTTTAGCGATTGTATTGTAGCGATTGTTGGAAAACGCGATACAACTTGTATCATGAGTTATGATACCGCCCTTTTATTTCTCCCTGCCAACATGTCATAATGTCCAATCTGTGCAGCGAACTAGAACTAGAAGTCGAGCTCTTAAAAATTTCGAAACGATTCTTTTTTTTTTTTTTTTTTTTTCAGATTTGATTTTCGGGCCTTAAACCCCGTCTGAGCTGGATGAGAAACCCCAAGATGTCTCAGCTTCAATTCTGTGATGGGAAGATCTTAACCATCCAAGGTAGCCTTTGTTCAGTTGAATGTGGAATGAATGCGATTTTTGATGCATGTACCTCCACAGTCAGTTCCATAAATAATTAATGGTCTGGATCTGTCAACCTTGGGCCCCACTTGGGAAAAAAATGAAGACCAAAGATACTACAGGGAGAGTTTGTTGTTGTAGATTTGACCCTTGGGCCCTACTTGCAGTTGTAGATTTGACCCTTTTATGGTTGAATGTGGCCATGTGGTCTTTGTTGTTTCAACCTTTATAGCCCACTATTTGCTGGCCAGCAGTTGAAGGGTTGAGGATTTTCCCACTTAAAGAGACGTTTGCTGGATGAACCATTGAAATGGAGCCCATAGTTTCAACTATTTGACTCACTGAACCATTGTGCTCTGCATCCAGGAAATGGAAACTCAAGCAAGCTAAGACACACCCTTAGGCTGAGCATTGTGGAAGAGCTCACTATGCAGGTTGAATTTTAGGTCACAATGGATGCACAATGGTCGTGTCGGAAGTAGGATGATAATGAGAGTGAGAATGGGTGGCGGTGTGCTTTGATTTGGCAAGAAGTGAATGGAACGGGAAAGAAGAGTGTAGTAAGAAGAGAATTATGGTGGTGGTAGCGATAGTGAATGAGGAAGAAGGAGACGGTATTGGAGCCGTTAATTTGTCGGGTCTTATGTGGGTGTCCAAATGACATAACAGATAATATATATTTGAAGTATCAAGACTTGAGTTTCAGATTTGTTTTTTTTCAATCTCTATGTAATATCTTGTCCCTCAAGCTGTGGATCAGCCATGAAACAATATCTTCCAGATTGGAAGATCCTAGCCCCAAGAGTCGGGCCCATTTTTAGTTGAATTTGGAATGTGAAACAACTTTTGTTCTGAGCTTTACAGGTGCAGAATAGGATGTGGACAGGCCATGGCCTGAATATCTTCCAGGTTTGAAGAAACCAGCCTTAATTTGTAGGCCTATTTTAGTTGAACTTGGAATGTGAAGTAATGATTAATTGTAGGACTGAATATATGCAGTAGTGTTGATAATTGCATCATGCTGCATTCTTTTCAAAAATTGATTTTTTTTTTTTTTTTTTCTTTGCAGACACTAGCATCCAAACATCATTGTAAGAAAAAACAGTAAAACAGACAATGCCATCCAAACAACACACTTTCAAATGTCACCTTTGAGAAACTATTTCACAGATAACAGATATTTGTTCCAAGCTAAACACTTAACCCGAGTGGAATTGCCTAAAATAAGCCCCAAAACGAAATTAAAAATTAAGTTTAATTTCTGTTCAAGACATGGATTACTGAAAGTGAGTCCCACTAGTTTATTTCGGATATCAGTATTTGATGGTAATGTTCTCCATTCAGCTGGTTGATTAACCTGGATCATCCATCGATTCTCAGAAACTCTTCATAGGTCACCATGTAGAAATCACATTGTTTGAGCGATCCTAACCATCTGATGATCCGATCGAGAACCCGTGAAATGGTTGTTAGAGATTGTTCATAAGAAATACAGTCTAATCATCAATCTAGGCAATCTTCAGGTTGGCCCCACCTTAGATGGTTAAGATCATCCATCTCGTGTGTCTTTTACACTTTCATCCATGAATAGTGTACTTGACCCAATGTATAGTCCAGATCAATGAGCACACTGTTCACATGTCCAAACACTCCTAGTTGCATTGTAGCCTGTAGTGCATTTATTTTTACTGGATCTTTTCTCAATTTCTCAACTGTAATTGTTAGTTGTATCATTGTCGTTTCAAGTTCTTGTGATCTTTGCCTATTGACTTGCACTTCTCTTGAAATTTCTTTCCTTTTGATTTATCTCTTGGTGTATCTTCAGCTGATATTGTTTATTTTAGGAAGTTTTACAGGTTTATGTTTCTTTCTCTCAATTTCTCTGTACTTTGTATCAAGGGGAATATACAACACGTGAGTCGCTTCTTTTGTTGCTAATTTCTGTCTTTTTTAACCGATATGATGTTTCTTTCTTGCAATTGGTGTGAACTACCCTTTAAAAAGGTGTAAATTTCTAGAGGAATTATATTATCCTTAATCTGAGATATGTACTCAGATCCTTGGTTTGCACGAGTGGAGCACGTGGTTTGGCTATTCAAACTGTTGATCTAATGGAACCGACAGTGGATGGATCATGCCCTAAGAACTTGGATGGGAAAATCCCAACCCTTTAATTGATGCCTTGGAAGTTGATGGCCAATAAAAGATGTAGTAGCTGCACATACCAAATGGAGAAAGGCCAAAGATTGGGTGGCTGAGATTCTTCTTGTTTGGGCTAATTTTCTCATATAGACTACTTTTACACATCGTTTTATAGATCTTTGCTTTTTCCTTTCTGCAAATTCTTCCTTGCTCTTCGGGGAACCCTGGAAGCGGCTGACCGCTGATAATCTGGCTTATGATTGTTTTACTTTGGAGGAGTTTGCCTCTCTCGAGGTGCCTGTTCATGAGGAAGAGGTAAAGGCTGCATTATGGATTTGGAGAGGGACAAAGCTCCAGGTTGGCTTTCTTCCAGTCTTTTTGGGGGCTGATCAAGACAGATTTAGGGCGTGTTTGGATCACCAAATACTATGGTGATGTGTAGTAAAAGGGGTCATTATTACTTTTTAACCATGCTTGGATAGAATGCAAATCTCAATGGATTTCGGTCACCCATTTACAGCCTAGTCACATCAATGTAAATCAATGACTCTCAGCCAAATCCAATGCAAATTACCACCGTATCTCTCTGACGAGAGAAGTGACCGTTGAATGGGCCGCCTGTTCATGAGGAAGAGGTAAAGGCTGCGTTATGGATTTGGAGAGGGACAAAGCTCCAGGTTGGCTTTCTTCCAGCCTTTTTGGGAGTGATCAAGACAGATTTAGGGCGTGTTTGGATTACCAAATACTATGGTGATGTGTAGTAAAAGGGGTCATTATTACTTTTTAACCATGCTTGGATAGAATGCAAATCTCAATGGATTTCGGTCACCCATTTACAGCCTAGTCACATCAATGTAAATCAATGACTCTTAGTCAAATCCAATGCAAATTACCACCGTATCTCTCTGACGAGAGAAGTGACCATTGAATGGGTCTGGTGCATTCATGTACACTGAAATAGAGATGCTCCATCAAGCTCTTCCTATTAAATTGGTGATGCTCTCGGTCTTAATCTCACAGACCATTTTGTACAAAGAAGGAGAGAGTTCCATTCTAGTTTAGCCCCTCCACCTCCTTGCTGGTGACCATGCACTGGCAACTACCTTCCTCATACCTACCTCCCTCTTATCTTGGTTTGCCTTTGTGCTTAGGCAAGCCAACGAAGCATTTTTGGGACTTGGTGATTGAACACATGGAGAGGAAATTCTTGCCTTGGAAAGTCAAACTTCTATCCTTAGGTGGAAGAGTTACTCTGATTAAGGTGACCCTTTCTAATCTCCCCCTTTACTTCATGTCAATGTTTTGGTGCCCTAAGTTAGTCGAAGAGAGGATTGATAGGCGCTAGAGGATTTTTTTTAATTTTTTTTTAATTTTTTTTTTTTTTGGGGGGGGGGCTTCTAAAGGTAAGGTGATGGTATTTTCAGGTTCATGGAGGTGAATTCGGCCCTTCTGGGTAAATGGTCTAGAGATTTGTGGTGGAGGGGGGTAGTTGGTGGAAATCTATTATAGCTGGGAAATGTGGGTTATCTGTCAAGGGCTGGTGGATAAAGGATTCTTCTTTATATTGCGCATCTTTTGTCTAGAAAGCGGTTGTTTGTTGGTTGTCTTGGTGTTTTCAAGCGTGGGCTTTTCGATAGGTGAGGGGTCGAGGGTTAGGTTCTCGGAGGATGTTTGGTGTGGGGACTCTGTTTCGCGTTTCCTTCCCTTTTTTGGCTCGTCTCTACCTTGTTGTAGACATTTCAGTGGCCAATTGTTTCTCGGCCTTTGGGAATGAGGTTATTTAGAGCCCTCCTTGTCGCTGGAATCAGCTGGACTCTAAGTTTGATGAATTCTTGTTGCTTCTTTCTTGGTTACAGGGCTTTCATCCTTCACTAGGAGTTGTCGATTCTCAGGTGTGGTTGAAAGATAAATCAGGGACTGATGCTGGACAATTAAACACTTGCTCTAAAAGCTTGAACTGTTAGAGCATGACGAATTAATCATTTTATCTCATAGCCCAGGCCCCAAGTCCATGGGTTAGGTCCTTGGCCGAACCCTCCTCCTGAGTCCCAAATCCATGGGTTCCGTCCCCTCATGGGTCCCAAATCCATGGGTTATGCGGGCCACCCACCCCGAGTGTGCCCCTGCATCCCACAGGCCACCCCACTCGAGCCCGGTGTGAAAATGCCCCCGCATTAATCACCCCCAGTGAGGAGTCTCGACACGAGACCTCCTGCTCTGTTACCAATTTGATGCAGGACAATTAACCACTTGCTCTAAAAGCTCAAACTGTTTGAGCATGGCGAATTAATCCCTTTATCTCATAGCCCTAGTTCCAAGTCCATGGGTTAGGTCCTCGCCCGAACCCTCCTCATGTGCCCCAAATCCATGAGTTCCACCCTACACGAGTCACTCGCCTCACACGGGCCCCAAATCCATGGGTTATGCGGGCCACCCACCCTTAGTGTGCCCCTGCATCCCACATGCCACCCCACTCGAGCCCGGTGTGAAAATGCCCCCGTATTAGGGACCTTCTTGGTGAAATCTCCTTATAGGCTTGTGGCTTAGATCGGGACTTCTGAAGCTTGGTCCCATACCGGTCATGTCTGGTATTATGGAGCATCTCCAAAGGTGGTAGCATTTGCATGGCTTGCGGGTAGGAACGGAATCCTAATCGTCAACAGTCTTCGCAAGAGAGTGATGGTGTTGCTAACTCTTGCCTCTTATGCTTTCGGGATGTAGAATCAGTGGATCATTTGTTCATCCACTGCCCTTTTACTTAGGAAGTTTTGGATGCTGTCATATCTTCCTTTAAGGTGAGTTGGATGATGCTATTCTCCATTGAAGGCTTGTTTTGGTCTTAGCACGGTGGTGGGATTGGTTAAAGGAGCACATCGCGGTGGAGGGTCACTCTCCTTGCTATTCTTTGGGCAATCTGGTGTGAAAGGAATACCCATTGTTTTTGTAATAGGAGTAGTTGGCCTATGGGGTATATCAGGTCTATTTATATATTGGGGATTGGGCTCCCTAATTGGGTGTTTTTTTACCCTTTTTTTTTTTTTTTCCTTTCCTTTGTTTTTCCATTGTTCTGTGTTGGCGTTTTGGCCTTCTAATAAATTGCATTATCTTTAAAAAAAGAAAAAATCAATTCATCAATTGCTTTCTTTTACGGGAGATTATATAGTAGATTTGGCAAAACCGGAATATGGTAGAGCCATCTGCACATAGCATGCATGGCATGGTGACTTATCATTTCGGTCTATCCATCTTTTTACCTACCGCAGATGTCAAATGGTTCAATGTAAACAGTAAATTGGATGATCCTAGTAATTTGATCAGTGGCCCTCAAAGTAACGATATAGCGAAGAAAGGGGAATTGTTATGACAAATTGTCCCAAGTACACAGCGATCAGATTTCCTATTAATCCAATCAATGGCCCTCAAAAGTACTGAGATCGTGAAGAGAGGTTATAGATTGGATTGTTTAATAGGTTTGATTTTGAAACGAGGTATCCATGATAGGGCCACTAGCTGGACAACCCCGATTTACGCATCACCTTGTCATGTGTACCGTGGAGAGAACCATTTTCTGGTTCTTCCAGCTCTAAGGCATAATCGCCCATTTTTTTACTTGTTTAGGTATTTTTCTTATAGATCGATGTCATATATGGTTTTTTTATTATTTATTTATTTTTTAAATACTGATTTCGATGTTTTTTATTTCTAGCAATTGAAGGTGCTAATGTCCTTAGGAGTTATAGGATCCTTGACTGCTAGATATGCAATTGTATCCTTGTGCTTCAGTTTGCAAAAGTGGGGTTCATGGTTTGTCAATCTTAGATATTGATTTGACATGGCCCCATATTGGATTGATCATGCTCTGAATCGTCCTAGATGGAACAAGTCATAATCCTGACCTTGTTGGTTGCCTGCAATTGATTCTTAAAGAGGGGAAAAAGTGGCTATGGATCACATTGAACAAAAAAGGGGCCAAACATCGCATGTCTAGGATCATCCATTCCAGGAGCTGTTTGTGCACCTTCCATCCATGCTGGGGCCTATTAGATTGATATTTTGGATTATTAAACACTGGGCCCTCTTATCCAAAATGAAAAGTGATTGAACTCTTCCTTCTATGGCTTAAGATCTGGGATTTTTCAGACAGTTCTAGGATTAATACCAAGTAATTTAATACTGATTTCGATGTTTTTTATTTCTAGCAATTGAAGGTGCTAATGTCCTTAGGAGTTATAGGATCCTTGACTGCTAGATATGCAATTGTATCCTTGTGCTTCAGTTTGCAAAAGTGGGGTTCATGGTTTGTCAATCTTAGATATTGATTTGACATGGCCCCATATTGGATTGATCATGCTCTGAATCGTCCTAGATGGAACAAGTCATAATCCTGACCTTGTTGGTTGCCTGCAATGGATTCTTAAAGAGGGGAAAAAGTGGCTATGGATCACATTGAACAAAAAAGGGGCCAAACATCGCATGTCTAGGATCATCCATTCCAGGAGCTGTTTGTGCACCTTCCATCCATGCTGGGGCCTATTAGATTGATATTTTGGATTATTAAACACTGGGCCCTCTTATCCAAAATGAAAAGTGATTGAACTCTTCCTTCTATGGCTTAAGATCTGGGATTTTTCAGACAGTTCTAGGATTAATACCAAGTAATTTAATACTGATTTCGATGTTTTTTATTTCTAGCAATTGAAGGTGCTAATGTCCTTAGGAGTTATAGGATCCTTGACTGCTAGATATGCAATTGTATCCTTGTGCTTCAGTTTGCAAAGTGGGGTTCATGGTTTGTCAATCTTAGATATTGATTTGACATGGCCCCATATTGGATTGATCATGCTCTGAATTGTCCTAGATGGAACAAGTCATAATCCTGACCTTGTTGGTTGCCTGCAATGGATTCTTAAAGAGGGGAAAAAGTGGCTATGGATCACATTGAACAAAAAAGGGGCCAAACATCGCATGTCTAGGATCATCCATTCCAGGAGCTGTTTGTGCACCTTCCATCCATGCTGGGGCCTATTAGATTGATATTTTGGATTATTAAACATTGGGCCCTCTTATCCAAAATGAAAAGTGATTGAACTCTTCCTTCTATGGCTTAAGATCTGGGATTTTTCAGACAGTTCTAGGATTAATACCAAGTAATTATAATTTGGTCCTCTTTCACCTCAGGAGATAAATGATGGGCGATGATAAAGGAGGTGATGAACTGAAGCCACCATCTATCGATTGGAAGCAGAAGATCGAAGACGAATATCGTAGCATCAAAGAACACGCGGAGACTTATCCCTATGTATGGGCTTCATATATTGTTGTATATGGGGGCCTCTTTGTGTATACAACATATAGATGGAGAAAGCTCCGTAAAACTGAAGACAGGGTTCGAGTCCTCCAAGAGCGTCTGCGGAAGCTTGTTGAATCTGAACAAGAATCATCATCCTCAGCAAAGCCCACTTCATCCAATGGCTCAGGTCATTCACAGAAATAATGGTGTGTATTTTACCAACTGAGATTTTATACTTGTTCGCCATGGACTGGAAGATTACAGGGTTTTTTGGTGTTGTGTCAGTGAGAATTCGAAAGAAATCCTTTTATTTTTTGTTCTTCTTTCTTTCCCTTTTTGTTATTGAGTTTCTTATTTTAACTGAAATTGCAAGATATTTCATATGTTTAGCGTTAAACGGGCATTAATAGAGAAAACTGTTGTAATGTTTTAAATCTTTTGTTACACTGATCAAATGAGAAGAAAAAAATTGTTTTGACGGATGAGAAGCTTGTGCTTGCAGCAGTATGATGATGGATTCATAGGGAAGTATCTTGCTCTGTGTAATGAGTTTGTTTTGCCAAAGTGTGCCTCAGGATCATCATCATGTGCCACGCTACATTTAGGCCTTATATTCATGGCCCATATTAGGCACGTCAAGAGCTGATTTAGAGAACAGTCACAAGGTTTTCTGGCCATGTACAGCTTAATCTAATCATCTTTCTAAGATCATACGTTAATATAGGATGTTTGATACACTTATCATGAATATGCATTGCTAGTGGAAACTCAAAGGGCCTTCTTGATCAAAAGCGTGTCTGGCATCAAAACCACTTGGTGTCTGGCATCTGATTGGATATTTTCAAATCTGGACTGTCCATAATGACAGACAGATTTGGACTGTCCTTTATTGGAATTTCTGCTTGGGACGTCAATCAAGGAAGGCCAAAAACCGATGAAATGAATGTATTATTGATATTTCCAATTGGCTGCGCCTGGCTCGAGGGCAGGAATAGAGTTCTCACAATGAACAATCTTTGCAAGCGGCAAATGATTCCTCAATATTTGTCTTCTCTGTAGGGACCCGGAATCAGTGGTCCACTTCTTCATCTCCTGCCCTTTGGCTACTGGGCTGTGGCACAACATTTTGGAATTCTTCAACATTCCTTGGGTGATGCTGAACTCAATAGAAGGGCTGTTCTCTTCCTGGCACGTCATTATGCCGGTGAGAAATGCAAGTAGTCTTGCCAGCTGTTTTATGGTCCATCTGGGCAAAAGGAACAACCATTGTTTTAGCAACTCTTGTGGGTCTATGCTACCAGCAGTTTAGAAGGTCTTTCTGTACATCAGGGATTGGCTCCCCGATTAGGGGTTTTGTTGCTCTCTGTTTTTTGCTTGTATTCTTTGCCTTCTGGTGTTTGTTAATATAATTCTCAACCTTTCAAAAAAATAAAATAAAATCCAACTAGCTTCTGCAATGCCTAAGATTAAATCATTCTCCATGGCCAGTGTGTTACTTAAAGGTTTTTGAAATATATTGTGGATCCTGATTATTCAAGTATTTGAATGTAGGGGCCATCTGGATGTCTGATCCACTCATCAGTAATGGGGCTTGATTTTTATATTTATTTTTAAAATTTTTATTATTCGCCCAGGCAACTACTAACACGATTCCAGTAGATGCGGCTACATGTCAAATTCCCCAGATTCACTCAGCACCTACCATGTTGCCTGAATCTCATGCACTTCTTGAAGGGTTCATCCAAACATAAAAGCAACATCCAAGGAAACTACCTACACACCCAAAAGCAATTGATGGATGTCCATGTTATTTTCTCAAGCGAGATGGCCATGTATCTGTAGGCAATATACAGATGTCCATGTCGTTGTCTTAAGTATGTTCTGTCAAACATGCCGTTATTTTGAGATGCTTAAGTCGATGAAGATGTCGCTGTAGTTTGCATCTTTGATGAACAAATAAGAAACTCTCTCTGCAGTCAATGGAAGCCTGTCTTTCTCTAGGATGGCAGTGATGAAGGGAGAGGTGAAGATGCAATATCCCTCTGACTGTATGGGAACACCGATACAACTGAAGCCATTGGATTAATGGGTTTTCCAGAGCTGGAGAATTGATGAAAATCAACATAATTCTGCATTCTGAACCCATTCATCCAGATGCTAGCTTTGTGAGAAATGCTGGTAAATTTCAAATGAGCTAAGATTCTACTAGTGGAAACATTGCAAATGTAAAAGAGAACCAGCTTCTCTCTCACTTTATTATGAGACTGTTTCTTTTCTATTTTATTGCTCCTCCGAGTTGACTCACTGAGTTTTTAGTGGTGGGGAATGCATTATTATTAAATGTGAGAGAGTGTTCTTTCAAGAAAAGAATTTATTTTCTCTGTTTTCTCCTCCTTTGGACCTTGCCCTTGTGATGAATGGTTGTGCATCCAAATCCTTTTTATGCACGTTATGAAGAAGAGAACTTCGTGTTCTTTTAGCTTGAAACATTAGGATTTAAATGGTCTCTTCAGAAGGCAACAATATCATCCCTATGGAACTATTTCATGGACTGCCATACCAAACATCCACATCGGACATTTTCAAGGCCATTGATCAAAGATTGAATGTTGGAACGTTTTCTACAGGGAAACAAATGAGAAAAATTCAGGATCTTGACATTGGTATAGTGAATGATCAAATACAAAACTTGAGTAGACATTTGCTGTCAGCTCTTCCAGAAACGCATAAATCTCATTAGAATGGGGATGATCTCTATCTTCCACACAGAACACATGAACAGTGTTCTTCACCTCAATCCAACTACACCCAGGGCCCTTCTTCACCTCCATGCTTCTCAATCTCTTCCTCACCTTCACCACCTCCTCCCACCTCCCTACTCCTGCATAAATGTTCGACATAATCACATATGCGGAAATCTGCTTGGGTTCTAAGCTGAACATCCTCTCAGCTACCCGCTCACCCACTTCCATGTCCATGAAGAACCAGCAAGCGCTGAGCAGAGCTCCCCAGACCACACTGTCAGCATCAATCTGCATTCCTTTAACAAACTCCTCTGCTTCCCGCAGATAGCCTGATCGGCCAAGAAGATCGACCACGCAAGCGTAGTGTTCTGGAGTGGGCACTAAGCCGTACTTCTCCATTGACTGGAAAAATTCCATCCCCTCATTGACAAGACCTGCCCGGCCGCAAGCTGTTAGAAGCCCTACAAAAGTCACAACGTTTGGTTCTATTCCTTGCTCTAACATCTGGTGGAAGAGTGAAATAGCTTTGTTTCCAAGGCCGTGATGCGCATAACCATTAATCAAAGCCGTCCAAGCAGCAACATTAGGCGAAGAGATGTTACTAAATGAGGTCTGAGCATTGGATATGCTCCCGCATTTGGCGTACATGTCCACAAGAGATGTTCCTACATAGACGTTTGACTCAAATGGTGTTTTTGTCACATGGGCATGAAGTGATTTTCCTTGCTGAAGAGCTCCGATGCTGGAACAGGCACGGAATAGAGTTGAAAAAGTCGACCTGTTGTGCTCTACTCCTAGTCTGTGCATACTCACATAGAGCTTCAAGGCCTCTTCAGCTTGCTCGTTTTGAACAAACCCCGAAATCATGGAATTCCAGGTCACAGTGTTCTTCTCCCCTTTTGTGCTCTCGAAAAGCTTCAAAGCTTCATTGAACTGGCCACTCCGGCAGTACACTGAGATCATGGTATTTGAAGACACAAGAGTTCTTTGAGGCATTTCCCGAAACAACCTTTTTGAGTCCTCGATTCGACCGCTCTGCCCATATCCTTTAATCATCAGATTATATGACACTGGACTTGGTTCAACCATTCCATTAAAAACTGACTCCGCATCTCCAATCCTACCCATCGAGATGAATCCTTCAATTAGTAAATTTGAAGCGTATTGACACGGTTCAACCAATCTATCATACACACTCTTAGCATCTTCCACAGCATCACATTTGCAGTAAAATTCGATAAGTCCACCACAGATGGATTGATCAGGTTCAAATCCATATCTGATCAGAAGTCCATGAATCATCTTCCCTTTATTCAAAGTTCCCAATCTACCACAAACCCTTACAACACTATCAAATGTAAACTCATTTGGGTCCGCTTCACCACTCGCTCTCATCAAACGAAAGAACTCCAAAGACCTCTTACACTGATCTTCACTCTTCGAATAACCCGAAATCAGAGTGGTCCAGGAGACAACATCTCGTTTCGGCATTTTCATAAATACATTCAACGCATCACTCATCAAGTTACAGTGAACATAACCCACAAGCATCAAACTCCACACCAAGGGATTCCTACCATGCAATATGTCAAACACCCGGCGCGCATTGTCTATCTTGAGACAAGATGAATACATATTCAGCAAAGAGCTCCCTACCAGCTCAAAATCTTCATACCCAGATTTCAGAACAAGGCAATGTATTTGCTCCCCATGATCTAACGATCTTAAACGAGAGCATGAGCTCAAAGCGGTAGAAAAGCTACTCTCGTTGAGATTGGTTCCGGACCAATGCATCTTGGAAACTACATCCAAGGCTTCTGTGGTCCTGCCCCACTTGGAATACCCGGAAATCAGGGTGTTCCAAGATACGACTGTTCGCTGAGGCATTTCGTCGAACATCTGGCGCGCGGTGTCTAAATCGCCTTTGCAGGCATGCTCCGTTATCGAGATGTTCCAGGAAACCACGTCTGGGAGATGCTTGTCGGGGCTTCTGTGGATGGTGGCGTGGGATTTGGGGTTCCTCCATCGGCGACGATGCTTCCAGTTCCTGGAAACTGAAGTTCTTACGAGCATTTTTACAGACAAGAGGAAGAGCAGTTAGATGGTCCTATTCCTATCCATCAAATGGATGATCTTTCCTCCATGACCGTTGGTTGGCTTTTTACCTAACCGCACGTATGCAATCCATCGCCCAGTGTGATTTTGGGTGCATCGTATCCACAACGTGGCCCAGCGGATGAAAGGTATGGATCTCGTACGTGTGATATTCACTGCTTCGTAACTGATGGGGAATTTCTTTGGTACTCCGGCAGAGTGTGATGGTTAACACGCAGCAATTGTACACGTGCCGTAGATTAACTCAGATCGAACCATCCGAAGATGAGATTGTTTGAACAGATGACTGCTGGGCAGTTCTTTGCTGAATCCGGACCATTGGCTATTTTTCGTTGTGCAATAAACGTCCACCAGTCGGCTAGTTAGATAATCAAATCAGTATAATTTGTGGTTTTTGATCCATCTGAATTGGCGTCCACAACTTAAACGGTTTAATTTGATTTATCTTGGTATGCCACGTGTATAAACTCTCGTGCCCGCGTATCAACCATCACACTCTCCAGGGGTATCAAAGTTTACACGCGCCCACACAAGGGCCGCCAACACCTGTTGAAGGGAGCGCGGGCCAATACACGAGCTCTGTTAGGCTTAGGTGATATGTGTGACATCCACTCCGTCCATCAGTTGCACCACCTCATGACCACCGTAAATATCGAAAGTCCGCTTTATTTGAAACTCACGTGGGCCACACCAGAGGAAAAATATAAAATGTATACTAAAACCTCTAAATTCACATCGTGTGGTAAGCATGAGGTTCTGATGAGGCTGATTTTTAGGATGTCTCTTCATCCTGATGGGGCTCACCTGATGAACGGGTTGGATGGAGTATAAACAACACAGTGGGCCCCAGGAAGATTTTGATGTTTGGCGTCCCATTCCCACAGTTCCCTTTAGTGTGGCCCACCTGAGTAATTGATAGGGCTGATTATTGGGATCAGATCTTAAGACGAGGTGTTACAACCGATGGACAGAGGGGATGCCACACAAACATCATATATGACCGGTGCTTGGGTGTTGCATGCTCTTCCTACAACAGGTGGACCCAAATGCAGACGGGAGGATGCGCGCGCTGATCGCTCCTATCCACAGAAAAATGACAAAACATGAGATTGTCACGATAAACGGCTCAGATTCATTGTGCCTACATTCTTCATTTAGGCAATGGACACCAATTCAGGGGTCCATTACCATCACATTCTTAGCTTTTCAAGGCTAGATCAAAAACTTGGAAAACTCGACTCAGACTCGATGTCTAGTCGTGTCGAGTTGACTCGACTGAGTCTTTACTTGACACGACTCTATACTTCTTAATTAAAATTTAGAATATCCATAATTCGATATTAAAATTACATATCATAAGGATAAAGGCATAAACAATAGCGAAATGAAAAAAAAAAAAAAAAAAAAAAAAAAAAAAAACAGCAACATGGATCCCGACAGTTTACCTCGACAATCTTAACTCATCACGAGGTGTAGGACTCGTCTCGAGTCAAGGTGAGTTGTGTTGAGGCAACCGACTCATTGAGCCTACATGATGAGTCTTGTCGAGTGAAGACCGACCCAAACTCGAGCAAGTTTCCTAATGACTTGGATTTAAAAAAGAAAAGAAAAACTCACTGAGTCGAGTTGGCTCAAATGAGTTTCGAGTCGAGTCACTGAGTTTTAGAATTATGGTTTTAGGTAACCTGCTAAATCTTGAGTTAAAATTGATATTGGTAACAGAAACTAGTTAGGAATACAAAACCAATGTTTTATATAGACCATACAAAGCTAATTACAAACAAACATACTCCACCATGCCTGATATACTAGTTCCAACCTTTACATGGACAACTGACATTCAGAAAAAGAATAAGATTCAACAGCACTACAAAACAGCATGATTAGGATTTATTCATGGTACCTTAATCTTATCTCTATACGAGAATCCCTTCCAAGGACAACAACTTCCTACAAACATGAAAAGCTTAAGTAATTTGCAGAACGTGTTTCGACATTTTTCCTGGCCAGACCACCTGTTGCAATATGTAGTGCAATGTGGAGTTGTTCTTCAAGGCTGCGAAGGAGACGGAGATGTTGGGGGTTTGAAATCCGGGTACTGCACACACAAAGATGAGACAGATGAAACTAAAAATAAAAATAAAAATCATAATTTAAAAGTGTTTGGAAGTGGAAGTGAATTGAATTGTGAACATTTGGATTTATTCAAAGAGGAAACAACCAAAAAACAATGAGGAAGTAACCCTCAACTTTGCACTTATGCTTCTTTTGTCCAACTTGAAAGAAATTTAATTGAAATTTGGAGACCAGATCCTCAATGTTGATGCTGAGGGGTCATTTGGCAGCATGGAATTGGATGGATTTACTGTTTTTTGGGGCGTTTGGTAGCTAGGAATTGGACAAAATAGCTTTCTGAACTCCCACCTCAAAGCTCTGATTTCAAACACACTTGATTCCGTACAGACTAAAATCCACTCTATTCCACCGGAGTTCAAATCCATGCTGCCAAATGAGCCCCAAGAGAATCTCAATTTGGAGATTTCAACTTTATTAGACTAGCAAATGAATTCGATCTGATAGTGCAACCAAATCCGGCCTCTGGGACAGATCTGTTGGGGGTCATTTACACGTATAAGTGTTTGACACTGACCCCAAAAAGCCTGACATGCTGATGCCACTGTACAGTTACATGATAAAACTGGAATGATATTGTTTTTGTGATAGTAATTAGTAAGCACACTACCCCTAAAAATGCATCATCAATAGCACTGAATTGAAACTACATAGATTTCATATTAACATGAGCAAACTCGGAAAAAAAAAGGTGAATAAAGGTTAGCCTAATAGCTGCATAGACATGTGTCCAATACAATTATCTACTATGGAATTTTTTTTTCTTTAATTTTCATAGGCCCTGTTTGGGTGCCACTTAAAAATGAGTTCATCTTATTTTAGTGAATCATAGTTATATATTAGAGATTATGATTGTTTTTTTTTTTTTGAAAGATTACGAGACTATTAAAAAAAAAAAAGGGAAAAAAACAAAAAACAAAAGCAGCAGCCGATACTGCTGAGATAGCAGACCAAGGCGACAAGCTGAGAAACAAAAGATCAGAATCTTTCATGGATTCGACATGGGTAGCCCATTCAATAATTAGCGCTTTAGATCTAGATAACACCCAAGCTGCAGAATTTGTAGAGTCCTGAAAGCATCTGCCGTTCCTTTCCTCCCAAACACCCCACCAGATGGCGAGGAGGGCCATTTTCCACAATTTGTAGAGATTATGATTGTTTGTTACCAAGATTATTTTAATCCTTACCAAAAAAAAGAAGTATCTCTAATACAAAATTGTGATTATCTAACAAGAAGTCATTTTAAGTGGCACCCAAACAGGCCCTTAAATATTGGAAATTCCATTTTATGAAACACTTTGAAATGGGTTTATCCTGTGTTGATAGTCTTTATATGGTTAGAGCCGGCTTCTTGAGCAGTTTTACTTTGGATTCATTGAAGAGTCATCCAATACTTGATGAAATTTTATCGGTTCTGCCATACCTCTCCTTTTATGTTCTTGGATTTATCAAATCTTGTACTAAAAACCCACAAAAATATTAGGTAGCTGTGTTTTATCCGTCTCTAGAAACTTCAAAGAATTTCAATTACTGAAAAATGTAAAAAATGCATGTGAAGGTATATAAGAGCAGATGAGGATGAACATTACATATGGGTATGGTGAAAGTGGTCTTTGCAACACAGAAATTGTATCTGCTTTGACTTCTTCTTTTGGCACCGAATTGATTTGAGGAGGTTCAGCGGCTGCCTCTACTTTCACCTCAGGTTTCACCTCGGGAACATCCATACTTGGGCTTGCCTCTGCAGGGGCTGGCGGAAGAGATTTTTGCTCCAAAGGTGCTGGTAGAAGAGCCTTGCCAATCATCTGCATTTCCAATAAAAATTCAGGGGGCAAAAGGTATAATAATCAAGTTCTTTGTACTAATCAATTCCCAAATATGGAAAGTATGTAAGCAAATTAACCAGGGTGGCATAAATGGGGGGTCTGTTTTATCCATGATGGAATGAAAATGACTCAAACAGCACTCCATGCTCATTGTGATAAAAAGGCTATGCTAGCCTTCAATGCACACCTTTCTCCACATGGACCTTTACACGCAGCACACATGCCAACCTAGCAAGTCCACGGGACATCTGAAGGTGCACAAGGTGGGCCCACTATCAAGATGAAGATACCAGAAAGAAATGTAACTCGTAAGGTGGTACACACATTGAATATGGACCACTGGTAAAGTCGTCTTAAATTATCCATTCTTCTTATAACCTGTCATGTGAAGGTGGGGGGCCATATTATGCACCAATCAGGTGTCCAATACACTTTGCTAGGTTGGCATGTGTGGCACGTGTGGAGACCATGTATCCTCTATATGTTTCATGCACCCTTAAGAATACAGTCTATTCCCTCTATTCAATATGCTTCATGCACCCTTGAAATACACCTTCCAAAGCACAATAAAAGGAAGGATTCTGAGAAATCTAAAAAAGCTCTGAATGACAGCTGATAGTTCCCGCGGAAAGAGTTGACGGTCATTGGATTGGGAATGTAGCGGACGAAAACCTCCTAAAATCAGTATGATGCCTCTCTACCAAACCTTGGCCTCTCTAGATCTCATTTTTGTTGTTTCTCTCGGTCTTACCCATATATATAGCTCTTTGAGGCCAAATGGCTGGAAGCCATTTCCAAGTGAGGTTAGATTGGGGGATTAAACAAAAAAAAAAAAAACACCAGCCCAATATAGAGATCCGTTGAGAAAACAGATTTCCGTGCTATTGTCTTTTTTTATTATTTTTTTAATTTTTATTTTAAACTCCTGAAAATTGTAAAAATGAGCTGTACCTTTATCTCATCAAGAAGTTCCCCGGGAGCGACCTTTGTAGTCAAGAACTCGTCAACTTGTTGCACAGTTTGCTTGCGATCCTGTCAGCAGAAGAAATGAATGCATGTTGGCTTCCAACATAACATTTCAATCGCATATTATCTATTACAGATGAAAAATGTATGTGCATGCTTTGCGAAAATTAGGCTACATTTGGGTGTTTGTGGTTCCCAAGAATGACTGGATGCATTAGCATCGATCATGGTTTTGATAAGAATGGGACCTTCACAATTTGATTCCAACCACGATTTGGGGTGAAAAGTGCAGGTTGATGCTTGCACCGTTGATGCATGTGGCGTAATCTGTGCCAACCCAAAACATCAATATCACTAGGGGCTGTTTGGATGCTACAAATTGTTGGAAATGAAATCGATTTCCATGGACATGGTGCTTTCAGCTGTTTTTATTACAAAAAGTAGCTGTAGTAATCGATTGTCACTATTACACTTTTTCTTTGAAACCGAGTGAATTGATGTCTCCCAAAAAAGCTAATCCATGGGAATTTTCCTCTTTTTACTGGGGACACCAACTGACTCTTGAGAGATATTTTTGGTTTTCAACACTAGAAGAACTTCAATCAAAACAATGGCAAATGAAAAACAATCAATTTCCATGGAAAATTTAGTTGCAAAACAAACAGTGGACTATGGATTCTTTTTCACAACTTTCCACATTTTTAGTTTTCCATGGAGGTTTTCAATATCCACAATTTGGGTGCTTCCTATCCAAACATTCCCTATGGACACTTAGGAAGTGCAATCAACTACGATTCTGGTACTACACCCAAATGCTACCTACCTTGAGAATGCATTGTCATTGTAAAACAGTAAAAGTAGAGAAGAAATGTAACTAACTTCTGCAAATAGGAGTTTCTTAGTTGCAAACTGAAGAAGTGCAACCGAACCTAAGACCTGGAGAACTGTTTCGACCTGCACAATTACATTTAGGCAATGAGTATATCAAGTTCTCAAAAAATCATGCTACTTAAAATAATTAAAAATGCCAAATTAATGGGAAATGTTTCCCACTTCCCAACCTCTGTAAATGCCAATAAACCTACGCCAGTAGCTGCTGCTAACCCAAGTGTAAGAGACAAACCATCAGCACCGTCCTGCATACAGTTATCGCCATGATCATCATCGTCATCTAACAGAAAAAACCAATTAAAAATTTGAAGGAAAATCATACAAGCTGAACATCTCCTATTTCTCACAAACCAATAACTTGCCACCACACCGAGCATAATCAGACTGTAGATTCATCAGTAAGAGATGGAATGTCACATTATATGATCCCCAGATAAAGGATATGTTAAAGTGGGGTCATGGACTCTCAATAGGCTCGGCTAGATGGACCATGCCACAAATCCCCCAATGGGAAATCCTAGCCCTTTTGGTGGCCTGCAAATAGATGCACATTTAAACCTAGAGAAGCCACAGATTGGGTGGCTACGCTCTGCCAATTTCAGTCTTGGTTGGGCCAATCTATTTATGACAATTTTACTAAAGAAAGATAATTTTACATACTCCGAGTGCGCCAGAAATTGAATCCTTAAAATCCCCAAAATCAATACTCAGTGCTTTCTTCGGCTGCAGCCAGGGAAGCCCACTATTCTGCAACAGTGAAATTACGGTGTCTAAGATTCTTAATACATATAATTTACATTGACTAAAACTCAGATTCTCAAAAGAATAAAAGGGAAAAGAAAAGAAAAGGAATGAAAAGGAGAAATACAATCCATCCTCGAGGCCCTTCTGCACCATCTCTTATTGCAAAAGCAGCTTTGAAACCATTGATTGTAACCAATTCGGCTACGAGTTCAGAATTCCCATCAAACCTGGCTTTCATCCCAGTTTCAATGGAATTAGTCTTGAATGCTAGACTCAAGCACCAGAAAAAGAAAAGAAAAGGAAAAAAAAAACATTGTGGGCTGTAATAAGGGTGAGTACCAAAGATCAATTGTCCAAATTCAACAAACAAATTGTGCGGCCGACTATGATGGTAAATGGGTGCATGCATGTATTCCTTCATGAATGCATATCAACCACGGCCCACCTAAATGCCCAAATAGTTGGCACTACAACAGATGGGGCATTGCTGAAAAATTACAATTGTCGAATGACCTTAGCTGTCTAATCATGTTTTTCACTGTAGTTGTGGACCAGTGTAATTGCATGGGTTTCTGCTAGTTCTGATATAAGAAGATAGCAATGATAAAAAGAATCAAACAAAGCTGAAATACAAGAAGATAGCATCAATTTCAAAGATCAAAGTTACCAAAAGTAACCAAAACAAGTCCATAGATTGAATGGCTAGAAATCATTAATTCTTGGCAAATGGCCTATCCATGAGGTGCCTATCAGTTGAACGGTTTGGATTGTGTTAGATCAAGAAAAGTTATAAGTTTATTTTTTATTTTTTATTATTTTTAATAAATTATTAAGTTTCCTGAAAAATTATAAGTGATAGAAGGTTGACGCAGCCTGATCATGATTTGCAAGGTAGACGCAACCAAGATCGTAACTTAGGCAGTTGATGCGGCCATGTAAACCGGTCTGTTGGCAGAATGGCCGCGTCAACACCCTTTTATGCCTGTTTCCTTTGATTCCTTCTCATATGGACAAATTTGCTAAGTTTCAGGTGTAAGTCACGATAACGAGGCTGTGTCAACCCTCTTTGCCATGTGGAGAAAGCTAAGTTGTCACTCTGCCACCTCATCAAATCGGAAGGGTAACATGGACCGTCCATCATTTGGTTTCGCTTTGACGAATTAGGAAGCGACACGTCATTAACAAAGCCCTCCATATGCTTATAAATACCCCTTCAAGCCTTTCATTTGCACTTCACTTCATTTTTTTCAGCCTAAGTCCTTCTCTTTAGTTAACACAGCCATCCCAGGTTGGCGCAGTCGTGTCAACTGGCCACCTAGAGGGTTGGTCGCGCCAACCCCCTCCAATGACCATTTCGGGCCCAGATGCTACCAAAATGTTTAATAGGACCACATCAACCTCTCCAATGGCCGGTTTTATGTCCTGATGCTGTCCATTTTCCTCACAAGGCTGCGTCAACCACTATTTGACCCCCAAAACCTCATTTTTTACCATATTAATTCATTAGATAGCCTGATTAATTCCATTTTTATTCATTTTAAAAGCTTCTTTCTCAATTATACTAAGGATTCATTACCTTTTGGAGGGTTTAAACCCCTAATTACTCTAATTCTCTTTTAGGAATGAGCTGCATTTCTTGATCATGCAAGTCTAGTTCCATGACGACTCACATGGCGATCAAACATATGCCATTATATGAGATGTTCATTCTCTCCTACGCCAGTATGCATTCCAGGATACTATTCTACATATCCATTATAGTGCAAAATCACTATTCTTCACAAAGGGGGTCGCAATGACCATGCCTTTCTTTTCCACAAATACGGATTCCACTGATCAGGCCCTTTGATATGCGAACAATACGCTCTCCGATAGAGACAAAACACTTCGCTTCCTGTCTTGGAGATACATATGCAGACTGTGCATACTAGAGAGGAGAATAACAAAGAATGGTACTCATACCCAGATATCTCATTATGTGAGGAGGCCATAGAGCCCAGATTAATGATCGCAAGTCTATTTGTGGATTGTTTGAAGATAGTCACATCCATTGTTTTAAATATAGACAATATCAGCCGATATATCCCACGATATATCTTGTATCTCACTTGTGCGATACAAAACGCATAGGTAGTGCTGATATATCCTACATGTTCGATCTGGTGAGCATTTTCAATTTCCGATCCCTTTTTTCTCGTTGAAATTATGTTAAATATGTGTCAAATGGTTACAAATCCATTGGTTCGTCATGTTTTGTATGAAAAAATCATGAAGTTGGAGCTTTGATTTCAATATCCATTGGTTCTTCAAGTTCTCCATGTTTTTTTTTTTTTTGAAAATTTCCTTCAACTAGCTGTCAATTTAGACTAATTTCGAAGTATTTAGGAATATTTGATGAAATAATCATCACATACACTCTAATTTCGAAATTTGAGGGTAGGCGGTCCAATTTGGGGAAAATTCAAAATTTTCCCAATTTCTCCCAAATTGCTTGCAATGTTGCACTCCAAACATGAAATCAAGCACGTATGAGGTCCGATCTACTGATTTGTTAAGTCCTCGTCAATTTTTGAAAAATAAAAATCAATTTTTAATTAAAAATTATTAAAATATTATTGTTTTTTGAAATTTTCCCTCAACTAGTTATCAATTGAGACTAATTTCAAAGTATTTAGGAGCGTTTGATGAAATGATCATCACATACACTCTAAATGTTATGCATTCAATTTGAATATAGCTGCATTAGTTCAATCAAACAACACATAGCTTAGGACCCTATACAAAGGAAACATATTATGTGCACTTCTTTTTGAGATGTTATGATTTAAAAGTATATATTAAGGTCTTTTTTAACAATCCCTAAAGTTTCATTGAAAAATTTAACCATTTTTCCAATGTTTCCCTAAAAGCGTGATAAATTACTTGATACAAACGATTTATCCCGTGCGATTACTGATATGTATATGTATCCCAAGGATGCGATATGTAACACGATGCCGATATTTCGAACACTGGTCACACCTTGCATGCATGTTTGCATTACATGAATCTCTTGCATTTTGTCACATATCACCCTTTCACCTTATGTTTTATCATAGTTTTGTCACCATATTTTACCTTAAAATCAAGGGTTATTCCCTAGAATGTAATTAAGGGTATGTGATATACCACGACATGGAATGTAAGAAGAATCCAGATAATTATAAAAGCATTCCAACTATATGCATTCTTGTCTCTCTTGTATGAATGTGCCAATGTTGTGAAAACGTTTTGCTAATGAATGGAAATGAATGTGATTCCCTATGCAATATTTATATTCGATCCAATTATATTATTCAGAGGGTTGATTCTGTTTACTCAATGCTATTGATGAATCAATTTCACCAACCATTAACATCTCTAAAATTCCCAACATGGTATTTCTCCAAATCTAGCAAAAATAAATACAGAATTGCACCCAAAAAATCTTTCCTTCTCCAAACACAAAGCAGAAGATAGAGAAAAAAAGCAAATTGAAAAGTAACAGAAACACTGAAACTAGAGATTCCATGTCTTACTTGTCGAGAATGAACAATGTGGTATTCTCCGGTTCCTTGAATTTCAAAGACAGCTTCTTCAAGAACACTTGCTTGTCATCACCTCTGTACTCGATCAAAACCGCCTTCTTCTTCAAACTCCGGAGATCAGGGCTACCAACTCCTCGAATGTCCTTTGCCGACCTTATATCAAGCAGCAGAGCACCACCATCTTCCGACAACTTCGAATATGCATTCCTCGCAGACTCAATTCCATAAGACTTTGGTTTCTTCAGAACCTGAGATAAAACCAACGGAACCGCCAAAACAGCGATGCCGCCAATTACGATCGGCGGATTGTCGGTTGCAAACTTCAAAAAACTGTCGATCAAACCACCCAAATCAAAATCAACAGAACCTCCAGATGTGAAGGAGCTCATAGACTGTTTTAGAGCTTCCTCATATGTCAGAGCTCCAGCCGATCCGCTTCTGCTCAAAACAGAAGAGAGGAGTGCTAAGCCGCTACTTAAAGTAGCAGGTTTTGAGAATTTGAGTGGAGAAGATGGTGGGAGTGACAGAAGCTTTCTGGGTTCTGTTCTTCTGTCAGAGAAGGTGGAGGGTTTGTGAACTGAGACTGGTGTAAGGCTTGCTGCATTGAGAACTTCCATTTTGAGGGATTCTTGGATCTTTTTCGAACGAAATGGGAATTGGGTTTTCAAGAGATTGACTTGGGGGACTGAATTTCCATGGAATTTGAAGATTTTCGCAGAGAGAGAGAGAGAGAGAGAGAGAGAGCTTGGCAATGGGAAATTGGGAGTCCAAACATAGAGATGATGAGGTGGAAAGAGAGATGGAAATATCACCAGTGGGAGGATGCCACGTGGTGTATGAGGATGAGACGTTGGTTGTGCAGTGGTGATGATGAGTTAGAACGGAAGAAGCGGAGTATGTTAGACGCTCCTCTCCACAGTACACGTGGAAGATTGATATCAAAATCGGGTCCATTCATATGCTTTTTCTTAGCATGGATGGCTTATATTTCAAACATTAAGACTATATTTCTTTCTAGTCAACTGATCGATGGACATTAAATCTACGGTTAGTATTCAGTAAAATAAAAAGAATAAAAAAATAATGAATTCCATTATCTATAAGGTTTGATTTTCTTAAAATTAACCACATTTTCTAGATTCAAGTGCATGGATCGAATTTTCAACATGCCACGTGGTCAGTGGAGAGAGATGGCTGTTCCATGTTCCAGTTCTTCCGGCTCTAATGCATTAAATGCAGGAATTGGTACGGTAGATCTGGTGGAAGCTGAATATGGTAGAGCATATCTCTCTTCATTACATGTGTCAGAGTTACGTATAAATCTCATCCGTCCACATGTTGCGGAATGATATGAATGAAGGCTTATTTGAAAATTACTTTGATCAAATGATTTAGGATGACTGATCTTTGTCCTTCAAGGGGACGGTTAGAAACAAAAAATTAAAGGAAAGTGCAGAAAAGTGATAGATGGAAATATTTATTGGCAGGTTTTCAAATCATGGCCTACCCATGATAGTGTTAATTGATAGACGGCCCAGATTTCTAGATGACTCTGTCACGTGTACTGTAGAGAGATGGTTTTATCATAATCTTACATGACTGGATGGATGGTCGAGATTACTTCTTTAAAACTCATGCGAACTTCATGTTTTTAGTTTTTTTTTTTTTTTTTTTTTTTTTTTTTTTTTTTTTCTGGATGGGAATGCTTGGCGACATTTCTAGCAGAGGGCTAGTGCGTAGTACGTACTACGAAGTGTCGGAGTACAGAAGTAATGGTACGACGCGAGGAATGCTACTCCTACGTCGGTGCTGGAAACGCTCTGCGGGCCCACCATGATGTATGTATTTTATCCACGCCGTCCATCCATTTTTCCATCTCATTTTAGAGCTTAATCCAGAAAAATGAGGCAGATTCAAATCTTGGGCGGACCACACCACAGGAAACAGTGATGATTGAATGCCTAACATAAAAAAATTCCTAGAGCCCATTGTAATCGTTATTTGCCATCCAACCTGTTGATTAGGTCACACAGAAGTGGATGAAGGGAAAACACAAATATCAGCTTGAACTTTTGTCGTCCCCAAGAAGTTTTTAACGGTGGGCGTTCAATCAACACTGTTTCCTGTGGTGTGGTCCACTTGACATCTGGACTTACCTTATTTTTGGAATTTTATCCTAAAATGATATGGGAAAAAGGATGGACGGCGTGGATAAAACATATACATCATGGTGGGGCCAACAGTGCCTTTTCAGCCCCGACTAGCACCCATGTCCGTACTGGAGGGGTCACAGCCGAATCCGAGTCACATCTTCCAACGCTAAAAACAAACGCACCACATGTGCCAACTTGGCATATGTTTGCATCTAGAACGTTCATAGGGTGGTACCTGCAGTGAAGGTTCTTTATCAAGTTACAAAGAAAACCTTTGATACTCTGGTATTGTGTGAAGTCTATACTCATGCACTGAGAGAAATTGTACCATGTGGCATGCAAGTGAATCAATGTATCCGTCCGAGACGTGGGCCACAATTTCTATGGATCACCAACCGAAAACTACAAGATTTCTATTCGCCTTTTGGCAGCTTGGTGAACATTTAATAAATGGCTGACTGAAGAAAGAAAAAAAAAAATAATAAAATAAAATAAATCAACACCCTGATCCATAACTCAGGTGGTAAACTGGGTAAAAGATACCTAGTTTCAACATTTGAGGTCTTGGTATCGATTCCCTAGTTGAGGGTGGCTAAGAGTGGAGTGTGAACTGACAGTAGGTCTACTAACAAGCTAACAAAAAAAAAAAAAAAAATCCTGTAAATCCAACATACAAATGTCCATTAATTAGAGTTTAAACTCTTTCGATTTATGTTAAGTGTGCAATTTCTCATCGCTTTATATATATATATCAACCATCATACTCTAGCAGAGTATTACCAAACCTAAAATCTACACTATACATCCAAAGTGCATGTGTTGCCCACCTTTTAGAAACTTTCAAATCGTGCATGTTTGTATATATGCGATATAACAATCCATTCATCAGATGAGCCCCACTCTAAAAATGGGGCCATTTCATAACTCAGTGGGCCACACCACTTGAATTTAGTGGATTTACGGATTATTTTACATTGTTCCCTGTACTGTGGCTCACCTGAGGCATCCCACTCAATGAACGGTTTGGATCCCACACAAACAACATGGTGGTTCCCACAGAAGCTCGAATGTATGGTAACTCATGTAAATGCGATTACATAGGGTCATTCCCTCAATGTCCGAGCCCCTTTCGTGCTTATGTGATTTTCATGTGGGGCACTCTGGAAAAGCAAATTAAGCGATTGAACGACCGTCTCAAACCTTTTGTTTTTTTTTGGGTTTTTTGCTAGCTTGTTAGTACACCCCACTGTCAGTTCACACGACTGTCCCAAACCTGTGTACGTGCGTGGCTTGCTCGATGATCATATTTTCCTGATTTCATATGCATCAAATCCACACAATGAGGATGTACACGTGTGGTTCATTTCCACGTGTGAGGCAAGCGAGCTTTCAAAGGCAATTCTCAAGATTTAATGTAGACCGCTGCATATCTTTGGGCGGTCAGGATCATCGGAACTGGGTGTCAATTTCGGACCGTGTATTTGGTAATGGGTCTCTAACAAAGATGGGCTTGGGGCACCTCGTAATTGAAACAGACACTGCAGCAGTGTATGTAAAAGAGGGCTATGATGTATGAACAAGCGTAGAAGAGCCAAACCATGGGCCCAATCGTGCATGGACACTAATCAGACAATCCTAACCATCCAATTGGTAGGTGGTCTAAATTCAACAGATGAAACCTGAAACCTGAAACCTGATTGTTAAGATAAGATGGCCTGTTTTCTCTGGACCAATGTCACAGCCAGGGTGTTGCTCGAGCCATTACTGTGCAGCACTTGATTCGAACACCCTGTGGAGGCATCACCCAAGTGTTTGCAAGGCTAGTTTGAGATGGAAGAGGGCATACAAGAGAGATTTGAAGGAACGGCTTGCATTACTAGAATACAAGAGCTTACACGAGTACCTGGTTAAGGTGTAACGACTTGCTAGATAGCAAGGCTAGTTGGGAGCATGCCAAAACGTCGTGGCATTCGAAGATCAGATCAGGAGGTTCCATGAGGAACAGTGAGGGCATCGCCATATTACGAGACAGATATTGTCATGGGCCTGGCATCTCCCATTAAGCTAACCCATTTCATTAGCAGTGTCAAGAATTCTGGAAAAGATATATAATTGTGTAGAGATTGCTAGTATATTATAAAGTTCTCTAGTGCATTCTTGTAGCTATAATATAGAATAAATCTAAAAGATTACTGGAGTATTCCTAGCCATTGGAAGATCACCACATGATTCAAGATTATTGTGCCTATATGAGAGATGGATCCTCATCTGGGGGGCATCCTCTTTAAGTTCCAGTGCACTTGATGCCTTCTTCAACTCTCTTGTCGGTTCTCTGTTTCTCAAGTTAGCTAAGCTAAGACTTGGGCAGTTGGCTAACTCATCCATGGGGGGTTCTGAGTGGAGTGGGCATCGTCTTACACTTGAGAAACACTAAGGCATCAACATACAAGTGTTTGGTTCCATGAGAAACACACAAAATTTGTTATGCCTAAAAGCATCAGCAGAAGTGTTTGGTACTACCTGAGATGGTGGGACCCACTTGAGATGGTGGGACCACCTGCCCCAACCCTTCATTTCCCCCAGGCTTTGGCGAACACGATTTGTTGTTTGGTACTAAGCACCATGTCAGTCGTTTGTCAAATATAAGATGGCCATAACAAGGATCATCCGTGAAAGCTATTGTAGACCCTTTAACCGCAAGAAGTGAAACTATAATTAGATTTTTTTAAAAAAATCATGTTACATTGTCCAACGTAGGAGATGACAAGGGTGAAATCAGAGAAGATCGAAAAAATAATCCAAACCTTGCCCGATTTCCCAAATTGAAAGACTAACACCCCACTTTCGAGCTTCTGCCAGCCGCATGTAAATCGACAGCAATGATGGATAGAAAACGGCATGCCTGATGTGATCCTCAGAATACAGAAAGAAGTGCTCAGCAATGTCCTCCTTCCATTGCAACACAGGCTTGTGCTTCTTCAACAAAGACAGGTACTCCTTGCCAGTGATAGCTCCACCACCTGAACCTGCAAAACCCGAAAACATTTTAACACCCAATTGAGGTTTAATAATCTCCTTTGAATATATAAAATCTTTTTTTTTTTTCATTGCATGGAGAATATACATAATTTATTATAGACATGTTTGTATGCACAAGTGATTTGAATTGCGAATATTCAGAGGAAACAGTCATGTAGCAATGACATTCCCCTATTATTCATGATGAGGAAGACGCCTCAAATTTAAGAGTCGTACATTTCAAGTCCAATTTGGAGCATAATCCATCAAAATTCACGCTTAGGAAGGCGATTACAATTTGGTTATTTCCCCTTATCATACTAATAATTGCAATTCAATTGGATAGTGAATCCAAATGCACCTTTAAATGGAGATATTGGTTCTATAGTTGAATGTCATTTACATTAAGGGGCTGTTTAGATTGGTGGAAAATAGGATTCAATCATGGAAAGGAAATCAATTTCATCATATGTGACGTTTTTGACCGTTTGTGAAAATAAAAGCAGCTAAGCAAATTAGTTTTTTTCTTTCCACAGTTTTCCTCAAGAAAGGGCCATTTCCATCTCCTAAAAGCACCTAAAAGTAAACATGGAGATTTCCATGCTCGTTTGTTTTTTTTTTTTTTTTTTTTTTTTTTTTTGTTTTTGAGAGACGAGCTCTCATTTTTTACCATTGACTTTTCCACATTTCCATGAAAATCACGTGTGCCAAAACAAACAGGTTATTTGGGATTCTTTTCCACAGGTTTCTATTTCCAAAGATTTCCTCCAAAGTCCAATGTCACGTTTTCCTTTCCAAATCTACTTTTTGGATTCCACAAATCAAAACAGCCCCTAAAGAAATACAATTGGCAATGAAGCATGGAAAGTACTCCTTGAATTTGATTTTCTTAAGCATCAAAGCACAAACCTCCAGAAAGCACGAAATCATTCCCATAGAAATTGATACCGAGGAAGATCTTGAGTGCATGGCTCCGAGCACCATCATCAGTGTTACCAAGAATCAGCTGAAGGGAGGACCTAATCCAGTTCAAAGGAGCATTTGGCCCAGGTCTCTGAGGGCCCGAGAAGTCGTAAGTCATGAGAGAGAAACCATCCACATCATCTCTCAAGCTTTGAAAATCTTCCAGGCCGAAATCATGCTTTTCAAGATTTTCTGAACTTGGTGGAGCGATAACAAAAACCAACTGTAAAGGGAGGTTGGAATTCCTCTCCGAACGCACTGAATGCAAGTCCTGTCCTAGTTGTTTGATGAACTGCAGTGCCTGTAATTGCACCAAGAAACAAAAGCAGCAGCATCAACAACAGCAATACCACCACCACTACCGCCGCCGCCACCACCACCACCAACGATAATAGAGAACTGTCAGATAAAGGCAAGGTACCATGACCTCTGGTACTGTACTGTCTTTCCAGCCAACATGCCACTTCTGTAGGACACATCAGTAACATGGAAACTGTATGCCCCACCATGAAGATCACCTGGGACAAAAATCATGTTGTTCCTCTCATCAGGTGGGCCAAAGCTTTGGAATCAATGGACAACTGACAGTCTCACTCAAATACAGTTGTTGGCCACCTAGTGAAAGGGATCAGCTTGATATTCAAGGAGGATTGTCGTGGAGGTACCTAGTGTTTTCAAGAAACTGGTGTTCTACACGTGTGGCATGTTGGCGGGAAAGATGATACGGTACCACAAGTTACGGTACCGTGGCCTATATGTGATCAGTTCCCATAATAATAAAAGCAAATCTGCCCTTAGAAGGATGGAAGGAAATTAATAACTAATCGCACAGTCGGCTTCAAATTTCTTTGGACCACAGTCACAAGTTTCAAATGCACGTATACAAAGCAACCATCAGATCTAGGGCCACTAATAGGCTGGATCCAACTTGGACTGCTCCGAGATTTTGAATTAGGCTGCCCAGGCTGGTCAGATTGGTCTGGCCTGGTCAAAAGTTTCAACTTGCAGGGCTTAGCCCACCGACAACCCTAATCTTTTGTTGCACAAAGCGTGAGAATAAGCTTATGCAAGTGCAAAAGCCTGGAAGCGGGAGTGGTAACAAAAAACGAGTTTGAAGCAGAAGATGCACCTCGTAGGCTTTTATTTGATATACATACATACTGGCACACATGCACATCAAGCAAGCGGGAACGTGTTCCCAATATGCATGTTAGATCACATCATACATCTTTGTGATTGAATATTTTGATCTATTGGGCATGGTCTGCTCATAACCAGATGCTGAAACGATACTGAAAAAAATCAAACGGCATCAAAAAACACCTAAATTAATCATTGAAACACAGTGGCTGCAGCCAAGAGACATGTAGAAGGCAGTTTCCACCATGGTGCATTTAAAAGAAGTATGGGCAGCCCAACACACTTTGACATAACTGCTGAAACTCGGGCACAATACAACACAGACACTGCTATATATAGCTTGCTAGAAATACACATCTGGACTTCCTTCCGCCAGAGGGTAAAACACACATGCCCAATTGCATTTATTGAAAGCAAAAGACAAATTCTATAATATTCAAGTTAGCACAATTCATCAAAGCCTGTATTTACCATGCTGCGCATATCTGGGTCATGCAAGACGCCATAACCTGCCCACCTTGACCAGGATTCTAGCACGATACCATCATATCCAATTTCCCTAACCATTAATGAGTGAATGCTCAAGAAATGAGAAAGGCAGTTTTGATAAAGAAATGCCAATGTATGGAGGGGAACGAATGCACTAAGGTTTACTTGCACTCTGTTATTATGATATCAATTGCCTTCTTCCACTGCTTCTTCTTTCTAAGCAGTTGATTGGGAAGGGCTTCCAGCACAACTCTGGGTAACACCTATGACACAGATGGATACAGACTGTAAGATCAGACGATCAATATTATTAGGAAACAATGGGAATAAAGCACAATATCAATGGAATGAAGAAATAAATTAAGAAAATCATAAGCATATGGTTATAAGCTACACATGAGAATATCCATTACATCTCTTTGAGCAAAATACAACAACCTGATCACATGAATCTGAGCATTTGATGAGCCCAGAAAAGATGAGGAATTAGAGGGTTACCTTTCCAAAAATAAAAAAATAAAAGACTTAAGAGGATCCTGAGCCTGAGCTTTGATAAGCGCATACATGTGTGCAATAAATAAAGCTCATGTACATGCCACACATTTGCCAAAACGACACAGTTGTGAGATCCATTCCATCCATCAGGTTGGTCCACTCAGCAGATGGCCCCCATATTGGAAATAGGTGGATGGGTTAAAAAAACTTCAGCCAAGTTTTACAAACTGTGGGCCACCTGACCAGTGGATCAACCTGATTCTTGGGCCAGGACATCAATATAGTGGTTCCTTCTAATGTATGGATTGGATCTCGGACCTATTGTGCAATGCTGGAATATGTGTGGCATGTACATGAACTTTATTGGTGCATACAAAGCTTCCTTGAGCCATAGTGCAGAATTTTTTTGCTCCCAATTCTGTTTACCCATGGTTCACTGCTTCACAATGCTGATTGATGGCACTGTGGATGGGGGATCGCCGCAAAGGCACACCACATTGGGATATCCTAACCATTCAATCTGTTGCCTACAAATTGAAATTTAAGAAAGAAGAACAGTGCTGGTCCATATTCAAGAGAAAGAAAAAGGACTAATATTTACCAATCTAGTATATCCTGCATCTACAGCCAAACCATCAGATCAATGGTCTGGATAGGCAAACCATGGGCCCACATGCACAGAAATGGAGGTCTTAGCAAACTGTACATTTACTGAGGCCGGAGACCCTATATTTCCTCTAAAAAATATACATTTTTGTGAGCAACTAAAAATATGTTCTGAAGATATGAATTGTCAAGAATTCAATCTCCTATAGAACTCTACCCTAGAACACATCTGAAGTCCAAAGTCCAACCCTCAAAGCAGCAATTTAATAAAAATTGTGGGTTATAGCTAATGGTTTTACCAAAGAATTCCCATTCCTTCTAAGCTCAGAAATCCATCCAGTATCGGCATTATGCCGTCCCTCCAGTAATAACTGGGACCCATCACTGAGAAAAAAAAAAAGGCACAACAAGATTACAAAAACAATACTGGTGACATATTAAATAACTATATCAGTATTAACTACTTCATCATACCTCTTTAGGTTATACCAGACAGGCGACAAATGTGTAATCTTGGAAGTGAATCTCTTTGCCATCTCATAACCTTTGGAATTCCTGCATAAAACAACGTGTCAAAAGGAAATCATAAATGTCATGTAGAATGCCCTAGCCTGAGAGCAGACTGCTCCACTCATCGGGTGAGCCGCAGGTTTATGAAAACAGTGAATTATTATAAAATGGCTAATGGTAAGTTTTTGGGCTGGGCATCTAAATAGTGGGGGCCACCTCGGCTTGGATTTGTCACATATATTACAAGTTGGCAGACGCACCTATGTGTGAAGGTCCGTGTGGAATTAGCAAAACTTAACAGAACTGAAATTCTTGTAACCTACTAATGAATGGTACAAGACTCTTTCCCAGTTTATCTTAGCTTGTTAGCAGCTTCATTTGCCTATATATTACACCAGAAATTGTGAATTCAATCAGTGCTATTTTTACCCATGGGTGACGACATTCGAACCTGTTCATCAAGTTTGTAAAGACATTTATGCATGGGAACATGATGAGATCTTTGCAGATACCACTAGGGTAACAAATCGGTCACTATGGAATGTGGTTAAGGAAAGGGCATGCAGTATACAAGTTCTTCGGATACATGGTAAACTAGGGGTTGGATCATGTGAGTCACTCCAATACATAACTATAAGGGTTTGTCTAGGTGCTTGGAAAATCCTTAAGTGGTAAATATTTTACATGTAATATTTGGATAGGAGAAAATTGCTATAAAGTATTTATAATCTGTAAAGTGTTTAGAGCTTTTGCCCCACTTCTTTTCCTACAGAAAAGGAGACATTCAGATTACAAGTAAAGAGTTTGCATGCTAAAAATTTACATACTTAGGCGGAGTGCAATGTTTGATACACACGCAGCCTTGTGTGCGAGCGCACCATGATGGGTGAAGGACATCCAAACCGTCCATCATGTGTGCCCCCTTATGTGAGCCTTTCCCCAAAAACAGGCTGTTTAAAAAATTAGGTGGCCTGCATAATGGGGAACAATTTGGATTAGGACGTGCACCATTAAAAACCTTCAAATATTTCATAGGCCCCACTGTGATGGATGCAAAACATCCAATCCATCCATCATAGGTGTTGAAGTTGGCTTAACCCAATGACATATCTTATATCAAGTTCTTTTATGTAATTTGAAGAATTTGGTAAGATCTGAAACAGCTAGTGGAACTACTGATGCTGGTGGAGCTGGTAGCCATGATCCACCAGCTCTTGCTTATGTCAGTCCTGGGAATCAGAGTAGGAAAGCCTTATGCAAGCAAAGGGAACGGAGTGACCGACCGAAGATTTGGAGTTGCGTCTACTGCTCTAAGGGGTCATTTGGTACCGTGGATTGGGCGGGTTTGGAGGGTCGTTTGGCAGTGTGGATCAGAGGGTATTACAAATCCAAGTGATTGCCAATTCTCATTTTTGAAGAGTTTTGCGTTTACCAATCCTCTCCCTTTTTTGCTCATTTTTAAAGACATGAGAGTCACTTGTGTAACATAGGTATCACTAGGCTACTAATCTATTGTGCATGTGGCCTGTTGATGATCTCCCAAAACAACCAAATATCAACTACATCACTAAAATTACATCAATAGAATAATCTGAGCAGTTCAAACCTACATTGACCATGTAAATCAAAGGTTAGAAAACATTGGTTAGTCGCTCGGTTGTGATCCTACACTTGTGGTCCATCCGAGGCTTGAAATTTCATCATTTTTTGCCAAAGGATATATTTCAATCGGCTTAGTACAATCACTGTGTCAAACATCACATATGTACACTAATCAAGGATATTAAAGTTGATTTAGCAATTAAATTCAAACTCCTGTAAATATACTACCTAATTGCAATGCATAGATATTTTTGGATTACAAAGGAGTCCAAATCCAGGGTGCCAAACACAACTGGAGTATTTCGAATCTACGATGCGAAGCGAGGCTTAACATCTGTCTGGTGCGGAAATATACTTTTTACCCAATAAACACTATATACAAGCTAACAGAACATAGATAACTGTTTACTGTAAACACTTCACTGATTAAGGTCAAACAAGACAGAATGTAGATCCGGACCTCAAATAATCAATAATCAGGAATGGCAAACATGTATGCCACATAGATGGTGTATGAATTGACACAATTTATTAAATAGTGGCAAAAGCACACCATTGTCTGATCCAAGAAGAAGAGATATAAGGTGGAAACGTACCATGGAGTGACGTATGCCAATACCGGATGCGGAAAGTGCCGAAAAGACGTATTTTCCGAAGCCTTCGAATTTTCCTGAATTTCTTGGAAGAGGAAAAAATCGGGAAAAATAGAAAATTAGAATCATTCAAGGAAAAAATAAGATACAAGCAAAATCGGAATATTAATTGCTTACAGCGATTATTTCTTGAAAACCGATATTCGGTTTGACGAGGCCCCTTTCGAGTACTGAGAGGACCGTATGTGTATGAGTTGGAGGGTATTTGAGGCGGTATACGGCGATGGATACGATGGGGATGAGGAGGAATAGGAAGAAGAAGAAGTAGGAGATGCGGGTGTGAGAGGCGGCATCGCTGGTTCTCGCTACTGGGGCTGCCGGTTCGGACCGGTCCTGGCCCGGCTCGGCGGCGAGCCGACGGCCTCGTCTTTTCGTCATCCGAACATATGACGGTTTTTTGTGGGATTTCGGACGGCGGCTGGGAACAAATTCACCAGCGGCAAATATGGAATTGGGGATCCAAGAAGCCTAGGCGTGATCAGGGTTTTGACGAAGCGTACTGCGCACACGAGTGCCCTGTGGCTGGGATACACGTGAAGGTCCATGCATACAAGTGGCGTGTATATCAAATCCAATCCACCCAAATAGTGGGACCTACTTTAGATTGGTTATTTATTCAATACTAGATACATGTGAGACTAAACTAGGTAAGAGTGGCATGTATGTCAACACCAATACTCCCAACTAATGGGACCCACTTAAGATTGGCCATTTAATCAAAACTAGACAGGCCTCACCACTTCAGAGAATCCGGATCATTTACTTGTCATAAATAAAAACTTTCCTTTAGACAAAGTTAATTAGAGGTGTGCACGAGTTGGGTCGAGTTTGTGCCAAGCTCGACTCGGCTCGGCCACTAGTTGACCTCGGCTCGAACTCGGCTCACCTTGACTGGTCAGCTCGGCTTAGCTCAATTAGCAGCTTGGGCTAATTCAAGCCGAGATCGAGCTGAGTTTGCTTGTGCAACATTTTTACAAACACATGGATTGTATATTCAAATTCTCATTGTATGTAAAACAACAGTAGCAATTTTACAGGTATTTCATCAAACGCCTTATAGGCAATGTCAAAAAAAAGAAAAAAAAAGGTATTTCTTTCATATACATACCTTCCTTGCATCAGCCGACACTTCGTTGAGCCATTTCATTAAACACCGGGTAAGCAACATCAATGTCAAAGTAACTGAGGCACCGAATCGATTCGATTCGAGTTCAATTTGATTTGTGGTTCGATCTAAGTTGAGTCAAGCTCGACCAAGCTCGAACTTGGTTTGAAGTTTTTTTGAACTCAAAAAATCAGCTCGGCCTAAACTCAATTTCGAACCGAGTCAAATCAAGCTTTTTTGAGTTGAGTCGAGCGAGCCAACCAAGCTAACTTGGTTCGTGTCCGACTCTAATGTTACTTGAATCAACTAGTGTGCAGGAAATAAGAATTTCCATTTATGGTAAGTTGAGGATCTAAATTCCACTTTAGATTGGCCGTTTAATCAAAACTAGATATGCCTCCCCACTTGAGTTTGGCCTTATCAATCAAAACTAGATACACCTTCTAACCAATGGGATTTATTGTGACCAATCCCAGGTGATAAGTCTAGATGATTTTCCTCTCATAAATCTCAAGTTTCTTTTTTACATGCTCTCCACGTGGGCACTTAAACCCATTATCTCAATGTCCATTAAGATCTCACTGTATAATTGATTGTATCTAATAGTCATCCTGATTGTGAATTAGGTAGGTGATTAGTTTATCTTCACTCTCGTAGTAGTCAGTCAAATCGCTAAACAAGAATTGTTCATTTTCAACTTCACCAAAGTCTCAAAAAAATAAAAATGCCATTAGGGGTAGTTTGGCACCATGAATTTAGGGGGGTTTGAGGGGATTTCAAATCCCCTTATATGTTTGGCACGATAAAGTACTTGGGGTTTTAAATCCAAGGTGAAAGCTTGGATTACATTTAAAATAATTTAAGAGTTGCATGTGTAATGTACGTGTCACTAGACTATTAATCTATTGGGCACATGACTCACTAATGATATCCCAAAACAATTAGATTATCAATTGCATCACTATAATTACTTTAATACGATGATCCATGTCGTCCAAACATTGTCCATGTAAATCAATGGTTAAAATTTGTTGATTAGTCACTCACACGTGATCTTGTGCTTGTGGCCATTCGAGACTTGGAATTTCATCATTTTCAAGCAATGTATATCATTGAGGTCTTGGTATCCATTCCCTACAGGGGGTGGCTAACTGTGTGAACTGACAGTGGGTGTACTAACAACCTTTATAAAAAAAAAAAAAAAAAGTATAAAAAAAATTGAAAACACTAAACAGAAGCAAAGTATATTTCAAAGATATTAAAACTATTGTGTTAATCAACTAATCAAAGATATTAAAGACTATTTAGTAATCAAATTCAAACCCTTGTAAAAAATACTATGCATAACTACTTTTGGATTAGGGGGTTCTGAATCCAATGTGCCAAACACAACAGGGCGATTTCAAATCTTGGGGGTTCCTAATTTAGGGGGTTCCAAATGCACGCTCCCAAATAGGCCCTTATATATTGTGGGCCCAACCATCTAGGTGTTTCAAAATTGAGACCCACTTTATTTAATCTATCCTAATTGCTTAAAAATAAGAATTACTTGTTGAATTTGAGTAATGAGGTTGGACTCTTGACAAACATACACATACATGTTACTTGAATGTAAAAGTTATTAACACGTGTGTGAAAACCATTATATGCATGGAAATTATTCACCTTCATATAAGTATTGTTCAACTATCTATGTGATATCCACTTTGTTGTTTATATGCTATCCAACCCACAAATCAAGTGAGCCCCGCCTTGATGATAGGTACCTCAAAATCAGGTTTGTATGATCATTCTACATTTTTTGTTTTCCAAGTTCCAATCAAAAGCAAAGTAAATGAGCCATCATTATGATTGTAGGTGTTTGTTTAGGCAAGAATTATGAGTCGTAAATCAAGATTCAAAAACACTTATAAAGAAAGTAAATATAGTAAATTATAATAATTAAAATTTTACTTTACAAAATTAGCATTCTTACAATAATTTCTCGATAAAACAAATAATGTAGCAAAATTATCGTTAAATGTAATTAATGTTACTAGACAATTACAAAAGTAAATAATCATTACCCATTTACAATTATTTACTATTGTAATTGGAAAACCAAATAAGCTCTAAACAGGTAATACTAAAGAAAACAACAAACTTATGTTTAAAAACTTTCAAATTCACGTGGTGATGCACGTAATAGTTGGATTAGCCTCATTTTTTACACATCCCACTTTCTTAATAGGGTGACTCCTCTGAACAAGTTTGGATTGATACGGAGCCATTAAAAAATGCCTTTGTACAGAAGTTGCAGTGGATCCAGCATCTTGCATAAGATACTACTCACTGTCTACTCTTTCCTTCCATGTGGCCTATAGAAACTCGGCTCAGTCAACTCAACTAATCCGGATTTTGAGTAGAGTCGAGGTGAACTTGCTACTGTAGTTGTGTATGCCATTGTTAGATAAGCTATTTTAACATACTACAAAAAGGATGCACGTGCAAGCACATGTGGCAGTAGCTGATCGCTGTATGGGAAAAACATGCATCAGATCCACTTCATCCATCATGTGAACTGTCATGTTTGCACCATGGATCCTGAGAGTCAGTCAAATTCAAGAGTTAGGTGGGTCACATTATAGGGAACCGTGTAAAATCATATCTAAAACATTTAAATTCACGTGGTGTGGTCCACATAAATCTTGGAATGTAGATTTTCGGCAAAACCATCCATCCTTGTGTGGCACATTAGATGAATGGATTGGATGTGGGGTGGCAAAATGCGTATTAGAGGACCTAGTTTGGTGTGGATTTGGTCACACCAAATTTCATGGTTTCATGATTAATCAGTCTAATCAGGTGTAAAGATTGATAATATTTTACGAAATTTGTCGCAACCAAACATGCCCTTTCATAAATTGTGAGTAATCAAGATTATTTTTTGTCCTCATCAAAATCTTCAATACATGGTTACAGTTAACTAAAATGTGATGAACTTATTTTTAAGTGGCAATCGAATGGAGCCTTGAGTCATGCACCTTAAGCTTAATACTTGATAGCATCTCAATCACTAACATCAAACTCAAGGAATTACTTTCGAAACCGACATAATTCCTTGTTATCTTCTTCGATAGTGCCATCAACGACCCTAAAATCAAATAAGTGAACAAAACACGATAATTCGATTCGAAGAAGATAATGTGCATTGCTTTATGGAGAATAGAATCTAGTGGGCATTTTGGCCCACAGTAAAAAGATGCAAAGCATGCATATAATGCAAGTGAAAGAATCCCAATTCCATGGCTATAAATCTACCCTCACTCCATTCAAGCAATCCCAAGAGATAGAAGCCCTGCCTTCACCATTTGCCTTAGTTTCCATGGCTACAACCCAAGTTGAGAGGCCTACTGAAGAAGCGACACTTAAATCGAATGACAATGGCAAGCATTCTGAGAACAACATGGCTTCTGTTATGAAAGGGGTGGCTGTGGATGTAATCAAGGGATTGGTGGATCAAAAGCACAGTGATCAAGAGGCCAAGCAAGAAGTGAACAAGAAGCCTGATTTGGGTCCCACCCAAGATGTTGGAGGCACCCATACGCATGTGTCTAAGCATGCTAGTGCTACAAGTGAGAAGAAGAAGAAAGAGAAAAAAGAGGATAAAAAGAAGGGATCGACTATTGGGTCCGGTCATAGTCACATTAGTGTGCAAAAGCCTGTAAAATTGGGCCATAAGACAAAGGAGAAGAAGAAGAAGAAACAAAACAAGGGCAGTGATGATAGCAGCAGCAGCAGCAGTGAGAGTGACGACGATGCTCGTGACAAGAAGAAGGTATGTGTTTTTAGTCCATCTAAATAGATATATGCATACGTGTGTGATTGCAGTATTACATGGAGCATTTTTGAAACAATGGTGATTTGGTTTGTTATTTGTGCAGAAGATGGACAAGGAGAAGAAGAAACACAAGTGAGAAATGAAAAGAATTACAGTAATATGAGGAATAAAAGTCCATATGGAGTGGCATATGATCATGTAATTGATGATTCCAAGGGTTTGTCACCTTTCTAGCTGGCTTTATTGAATGGATATTAAGTCTATAATCTCTCTCTCTCTCTCTCTCTCTCTCTCTCTCTCTCTCAGCATACTTACACCTATGTACAAGGGTTTTGGTAAGGTAAGATTCAACCCTTAACACATTACCAACTTAGAATGATCTAAATTGCTCATGTAGGCGTTGGTATCATATAAAAGCTATGATCTTTGAATCATACTTCATTGACAGTTCTAACTTTGAATCTTGGACTTCAATATCAGTCATTAAATATCCATATTCACACACAATACTATTTCAACAAATGCTTGTTATATATGATGAACCAAGAGTCCATGACTTGAATGGTTCATATCGTCATTTAAGATGCAATTGGGGGTGGAATCCTGCTCCCTATCATTCTGTGGTAAGGTGGCACCATAACCTATAAAAACTGCTACGTTTGCTGACACTAAAATAATAAATGGTTGAAGGCAAACCCTAGGCTAATGACACAATACTAGGGCCAGGCAAAATCAATATCTTGAATAGGCTAAACATGACTTGTCTTGCCAAATGGACAGATATATGTTAATGGAGAGTGATGCACATTTAAAGGGAAAAGAAATTAGATTGTCAATATTGTCTTGTCTCTACAATTTTTGGGCCATGCTCTATTCATGGTGGGGTCAAAAGTTTGGATAATATGTATCAGTATGCAACCATCATTTCAGTGAAAGTCAAAAAAATTTTAAAAAAAATAAAAAAAATTAAAAATGCAACCATCATTTGAGTGAAAGTCGGTGCGGAAGAGCGAGCCCTGTGAATCTAACATTCTACATGATATGGAATGGAACCTTTACAAAAGTTAATGATAAATGATTGAGGTCCAATGGTCCGCCTAACCACTAGTACCAGAGTAGATTGGTCTAACCACTCCTCTGAATCTATGATTAGATGGCTCCAAATTAATTATTCCTATTTATAGAGAATGTCTGAATCTTTTTCTCCTTATCTAAATCTTCGTTTAAAATTGAATTTGTAATTCAACTTCAAACAAGAGAGAAAAATTGATTAAAAAAATCAGAGACCAAATCTGACACACCACTAGGAATTGCCCATAAGCGGACCCCACATCCAACATCCAGTACATTTGAAACCCCACCACCTTTTTTAAATGGTGCAGAACAAATATATCAGTCAATAATACATAGGGTGGAAGCCAAATAAATCAAATTGAATTTACTTTCAAACATGCATAAATTAACTGCATCGAGTAGTAAACCTAAGTCGACTAGACAAATCCCCATTGATACTGAATAACCCTTGTGATTTAGCCCAACCAGAAGACTGCAGGATATCTCGGCTGTCCATCAGATGGGCCTTGTAATGGAGAGCCACGGTCTAAAATATAATCTGCACCTACTCGACAATACTCACAGTTGCATCGCATCAGTCATGACCCACGATTAAGAAATTAAGGAGATGCATAGTCCACATTCAAAGACATGGATCGAATGGTTAGGATGATCTGATCAGTGCCAGTTAGGCCTGTGGCATTCCCGAGCGGAAATATTAACGTATTCTACTTCAAGTGGGACCATTTATTTTAGTAGCGAATCATTTATCCTAGGGATTAATCACAAGGCCTCACAGCATTGGTAAGTGCACTTTCCAAGCACTCCCCCGCTCACATGTGAAAATACAGCACACGTGTGACTAATCCTTGCTTCTCGTCAGACGAGACTGCTCATCGGCTATGCATTGGTGGACGACTAAAAGAAATTGTCCAATGCTCCGTACTCGAGGCTACGTGGGGTCCACCAAAAATTGCAGAGGCCTGATGTTGTGCCGAAGGTAACTATGTAGTAGGGCTGAAAGTCCGGCGGGTTGAATTGGGTTGGCCCTAATCCAACCCAACCTACATTGGGTTAGGAATTCTCAACCCAAGCATACACGGTCAGGCAGATGCATTCTAATATTTTCATTATTACATTAGTTTATTATATTTTCAATACACATCTTATTTTTTGTATTTATAATTTTATTAATTATATATATAATTGTTTATTATAAAGAACTTCATATTTTCTAAACAAACAATCTAAAATATAGGACAATTACTTCTTTAAAAGTTATACTTTGTAGCACCTAATTTATTTGGGAGAGAGAAATCTGACATATCTTGTTAGCTTGAGTCTTCAAAAATGATGTGAACCAATGAAACTCGACGACATTCAAATTTCTTGTGCCTTCAACACAAACCATCCGCATTCAATTATAATTTATAATGATTGGGTTCAGGTTCGGGTTGGGTCAGGCAACCCAAGACTTCAACCCAAGCCCGACCCAAGTTTTATTGGGTTGGTATTTGTATAGACCAAGCCTAAGACCGAACCCGATACATTCTGCCCAAGCCCAACTCAATGTCAGGTTGGGTCACAGGTAGGGTTGAACCAGCCTGACTTTCAGCCCTACTAGTAATGGGGCCTGCCGATGAGAATTCAAAACAGAGAACGACACCATGCATGAACCATCCACTATCTAATCTCAGAATTTGGGCTGTTCACCCGATGGGGGGCTCCACTAGCACAGGAGTCAGTAGTTGCGAATGATCTTAACTATCCATTCTGTTGAAACACTTCAAATGGTCACATGTTATTGTTCTGGACGGCTACGTTAACATCCGCAACATCGATAGATGAACCTGAACTTGATCTGGGCCTCAATTACTGGGTTAATATTAAATAAATTGTGGTAGTGTGTCTTTAATTTTTAAATTTATTTATTAATTTATAATAAATATTTTAATTTTTACGGCAAGATTTTAAGGAGAAAAAGATTAAAAATTGAAAATATCTAGAGAAACCTCCGGGCCTGTAAGAACAAGTGTTGTCATTATGCCTGTTTATGACATGGGCTAACTAGTGTCATGCCAACTTTCCAGCAAACATGCCACTTGCGTAGGACATCATCTGTACCGTTAAAATGAAAATCACCCTTCTCTAAAGTCGGGTTGATTCAGTACTAGCTAGGTGGGCCACACCTATAGTTTGAGCCAAACCATCAGTTTGCCAACGTTTGCATTGGTGTGGCCCATCTATGAGAATAACGGCTTGATCTTTTCTGGTATGGCAGGTAATCTCCGTGGTGGGGCCTACCGTTATTCTACACAAGTGGCGTGTCAGCGGGAAGTCTGTTACGAGTTCTGGTGCCGTTTCCACGAGGTGATGAGTTCTATGAAAGTGCGCAGGTTAAGCTCCGTGCGCATTATTTTCAAATTAGCAATACAGCGATCCATATCGGGATGGATATCATTTTCAAAGTAGCCATACAGGCTCCATGTCGGTAGCGGATTAGTTCTTACCCATATCGTAGGGCCCACCTTGATGATTTGTCATATATCCACTCCGTCCATCCGTTTCTCCAATTCATTTTATAAGATGGTCCCAAATATTAAGCAGATCCAATTATTAAGTGGACCACACCAGAGGAAACAGTGGTGTTAGAGTGCCTCGCCATTAAAATTTTCAAAGGGCACATAGTAAGGTTTTCGTAATGTTTATTTGCCACACAACCTATTGATAATGTAAAGAATACCTAGATGAATTGAAAATATAAAAATCGGCTTGATCGAAAACTTTTGTGCCCCAGAAAAATATTTTTAATGGTCATTCGTCGCTGTTTCTAGTGGTGTGGTCCACTTGTGAATTAGATCTTCTTAAGGTTGCAGATCTCATCCTAAAATGAGATGGTAAAACAGACATACGGAGTAGATATACCAAAAAAAAAAAAAAAACATTAAGGTAGGCCTACACGGTTAGAGTGGGTGTTACCGGGTAACAGCTAATCTGGCAAAAGATTAGTCAGCAAAAGCCATTTAAAAAGGAAAAGGCTATATCGATTCCTTTGTCCTTACTGGATGTGGCTGCCTGGCTGGTAGGCCGGGATATGTTCAAATGACCGAAATGCCCTCGACTTATCAAAGTATAACGGGAGTAATCCATGAGGAGACTTGGGAATTGATAAGGACTAAGTGGGACAAACACACGTCAGATCTTCCCCGTCCATCAGATGCATCGTCTTATTTTCACCATAGATTCTAAAACTAAGACAAATAAAAGACTTATATGGGCCACACATTAGCAAAAGATGTAAATTTGTGCCAAAAAGACCTCTAAATTCACATGGTGTGGATCACATGAGTCTCGGAATGTCGTCATGGAATGTCATGATTTGCAGGTCATCAGTTCATCTGGTGTGAAGCATCAGATGAGTGCATTGAATGAAATATACACACCACAGTGGGCCCCACACAATTCAAGATGATTTTATTAAGTGGACTTACCATCTCGATTGTTTCCCATTGTGTCACCCACTTGAGTATTGAATGGACCTGATTTTTTAGGCCCTAGTCCAAACACAGGGCGTCTCACTTGATGGACGGCTTAGATCTCACCCACACGAAGTTATCCGCCCACGTCAGCGAAAGTAACACCCCATCCGTACAAAAGTCACGTTTTCGAATTGCTAACATGCACATGCACGTGATTCATTAGGGACGGCAAACATAGCCTTTGCTTTTGGTGTCAAGGTAAAGTGAAGATAACATACACGCAACAGCTTTCCACTAACATGCCACTCGTGTAGGAAATCAGTACCATGAAAAAGATAAGTCCATCGTGAAGATACTCTTCACGGAAATCAGGCAGATCCACCCGTTAAATGGGCCAATTAGACCATTTATGAGCAACTGGCCTTATTCTCATGCCATGCGTTGTATGTTTGAGTCAACATACAGATTTGGCTCATTCATTATTTGATATAAGTGTATGAAAACAAATTTCATGACACCAATTTTATAATAAAATAAGTGTATGTTGGTGGGAAAGATATCTCAAGGTTGTGACATCATTGTTGGTAGGTGACATCTAGGCTTACCAAGATTAAACAGATGCCTTTCTAGAAAAAAATAATAATAATTAATTAGTTCCATAACACATCATTTATTTTTCCTTAATTTGTAACAAAAAATATTTATCAAACACTATGAGAAAATAATAATGATAATAATAATGTGGAGTTGTCCAGCAAAAGAGTTGGTGAAATATCCTTCCATTCCATATGGTTAGCCTCTATGGATTGAAATAAATGTCCACAATCATGTTAGTTCTTCGATAGACATGATTCGTAGGAGTCGGCAGCTTTGTTGTGGGTTACACTACTGTTGCTAGGTCATAGTTTCAAAATGTGATTGGTTAAACAATCCTAACCTCTAATCTACCTTTTGAAGTTGAGTTAAGTACTGATAAGGATAGACTCTAAGTCCACACGTGTGGTGCATTGATCAAATTCTTATTTTCAAATTCTCTCTCTCTCTCTCTCTCTCTTCTCAAACTCTCTTCTTTCTTCCTTGCTACTCTTTTTCTCCTATTTCAATTAATTTTTTCTTGTAAAAGAGTTATTATAAATAAACAGCGCAAAGAGGACTCTCTTCCTCTCTCCCTCTCTACTTTAGAAATTCTTCAAGCACTGTGCTATTTTCTTAATTTTTTTGGTGAGAACTTTTTTATTTTAATCTCTCTATACACATGCTAGCAACACACTCACGCAATTGAATGAGTACTCGAACCCTTAGAGTTATCCTCCTGAGTCTGAGAAGATAAGGACCCATATTTTAATTGAAGGGTTAGATTATCCTAACTTAGAGATGTTTATGCATGGGGCGTAAACAAAAAGGTTGATAATATTGGTAGCTAGACTCCCAATGAATTTTCTTGCACTATGTCGGTATGTATTCTTGGGGCCCACAAAGCTGCCCATGGTATTAAGGTATCAATGTCCAAGTTGTAAAAGTGCATATGATACATGAAGAGTATGCAAATGGTAGGAATTAGGAGAATGTCAAAAGGATTTGTCCTTCCAGGACATGGTTTTGGGATATGGCTAAGATGGAATTACATAATACCCGACCCCACTCTCTTCATTATATACACGGTGTGTTTCAACTCCGACATGTGGCCACCTGGTTCAGTGATCAAAACTGTTGGTTTGTTTTTGTCTAACAGTAATGCTTCATTTCCCGAAAAAATTCATTGTTAGAACAGTCGTAGCCCTTCTGATATTTATGGCCTAAATGTAGTAACAGTCCAAATTCAACTGAAAAAATGTTGAAAGATTATTCGCTGTAGTCATCCAAAGTGAAAGGATTTTTTTATGTCATGACCCATCAATGGCGGGACACAACAGATTAACGGACTGGATTACCAAGATTGGCCCACATGTAATGCTGAAAGCTGTGTGCGGGGCATCAAGTAATTCCTTGCGGCTAAGATTCTTAATCAATCGACTTTATTACTCTGGATGGAGAAATGCCCTGTCAAGGCTCTAAGAGGCAAGAGCCAATTCTTTCCGTAGATTTGTGGGAGCCATCTGGGAAACAAAGCAATCTTTCTTTGCCACTAATGCCAAACGTCAAAGATATGTGGGCCCCACCATACAACTAGTCAATTAATCCATCTGATCCACTCATGTGGCGTATAAGTAGGGGTCCTTGGTGAAGTTAGAAGAGTCAGGCCCCAACTAGCAATTATCGCTTGTGATGGATTATGGGGGCGTAAGTTGTGCACTCTCCCTCAAGGGCTTCCGGTCTTGCCATGTAGGATTCAGCTGATCGTGTGAAGGTAATAGACCGGAAGCTCTTAGGGGGGGCCGACAAATCTCGCCCCACCAACGTAGCATGTTGGAGTTGAAGCTTGTGGGGTATGTGGCCACGTGGACTTGTCATACTTTCATGCCGTGGACCGTCTTTAATTTGTAGTTCAAGGTTTGCTCTTAATCTTATCCAAAAATTCAATTTCATATTATTATTATTATTATTTCTTATCTAATTATTTTTTATCATTTGCAAATATGACAATGACAATTGAAATGGTAGGAAAGACTTCCGAGAAAGTTAAACAATCTATGGTAGTACATACCATATCCATGTAACATATATAATATATGAAAGTAGAGACTTTTCTTTAAGTTGCTTAAGATAAATTACTTATGCCATAAGTAACTTATCTTAGTTCCTACTTATTAAGAACATAAATATGTTACTTCTCAGCTTCTTCTCTCTTTCGTTTCTCCTATGCTTTTCTTTAGAAATTTATAAAAAGTTAAAAAGCTATTAAAAAAATTAACTAAAGTAATTAAGTACTTTTAAGTTTTAAAAAAAAAAAAGTTATTTATAACTAATCATAAATCAAACTTACTTATCTGAAATAAGTTACTTACGTACTACTTGAAGTTTTTTTTAAAAAAAGTAACTTATTTGATGGTATTCAAATGGGCCCTTCTTAATTAACTTTATAGGAAGTCTTATTGCACCCTTCACAAAGAAGGAAAAAAAAAAAAAGGAAGAAGAAGAAGAAGTAGAGCATAATAGTTGGAATCAAGGTTAGATGATGATGATCTATATATCATATATAATGTGGCAAGCTTTTGGACTTTTATTTTCTTACAAATAATTTTGAAAATTAAAATGATATGGAAAAAATATTTTCAATGACATCGAGAGTATTTTAAAAACTTTAAAAATATGGTTGTCATCTTGTGTATGGTTTTCATTTTGTCAACAAAAACATTCAAAACAAACGATTCTTTTATATGAGTAGCCTACTCTTCTCTTTCTTCGCTAGAAAACCATGTAATAAACGCTACGCCGCCTACTTTAATGACAATATAAAATTAGTCAATGCATCTATTGCGCACATCTAATTCAAAAAGGAGAGTCATAAAAAAACTCCAGTAGGCTACAATATTAGAAAAAGTAGAAATGAATCCTTATCATTTAAGACATTTATCTTTTTATCTCAATGTGTAGTAGCTGCAGCCTTTCTGTCTCTCTCGCCTTTTGTTTTTCCTTCCCTCCCCTATCTATTTATATGTACAATGTACGTGCTATACTCCTATATATATATATATATATATATATATATATATATATATATATAGTGTGAGTGGCAAGGGACGATTCTACCCATGTGATTAATTTACAGAATGCACAAAAGTTTGAATATTAAAGGGACATTGCAAGGAATGCATTCTAAAAAGATAAAGAGATTTATATATGGCTGCTTAGCTACCTAGCATTTAAATTTCACCTTAAAAATAAAAATAAAAATAAAAATAAAAATAAAAAAACCCATAAATGTCTTAGATTTTATTAACTTAGACTCTCTCTCTATGAGAGTAGCCTGTAATTTTCTGATTTGTGAATGGCCAGAGCCCTCTCTATTTCAGTCTCTTTGCGTGTTGTGTTGCCTGCATCCTTTCCTTTATCTACGTATATATCCAGCTTGGATTTTTAAGTATAAGGCATGGAAGTTTTGGAACTGTGCTCAGGGGTGGGCCCCACCCATCACAGACCCGGCTTGGCCCAGGTCCATAGGCTTAGTTGGGTCATGCCCAAGTTAAGAAAAGTGGGGCATCTCAGTCCACGATAGGGCATCGGGCTCGTTTTTGCAACAAAAAAATGGGCCAGGGCTGACTCTAATCCGGCCCGTTGGCACACCATGGTAAGGGTGAATATGTGGTTATTTTGAACTGGTAATTGCACTCGTCTCACACGTGTACATGAGTCATACATGTGTGAGATCCAACTGAATGGTCAGGTGATTCTTACTATGCAGAAAGGGCCACCTATATACACTGAATCTGAAACATTGCCCAGGTTCTATTAATCTTTCCTTTTCTTTTGTACTGGTGTGGCCCAGGCGCCCAGCCTACAGCTCATATAGGCCATGTTTAATTTCTGTCTGGGATTGTCTGATGATCGGTTTGGATCTCGCACATTTCCACGTGTGGCGAATGTGCAGTAGAGGACTGCAATTCATTGCATGCAGGTTGGAGAGAGAAATGATGAATGATCACCTGCTGGCGCTGTAAATGTTGATGGGTTTTTTTGACCCGTTGTCCTTTCATCCCAGGATGCAAGTCCTTGCGCATAATAGGATGCGAAAAAGTTTCCTAAAACTATAAAAAGGGTCCCTAGGATTTTTCTACATATGTTGTGTTGATGAAAAATACAAGAGGGCTATCAATAGAAGGGAGGTTAAAATTTATATCTCGGCTTCTATGTCCTCATGTCGGTTAGATCTCTTCGTTTTCTCTATTTCTCTTATTGTTCATCTACTCTGCGTGAGTGAAGAAGGTTGTAAGCGTTCTACTTCATAGTGGATTGTTGATCTAGACGAGGTCCCGTGGTTTTACCTCTTTGAGGGTTTTCCACGTAAAAATCTCTTGTGTGGTGTGTGATTGATGCATTGATTATTTTCATTGCTTTATTATCCATAATTCTGGTTTTTCCGGAGGGCTAGATCCTGGGTTTTGTGCAAGGCCCCCAACAAAGTGGTATCAGCTAAGTTCATTGAACGGGTAGGATCGGTTTTGAATTATGGAAGGTGGCTCAAGGATGATTAGCCTCAATGGTTCTAACTGGACCATATGGAAGGCTAAGATGGAGGACTTGCTTTATTGCAAGGATCTATATTCTCCAATCTTAGGCATATCAGAAAAATCCAAGGATATGATTGATGATGATTGGAAGAAGATGGACCAAAAGGCGGTGGGGTTTATTAGACAATGGTTGGATGATTCCGTGTTTCACCATGTGTATACGTATGAAGCTATGGTGAAATTACAAGAGCTGTATGAGAGGAAGGCAGTCGGTAATAAGATATTTCTGATAAGGTGACTTGTGAATCTCAAGTTCAAGGATGGTGGTTCTGTGGCCGAGCACATGAATGAGGTTAGCAATATAATGAACCAACTCACCTCTATGAAGATGGTCCTGGATGATGAATTGCAGGCTTTACTATTGCTTAGTTCATTGCCTGACAGTTGGGAGACATTGGTGGTGTCTCTAAGTAACTCCGCGCCAGACGGAAAGATATTCATGGAACAGGTGACTAGCTGTCTCTTTAATGAAGAGACAAGGAAGAAGTCTCAGGGGTCTACTCAACACGAGGCTCTTGTGACGCAGGAACGGAGGAGAGGAAAGAACAGAAAGGGCAGGAAGGCCCGAGATAAATCAAGAGGCAAGTCAAGTAATAGAAAAGATGTTGAATGCTGGAATTGTGGCAAGAAGGGCCACTACAAGCATGAATGTCGTGGTAAGAAAAACGACAAGAAAGGAAAAGGAAAGGAAGATGAATCTGATTCCACTGTAGTCGCTTCAAATGGCGACATGGTAGTTATTCTTTCTACAGATTATGACGTATGTCTCACGGCTACGAGTCAAGGCACCGACTGGGTGATAGACTCGGGAGCTTCTTTTCATGCGACTCCACGCGCAGGATTTCTTTACTGCTCAAGTCGGTGACTATGTGACTATGAAGATGGAAAATTCGACGTGTATCAAAAATCGTGGGAGTCGGTGATATTTGTGTGAAGACCGATGTGGGCTGCACATTGGTTCTCAGAGATGTGAGGCATATCCCAGACCTTCGCCTCAACTTGATGTCGACGGGAAGGCTGGATGATGATGACTATGAAAGCCAGTTTGCTGGTGGGCGATGGAAGCTCATCAAGAGTTCGTTGATCGTGGGTAGAGGAAAGAAGTGTTGCACCCTGTACATGCAAGTGTCGGTATGTGCGAGGTGGGTTGAACGCAAGTGGAAGATTCATTATTGACATGTGGCACGGGCGTCAGGCCACATGAGTGAGAAAGGGCTTCGCAATTCTACTAGCGAGGAAGCAGCTCCTTCCGAACGTGACAGGTATGCCTCTCAAAACCTGTCTTGATTGTTTATCGAAACATAGAGTTTCATTCATTAAACCGCTTCTCATGTTAATAAAGTGCATGCATTAGATTTGGTTTATTCGATGTTTGTGGTCTATGAGGATAAAAACCTTAGGTGGGGCATTGTATTTTGTTACTTTTATAGATGATGCATCTAGGAAGGTTTGGGTTTATGCTTTGAAATCAGGACGAGGTCTTTGGTGTGTTTAAATTGTTTCATGCTATGGTCGAGAGAGAGACAGTAGATCATTAAAGTGCATCCGCACTTGACAATGGTGGTGAATACATTGGCGACTTTCATGAGTACTGCAAGTCCCTGGGTATACGGCATGAATAGACGGTTCCCAAGACCCCCCAGCATAATGGTGTAGCTGAGCAAATGAATCGCACCATTGTTGAGAGAATCAGATGCATGTTATCCCATACGAAATTGCCCAAGACGTTCTGGGGAGAAGCAATGCACACGACGGTGTATTTGATAAACAGGTCTCCATCAGCCCCATTGAATGGAGAAGTACCTGAGAAGGTGTGGACTGGACATGATCCATCATACTTCTCAGGTGTTTGGATGCAGGGCATCCGTTCACGTACCAAAGGATGAAAGGTCCAAGCTCGATATGAAGATCAGGCAGTGTGTGTTCTTAGGGTACGGTGATGAAAAGTTCGGTTATAAATTGTGGGATCCGACCGAGAGGAAGCTCGTCAGGAGCAGAGATGTGGTTTTCTTTAAAGATCAGTGTATAGAAGACATTAGTAAGCCAGAGAAGAATCACCTAGTTCGGTGAGGAGCTAGAGGACATGGATCCCAGGTAACTCCTCCCGTGGTGCACCGATGACGGGGGAGTCTGACAGAAATCTTTGAGGACGAGAGAGTTCCTTTAGAAGATGGACCGGGGAAGCGGCCCCACTTGATCCACTGTTGAGCCACGGTGAGGAGGTCATCTAGGGACGGAGGCATAGTCCAAGAGGTACTCGCCACATGAGTACATTATGCAAGCGAGGCCCTAGCCGACGAACATAAGGGGGATTGGTTGAAAGCTATGCAAGAGGAGATGAAATCCTTGCATAAGAACCACACCTATGATATGGTGAAATTGCCTAAGGGCAAGAAAGCTTTGAGCAACAAGTGGGTGTTCAGAAAGAAGATTGAGCAGAAGAATTCACAGACGAGGTTCAAGGCCAAACTTGTAGTGAAAGGTTTTGGTCAGAGGAGCATAGACTTCGAGGAGATATTCTCACCAGTGGTGAAGATGACATCCATACGGGTGTTGCTTGGGTTGGCTGTTAGCATGGATCTGGAGATAGAGCAGTTAGATGTTAAAACTGCCTTTCTCCATGGTGACCTGGAAGAAGAGATCTACATGTACTAACCAGAAGGTTCGAAGTCAAGGGTAAGGAGCATATGGTGTGTAAGCTGAGGAAGAGCTTGTATGGGCTGAAACAGGCTCCACAGCAATGGTACAAGAAGTTCGACTCATTTATATTGAAACATGGGTATTACAGAACGGAGTCGGACCACTGTGTGTTCACGCGCAAGTTCTCAGATGGTGATTTCTTAGTTCTGCTATTATACGTTGATGACATGCTCATCATGAGAAAATACATCAAGAAGATCGACAGGCTGAAACAGGAGTTGGAAAGTCTTTTGCGATGAAAGACTTGGGCCCAGCTAGACAGATCCTAGGAATGGAGATAACCCAGTGACGTATCCATCTGTACAAGAGCGGTATATTGAGAAAGTCTAGAGCGGTTCAATATGAATGCTGTGAAGCCTGGTCGGTACTCCTCCACTAGATGGTCGGTGACGAACGGTGTCTAAGACGAAGGCAGAAGTGGAAGAGATGCAGAAGATACCCTACGCGTCAGCGATAGGAAGTTTGATATATGCTATGGTGTGTACACGCCCAGACATAGCATATGCGGTTGATGTTGTCAGCCGGTATCTTGCCAATCCTGGCTAGAGCATTGGGCAGCGGTGAAATGGATACTGCGATATCTAAGAGGTTCATCCAGGTTGAGCCTATGCTATGGTGACGGTAAACCTGTGTTAGAGGGCGACACAGATGCAGATATGGCAAGTGACATAAACTCCAGGAAGTCTACATCGGGGTTCATGTTCACGTTTGCAGGGGGAGCGGTTTCTTGCGGAAAGCTACTGAAGGTCGTAAGCATTGTCAACTACAGAAGCCGAGTACATTGCGATCACATGTAAAGAGATGCTTTGGATGAAGAGGCTCTACGGGAACTTAGCACAAGCGGGAGGAGCACGTGGTCTATTGCGATAGTCGAGTCTATACACTTGAGCAAGAATCCAAGTCGGCATTCCAAGTCAAAGCACATGAGATTCGGTATCACTTGGATCGTGGGATACTTGAACGAAGGTGTTACACTTGAGAAGGTCCACACGGACGATAATGGGTCAGATATGATGACCAAGGCCTTGCTTAAGGGCAAGTTTGAGGTTTGTAGAAACCCGACTGACTTAAAGAAGGTGAATCCCTCCTGGGTCAAAAAGGGAGAGATTTGATGGGTTTTTTTGACCCGTTGTCTTTTCGCAACTGGGATGCGCAAAGTCCTTTCGCAATGGGATCATGAATCCTTTCGCATCTCAGGATGCTAAAGTCCTCACAAGAACTAGGATGCGGAAATGAGTTTCCTATAACTATAAAAAATGGTCCCTAGGATTTTTCTACGTATGTTGTGTTGATGAGAAAAATACAAGAGGGCTATCAAAGGTGAGAGAGAGGGAGAAAGCGAGAGAGGAAGCTTATAGAAGGGAGGTTCTGCTCGTAGAGGTTTTTCTACTTTGCAATTTATATCTCAGCGCTTCTATGTCCTCATAATCGGTTAGATCTCTTCGTTTTCTCTATTTCTCTTATTGTACATCTACTCCTGCGTGAGTGAAGAAGGTTGTAAACGTTCTACTTCATAGTGGATTGTTGATCTGGATGAGGTCCCGTGATTTTTACCTCTTTGAGGGTTTTCCACGTAAAAATCTCTTGTGTGGTGTGTGATTGATGCATTAATTATTTTCATTGCTTTATTATCCATAATTCTGGTTGGTTCTGGAGGGCTAGATCCAAAGGTTTTGTGCAAGGCCCCCAACAAATGTGAAATGTGCAAAGGACATGCGAGAAAAGAGATGATTCAGAACATGAAAATCAACTGCCCATGAATATCAGACAGACCCACTTGTTAAGTGTCATAACCGTACATTGAGTCAGATCATCAGCCGTCAATTGGTTTCGACAATATGGCCTGCTCGATTAGCGGTTCAGCTTGATTTTCACGAAAGATGATCTTCACGTACGGAGTGGCCAACCTTTTCTACCGCGAAGATGTCTGATACAACAAGTAGCAAGTGGCAGTAAAGGAATGGTTCTATGTGAAAGTTCACATGCAGTACATGCAACGCATCATTTCTCATTTGGAAACGTATAAGCTCGATTGTGGAAAGATAATATAAACTAAAAAGAAACAATGTTTTTTATTTTATTTTTTTGACGGTGATATCCCTACCTGGGTCCATAAAGCTTGACAAAAGGTGATTGAATCAATGGACCTATTCGAATCTTCAGTGGGGCCCACAAATTGAATAAATAGGCTCATCTGCTCATTTAAAGTAGCTGAAGGATCTTGTGGTAACTTTCGTCTTTGTGGGTCCCATCATCGAGTGTGGCCTTTTATTCAGTTTTTGTTTTAAACCATCCACTTGAAAAGGCTGTTCGTTGGATGGATGACATTGTCCCGCCAATGTGATATATACCCATATAATCATCCAATCACTGCAGGGTCCATCAACTGGACGGTTTAGATCAACCATTCAAACAACCGCATGCAGCCATCAAGGATAGACCAAGCAACAGAACATCCAGGACCGTTCATAAGCTTTCACTTCCTATACCAAACTTTCTCGGAATGCTAATGTCCTGAGATTACTAAATACCCATTTTTGAAAAGGCTACGTGGAGAATGTATACTTGAAAATTGCAACATAATACCATCAATCTATATTGATGGACAGGGAGAAGATGCCCCTCTTTCTTAATCCGATCAGGTAGATATCATGGTTTGCAAATCAGCTTTTGAGTCTGAAATCGTCCACTACCCAAACGGGCTATATCACCCCTATAACAAGATAATTCATGGATGATAGCGGTACAAGTGGCCATGAAAATGTTCATGGGGACTATACTTTTCACATTTTGTACTTACCCATTTATACATAATATCTATACCCACTCACATGTACTAATAATCTATGTATATGCAACCCCACATGCCTGCATGGCAGACATGTGCAGTACCCAAGCCATCCATCAGGTGGGCCTCACGGTGTAGATTTATTGTCCAAAGATATGAGTGGTCCACCCAAAACGTATGTCCTCATATTAAAAATGCATCAAGGGATTAGAAACTTTGGGCTGATATTTTCAAAACTGTAAATTTGTTCAGTTTATTGTGGCCCAACTGACTAGTACACTGACATGATTCAAGCTGTACATTATTATATATTTAAAAATTGAAATTTATTAAAAGGAAATTCTGTTTTATTTCCCCATATATGTTTTTTGCATGATTATTACACATCTTTCATTGTTAGGGCAATTTCTATCACCATACAGCATGCTTTATATACATTAATTCATTCTTTCAGTGTGGTCGCACAATGATTCCCTGCAGCAGTTTTTATTTTCCAAACACATCTTATGAATGGTGAGTGCTCACTCTTTTGTCATAAACATTATACTTATAAAATAAGATGAAGAATACATAAAAACGAAAATAGGGCATAGCTAGGTTTTTCTTTTTTTCTGAATGTATAACTTTCATTTACATTATAAGATAATTTTAATTCTTTTATATTTCATTATATGTATCAAACATATATTTTGTTAACATGAGTCAGCATGAGATATTGGAGTAAACTAATTGTTTGTCAAAAAAATCAAGTAAAGTTAAAGATATTGAGAGCCTCATTCCTACACATATGTGAATTAATAAAGCTCTTAAATCATGTTGATGTAAAGTTTTAACACTCTCAGCCATATATGTTAAAAGGGTTTACAGTAACATATGTATTCAATTAATGGAATTACAAGAGAGAATTCTAATTAGTTAGAAATGATTACCATAATTGTAATTCGAATTCATCAGTAAGCTAGTATAAAATTTGGTGCGGATAATATTTAATTAATCTCAATATTAATATATTAACTCTCTTATATATAATGAGAAACTTTTACAATTATTCTGGATATAACATGCGTAGAAGATAAGTTTAGCTGCAAAAATTTCCACATCAATTGAATATTTAGGAAGAGATCCAAACCATCCATTAGATCGAAAGGAGTCACTGCGTTGATACCATCGCCAAGAATCAGGATGGTCCACTCATCAAATGGACATAAATTAGAAACATGCTTACAGTTTAGAAAATCAGGCCCACCATTTTTTTTTATTTATCCCACTTGTTTTATAAAGTATACGTTTCACATGGTAAGTGAACTGGCCTAATTATTTATCTAGGTAAACAAGATGTGGGACCCAACTTTTACCTATAAATTTCATCACCATCAAGTAGTTAGGAATGTAATGTGAATTTCTGTCCGTTTAGACTTGCCAGTTTAAGAACCGCAGTGAACAAATAATCCTGACCGTCTGATAGGAGGCTGCAGTCTATTTTTCGGAAACGGATGGGCTACTCCCCCTGCCACCAGCCCGGTGGCTGATGTTCGGTGCTCTGTGGGCCCCACCATGATGTATGTGTTTCATCCATTTTTACAGATAATTTTAGTTTTAATCCCAAAAACGAGAGGGATATAAATATCAGGTGGACCACACCAGAGGAAAACAATAGTGATTGGATATCCACCATTAAAATCCTCCTAAGGCCCACTGTACTGTTTATTTGACATCCAATATGTTGATTAGGTAATACAGACCCAGATGAAGGGAAAAAACAGAGATCAGCTTGATCCAAAACTTTTATGACCCCTAAAAGGTTTTTAATGGTTGGCGCTCATTCAACACGGTTTCCTGCAATGTGGTCAACTTGAGATTTGGATATATCTCATTTTTGGTTTCACATGATAAAATGATCTGGAAAAATAGATGGACGGCATGGATGAAACGCATACATTATGTGGGGCCCACAGAGCACCGACCACTAGCCATTGGCTGATGGCAGGAGGAGCAGCCAATCTGTTTCCCTATTTTTCTTTCTTCCCGGCAGAATATTCAATCCAAGCAAAAAGTGGGCCACACATGATGTTCATCTAGCCTGAAAATAGGCAAATCCATTGATTGGGTGTGTCATCCCAGTACCGTGGGCCATGCCCAGGTCAGGTGTGTACACTGATTTCGATAGTGTGTCCTGCTCAACAGATGGACCGTCCTGATTTTTGCCGTATTTGATCATTGTGGTGTAGACCATCTTTTTTAGGAAGCTCATACCATACATACCCAACACCCCCTAGCTACATGGTGTAAGGACTCTGTGGGCCCGGCTCATTTTAAACCATGAGTTCGACATTAAAGCATATCTAAATTTCAAGTGGACCACATCACCACAAGAGAGAGTAGGTATTGAAGGCCTTGGTGCCACAAATTTTGTGGATCAAGCTGATATAGTTACAAATCTGATAATGTCGTACACATATCACGGTGGGCCCCACTACTTTGTTTCTGCACGTGAACATGTTGCATGATTACACCCGACAAGAGTACATGACATACCTATCAGCCTTTAAATCTAACAGTCCAAAAGCATCCATTTCCTTCACTTTTCTACCTTATGCAGCCAGGGAGATGAAACAGTACAACCATCTTATCAAACTACACCTTTGCGAGGTGATGTGTAGATCTAAACCGTCCATCTTAACGCCCCTACAGTCTATGGAAAATTCAAGAAAATAAGCATGGATCGGATGATCCTAGACGTTCATACAGCGGGATTGAGTGAAATGGTTAACCTGCAGTGTTTAGAGTGAAGTGAAGAACATTGATGGATGGGATTTATGCAAATGTCGCGAATATGATATATGGAGCATGGAGGGTGGGGTCCAGCGGATGGATGGCACAGATTGGTATGTCACCCTGCCACGTGTACTGTGGAAGGATGGCTCTGATATGTGGTAGTCTGTCCTGCTGAGTTTTCCAGTTTGGTCGGTTTGGACCGTCTAGATGTCCCAACGCAACAAGGAGCACCATAACTAATAGTGCCTCTTAGAGCACTGGATCATTTTCATGGTCCAACTTTCAAGTGCCAAAGGTACGTTCTTGAAAGCCTAGACCTATACAACGCATGTGAAGATGTCTAACTTGGCCCCATTGCAACAAGCAAAGGCAAGATTTTGAATATCACTATACTTTTTGTAAAAATTGATCAAATGATATTGTTGCAGGAGCATTGGAAGATTTTTAAATTTTTGGCAGTTTGAAATTTTTTTGTAATTTGTTTAAAATCGTTGCAATCTTAATATATAAAAAACATTTAAAAGCTTAAATTAATTCGTTTTATCCATATTATAAAATTTTAAAACTTATTACTAATTTCCCATAAATATTTGATTTAAGTGAGATTTTTCTTATAATGCTAACAATAAAGAGGTCAAATTCTGAAAATGTGCTAAGAAATTCTCTTGCCCAGAAATTGCAAAGAATGAAATTGTCACCGCCACAAATATCTTGAAAATTTTGAAAATCCGCCAATATTTACATAAGAAATCAATTGGATGATATGCACCAATAATATTGTGAGATTTTCAAAATAAAAGTTGTTTTCAATCTTTTATAATTTTTCATGAAATTATTTTAATATTAACTTAAAAATTATTGAAAATTTTAATTAATTTAATATATGATCAGTGTTCAAAGCGTTGGTATCGCTACAAGTTTCGTTAGCCGAAGATACGGAAATAATATCGATATCGCTTATAACCAGAAATGTAAGAAAATATGGAAAAATGGTAAATGTGAAATTTCAGAAAATGCTAAAATACACATATTTACATATTTAGAAATAAAAAATTTGCAAAAAGAATATATATACAATAAATTTTCATTTAATGGGGGCTTAAAAGTATGTGTTGTCGTAATAAACAATCTAACTATCTCATTGATCACATATAGTCATTCAATCAACTATCCAACCTTCCATCCAAACATTCATCAATATTGTAGAATATCAATAACTTATAATATTTTAACAAGAAATCATCAACAACTGAAAATAAAATAAAAGATTGTGGCCTTGATATCAAGCATGCCGTAATAACGATAATATTAAGATTTTATCAATATTTGCAATGATAAATTGAAATCAACATATAATAATGTACTCATAAAAAAATTGAAATAAATATTTTTAATAAACAAACTTTCTGTGATATCTCTACATTGGTGATTTGAAATATCATCGATATACTTGTGAAACAAGTGTCATTACACAATTGGAAATATTGACGATACATTGGCGATACAAGCAACACCTAGAATTTACATAATTGAAAATATTGGCGATACTTATCGATGCATTGCTAATGTCTGGAATTTGTAATGCTACTGATGTTATCGGTATCGCTACCAATTTTATCGGAATCACCAAACTAATTCAAACAATGTATACAATATATATATATATTAAAGTAGGACTTCGCTAATAACCATCCCCAAAGCTTTAATAAAGTAGGACTTTGCTGATAACCATCCCCAAAGCTTTAACTTGTACATTGGATGATCTATGTATATGTGTGTGTGTGTGTGTGTGTGTGTGTGTGTGTGTGTGCATTAAAGTAGGACTTTGCTGATAACCAACCCCAAAGCTTTAACTTGTACATTTGATGATCTATTGGGGAGTTAACCATTCACTTATTTATATAATTAGAAGCATGCTCTCAAGATAATCCTAAAAATTTGATAAATAGCATGGAAATGGACAATTAAGATTGAAAGGAGAAATAGACAACATCCAATTATTATCTTGAAATGTCAATTAGATAGATGTCACTGCATATTGCTTGTAATTTCAAAGTAGCACTTTAAATGATGGCTCTAGTAACGTGATACATGGCTTGTAAATAACAAATTATTATAATAAATTGGCCTCATTCAGAGGGTTAGAATTGTCATATTTGCATTATTCTTATAATTGTCCTATTTTCATTCTTCTTCTACAATGGTTTGCTCTGGATGAATAATGTTTTATAAATCATTTTAATTGATATGATTAAATACATCATACGCCATTCAAGAGCTTTGGAGAGATTGCCAATGCTCCCATGGCCCATGTTAAGTATTATAATTAAGGGATTTGGCAAGGTGCCAAAAAATCAGGACTGATCATTCAACAACAAGCCATGGTGTAAGAATCATGCGATTAGATAATCCTAACCCTATGAATAGGCCAAATAATTAGAAATGTATATTTTTTATAATCCATTGATCGGCCGAATAATTAGAAACAACTATTTTTTATGACCCATTAATTGCATTATTAAAATCATCAAACTAAAATACTACTTTGAAATCATAACCAATACAAAGTGAGATCCATAGGATGGATGGTTAAGGGCAATGGTTGTCTATTGCTTAATCAATGAGATTTACGGGATGGATGGTTAAGGATAATGATGGGAGGCATTTTGTCTATTTCTCAATCTAGACTATCTATTCTTCGAACTGTTGATCGAATACATAGATCTTCCCAATTGGATAATTTTTGCACCATGCTTCACTTTAGTTGTATGAATGAATGGACGGTTAAAATCGATAATTGAATGCCACATGTGTTAGTCAAAAGCTTTGGATCCATTCGGTGAAGGTGGGGATGCTGGCTAAACTCTATAACTATTAATTATTTTATAATAAATATTTAAATATATTTTTTTCATCCAGATTTTCCAAATGATAATCAAAGAAAATCTCAACATTTTAAAATTGTAAATTTAGAGCCAATAACGAGATTTGTCCCTATGTGTAAAACGTCCAAGCCACCATCTAGATCACCTGGCAGAAGTGAGACAGATCCACACATCAGGTGGGTTACGCATGTACTTTGTACCAGATCAGTGGCTGTCTTTTTTTGTATGGTGTGGCCCACATGATGAATGGATCACCCTACTTCTTGCAGTAGGTGTCCTTGATCATGGTAGAGCCTACTTGAACCGGTTGGATGTGGTGCACACTTGACACTGTGATGACTATGTGCTAGTTGGATCGTAATACTACAATCCAACTGTTGTATACATACACAAAGATCGTTATCTAACACCGGGAGCGGAGACCCCGGAGCCAAAGAGGTGGGTGAGACCCCCGAATGTGGGGCCCACTGTGATGTATGTGACTTCATCTATGCCGTCCATCCGTATTGAAAGCTTAGGGTATGATTTTAAAAAAATGAAGCAATTCCCGATCTGAGGTGGACCATAATACAGGAAACGGTGGTAATCAACCATTAAAAACTTCTCGTGGGCCACAAACGTTTTAGATCAAGCTGATATTTGTGTAGTCTCTTCATCCAGATCTTTGTGACCTTATCAACAGGTTGGATGGAAATGAACATTCCGGTGACCTCGTGAAGTTTTTAATGGTGGGGATATGATCCCTACTGTTTCTTGTGGTATGGTCTACATAGGATTTGGATCTACTTCATTTTTAGGATCAACGCCTAGAATGAGCTTTCAAAACGGTTGGACGGTGTGGATTTAAGGCACATACATCACTATGAGCCCCACAATAAGGGGTCCTACTCACCTCGGTGGATCCGGGGTCTCACCTAATCCGCTTCCCTGACACCGTAGTCTCGGAGACCCGACAACCAATCCGAGCGCCTGGAGTCGACACGTGGCATGGAAAAGGCCAACCATGAAAACGACCCCCACATGAGTTTTCCAACATTTCACCGGCTATCCATACTCTCTGAAAAAAATATGAAAATTCCAAATACAGCCCCAGATATTCTTTATGTATACAGATAGATTGCAAGTCAAATAAACTCCTCCATCCACACATTTAATCACCAAAATCATTAAAGTAGTAGGAAAACCCAACCTTTTTCTTCTTTTTCTCTGAAGATTTCATCTCATCCGTCAATCAACCTCTTGGTTCTTCTCCACAACTCTCACTCCCTTTGTAGATCTAAGCACCTCAGCCTGTTTTACAATATACATTAATATTAAAAACAAAAACAAATATTCACAAGTGTGCTGATGAAAATGATTGATGTTTAACTTTTGGGCCACAAGGGTGGAAAATCAGATGATCCAAACCGTCCATTCAATGGAATATACTGATTATGAGCAACTACCCACAAAAAATCAGATTGATCAGATGCCCAATTTTCTCTTTTTCCCTCCTATGCAATGGACATCGCTCTTTTTTTCTCTTTTTTTTTCAAGATTGTCTAACCAATGTGATATTTTCCCATCTACTGCTAGACCCATCAGATGAACGGTTGATATCATCCATCCAGGCATGCAGCAATGGATCAGAACCGATAATACATGTTCTAAATGAAAAATAAAACAAAGATCTTCAAAACATCAGATTTTATTAACCATAGATTACCTGATCATCGGTGATTTCTACGGCGAATCCATCCACAATGACCCAAGAAAACCTCTTCTTGTAAGTGCCTGTTTGGAGTGTGCTTGCAAGCAACTCATCATGCTTGTTGCTCAGGTACAGGTCCAGCTCATATGCTCCTTGTTTTGTTCTATCACACATATCCAACATTAGCAAAAAATGCCCACATTACACTCTCTTCAAGAGAAATGATCAAATACTATGAAATACATGTACAAAATGGAATTAAAATGTTGGTGTTGGATGAAAGATGAGATGAAAAGATAACAGACCGGTCGGTGCGAAGACGCTCATATTCGGGATCGAAGTTCATGAAGACGAAATATAGTTCGGTTGCACCTGTTCCCATCACCACCACCTTCTTCTTCTTTTTTCTTTTTCTATAGCGAGTCTTTGTGCAAAAAGCCAAGAAGAAGTTGGTTTTTTCTATGCATGTTGGACAGGAGATGAAATGAAGTCAAGAAGCCACATTTCTGTTTTGGATCCAAAGTTGCATTTCCTCTCTCTCTCTCTCTCTCTCTCTCTCTCTCTCTCTCTGTTTGGCATCATTTAAAAAAAGATCTACGTCCAACCGATTGGATACAAGTTACGGTCCAGCCCACCGATATTTTTCAACATATTAAGTGGATAGACATCCAACCCTTCGAATAGGTTGGTCCCAATGTATTGGACGGGTTGGATGTCGCCAACATATCAAAGGTTGGAAGTCATCCCCTGGGTGGACCATAGCTTATAGTCCAACCGGTTGGACTTGAGACCTCATCTTTTAAAAGTTGCAGTGACCTTCAACCGTACACATGGCATGGTTGTACGGCAATCCAGACTGTCCAACCACTGACCCAACTTTGGATGAAGCATGACCCACAAAATACACTGAGAATATATATGGTAGAAATCATGTGATTTTTAGCTTCGAATTTGGACGGCTCAGTATTTAATTTTATCCATTCATTTAATATCCATCAGTTGGATGGTTAGGATTGCTTAATCACTTTGATTTTATATGATCCCACCACAATTTGGATAATTTGAATAGATGCACATGAGAATCACGTGAGAATGTGTTGTAGTGTAGCCACTGAAAAGCTGACACAAGACGGTCCATTAATTGGATAGGTCCATCTTCGTGCATGGTTCTATCATAGATTAACTATGATGCAATAATCTCATTCTAAAACGATCTTGACCTTTTATTTTTTTGAGTTGAATGTGAGTCATTGAAAATGGTCTTTCAGAGTTATATATTCATCCACAAATGGGGATGATCAGAATCACCCGTTCAGTGTAACACACAACATGAAAGGCTCAGATTTCATCAAGCATTGTATGTTTAAATTGCCAGTTATGGCCCACCTAGAATGTAGTAATTGAGGGGATTTAAGGGGGTTTTAAATCGCCTGGTACGTTTAGCACCGTAAAGCTACCGAGGGTTTCAAATCCCCTAAAAAAGGGTTTGAAATTCAAAGTGAAAGGTTGGATTACACCTAAAATCCTTTAACAAGTTGCATGTGTCATTAGACTATTAATTTATTGGGCACATAACCGATTGATGATATCACAAAATAATCAAATTATCAAGTGCATCACTATAATTACTTTAATATGATGACATGTGCCGTCCGAATATTGTTAATGTAAATCAATGGTTAAAAATAATTGGTTAGTCACTCTTATGTGATCTTGTCCTTGTGCCCATCCACAACTTGGAGTTTCATCATTTTTAGACAAAGTATATATTTCAACACGCTTATTATAATCATTGTGTCAAACATTACATATATACACTAATTAAATATATTAAAATTAATTTAGTAATTACATTCAAACCTATATAATTAAATATATTATGCAGAGCTACTTTTGGATTACAAAGAAATTTGAATCCATTGTGCTAAACAGAACAAAAGAATTTCAAATCCAAGGAGATTCCGAATCCAAGGGATCCAATCCATGCTCCCAAACAGGCCCTAACTCTTCTTTTTCTGCCAAAGGCATAAGCATTAAGGAGCGCACCTAAAGGACAGTGGATTTCACGTTTACAACATGGTGCCCCAAAATGCACATGGCAGCATATTTCATGAAGATGGACCAATCCATTTCATGTCGATGAGATCCACATACCTTCACCATATGTTTCAACCAGGCTCAAAGATCGATCAAGCTAACTCAAAACTCAACTGAACAACACCATGGGAAACATTTGAGAAGTGGACACCTACCAATAAAATCATCCAAATTGTGTGTAGGGTCTATTAAATTATTTTAATGAAATAAAAATCTTCAACTATTATGAAAATCACATAATCATACTTTATGCGGAAATAAATGTTTCATAAAAACATACCGGAATCTGCCATAATAAAATCTCTTTCTTGAAGAAGACTTGTAGCAATTATTTCTCTCACTTAATCCATTTTCTTTGATTTACCAGAACGTATGAGAAAATCTGATAAAAGAAAATAGATAGGTAGAGAGAGGACAATTCCTACGTGCAAAAAGAAAACAGTTATCCTACTCCCCATAAAAGTAGGTAGATAACTTTTCCTATTTTCTCTTACCCATTAAATAACCATGCATATCTTTCTAAAGCCAATAACCACCTTATATCATTAAGTTCAGATAATGTCTATATTGCTTTTTCATGTGGGACATATTTTAACAGAGTCCACCATGGCGATATATGCCATCCAATCTATTCATAGGACCAGGCCTACCAGGATAAAGGGACTCTCCAAAAATCAAGACATTCTAACTGTCTTGTTGGCCACGTCAAATTAATTTGGAAAATTGTGCATGATTTTGCATTGTTCCTTATCCATCATAAGTCTTAGATGGACTGGTTTTTAGAATTTATTATGAAAATGTGGTGTGCATTTGATGCGAGTGGTGGATCTGATGCATGTTCCTCCCACCTGGTGGTTGTTCAACGTAAGTCAGGCGCCCAATGAATAATGCCTATGGGTAGTCTGACTAGCATAATACTCTACCAAAACTCACAACACCCAAGTTTTGTGGGGCCCACCTTGTTGTCTCTTGGATATCCACTCCGTCCATAAGGTGTGTTCCTCAAAGCTTGGCTATGTGGCCAAATTCCAACCGGATCCATAATTTAGGTGGACCACATTATAGCGACAGTGGTGGGGTATGCAAACAATAGGTATATGCGTATGACCCATCACGATCAACAGAATTTAAAAAATTGTTTTAGACTTCGGATTGAATAGAATCTGAGTGAGTTTAAATAGTTTTATTAAAACGGGTGTTTTGGTTATTTGCATGAATTTAGTTTGCTAGCTTTGACCGTGTGTATAGAAAAACATTTTATAAATTGGGGTCTAATTGTTATTAGACGATTAATAGGTCGCTAAATGTAATTACAAAATGATGATAGGGGTTTGGCTGTAATTTCCTTAAAATATAAAATGAAGTTTGAAGGTTCCTTGATAAAAAGAGCGGAAAGAGCGGCCGAGACTCGAATCTTTTCGGGTTCACAGGCACGGATTTCCAAGCCGGACATGCGGTTTTGCTTTCACATGATATATCTTCGTGAGGGGGAGCTTCGTGTGGGGACCACGCCCAGTCTTTCCATCCTACCTACTCATCTTGGGGTGAGCCCCACTCCCTCCCTGGCGCTGTAGAAAACGAGAGGAGTCGTGATGATATCTTGACCTACACGAGAGGAGCCGTTTTCTTACACCTCTCCCGGTGGGAAAACCAGAGGTGGAGAGTCCGAATATGGTACCTCGACCTCTCTACAGTACACGTGACCAAGTGATGAACCAATCTCGACCGTACATCAAGTGGGACCTGTCTTGGATACCCACTTTCTTAATTGTAGAACATATTAGATAATCCTGCCCGTTACTTTCCTCACTTCCCAGAACCACATGTTGCCCGTTCATCAAGTTTGTTTACATCAGATAGCTAGGGTCATCTGATTTATGTGTATTTTGAACTATTTTCCATCCACAGCCCAGGAAGCTATATGGACGCTCCAGAATGAAAAGTCCCCTGCCACGTGTACTGCGAACCTATGGCTTGATCATATGTTTTGTCCCACCAAGCCCCACGTTGGAAAGAGGAATGACTGATGGCTCCTTGAATCTTCTACACACCGTCGAAACGTGAGTGCCAGACCGTAAGTGCAAGCTGTAACTGCCAACGCTTTTGTTTGGACAAAGGTCCACGCTTTCACGTTCTAGCTTTTATTTTTATTTTTTTAACTCCCTTTTTTTACGTGTCCCAATCTCCACCCTACAGTGCTCCATCCTAGTGATCGAGCAGTTCATCTGGTGGGTTCCAGCGATGGATGGCTCAGTGTGAAACAAGTGCACCCATCCATTGGTCATACGGCTAGGATTGTTTGTCTATGGTTATATGGTATTTCGCTGGACGCATGCGCCAGCATATAGGCATGCTTTCTGACCAATCTGCTCGACGAACTGTGTGATATCCGATCCTGACCATTGTACATTTGCATCCCAACACTAGCCCCACCGGTGGTGTGTAGATGTGTTGGGTGCTTTGGGGCCCAACGTGAAGGTATGTGTTTTATATCCACGCCGTCCTTTCGTTTTTACAGCTCATTTGAGGGCACGAACCCAAACATGAAGCAGATACGAAGCTAAAGTGAACCACACCATACGAAAAGCGGGGTTATTAAAACCTTTTTAGGGCCCGCCGTAATGTTTATTTTATCATCCAACCTGTTGATATGGCCACTCAGACCTGGATGAAGGGAAAATATAAATATCAGTCCGATCCATAACTTTTGTGAGTCCGTGAAGAAATTTTTAATTGCGAGCGTAAAATCACCACTGTTTCCTGTGGTGTGGTCAAGTTATACATCGGATCTTCTACATTTTTGGATTCATGCTCTAAAATGAGGAGGGGAAATCGTTGGACGGCATGGATATAAAACATATACATTACGTTGGGCCCACCACTGCTGCGGTTGGTGCATACGCAACACCACCTGATCCGCGTTCCCCAAAAAGTCTCTTTTTACCGATACCAGCGACCAATCATGGGAGTTCTTAAATTAGTTGCATCTCTTTTTAACCGTCTAACTGTAGGCCACAAATCGACTGGACATGATATACTATTAAGGAGATCTGTTGGGAACTATCCATCCACTGCGAAGCGCAACAGATCAGTGGTGTGGATCATCATACGATTGGCCCATTTTTAGGAATTGAAAACTCAGGTGTACTCCGCCTAGGACTGGTTGCGTATATATACTCTTCATCTACGAATGTGACATCCAATCCGTCCATCAGTTGCATTATCTCATTTAACGATCTGAGCCCAAAAATCAGGCATATCCAAAACTCAAAGTGGGTCCCACCACAGGAGGTGGTGGAGATGACGACGCCCACCAATGAAACCTTCAACAGGCCACTGTGATTTTTATACGCCATCCAAATCGTTCATAAGATGATTTCCAACGGGATAACGACAAAAAACAAATATGAGATTGATCAGGGACCCAAGAACGCTTAGATGGTGGGTCCCTACTCATGGCTCAGTGGTAGATCTGGTGGGTTTCAACGCTGACGTCATGGCTTCGAGTACCAATGCGGTGTTAGTTTTTTATTTTTTTTTTATTTTTAATGTTTAAATGGTTGGCGCCGCCACCCCCACGTTTTCCTGCGGTGTGGCCCACTTGAGTTCTATATCTTACACGAGTTTAGGACTCAATGTACTGAAATGGTCTGGCAGGACTATGGACGGAGTAATGTCACAGAGGACATAACGGTGGGCCACGGAGGTTTTTGTTGCTGGGGCTGCGTAGAACAATCGCTGGAAATTCGCGTCCGACTACACCACGCGTGGTCAATGTTAGAGATGCTTTCAGCTGGTGAACCTAGTCTGCATACATGTGTGCTCCCCTTGTTATATTTCGAAAACAAAAACAAAAAAAAAAAAAAAGGAAATTTTGTAAGGGGAGTCAACGGTCATGTATGCTCATCTTATTATATTTTTATGAAGGAAAAAGAAAAGAAAACAATCAAAGGTATTAAATGCATGCACCGAAGTCATCTTGTACTCTTAATCGGTAACAACTTAGATGGACCATACACAAAATATGGACCGGATAATCGTAGCAGTCCATTTGGAGGTCTATAAGGAGGGGCAAATGGACGGTCAATTGAAGTTTCATTGACCAATTAAAAGAGGGGAAATTGACCTACTAACCTGGATGAATGGCCAAATTCCCTGAAAAAAATTAAACCTTTCAAATATTCCGAGGGTGGCCTTCTGCCAAGCTTTTGAAAATTATTTGGACCAAAATACCCTTTTGTCCTTGGTTTAGTAGTTGTACAGTTTTTCAATGAATAAGAAGTTACGTCATATTTAATGACGTGTACAAGACCCTTTTTTGGGGCGTGACAAGTCCCAACTTGTGGGGCCTACACTGATATATGTGCATAATCCATGCCACCCATCCTTCTTGCCATGTCATTTTAGGGCTAGGGCCCAAATATCAGCCTGATCTAGATCTAGTGTGGCTAGATCTAGTGTGGGCCACATAATAGAAAATAATGGTAATAGTGTCACCTAATGTTGATACTTTTCAGGCTCACTATGATGTTTGTTAGAAGTGGATACCACACAAAACAGGACTTTTTAGGCCCACAATGAGTTGTTCGACAAAGTGGATGGAACGGATTACCACATTGTAGGCCTAATTAGTCTATAGTACCAATGACTAGTATTTCATTTGGTAGTAAAAGATGTGAACATGTAACAACAACGATCCATATAAAATGACAACCACAACCCATATAACATGACAACTATGATCCATGTAAAACACGACCCCATATGGGCCTACGTTATAGTATATGTATAATCCATGCTCCCTATCATTTTTGTCGTGTTATTTTAGGGATAAGGCTCAAATTCGACCTCATCCAGTGCTCATGTGGGTCACGTAATAGAAAACAATGGTGACTGTCGAAACTTTTCAGGCTCATTGTGGTATTTGTTAGAAATGGACATAGCCCAAGTCAAGACTTTTTGGGCCCATGGCGAGCTGGCCGACAAGGTGGATGGATTGGATCACCTCATCGTGAGCCTTAAGCTATGGTACCAGTGGCTAGATAGTGAAGGAAGTGAACACATGAAAACCACGATCCATATAACATGACAACCACGATCCATATAACATGACAACTACGACCCATGCAAGCCACGACCCAAATTAGCCCATATTGATGTGTGTATAATCCATGCCGCCCATCCTTTTTCTCGTGTCATTTTAGGGGTAGGGCCCAAATATCAGCTTGATCCAGCGCTCGTGTGGGCCACAAAATAGAAAATAATGGTGTCTGTTGAAACTTTTCAAACTCACTGTGATGTTTGTTAGAAGTGAACACTGCCCAAGACAGGACTTTTTTGGATCACGACAAGCTGGCCGACAAGGTGGATGGATCGGATCACTCCATCGTGGGCCTTAAGCTATGGTACCAATAGCTAGGTAGTAAAAGAATTGAACACGTTTTAAACCACGATCCATACAACATGACAACCACAACCCATATAACATGGTAACTACGACCCATGCAAACCACGACCCAAATGGGCCCACATTGATGTATGTGTATAATCTGATCCATTCACCTTGTCGGTGAACTTGTCGTGGGCCCAAAAAGTCCTAACTTGGGCAGTGTCCACTTTTAACAAACTTCACAGTGAGCCTGAAAAAGTTTCAACTGTCACCAGTATTTTCTATTTTGTGGCCCACATGAGCACTGAATCATGTTGATATTTGGTCCCTAGCCCTAAAATGACAAGGCAAAAAGGATGGGTAGCATGGATTATACACATACATCAATGTGGGCCTATATAGGTCGCGGTTTGCATGGATTGTGGTTGTCATGTTAAATGGATTGTGGTTAACATGTTAAATGGATCGTGATTTTCACGTGTTCACTTCCTTTACCATCTAGCCATTGGTACCATAGCTTAAGGCCCACGATGGGGTGATCTAATCCATCCACCAGTCGGCTAGCTCGTCGTGGGCCCAAAAAGTCCTGACTTGGGCAATGTCCACTTCTAACAAACATCATAGTGAGCCTGAAAAGTTTTAACAGTCACCATTATTCTCTATTTTCTGGCTCACACGAGTGCTAGATCAGGCTGATATTTGGGCCTTACTCCTAAAATGACACGGCAAAATGGATGGGCGGCATGGATTATACACATACATCAATGTGGGCCCATATGGGTCATGGTTTGCATGGGTTGTAATTGTTATGTTATATGGGTCGTGGTTGTCATGTTGTATGGATCGTGGTTTTGAACATGTTCACTTCCTTTACTACCTAGCCATTGGTATCATATCCTAAGATCCACAACGAGGTGATCCGATCCATCCACCTTGTTGGGCAACTTGCAGTAAGTCCAAAAAGTCCTAACTTTGGCAGTGTCCACTTATAACAAAGATCACAGTGAGCCTAGAATGTTTCAACAATCACCATTATTTTTTATTATGTGGGTCACACAAGCACTGGATTAGGCTGATATTTGGGCCCTAGCCCTAAAGTGACATGGCAAGAAGGATGGGTGGCATGGATTATACACATACATCAATGTGAGCCCCACGAGTTTGGCCTTACCACACCTAAAAAAAGGGGGTCTATACATGCCATTAATTACGACATAACTTCTTATTCACTGAAAAACGTACAACCACTGAACCAAGGACAAAGGGCATTTTGGTACAAGTAATTTTCAGAAGCTTGTCAGAAGGCCACCCTTGAACATTTGAAAGGTTTAACCTTTTTAAGAAATTTAACCATACACCAAGGCTAGTACCGTCAATTTCCTCTGGTCGGATGACCAGGAAGAACCTAATGAATATCAATTTCGTCTTATGGTGCATGGTCCGTCTTTGGGCCATATCGCAAAATTCATCGATTGGACGGTCTTGATTATTGGATGGAAGATATTTAGGAAATAAAACGGACGGTCAAAGACACTTCGGATTACTTTTCCGTGACCATTTATTTTCTTTCACGTCATCCAATAGAATGGTTAGATCGGTCTATTTTTTCGTGAAAATCGGAACATGGACCTTCCAGTCATCCGAACATCTTTACACGCGCCTCCCAACACCAACGGTACAATGCAAGCTCCCAAGCCTGGGACACGGACTGCGTCCTACCCCAACCCGTCTCCAGCTGGGTACGGGCAGGAACTTTGGGTGGCCACTGTGATGTATGGGTTTTTTCCACACCGTCCGTCCATTTTTGCGATAATGATTCTCACCGTTGAAACTTTTCTAGGGCCCAACGTGATGTTTATTTTCCATATAACGTATTCACACAGTTACATAGACCTGGATAAAGATAAAACACAAATATCAGCAAATATCAGCTCCATCTAAAAACTTTGTGGCCCCAAGGAAGTTTTAAAACGGTGAATGTGTAATCCCCATTGTGTAGTCCACATGAGCCTTGGATCTGCCTCATTTTAGGCTTATACCCTAAAATGATACGAAAAAATGGATAGACGGTTTGGATAAGACCCATACATCATAGTGGCCACTCAAAGCTCCTGCCCGTTCCCAGCTGGAGACGGCTGGGGTAGGACGCATTCCGCGTTCGCAAGCCTGAGTTTGTTTTACCATGTGTCAGCGACAGATTGTCAATATGTGTCACCCCACTGGGGCTCACAAGCTCACAAGATCTGAGGATCGGAACTATCCATATTATGGATGCTACTCTCTGGGGACCAATCGAAGAGTACCTACCATCTTCAATGGCTTGGATTCAATTTCAAAGATCAAAGTTCCGTATATTTGGAGAAGCTCTATTATTGTACCATGGCTTATTTTCTATACTCAATAGCACCAAGACGATGGACAGTTCCAAGCCCTTCTCTCATCCACTCGGCAGGATGAACGGTGCATCGGGACGGTGCACCTTCTGCACCCCACCACGAGCGTTCTATGGTTGAAACTTCAACCAAAACCGATGACTCTACTCATCCGATTGCTCGACTCCAAATAGATGTTTATAAAGAAGAAATAAACGGTTGATAGTTCACGGTCAAGGGTGAAGATGAGAGGAAGTGATAGATGGACGGTGTGATGGAATGGGAGCTGTATCACACTATGATAGAGCCTGCTCGATCGTATTATTTTGCAACTGTTGCTCGTTGTACTTTTACAATTCGAAGCTCAGTTCATACTCCGACGGCTTTTGTTTTCTTTGTTTTGTTTCACTTTTGTATGGACGACATGTTCCTACTGATTGTACGTTTTACTATTTGGCCCACATTGAATTTAGAATGACATGATCTGGGGAGTCTGCTTTAATACTGATGGCACCCCTTTAATGAATGGGTTGAATGACATATAAACAAAACTGTGGACCCCACATTCCATCTCAAAATCTCTACCGTAGGCATCCCTTCCCCCAGTGTACCCCATTATTGGCTTTGGCGGGGTCTATCCCCACATGATTGATAAGGTTGGGATTTTAGAATTGACACAGGAATGAACATGATGAGGTCGAGCACCGTCTCCCTTGAGAGGATAACTGTTCCAAATCTATGGAACTTCTTTGGACTCCTCACTGAGGCTTCTCAAATTCACGAGGAAAAAAACAAACAAAATAGAAAATAAATTTTATAAAATTTGAAATTGATTAATGAATGAAATAAACGAGCTCACAACCCCTTAAATAGGAGTACCAAGCAATGAGAGAGAAATCAAAAGCAAACTATAACTAAAACTCTTAGAATGTGCAACTTATCTATCTATAGACGGTCATGATGTCTACTAGTGTGCAAGGTTTTTGGCCAAAAATAGTAAGTGTCCTATTTGGCTTCACCAAGCTATTCTCCTAATTATTCTAAGCACTTTTCATGTTGGTCACAACTCCTAAAGCCCAATGAATGAAGAGTTATAATCAAACTAAAACTTACTATTTATAGTAAAAACGGAATTAAAATAGGCAAATGACTATCGATCCGGGGGTATTTCACAAATCTGGCTTGCACAACCCGACTTAGAGGGGTTGGTTGGCTAAAGTAGCTCATTCTGCCCCAAAATCATATATTTTACACTCAATAACTCATTTCGGATTGTGAGATACGCTCGATCTAAGGTCCGACGGTCCGGATCACTTCTGTCGTCGACCGGGTTTTATCTGATCCACCTTGGCCATAAAATTGTCCGCGACCCACTCTACATCTGTCCTCTCCACTTTAAAAGAACTCATCCTTGAGTTCTCGTTCTGCTCTGGTTCATGATTCTCAGTCAGGTCCACGACGTTAAAAGTCCGTGAGATCGCCATGTCATCTGAAAGATCAACAACATAAGCGTTGTCATTGATCTTTCGAACGATTGGTACAATTCAAATCTTTTTATTCTTCAACTTATTGTATGTCCCGGTTGAAAATCTCTCTTTGCGTAAATAAATCATAACGCTTTCACCCACTTCGAACACTTTTTGTCGTCGATGCTTGTTCGCTTATTCCTTATATTTCTCGTTCGAGGCATGTAGCTTGGTCTGCACCTCCACATGGATGCCCATGATCCTGTTTGTCATATGTTCTGTTGCAATGCTTGTGCCTATGAGCTTGAGCAGAGGGACTAAGTTAAGTGTGTGGCGAAGTACTCATCCGTAGATAATCCAGAACGGTGATTTCCCTGTCGAGCGGTTCAACATGTTGTTGAATGCAAACTCTGCTTGAGACAAGGTCGAATCTCACTACTTCAATTTTTCTCCTGAAATATAGCAAATGGGGTTTTCCAACGTGCAATTCACAACCTCGGTCTGCACATCAATATGTGGGTGGTAGGCGCTGCTGAATTGAAATCGTGTATTGAATCAAGTCCACGATGTTTGCCAAAAGTGGCTAATGAACTTCGTGTCACGATCAGAAGTAATAGTCTTGGAGACCCCGTGTAGCCTTACGACCTCCTTGAAGAATAGATTCGCCACGTATGTTGCATCGATGATCTTCTTGCATGGGATAAAGTGTGTCATCTTGGAGAAATGATCTACCATCACGAACACTGAATCCATGCCGCATTGTGTTCATGGGAGACCAAGCACGAAGTCCATAGATAAATCCTCCCAAGGACCGTCAGACACAGGTAACGGGGTATAGAGGCTCGTATTCTGATATTGCCCTTTAGAGGTCTAACAAATATGACGACGTTGTACGGCTTTTTCCACATCACGTACCAATTGTGACCAATAATACCACTCTTCCACAAGAGCTCGCGTCTTATCTTACCCAAGATGTCCATCGAGGCCACCTCCATGTAGCTCCTGTATAATCTGCTCTCTTAGAAAACTTTGGGGGATGCACAATCGATTCCCTTTAAAGAGGAAACCATCCTGTATATGAAGGTCACTGGGGTGACCTTCTTGGCACTTCATCCGAGAATCTTGAAGTCTTCGTCCTCAGCATACAACTCTTTGAGATAGTCGAAGCTGAGACCACTTCGTTGCTCATCGTAACAAGTAGTGATGCACGACGGTTAAGTGCATCAGCCACATTATTTTGTTGCCTTAACTTGTGCTTCAGAATGAACGTGAATTCCTGTAAAAATTCAACCCATCTAGCATGCACACGATTCACATTAGTCTGACTATTAATAAACTTTAATGCTTGATGGTCAGTATACAGAATAAACTCTCTTTGAATCAGATAATGCCGCCAATGTTGCAGCGCCTGAACAACTGTATACAACTCAAGCTCATAGGTCGACCACTTCTTTCGGGCTTCGCTGAGCTTCTCGCTATATAAGGCTACTAGCCTGCCTTCCTATGATAATACTTCTCCAATTCCAACGTATGAAGCGTCACACTCAACTTCAAACAGCTTGTCAAAATTAGGAAGCATCAAGACCGGTGTTGTAGACAAACGGTGCTTGATCTCATGAAAGCTCTTGTCAGCTTCATCGGTCCACTGAAACGGTCATTTTTTCATGCAATCTATAATAGGCGGGACTATTGTGCTAAAATTTCGTACGAATCAATGATAGAAGGTCGTCAACCCGTGAAAACTCCTCACCTCATGAATGTTTGTCGAGATCGGCCATTCCCTAATGACTCGCACATTTCATTGTCCATATGGATGCTTGTAGACGTTACAATAAATCGTAGAAACAACAGGTTGTCCGTTAAAAAGCTACACTTCTTCAAGTTGAAGTACAACTTGTTAATTTGTAGGACCTCCAGCACATGCCTGAGATATTTCATGTGCTTCCTCTCATCCTACTATATATCAGTATGTCATCAAAATATACTACCACAAATCATCCAGTGAATGGTTTTAGAACTTGATTCATCAAACGCATAAAAGTACTTGGTGCGTTCGATAGACTGAAGGGCATGACCATCATACAACCCTTCCTTGGTCTTAAATGTCATTTTCCACTCATCATCGGGTCGGATACAAATCTGATGGTACCCGCTCCTCAGGTCTAGTCTAAAGAACACCTTGGCCCCTTCTAGCATATCGAGCATGTCATCCAACTGCGAGATTGAGAACCGATATTTAATGGTAATTTTGTTGATTGCTCGACTATAGACATACATGCGGTAGCTCCCATATTTTTTGGCTTTAATAATATTGGTATGTCACATGGGCTCATGCTCTTTCTCAATAGACCCTTACAGATCAATTCCTCCACTTGCCCCTGAAGTATCTCACACTCCTTCGGACTTATCGGATAATGAAGGCAGTTGGGCAAACTAGCCCCAGGGACGAGGTCTATGTGATGTTGAATGTCCCTCATGAGAGATAATCTATCAGGTAAATCTTTAGGCTAGACTTCTTTAAATTCATTTAGTAATAGCCTTAAACTTGGAGGAATGTTTGAGGGTTCTGATCCCTCACCCTTCACCACCACGGCGTATACCTCGCTGGTTTCCTTAGATTCCTCCATGAAATCTCGAATGGTCAAGAGAGACTCCCCTCTACTTTAGAGGCTTCAAGGTGGTTCTCTGGTGCCATAGGGATAATGATTATTTTTCAACTATCCTTGACGAATATGTAGACATTATCTCGTTCTTGATGGGTCGCACCACGGTCCGACTGCCAAGGTCAACCAAGTAACATATGACATGCTTCTATATCGACCACGTCACAAAGTATTTGATCTTTATAATTTTTGTCAATTGAAAATAAGATAGTGCATTGTTCAGTTACCTTGGTTTCATTCACCTTTTTATCCAGCCAATTGAGTATGGGGAAGAATGTTTTATCGTTGGTAGCTGTAACTTATCCACCATCACTCTTGAGATGATCTTCTCGCTACTACAACTGTCTATGATCACATCACAAACCTTTCCATTAACGGTGCATCACGTATGGAATATATTGTGACGTTGTGATGTAATTCTTTCCGTAGGGTATACAGTAATCACCTCACAACTATCGATTCGCCACGATCCTCACCCGTCAAATATTCATCGCCATATGGTATTTCCTCAATGGCTCGTTCATGTTCATCAAAACCAAGGTCTTCTTCTACGGCCTCACATTCAGTGCCCCCTTCATTTATGGCCAAGTGTGTTGTAGGACGTCGAGTACATGTGTTTGATAAGTGGCCCAATTGGCCACACAGTAACAATTGTTAGACCTTGGCCGAACGTAAGGATTTTGAATTCTACTCGGGCCCACTGTTGTGGGTGCTAAACGTTGAGGCCTAGATGAGCTACTCCCCGTATCACGGTTTGCAGTTGTAGAAGGTTGAGGACGTTCTCCTACTAATTCTTTTCCTCCACCATTAGTGGATCCTATGTGGGACCCGTTATGGGGGGTCGAGTTGAAGGATAAGACTGATTGGAAACTCTTGCAAGTTACGTTTCTGCCTTACCTGCCAACTGAACCTTTTTATCCACGGTCTTGACTGGCTATATCTGAACTCAATCCTGAATTGTCGATCATAACCCTCCTATAAATTGTGCCACCTTCTGTGACTCAGATTTTGATAGATCGTTTTGTGTTGCCAAATGCTGAAATTCTTCAATGTAATCTGTGACGACTCGATTTCATTGTCGGTAATTCTAGTATTGTTAGAATAATTTCTGCTCATAATAACTAGGGAGAAATCGTGATCGAAGAAGACACCTCATCCGTGGCCGTGATGAGATGAGCGCCTTGTTCTGGCAGGCTCGTGAGGGTTGTAATTGCTCCCACCATGCAGAAGCACTAGATTTTAATTTAAACGCTACTAATTTTACCTTTTTATGATCTGACACGTCCATATAATCAAAATATCTCTCTATTTCGCTTAGCCAATCGACGAAATCTTCTATACGTAATAAACCATTAAAACTAGGAAGTTCAGCCTTATCTCGATAGTCTCTTTCAGCACGATCTAGATGATCGCCTCCGTGGATTGGTCGTCGAGCAAAACCTTCATTAAGGTCCTCGTCGCTAGAACTTAAATCATCTGGTATAGCCCTATGGTTTTCCACTAGTAATGATCTACAAAAATCAGAGTTGTGCCGTATAGTAACCATAGGCGGTGGAGTAACCATAGGCATAGGAGACCCGCCTAGGGCTCGGGGCGGAAGTAGCGCATCCGCAAAATAGTCGAGGGTTGCTTCCATCCCTTGCATGGTCAACCGACTCTCCTTGTGGAAAGCTTCCATTCTTTCTACAAGATCATGAATTCCTGGATCACCTTCCACAGAATTTTAGCTCATACCTTCATTGTTTATCATTGGCTCGAGGGGAATCCTCACTCTGATACCAATTGACGTAGGGATGAACGTGATGAGGTCAAGCACCATCTCCCTCAAGATAACTGTTCTGAATCCACGGAACTTCTTTAGACTCCTCATAGAGGCTTCTCGAATCTACGAGAAAGAAAGCAAGCAAAATAGAAAATAAATTCTATAAAATTCAAAATTGATTAACGAATGAAATAAACGAGTTCGCAACCCCTTAAATAGGGGTAGAGATGTACACGAGTCGAGCTGAGCTGAGTATTGCCCAGCTCGTGCTTGGCTCGCACTGCCCGAGTCCTAGCTCATACTCGGCTCGGCTCAGCCTTTGAGCTCGGATGCCCAGCTCGTGCTCGGTTCATCCGAGTTTGATCCGTGTTCGTGGAGATATCGAGTCGAGTTTTCGAGTTCGAGCAGAGTTTTTGGCAGGGAGCAGGATCCAACTGTGTTCGATCTCGGTAGGGAGTAGATAAGCTCGGTACTCTGTCGGCTGCGAAACCGTCTTGAGTTCTTTCTATGTTAGTTTCACCGTTTAAAAAGCAGTGGGGATTCATTTCTACACGTGAAATTGATATATATACAGCCATCCTTACCATACAAACTGTGGGTTCCTTAAAATCACACCAACCGAGCAATGACAACCATCCAATCATTCCCTATCGAAATGGACAGTTATAGTAAGATAAGTCGTCCAAGGTAGAACGGGAAAATCAAATGGTTATAGGAATGGGTACAGTTCTTTTTTCTGTACAACTTGCTAAATGTACGATCGATGAGATACTCCGCCGCTTTCTTTTTTACTCCTTTTGAAATCGTCTGATGTTTTCCCACTTGTTTTAAAACGGTAGTCCGCGGATTCCTTCCGTTGTTTGATCCTTTGGTTTCTACGTTGAGCTCGAAGGCACGTGAGCTATGACATATTTCAAAACAAGTGGGAAAACAGGTGGGGTATATATACCCCTAGTCGAGTATCGAGTCGATTCCGAGTCGAATGGATTTCAAGTACTATTCGAGTCGAGCAAGGTCAAGCTCGTGCTCGACTCGAACTCAATTGGAGCACCAAAAATCAAGTCGTGCTTGGCTCGAACTCATTTTGAGCCAAGTCGAGTCGAGTATTTCTGAGTCGAGTCGAGCGAGTTACCGAGCTAACTCTGCTCATGTACAACTCTAAATAGGAGTACCAAGCAATGGGAGAGAAATCAAAAGCAAACTATAACTAAAACTCCTAGAATTCGTAACTTACTATAAATAGTAAACTTACTATTTATAGACAGTCGTGATGTCTACTAGTGCGCAAGGTTTTCGGTTAAAAATAGTAAGTGTCCTATTTTGCTTCACCAAATTGTTCTCCTAATTATTCTAAGCATTTTTCATGTTGGACACAACTCCTAAAGCCCAACAGATGAAGAATTATAATCAAACTAAAACTTACTATTTATAGTAAAAACGGAATTAAAATAGGGAAATGATCGTCGATCCAGGGGTGTTTCACAAATTCGGCTTGCGCAACCGGGCATAACAAGGTTGGTTGGCTAAAGTAGCTCGTTCTACCCCAAAATCATAGATTTTACGCCCAATAACTCATTCCGGATTGTGAAATATGCCTAATCTAAGGTCCGACAGTCCAGATCACTTTTGTCATCGACCGGGCCTTTTCTGATCCATCTTGGCCATGAAATTGTCCGCAACCCGTTCTACATCATGAATCTAGGCCTTACATTCAGAAGCGTCTAATGAACAGGGTAGATGGAACCCACGCATCTCAGCCGCCCCAAACAGATCAAATATGTTGTAATTAGCATGTAATGCAAATGCATTCATCATTTACCAATAATACCTTTGCTAGGAAAAGGCCAAAGAGCCAATGGCTGGTATCTTTTAATTTAAGGATGATCTTAACCATTTGATTGGTGGAATTGCATGCAGAGGCTATGAAGGAAAAGAGAAGTTAGTTGATACTCTTGCTATATATGACCATGATATCCAAGCATATGGGATTGGCACACATGACATATATTAACTAAAGTTTAATCAATAAAAGGTTATTTAAATGAAAGATAAACTAAACAATGTAAGGAAGAGAAAGAACATGCGTGTACAAGATGTAAAATGACATCAAGACAAGAGTAAACCTTTTACATTGGTATACTTACACTGGTATACTTAAAAAATAAAAAATAAAAAAGTTAAGTAGAGGGCATTTGGATGGTAATTAAGGTACTTGAGAAAATCTATTTATGCCTCAAGTATTTATGCCTCAAGTAAAGTACCTTGGTTTTTATTAATTAAGCAAAAGTGATTAACTTTAAGTAAAAAAATTTCTTATAAATAATCTTAAAGTAAACTTACTTATTTCAAATAAGTTACTTATCAAATACTATAAGTAGAAAAGGTAACTTATTTGGTAGTATCTAAATTGCCCTTAAAATATTTCTGGTACATATTTACAATGCTTCAAAATGCAATCTTCTGTGGAGAAACTTTACTCTTATAATTATCATTTAAAATGCCACATTGAAGATTTTCATTTTCACACCAAGTAACTTTTTAAAAAAGAGGTTTGCCCTTGTTTGAACTCTACTCAACCGAGTCCTTGCTTATGGGTCATTACCCTTGCCTTGGTGGTAGGCTCACAAGAGTTTAAACACCAGGTCAGGCGTTCTAGTACCCACAGGTACTGAAATCCCACTACAGTGTATGTAAATTTTTTTTTTAATAATAATAAAAAAAAAACTAGACTTTTTTTTTTCAAGCAAAACTCTTCTATTGTATTGATGAACTAAATTCAGGGATTTACACATTGGGGTGGGGGGCTAACCAAAAAAAAAAAAAAGGCACCTATCATATCCAACTTGTACATTCCAATACCAAAACCACCCCGCTGCGAAACCTAACAGAACAAAAAATAAACTACACAGCCTCTACATAGCAGTGGCCAATGAAACCATGACATCCCCTGGAGCGGCCCTCGCAAGGGAGCCACAAACCTTCCAACACCACAACCTGCCCAATACAGACTGGACCATCTATGCTGAGTCATCTCCCTCCCAACAGAAACTACCTCTATGCAAAGCAGTTAGGAGAAGAACAACGGCCCCCAAGCAGGCAGCTGCAGGTAGGGGTGTACACAAACTGGGCTAGCCCGGTTAGCTCGCTCGACCCGGCTCGAAAAAGCCCGACTCAGCCCGATCCGGAACTAAGTTCGGGTCAGGACGGGCCAATATTATAGGCCCAAAAGTGAGTTCAAGCCGAGTTCGGATACCTCCCAGTTCGGCCCGACTCGGTCCAAAATCCGACTCGCCCCGGTCCGACACGATCCGATCCGGCCCGACCCGTGTATGACTGTATTTAATTTGTATAAAATGTTTTATTTTATGCTTTGTCAAATGTATGTAAATGTCCTGACTAGTTAGATTTTCTGTAAAGTTTATAGTTCAACTATCTAAACCGTTGATCAAGGGCCTTGTAATGGGACGCAGATTATCTGCCAAAGCCCTTCCCATGAACTTGCTGTAAGGTTCGAAACTGGCTCGAACTCAGGTTCGAAACTGGCCCGAATTCGAAGGTTCGAAACTGGCCTGAACTCGGCCCGAACTCGTGCCGGGCCCGGTTCGGACTAGAGATGTTGGCTCGGTGACCAGGCCCGGTCGGGTTCGGGCCTTGTGTGGCTGTTGAACGGGCCTGGACGGGCTGAGGCCAGTTCGACTCGGCCCGACCCGTGTACACCCCTAGCTGCAGGAACAGAGCAGGCTAAAACAGGGCCCGCCTACAAAAGCGAAGTCTGGAGCAGACAAATCAGCCCTCTCCACCAAAGGGATGAAAAGCTGGCCCCGGCAGAGAAACTGACCAACCTCTAGCCTGAGAGGGACAACAGAGACCATCGAACTCTCGGACTGAGAACGGCTAGCCTCCACCCTCTGATGAACATCAGCAACCAGCCAAGCAACGACCCCAAGAGGACTTCTAGTTCCTGATTGCATTGGGAGTCCTGACAGCCCCGAGACCCACCTTGTCCAGGAAAAGGAGACCCCTCACCAGAGTTGGGAGCTCTTCCAAATTTCTGGATGAAAGAGCTAGTTTAGGACTCGCTACCCCGGCGAGCCATATTATCAGTCAGACCATTTCCTTCCCTAAGGATATGCACAAAACGAACTTGGCCTCTAAGCTTCATTCTCTAGATTCTGGTCATCCAATGTCCCCATTTCCAACTCGAGGCGGCTCTGCCGTTTAAGAAGTCTAACACTAGCTGGGAATCAGATTCCATCACCACCTTGGATAAGCCCAAAGCGAAACAAAAGGATAAACCGTCATGCACCATGTTAGAGTATGCACTAACTTAGTTAATGATCAGTTGCGACAATCAGGTGATCAGTTACAAGAATCAAGACAGTTCAGCAAATATGCAGCTGGCATTGATTATGTTGCAACACCTGAACCATCTGCACATTCTTCTCATTCTGTTAAACCATAATCTGATTGTATTCCTTAATATTCTCCAGTTTATTGTATGTAATCTTCTATATATTACGATTGAATACAAAGTGAAAAGTAAGAAAATCAGTTCATAATATCTTCTCTCTGATTTACTTCCTCCACTTTATAATTCTTTCACACCGCCTTAAGCTCCGCTCTGATATTGGAGCTAGATCCATAACCTTCTGAGAACGCAAAGATAAAATCTCCCTTATTACTCCTACATACACCCCCTCCGCCAGATAGCCCCGGGTTGCCCCTAGCTAACCTATCAACATTTACTTTGAACCAACCTGGGGAAGGCCTGACCCATTTTACGATCCTAGAAGCAGCCGAAAAGAGGACAAAAGAATTTGACCCTTGTACCGGGGAGCGGTTTACCAAACATGTCAGCCGCTTATTAATGTGCCAATGACATGGGAACTGAGGTGGGCCTGCTATCAAATTTGGCCTTGTTTCTGGACTTCCAGATCTCCCATAAAATGAGACAAGGCACCAATATAAATAAAGAAGGAACTCTCCCTTGTGACGAAACAACTATCCACCATTAGTACAACCTGTCCATAATAGATTTGGCCCTCCCCATGAACACATTGTAGATCTCGCCAAAATGCTCCCAGGTGGACCTAGCTAGGTCACTCTCAATAAAGAGGTGAAGAAGGGATTCGTTACAGAGGCCTGCTGCCGATGTTCCCGAGCAACAGACAGATTTGGAAGCCAGCTAAACCCCGCACCCTTGGACCGCATCATCCACTGGGACCGCATTCCACAGACAACGCCAAACGAACAGGGAGATCTTAGGGGGGAGCTGGGGTGCCACACCCATCTGACCCAATCTTTGCGAGGACGGCTGGCCCTGCTGATTTTTCAAGCGGAACTAACGGAGAAATTACCAGATGCATCTACCTGGCTCATCCGAAAGGCAGAAACCAGCTTGAAAAATGAAATCCAAAGTTCTCTGAGGGAGGAAAGCAAATGCCAAGCTAGGGGGAAGCGGACCGCACAAGCCTAGGACCTGATTAACTTTGAGGGGCAGCAGGATAGGGGGAACTGTCACTTCGGCTAGGTGCAGTAGCGGGCCCTGCCCCGTCCAATTATCTACCTAGAAATTGCATTCACCTTTGCCCACCAGCCATTGGGCATTTTCCTCCACAATAGGTAGCAACTTTAGGATCTTCTTCCACATAGGTGAGGCAAAGACAACTAGCCTTCTAGCACCAGAATAGAAGAGGTCCTGGCCATATTGAAGGTTCATAAAACCATTCCACAAACTGTCCTTGGCCTGATGTTTTATTGCCCAACTCATCTTGAGTCTGAGAGCAACCATGAATTCAGCTAGATTTTTTATGCTCAGCCCACCCTCTTTCATGGGTTGTGTGATTGTTTTCCAACTCCTCTAATGAAGCTTCCTCTGGCAAAGCTGCTTTTCAAAGCTGAAATAATCTGGCTCAGGATGTGAATAGCTGCCATCGAGTGCACTGGAATACAGCCAAGGACATACTGTACTAAAATTTACTTGCTAGCGTGAGAAAGAAAACGCGAATGCCACCCCTTAATACGGCCCTCCACCTTAGCCAGCGGGGCCTGGAAAGCTCCTCTTTTCAACTTGCCAAAAGCCAAAGGTGCACCCTGGTAGCCAGCGGGGCCTGGAAAGCTCCTCTTTTCAACTTGCCAAAAGCCAAAGGTGCACCCTGGTACATTAGCGCAAAGGTGGCTTTGGCAATTTCAAGAAGACTTTTAATGGACTTGATCTGGAAGACGGAAGCTTACTGGAACAAAAGAAAGCACTTTTGCTGAGGTTGATTTTTTAGCTGAGGCCACTTGGAAGGAGGCAAGGAAATTTCTCGCTGAATGTAGCAAAGCTAGGCTCCCGTTGAGGGAAAAAAAAAAAAAAAAAAAACTAAACTGATCCTTGTTTACGGCATAGAGGTAGACTCAGTAAGAATTTCAACACTATGAATTAGATAACCATATAATAGTATTTATTTTTCATGAGGCCAGTATCTATAGTTCGAACTATTTATTTGAACTACTTGAATGCCACGTATGTAATTTCTCATTAACTTCTAATCGTCCGCTCATCATCCACCACACTACCAAATTATCAAAGTGTTTGTCCATGATACAGGGGCAGAGATCAGCAAGCAAAAGCGCATTAATAGACGGTTGGGATCATTCAAGCCGGTTACGTAGCACATTTGTGGTAATCAGGGATCACGTAAACCACCATTTGAGGTGGTCCACCGGTACTTCCGTTTACCCGAAAACAGTGTCTCTGGACTGAAGTACCATTTGTCCGGGACAGGAATTGTCTACACCGCAAGTGTAACTTGGCACGAGAAACACCTAAACTTTGTGGGGTCCACCATGATTTATATGTAAAATCCACTCCATCCATCAGGTGAGAACCATTATTTCAAACGTAAACACACACAAAATTCTAGATTAAAAACGCATGCAGGCTAAAGCATCGGTAACGATGTAAATTTGATAACGCGGTGTGGCCCGCATGAGTTGTATATCAGGCTGAATTTTTCATATGTTAGTCATACTTGTGAAGTACACGTTATTAACGGGTTTGATGAAATGTAAATATCTTGATTCCCCACACAATCCTATATTTGTCATCCCATCCCATTTTCCACGCGGTGTGGACCATCCAAGTTATTGATCTACCTTATTTTTGTTGTCAATACCCAGCATTGACGATAGAACCTGATAGACGGAGTGGATCGTATAAATACAACATGTGGGCTCCACAGACCTGGATGTTTTATGCACTGGGTAAAACAGGTGCTCCAGTGGAATCCGTTTGTCCTCATCCGTCCTCTTGGCAGTAAATGGCTGACAAAAGCTATCATCTCTGTCCACGTCAGCACCATACCCACACCATCTCACAGCTGTAACCGAGATTCTCTCGTCATCAAAAGCCTACGGCTACGGACGCTAGTCAGCAACTTATGGTAGGCCCGGATGCACGTGTCATCACAGACGCCTCGCAGCTACTCGGTACCACCGGCCGGCTCGTGCGCCCAGATACCTTAGAGGAGGATGGCCAATAACTGACACATACGTCTAGCGAAGTCCTTTCTTCCTCTGTATTTTTGCTGCAAGCTGTCAATCGCTGGCGGTAGATTTCCGCACGTGAGGAGGTTCTGCCACTGGTTCCACCACAGTCGATGCGTTGCTGTCACTCAATCACAGAGAAGATTTCTTTTTGGTAATTACCACTCGGGAATTCTCTGATCCTCGGCTCGAGCTTTTGCACAGTGACACAGATAAATTGGGAACAGACTCTGTGCGCTCGGGGTACACCTAGATCCCGTACGCGCAAACTTTGGCCTTCCGGGCGGGTATCTTAACAGCCTTTCCAAATTCCAAATGAGAGTTTAGGGATTCCCGTTTTTGAAATGCTTGCAAGAAAATGATGTATGAACCGCCTCTCGGGCCTCGTTGTGCGCACTGAAGTCATTCTCATGTGAATGAAGGACAAAATTGGAAAGTGAAAATCTACGCGAGAGCCTATGTTGCAAGTCAATAGTACACGAGTGGACTCGGCCACCAACTGACCCAGCTCTAACTCGTCTTGGCTCGGTCTTCAAGCTTGACCGGCAAACTTGGCTGAGTTCGGTTAGCAACTTGATCCAATTTAACTCAAGATTGAACGTATGCGGCATTTTTATAAGCATATGGAGTGCACTTATAATTTTTTAATATATGTAAAACAACACTACCTATTTACAGGTATTTCATGGAACACAAAAGGGCCTGTTGGGCCGGGCGAGGTGGATGGGATTAGGTTGTATTAGGATGGATTGGAAGGAGCAATCCCGAGATTTGGCCAGGCATGCCAAACAAGTAGAAGTTGGATATAGCAATCTCATGGGATTGCCGGCAATCCACTGACATCACCATCATTACCTTGAAATCCCCCCAATCCCTCTTAATCCCATCTATTTTGCCTGGGACATGTTTGGTTAGACGGAGCAATCCCAAGATTGGCGGACTTAATCTTGGGATTGGCCAGGCGAGCCAAACATACTCGGTGGTGAATTCCTTGGATATAGCAATCCCATGGCAGCAATCCACTGACACAGCCATCATTACTTGCCATCTACCCTAATACAATCCAATCCCATGGGATGGGCCCATCCAAACACGCCCTAAACAACATCAAAATTAAGAAAAATAGTATTTGCTTCGTGCACATACCTTTGTTGCCACTTGTTGATACTTCATTGAATCATTTCATCAAACACTTGGTGAGCAACATTAATATCAAGGTAACCAATTTACCAAATAGGTTCGATTTGAATAGGAGTCCTATCTAAGCCAAGTCGAGCTTGGACAATCTCAAACCCAACTTGTTTCGAGCTCTAAAATTCAGTTCGACTTGGCTCAAACTCAGGTTCAACGGAGTCAAATCGAGCTAACTGAGTTAAGTCGGTCCGTGTAAAGCCCTAGTACTTGCAACTTGAGGGCTATCAATCAGGATCGGATTCTTCCGGGTTCATGCCCATTCCTAGTTACAGGCAAGTGTATGCAAACCTTTCCTTGCACCTAGTTGCATTTGACTCTTTGACATCCACATTACTGATCTGGACCGTCCACTATTCATAGGCTGCCCTGAAAAAAATGTACCGATCGGATTATCCGAACCATCCAATTAGTGGCATGCAAAAATGGATGGACAATATGGTTCTAGAAGATAGGTTATATGTTTAGGACCATCCTAATGCAATGATTTTTTTTCCCAAAAGAGTAACAGTGGATTTAATCTAATGGACGGCCCAGATACCAGATGTGGATTCTAGAAGATAGGCTATACGTTTAGGCCCATGGGAAGGTTTCCATGCACTGACAGGCGACAATTTCTATCCTGACATCTGCGTACATCCAAACAGTGCCATCCTCACCATGAGGATAGCCTGAAATTCACCCATCATTTGGGCTACACCTATATATTTCATTATATCAGCAAATATCTATGGTTTGGCCCCATGATGAGTGGATCGGAATGATTTGATCAATTGATGATCCTCAAGGTGGACCCAACTTAGTGGACGGTTTGGATACTATGCACACATGACCGGCGGGAACTTATCGGTGTTGATCCAATCGCTCGTGTACGAGCATTCCCTTTCTCCTTTATAACTTGTAGAGAAATGTTCCCGTGCTATGGCCTCTGAGCATTTTTAAGTTATAGTGCTCCTAGTTGCATCAGCTCACTTGGACAGTCCAGTCAATGGATCTAAACCGTCCATCAAGTCAAGAACACATTTCATAAGCTACATGGAAAAAATAAGCAGACTGGATGATTTAATCCATCTTTGATTTGACCTTAGTTTTGCAGCCGTCCTTATGCATTGAACCTAATGAATAGTTTAGATCAAGGAACTCAGTCCAATTAGAAGCACTAATGTGACTTGGAGCACTGGCTCAGAGGCTTAGATAGAAATTCCATACTTATCATTTTCAAGCCTGGCCCAAAAGCTAAATGGACTGGCCTGAACCATTTGCAACCCTAGTTGCAAATAGACCAGCTCTAATCCATGAGCCAGAGACCTAGGTCCAATGCCAACCCAGCCGACTATAAAAATGTGCCCTGGCTCGATTGGTCCACTATAAAAAATTTCCCAACATTGTTTACCATATAGAATTTCTTACTATGCCCAATGCCATGTGTTAATAATAATATCTTCAAATAGATTTTAGGATAGTCTTAGATATATTAAGAAAATTGTTATATAAAAGTTTTATATACATTAGTCTTGCTTTTAATAAGAGTTATATATAAATTAGTATTGCTTTAGATAGAATCCAAGTTAAGAAAACTTCTATTTATAATTATTTTTGTTTGATTGTAAAATATGAATGAAATCACTTATTACATAATAGTTGGGTAATTATAGATAAAAATTAACTTCTTGTCAGCCTAGGCCAGAATTGGACACGTTATTAAAAGACTCTGCAATTTGGTTAGTTGTAGATAAAACTTTTTTTTTAGCGCACCCACGCATGCTCATACAACAGTAGTTTTTCACTACAATGGGTACTTAACCCAAGACCTTGTGTTGAAACTCTTATAAGTCTATCATTGAGGCATACGTAAAGACCTAGATAAAAATTACATTCTTATCAAGCCCTGTCAAAGCAAGACTTATGATTAAAAAACTTGCAATTCAGTTTCAATGACTCATGATATCAGGATCAAGTCATATTAAGTTGATCATTACTTTTGCTCCGATGGTTGACTCTCAGGAGTTTCAACACCGGGTCAAGGGTTCGAGTATCTATAAGTTGTGAAATCACACTACGGCATGAGTGTGTGTGCTTGTGAAAAAAAAAGAAGGTCATACTAAGTTTGGCTTGACTTGACATGAATGACTTGCATGAAACTCATCCCAATCTTAAAACCATGAGGCCAAGTGGGCCACCCATCGGGCCCTAATGTCCAAGCTTCACCCAATTACTTATGAGTCTTCAAATGATGCACACACAGGATCCTTACCCTTGCTCCGATGGTAGACTCTCAGGAGTTTCAACACCTGGTCAAGGGTTTGAGTATCCATAGGTAGTGAAATCCCACTACACATGTCAAACCGCAAGACTTTGCACTCCACCAAGCTGGGCCCAATGCCAAATGGAGCATCCAGGGCCTAGGCCACCTCAGCCCACTTGCAACATAGTTACAGGCATGTGGAATGCCAGAAAGGCCCGTTTTGGATGAACTTGCAAGTTGGGATGTTCTTATGAACCGGATGTTCTTATGAACCTGATGTTCTCCGTTTAAAAAGAGACCTATACTTCTTATAATCATTTACTAAGCCATCTATCTCTACAATTTTCTTATGGGTGTGATGTTCTCCATTTATCTATCTGGTGCTTGTGGCTGCCCGCCCTGTAATTGTAGCTTGAGACATATATACCATAATTCCTACTTTAAATCTCAAGGCTAATTTAATTTTGGCCTAAAGTACCCAGTAACCCTCTCAACTGGGGAGAGTCATTTGATACGCTGTACATGCATTTGGAAATTGTACAAGTGACACATGCAACTCAAATTTTACAAATTACGGGACCCACGTAGACTGGTAGATTAGTCACAAACCCCCAAAATCTGATTGACTGCACCATAACTGCCTTTGATTAGTTGACATTTATTCGTTGAATCCATGCTGTTGATCTTCTGCATTTTGATCGTTCTTTAGGTGTCCAATCGGGCAGTTAGGAGAACAGTTCGCTGTAATTTTGGTTTCAAACTTATCTAAAGTGGGCCCCACTGTTTGGATGGCTTCGGGTTATTCGCATGCATGACACGTACAATTTGTGAGTGTGCTCGTGGGAACGATTTCCCTGGTAATGCATAAGAGTCCTCCAACTTAGGCACTAGGTGGAAGTGGCTAATGATCACATGTTTGTGGCCACCTAATATTTGTAATAGTTTCGAGTTTCAGTGCATCCGTTAATCCTGGTGGGGCATACCTGATGACTGGGTTGAATGACATATACAAAACACGGTGAACTCCCCATTCCCTCTAGAAGTTTCTATAGTTTGCATCTCCTCTGCAATGCCCTCAATTGTTCCCTTTGGTGCGGCCCACCTAAATTCTGAATCAGGATGGCTAGGCCTAACATTGGGGCGCATATAATGAATGGGTTAGATTTTACTCGCACATGATGGTGGGCCCATCCAGCATATTTTAGGCTGGGTTTGGGCTTAGTCTACGGGCCCATGGGTTAGGTCTTCAGTGTTCTTTCACGCAAAGGTACAAGTGTCATTGGAAACTGGCATGTATCGCCAGTATGTAGCAATATCGGCTGTATGGACCTGATGTGGGTGGTATTGGTGGTGAACGAGGTCAATTTGGAGGTGTACAAGAACCGAGCTAGCTCCGTTAGCTCTCTCGACTCGACTCGAAAAAGCTCAATTTGACTCAATTCAAAGCTAAGTTCGAGCTGAGTCGAGCTAATTTTTTGAGCTCGAAAATGAGTTCGAGCTGGCTCCAGCTCCACTTGAATTGGATCGAACTCAGCTTGAATCGAACTCGGATCAAATCAATTCGGTGACTCGATTACTTTGATATTGATATTGCTCACCCCGTGTTTGATGAAATGAGTCAACGAAGTGTGGTTGGTGGCAAGGAAGGTATGTACATGAAACAAATATATATATTTTTTTTCTTGGTTTTTATGTTGCTTAGAAGGTGTTTGATAAAATACCTGTAAAACTACCTTTCAAGGACCTTATCTCGCTCATCTGAAATCTATTGTGGAAAACACATAAAAGCTTTCGATTCATTGCAGGGTGAAAGAGAATCAAAGACAACTTGTGGCTCGTTATCATAGCAGATTTCCAAACCGAATGGGAGATTTTATGAGATATGACTATGGTTTGACCTTACAAGGTGAATAAGTCCTATCAAATAGTTCTGAAAATTCAAGATCAAAACAACAAACAGCTAGCTATAAGCCATAACACTATCATCTCAGGTGATTTACAATTTCAGAAAACATACAATGGAATTTTGAAGGTGCAGTTAAAGTGTTTGTGGAAATATAGCACAAGTGAACTCAGCTCAATCTTGGCTTGAACTCAGCTCGAACTGGCCCGAGCTACTGATTGAACCGAGCTGAGCTGGCCAGTCAGGCTGAAGGACCAAGCTGAGCCAAGTTCGAGCTGAGGTCAGCTAGTAGCCGAGCCAAGTTGAGTTGGACTCAACACGGTTTGACTCAATGTACACCCCTAGACGTCATACCAGAGATGGGCTGACTTAAAACCCTCGTTTCAGGCTATATAGCGGATCGGGCTTGGTTTGGTTTCGAGTGCACCCTTGGGCCTGATGTAACCTGGCCTACTGATTTAATATTTAATACAATTTTGCTAATTCCACACGTATGGGAGCCGTACACATTCACTTGGTGGTATATGTTCCTTGATGTGACACGTGAAGGAGATCTAAGCTTTTCATCAGGTGAGATACAGTGTTTGAATTTTCTATCATAAAAATCAGGCCATTTTACACCTCAAATAGGCCACAAAATCTGAAAAATAAATCAATGGCTAATAAAATTGACCATCAATTGACTTTGTGCCTTGTAGGGTACCTGAAGGATGAAATCGTCTAATTTGCTAAGCTTTATTTCTGACCTCATTTGAAAGCTCATATCTCACATATGTGTTTGTATGTGCACGTGTGGATGCAACAGCACGTAAATACTGTTGGGCCAAGATTTTATTTTTTATTTATCCAAATTCGTGGATAGGATCATCCCACAACTGTGGTTTCGAGGGTACTGTTAAATCATGAATGGCTCAAAATAACTGCATGGGAGATTGGCCCACACTCATCGTCCAACCAGCAGATAATTTTCATTTTGTTATTTTTGTGTCACGTGTATCTTGTTCGTAAGCTTGGACCCACCAAGAAGATCACCTTATTAAAAAAATCAAACCAATCAACTCATCAAGTCGACCATAACCCTATATTTCTTTATTTTATAAATAGAAATCCATTGTTTTCTATAGTGTGGCCCACCTGATTGATGAGTTTACAGTAGGTGATCATCACAGTAGGTATTTTAGTCATCCAATCCCATGTTTGGGATAAATTTCTTGCTACAAATTCAATGTCCTTCACACACACACACATATATATATATATATATATATATATATATATATATATATATATATATATATAATTAGAATGTCACGTACAGGGGCGGCTCAACATTCTTGGGGGCCTTAGGCAAGTCACAAAGATGAGGCTTTTTAGTTTAGTTTTTTTTTTTTTTAATATATTAATAAATTTAAAATTAAACCATAAATTTGCTTCTTAACTTTTTAGATGCAAAATTACTAATTAAACTTTTGTATTCAAGTTTACCCAATAAATCAATTTCGATGGATAAAATTGCTAAACTGTTCATAATGTGAATCCTAGATGGATGAAAGCAAAACATAAATATCAGCTTATCCAAAATTTCTATTTCTACCGCCTGCAGAAAGTTTTAATGGTGAGCATTCAATATCCACTTTTCTTCTGCGTTGTGGTCTACTTGAGCTTTGATTCTGCTTCATGTTTTTTATAATATTCTAAAATGGTATGAAGAAATGGATCAACGGAATAGATATAACACATAATAATGTGGACCCCACAGAGCTCAGGGCTGCAGGAATCCCTAAAGTGGCCTGCCCGCAATTCGCGTCTATTGTGAGAATAATGAATTTAGAATTGTATACTACTCTAGCAGTGTTATAGTTAATAAATAGGCACTCATAGATTATTAATATAGCATATTTTAACTTCATCCAAACCGTCTAAATTAGGTGATCCATTCTAGATAAAGCTAAATTATAAAAATATCCATTGATTTAACTATTCTATCTTCCAATTAGTGGGAATATGTATGTTGAATTCAAATAATTTGTTTAGTATACAAGAATCAACTAGTTAGGAGATCCAGCCATTGTGTGTTTTTGCTTTTATTTTTCACGAACCATCTAAATTGGGACCCACTTTTATATCTGTTTAATTTAATTTAAAAATGTCCAAAGGTTGCAGTTTCTCAATACATGTGTATAGATTACCAAACGAGTATTAAAAGCCTATTCCTATAATCCTGGGCCTTCACAATTAGGGGCCTTAGGCGATTGCCTCACCTGCCTACCCCTTAGAGCCGCCCCTGGTCACGTATAAAAGGTACATGGATGGATGGTACGAATAAGCACATGCATTAATGTGGGCCCTCAAATATAGTAGATTTCAAAATCGCATAAACCCGCATGCAACGAAAAGTAATTACATGGACCGATTGAAATTCCACCCCACCTAAACCCGACCTATTACATCCTCCCCTTACGCTGGACGGAATTTGAACAGACCAAATGCAATTCTATCCCACCAAATCACATTTTAGTCGTCTGCACCTAACGCCCCTTGTGTGATCGGCGGCCAGAACTTACTGGACCCAGGAAAGTTTCATCAGTCATCAGTCATCCAGAACTTCCTGGACCCAGGAAAGTTTCATCGGTGGCCACCCGATCCATATTATTTCTTGTTTGTGGCCCACGTGATTTTTGGATATGCTTCGTCTTCGGATTACGTCCTAACATTTTCTTTAGAAACTTACGAACGGAGTGGATGTTACGTGGACAACAGGGTGGGACACACAAGAGCTTTAGGTTGTCGTACAGGGAGCATAGCCGACTCGGAAATCGGAATGCTCCTAAAATACGCCGGGTGCCTGCGCGACTATCCGAGCCCCTAATCCATCTTGCACCTCAACCGCTTCCCGCTGCCTCCCGATTACAAACAAACGGCAATCGGATATAAATTCCCCTTGACAACATAAACCTCAGAATCCAAAAACAGAAAAGAGGCGAAAAAGCTCCAGCGACTTTTCTCTCTGCAACCGTTGTTCGGAGCCCTAGATCGAGAAAACGACGGGAGATTTCTCCGTTTCAGGTGCGTTTCGCTCTTCAAATCCATGAATCTGCGATCGATTTCCCATTACAGCTCATGAGATTTTTATGAACTTTCTAGCCTTTTGTGTTAATTTATGGGATACATGGATCAAGATTTTCGTTTTCCTGAGATCTGCTCCGTTAGTTTCTGTTCGATTTTCTCGCTTTTTATTTTGGTGTGGAAATTGAAATCCTGCATCTGGAAAGGCGTCGGAAGAGGTCGGTAGCTCGAAGATCAGCGAAAGTGTAGCCCGTGGGCAATTCCATCGTCTGTGGGCCCGCCCTCCGTGGCCAGAACCATTCGTCCTGCCAGCCCCACCGCTGATGAGACGTGGTATGGAATCCTACCAATTGGATGATCCGGCATGTTCTGCCATATCATGCAAATGGATGATTCAGTTGTAAGTCCTTCAACTGGATGGGCAGTGTTGCCGATTGGTACAACTTCTGTGCTGTGGGTCATCCGTGGTGGGACCCATCAGATATCAGTTGTTATCATGGAGGATGGGTTCCGTGGACTGTGGAGGGGGCTATCAACTACCGCTTTAATGGTTATGTGGACTACAAAACTGATCTTCAATATTTGTATACATGTTACTTTGGGTTCTGCTTTACATTATTAGTGTCACAGGTGGATTTCCTTTGGATAGATTACTGTCATTCTCACCATTTTTTTAGGGCTTGTTTGGGAGCTTGTATTTGGAACGCATTGGAATCCAAATCACAATTACACTGGAATCAAGGTGATTCCAGATCCTCGGATGTGTTTGGCAGCTTGTATTGTGTTTAGATGCTTGTAATTGGAACACATTGGAATTCTTTAGTATATTCACAGGAACCTGAATTTGATTAACTAAATCGGCTTTAATATCCCAAATTAGTACACATGTGATATTTGACACAGTGGTTGTAATAAGCCCATTGAAATTTATACTTTGGCCAAAAATGAGTAAATTCCTAGCCCTAGGTGGGCCACAAATGAGCAACTCACCAACGCTTTTTAACCATCCATTTTGATGGCCAACATTTTGACAATTTAGATCATTATATTAGTGTTATTTTAGTGATGCACCCGATAATTGAATTATTGAAGAGGTTTGGGAGAACGGCTAGTTCTGTGGGTTTGCTCCCCACAAATGCGAGTTCAATTCCCCTCCCTGGGATTATCACGTGGTTTGCAGGTGATTGCGTGCATCTTCAGGGATTACTCTCACCTTAAAAAGGGGTGGGGACACTATGTTGTCATAAAAAATTTGAATTATTTAAGGGTATTTAACATCAGCATGCCACGTGCACAACAAATTTATAGCCTAAGACACCTTTTCTATACGTGCAACACTCCTGCCTTTAAAAAAGGAGCCAAAAAAGGCATTTCACTGCAATTACACTGGAATCACAACACTAAGGTTTGATTTCAAAACACACTAAAACTGTGTATTTCATTTACCCCCAAATTGATATAGTCAAATGATGGATTTGTAGCAAAATCCACCCAAATCCTCTCAAATCCCCCCAAATACATCCAAATACAAGGTGCCAGACGGTCCATTATTATCATCTTTGTTTCGAAGTTGGAATATATTTTGATGAGAAGGAAATTCTATCTATATCCATTTGTCCCTATTGGAGATTGAAATTTCTGCAGTTGATCAACATCAACGTGTTGTGTTCTATCCCAGCATACTATAAAAAAGAACATTGCGCTTGATTGTCGCTATGCCATAAGATTTCGATATTATCCATGTTCTCATTCGAATATATATAGAGCAGGGTTTCACATTGAACAAACATCATGGAGTTAAAAGTGTTGTTCTTCAGAAGGTTCTTGATTTTCTCTGTCAGCTGTTTTTATTATGTGTAGCAGTACTTACAGTCAGGCATCTGTTTATGTGGAACCTAGATACCTCTGCATGTGCCTCAGTAGCACACACGTCCTGATCCAAATCATCGAAGTCATATGGCAGGCAGGCCATTGTTGCGCCTTAGCCTAAATTCATGCTGGTCCCCTCATCAGGTTGATACATGTGTGCCGGAAAAAAAGGTGTGGTGGTTGAAAAAGGATAACTAGTCATCCACCTTCAATGCACACATGCAGCCATCCGACAAGCAGAACAGCCTTTTTTGTTTGAACTATTGCATGTTAATGGTATGGCCTGCCTGATGGACCGTGTGGATTGCGCATGTGTGCCAACCGCAAGTAGCATTCCTCCTTTATTACTGGCACTGTTGTTATTGTTTGTTCTCCATTGTTTCAAAGTCCAAATTGAAATATATTGTGAGAGTATTAATCATTATTTAAGCCTTATCCCAGATAATTGGGGTCAGCTACATAAATCCTTTTCCGCCATTCCACTCTATCAATGGCCATAACTTCAGTTAGATCATAAATCATCAAGTCTTTTCTTACTTCATCCACCTATGTCCTTTTGGGCCTTCCCCTTGCTCTTTTAGAGCCTTCAACTTGTACCATCTCACAACTAACAAGCACACTTCTTAGTCTCCATTGCACATGACCAAACCATTTAGGTCTAGTTTCCATCGTCTTATTACCCATTGGTGTTGCTCCTAAATTCCCTTGAATGCATTCATTTCTAATTCTAACTTTCCTTGTCTTCCACTCATTCATCTCAACATCCTCATTTCAGATACAATGATCCTATGAACATATTGTTCCTTGACTGCACAACATTGTCCCATGAACATATAGTCATGCTATAAAATTTTCCTTTCAGTTTGAGTGGTATAGGACGATCACATGAAACACCAGAGTCACATCTCTATTTCTTCCATCCTACTTGAATTCTATGGGTAACATCTTTCTCAATCTCTCCACTCATGACTTATCGACCCAAGATATTGAAAGTAATCATTTTGTGAAACTTCTGGGTCAACAATCCTAACTAGTTCCTCGTTCCCACTCCTCTTGTCACTAAATTTTAGTCTATATACTTTGTTTTATTCTGACTAATTTTAAATCCTTTAGATTCTAAAGCACCCCTACATAAATCTAGCTTTGTGTTCACGCCCTCCGTCGTCTTGTCGATCAAAACTATGTCATTTGCAAACAACATACACCATGGGATCTATGAGGAGGCAGGCATCAGAGTTCTTTTAATGGATATCTTGAGATTTTAATAAGAAACAAAGAGAGAAGGAAATGGTAACAAGCATAAAAGTAAATTTTCATGAAGGGCCTGTTGGATTAGTGGGAAAAGAAAATGTAATAATTATCTAATAATAATTTACATGAGCACTATTGAATTATGAATTCCATTTTTAGGGTAGTTTGAATAGCATGTGAAAATCTTATATTCGTGAGAAAATGGTCACCTTGTATCTTGTGCATGGGTATTTGACTATGGAAAGAGTAATAATTGCTGTGGACTATTATTTTCTTTGCTAACCAAACATTGTGAAATGTCCCATCACGGGAAAGGTGCTTCATTTTCCTTTCTTTTCCCGCTTATCAAGCAGGCCTTAATGGACATTATACTTAAGCACTTAAGTTCACATATGCATGGTTTTGATTTTATCCATGAAGTGGCTTTTCTCAGTCTTGCTGTATCTGTAGGATAGTAGAATATCTATCTGATTCGTGGCCTTTAAAATAAATTATATGGAGGGTGATCTAGTGAGGGGCACGAGTTTGTACTTGTGGTGCATTAGAAAGAATCACTTTTGGAGCTTATTGGGATGTTGCCATCTGTATTCTGTTATGTAAATTTGAGTTTCTTAGACTTGTTTTATGAGCTTTCAAGTGGACAACTTGGTTGTGTAGCTGTTGAATCACAGATTTAGATCTCATGGAGAGGGACCATACAATTGCTTCTTTTCTTCTTTTTTTGGCAAGCAAGCTGGAACTGAACCCACTACCTCATCGTTGCAGCAAAGATCTTTTGTGCTGTTTAAGAGGACGAACGCAGTTTTTCAGTAAAGTTTGGGGACTGAGTGCAATGACTTCCGTATCCAGTCAGCCCCAGTTTCGGTACACTCAACCGCCTTCTAAGGTGCTTCATCTGAGAAATTTACCGTGGGAATGCACGGAGGAGGAATTGATTGAACTGGGGAAGCCCTTTGGTAAAATCGTGAACACAAAATGCAATGTTGGTGCAAACCGCAACCAGGCTTTTGTTGAATTTGTGGGTACAATATAAATTTGACTTAATATACTTGTTTCCCTTTGTTTAATTTATTCTGAGCAACATTTGTCCTTCCATTTTTTCATGAATTCTTGTAGGCAGATTTAAATCAAGCAATTGCAATGATATCCCATTATGCTTCCTCATTAGAGCCGGCTCAGGTACGGGGGAAAACTGTATACCTTCAATATTCCAACAGGCAAGAAATCGTCAATAACAAATCGACCGGCGACATTGCTAGTAACGTGTTGCTGGTTACCATCGAGGGTGTCGAGGCAAGCGATGTCAGCATTGATGTTTTACACTTGGTAAGCAAATCACTAGCTTATTTATGATGGAGAGAGGTATACCTGTCCCCAGTGATATGCTTTGATTTATAGGAGGATGACATGTGAGAATTTTATACGAATAGCTTATAATTGTCGCAAGGCTTTTCTTTGACATGCATCTAAATGGATCAGCAGGTCCATGTCACACGGAAACATCTTCGATGGCAGCCTATTTCATCGGGAGAAAGCGCATGTGTGTTTGTCTCCTCTCCCTAATGCTGCCTCTTGACCCTATCCCTCCTCCTATCCTTACCATCTAAATAGTTGGAGTTTCTGTGATTTCTTCTCTCCTCTCCATCCCTCAAACCTTAGCTCCCAATTCTAAATCCATGAAATTGGATACATGAAACTCATCTATGTTTCTTTTATCTATATGAAGCTTTTGAATTTAAGGATCAGTGTGTTTATTGATTTGTTCTTTTGCATTCTCCAAACTGGGAATCTTGTGCTTATTTCCAGTGATGTAGGATATCTATGTGATACTCATCATCATCTAAGCCTTATCCCAGCTACCTGGGGTCGGCATATCTATGCCATGCTATTGGTTCTAACCTCTAAATTTGTTGCTACATCTGATATGTATTTGTTGCTACATCTGATATGTTCGTTATATGTTGATTATCTTCTTCTTCTTCTTCTTCAGTCGGTCAATGTTGATTATCAGTCGATGGCTCTTACTCACTTTTTGGCTTCCCTTTTCACAACTTTGTTTTTACAAGCCGGTAGATGGGGGAGGAAATTCCCAATGCAGAGATCCAAATGACTAGAGTCTTCGGTCACAAGAGCAATAGCAACATCACTAGATTGTATGAATCATGTGAATAGTAATCATATGAATCCTAGGAATCTTAACCATATGAATCCTAGGAATCTCTTCATGTTGTTGTTAAAATCTCTTTGCTTTGGCAACTGCAGAGAAAAGGTTGATTTGTCCATATGGGGCGAACTGTCTTGTAGCAACAATTGCATCATAGGGCATGAAAATAATTTAATTCATTATTTATGCTGCTGATTGCAAGGTGAATTCTGCTGATTCTTAAATTGTATGCAGCGATACCTTCTGATTTGTTCTTTTCCTTATTTGGAAGTGTTCATATGGTTGCTCTATTTTTTGTGAGTTTGTAGGTATTTCACGTAGCTGCATCGATGAAACTATATGCCGGATTTTAAACCAGACTTTGTCCATAATGGTTTATATCGTGGTTCAGGCCACATTACTTATCATACTTGTTCACATGTTTCCCAATTTCCTTCACTGATCTTCATGCAACAGCATTGCTGCCTGTTATGTGCATACATATGTTATTGATGTCCATAAGCTGTTCAAGTTTCACATGACTGTTGTTATATGCATCAAAGGGCCTGTAACACCTGTTGGCAGTTGGCAGTGGAACATTCTGCTTTCTGGACTTTCTTCACTTGCTTTGAATTCTTTAATTTTTAGGGTGAAGGAAAAAAGAAAAGAAAAGAAAACAATGGATGAACATTGTCTTCTCAATTTTATCCAAAAAAATTGCTCACTCAAAATTGCACTTCAGAATTTGTTTGAAGAACTTATAATTGTGCTGATGCAGGTTTTCTCAGCTTTTGGATTTGTACACAAAATTGCCACCTTTGAGAAGACAGCAGGTTTCCAGGTATTCTACTTATTTATTGTAATCTATTAAGCTTAGGGCCTGTTTGGTTTGATGTAATTACATGTAATTTCTCTCAAATCAACGTTAAATGCATACCTCAAACAACACCCCATGTGATTTGAAAGTGAAGAGGAGTTGCCCCATATTAGATTTCGTGATAATTTGAAGCCAAAGCTTGGGGGGCCCTTACCATGATATATGTGTTATATCCACTCCATTCATTCATTAGTAAAGATCATTTTAGGCATGGGCCCAAAAATGAGGTAGATTTAAAGATCAAGTCAACCAAACTACATAAAACACTGGAGATTGAATGTTAACCATTTAAATGTTCTTCCCATAGTGTGGTCCACCTGAGCTTTGGATCTGTCTCATTTTTGGAGGTATACTGTAGAATGATCTGGCCAAATGAATGGACGGCATGGATAAAACATTTACATCATGGTGGGACTCACAGAGTCTATCTCGTTTTCCATACCTAAAAGTTGTGGCTGTCAATGTCATGCAGCATCCCTTCCATCACAAATTCCTATAGTATGTAATTAATGCTTAAAAAGTGTAAAATACACTGCAATTCACCTGAATACATCCACCAAACAGGCCCTTAACTGGTTGTTCAACAATTTTTTGTGAACCTCTGCCATGGTTGATTCCAGAGCCCAGGTAAACCAGGAAAGTTGATGTCTGGTCGGCAGCCAATCATAAAACTACGCTGATCTACCATATAAAAGATGACCCCAAATTGATGGGAGAAAGGCCAAGATGACATTGTAAATTAGCACCACATCAGTATTTTATCCTTCCTAAACACGCCTATCCTTTTAATATAATAATACCTTCTCTTCAGGCACTGGTGCAATTTTCTGATGCGGGAACTGCATCTACAGCAAAAAATGCTCTGGAAGGGAGAATCATTCCTAGGTGACATTGAATATCTTGTTTCATTCTCTTGGTGTTTTTTTTTTTCCCAAAAAGATATCCTCTTAGGTGTTTCTTGAAAAGTAAAATTTCAATATTTTATGTGTTTGCCTATAATGACAGATACTTGCTTCCGGAGCACTTTGGGCCATGTACTCTCAAGATAAATTTTTCTGGACATACAGATTTAAATGTGAAATTTCAGAGCCACCGGAGTAGGTAAGGCAATGCTCTTGAACCATTAGTATCTGAGTGCAACTCTGTCACAATCATTGTTCCAAGTATCAGTAATATTATTGATATTGCCAGCTTGATGATACCGATATCACTGGTAGTATAAAAAATTCTAGGTATTGATGATATATCGCGAAGTATCGCCAATGTTTTCGACTGTGTAAATTCTAGGTGTCACTTGTATTGTCAATGTATCAGGGGTAATTCAATAATATTGCCAATGTATCACCAATGTATCAATATCGCCAAAAAAAATGTTTATTAAAAAAAATTTCCATGTTAAATTTTTTTATGGGTGCATGCTTGTCAGAATTTTCATGTCAAAATTTCCATGCCTCCAAGGGAAACCTATAATTTATGTCTTTTTTGCAATTATTTGATTCCTAAATATGCAAATATGTATATTTTAGCATTTCTTGAAGTTTCATTGAGAAATTCCATCATTTTTCTCATGTTTCCTCAATGAACAATACATTTGTGGGTATAAGCGATAATATCGGCAATATCAACACATGTTTCCGTATCCCCAGCCATTAATACACGCAACGATAACGATATCACGAACATTGCTCATAATATGGCCTATGAAAATGTAGCCAGGATCGACACCACACTGTTGTGGAAACAAGGGACTACAACAACTTTTGTGCCTAGTTTTATAGGAATACTGTTTAGAACTACTAAACGCTAGAAAAGCATAAATATGACACCTAAACATAATCGTCGTCGTCATCACCATCTAAACCTTGACCCACCTGATTGAGGTTAGCTACACAGATCCTGTTTCACCATTCCTTAAACCATAGGTCCTTGGGTCTTTCCTTACTACCTTTGCGCGTGTCTTTTTGGGCCCTTCCCATTACTCTGTTAGAGCCTTTAACTTGAACCAATTCACTTCTTCTAACTAGTGTAGCTCTTGGTCTCCATTGCACATGGCCAAACCATCTAAGTCTACTTAGTGCTACTCTTTAAGTTCCCTCAAATGCATTCATTTCTAATTCCATCCTTCCTCATCTTCCTGCTTATCTATCTCGACATACTTATTGCGGCTACTCTCATCTTATGAGTATATTGTTCCTTAACTGCCCAACATTTTGTCACATAAAGCATGGCTAGTCTTATAGCTATCTTGTAAAATTTCTCTTTCAGTTTGATTGGTATGTGACAAGCACATAAAACTCGAGAGACACATCTCCACTTTTGATACCAAGCTTTAATTCTACGTGCAACATCCTTCTCCATGTCATGAGTTATTGACCCAAGATATTGAAAATGGTCAATATAGGGTACTTCTTGGTCAGTAATCTTAATTAATTCTTCGATTCCACTCCTATTGTTGCCAAGATTGCATTCCATATACTCTGTTTTAGTTCTACTAGTTTTAAAACCTTTAGATTCTAAGGGATCCTACCATAGTTCTAACATTGTGTTTATGCTCTCCCTTGTCTCATCAATCAAAACTATGACATCTGCAAACAATATTCACTACGGAACATCTTCTTGTAAATGCCTCGTTAGCTCATCTATAACCAATGCAAAAAGATATGGGGTCAATGCCAACTCTTGGCGTAAGACTACGGTAATTGCAGACTCATTTGTCTCTCCCCTATTGGTCTTCCCATTTGTTATTGTTCCCTCGTACATATCCTTAATCATGTCAATATATCCTCTTGAGACTCTTTTCTTTCCCAGCTCCCACCAAATTAACTCTCTAGTGCTCTATCAGATAAGTCAATAAAAACCATGAAGAGATCCTTCCTCCTCTCCCTATATTTCTCCATCAGCTGTCTAATTGAGAAAATAGCCTCAGTAATTAACCTTCCTAGTGTAAATCCAAATGGTTTCTGATACATTCGTCTCACACCTAAACCTTTGCTCGATCACTCTCCCAAAGTTTCATAGCATGACTTGTAATATTACATTCCACAATAATTAGTGCAGCCTCTATATGTTTCATGTATCTATCACGGGTGGGACCCATCTGATGGTCCCAACAGTCCACTGTTGATCGTGGGCCACTCTGGAGTTGCATTGAGGATTTTTCTTGTTGGATCATGGGTGGATGCAAGTCATACTTGCTACTCATATTCTTATATATTTGAGGCCTCAAAACAAGATTAACACAGGCAAACCGTAATTTACCACATGCACTATGTATTTGTAAATGTATATTTGACTGTGTGAATCAGTGATGCTTCCTACTTGCTTCACATTCTTTTATTGACACATGACAGAGTAGAAGCTATAAGACCGCCTCAAGCTTCGCTCAAGGAGTGCGTAACATTCAAGATTGAAGTTGAATTCTGTATAATTAATTGAAGTTACATTTAAAAATTTGCTCTGCATTCTCTAGTGGAGACCCCGGTGCCTCTATATGCTAGGACAGTATTAGTGGCTAACTATTTCTTCCTTTGGAGGTGTTTGAAGATTGGCTAGAAGGGACTCATTTGGTCAAATGGGTCTGACCCTTTTTTCTTTTCATCTGAAAGATCAGTCAAAAGCTGTATTTAGCCAATGCTCCTGAGGAGTTCTCACACTAGTGAGAATTGCGCATTTTGTGGCATTAGGAATTCCAGAACTGCTCATTTTGTGGCATTAAGAATTTCAGAACTGCTCATTTGTGGCTAACTAGGCCTCCAAACATTTGATGAGTCAGTCTCATTAAAACAAGTTTGAGATAAATCATCATCACAGCCTTGTCCCCACTACTTGGTGTTGGTCTTATGTATCTGTGATTGCTTGCTAAAAGGTTTTAGAATCAGCTGATGTTGGACAGATGAAAAAGAAGAAAAGAAGAGAGGATTTTTGCATAAACACACAATTCAAAGATGTTTGTTTTGTAGGGTTTCCTCCCTTTGCAAGAGTATTTTCTCCCTAAGCTCACACCTTTTTTGTTCCAATCTCAACATTAGACTTTATTCATGCAAATGACCTTTGGGCGCTTATATGCATAAGAATACAAAGATAAAGATCCAAAGAGATCTTATAGATCTTCACAAATTTAGATCAAAGTCATGTACTAAGGATTGACATCGAAAGTTCAAGTATGTTTTTGGAAATATAAAAACTAAAAGGATTTCTAATCGAAAAAGATATTCTCAAAATAGAAAACTGCTACCGACTTAATGGCACTAAGATACCTATTAAAGATTCCCCAAGATAGCACCAATGACTTGATGACAAATAAGATCCTATTAGAGATCTCCCCAAAATCTTTACTATATAAAGACTCCAAAGAATCAAGCTACAACCACATTTGGATCTATATCTTCTATATAAAAAAAAATCCTGTAAACATGACTCCAAAAGTGGGGCACATGTCATGGGTTGTAGGACCTGCAAAATTGGGTTTTGGGGCCCTTGTCTTCTTCACACACTTCTCATGATCTTTCTCGGTTGCATTATTCCTTGCGGCTGAAAAATACTTATTGTGCAATTGATAACTAGTATCTATCCATGGCCAACATCTGCCTTTGTCTCACTCCTACGTATGCTTTGACTGGAGCTGATGATTAGGGGTGTCAATGGGCCAGGCTGGCCTGTCGGGCTTCCGGGCCTAGCCCGTCTCTGGCTGGGCTTTGGGCTGGAGTATCAGGCCCGAGGACTGGGCTCAGGCTTAAAAATCAAGCCCGTCTGAAAATAGGGCCGGGCTTGGATGTGTAGATGCTCAGAAATTTGGCTTGGCCTGTTAGGGTTTACATCATCCCTCTTTCTCAAAAACTTCATCCCTCCGTCTGTTCGACTGCCACACTTTGATGCACCATTAATTCAAACCCCCTTTTCCCTTTCCCTTCTTATAACAACCTTCCCTTATTTAAAACCCCAAATAGGCAAAAGAAGAAAAACCCACCTCCCTCTCCCTCTTGGGATCTCCCGATAATGGAAGCATTCAACTTCAGTACTGGAGATGAGGAGCTAGTGCTAACATGCACACCTCTAACACCAACACCAAGACCATCACCATTGTCATGCGACTAATAGTGGCTAAAACAGACCACAATGAAGATGAAGGGAGAAGAGGATGAAGACGGATATTAAGAAGAAGAGGGATCAAACTAAATGGATGGAGAGGGAGGGTCAAATTTATGGGTTTCGTCTGGCTAGAATCTTCCCCCCTCCATCAGACCATCTTTTCTCAAGGGGAGTGTCGTGCCAATCCAGCCATCCTCTGTCGTCTTCGGCCCTTCCAAGAGGCAATTCCCCATCTCTTTCCTGGGAGGGATCTGCGACCAGAGATAGATCTGAAGCAGAAAAGCTTTCTCACCTGTTCAGGGCTCGGGCTCGAGTTGGGCTGGGGTCAGGCCTTGTATGTACAGTCCAGGTCGGGCTCAGGATGGACCATTTTGGCCTGTCATGGGCCCAGACCGGGTTTGTACTTTCATTCAGCAATGTAGGCTAGGCTTGGACGAAGCTTGGCTTGGCCCGTTGACACCCCTATTGATGATGGAGGCCAATGAGCCTACCATGAACTGCTTTCACCTATTGGATTGGTAGAGCACGCCGCTTCCCCTTTCACTTATTCTTGTTTCATGTCCTTTAGGTTGCAACTCATGCAAGGCATCTCTTCTTTAATAGTAGAACTTCTTGCTTCAAACTTTGGATTGGCAATTGTGTTTTCCTTCCCTACACGATTTGTTTCCTGATTTCACTATATAGTTTCTTTTGTCGCAAGCTTCTGCTCAACACTCTTAGGGCGTGTTTAGCCGGGCATTTTACAGTGGATTAGATGGGATGGGATACGGTTTAAGGTAATTGATGGGCTGTCAGAGTTTGTCCATTGATCTCATGGATTTGGGATAGCCCATGGTGGACACAACAGCGTGTTTGGACGGCTCGTGGGATTGGCTATTGCCCCAGTAATAGACGGTTGGCGTGTTTCGTATTGCATGGATTGCTGGTACATGTCCTGCCAGTTGGCGTGTTTGGTGCAACAACCGTTCGACTGTGGTAAAACCATGCCATTGATGTTACTAGGAAATCTGATTGCCTACTGGGTAACCACACCGCCATGGGGCCCACTGTGATGTATATGTAGCTTATCCGCACCGTCCATCTGTTGTTGGCCAACATATAAAAGCACTCCTTAATACAAACAAATGAATATAAAGCAATCCTTAAAGAAAACTTAGAAAAATAGCAAATTTTCATGATCAAACAATGGCACACCGTAGATCCAAGAGCTGAAGATCACACCAGGGGCCAAACCCACGAAAATCCCCATTTCAATTTTATCTTCATCAAAACCTCCTTGCTACCGAGGATCCACCAGTCAAAGACCTATCCTCTGCCCTACAAGTCCCACACCCAATTGCTGTATACAAACTGTATTACAGATTCAAAATCTACAATCCCCATTATTTGATTACTATTGGATACTTACCTACAAACGGTGAGATTCCACCCTGCTTGCCGACGTTGAGGAAGAAAAACGACCAACTACACATTCTGTCGATTCCAACTAAGCAGCACACAAAAGTCGTCCTACCCTGCTGCGGCGTCTTATATGAAGACACACCAAGACAGCGTGGCCTAAGTCATCTCTTCCATCACAGCGCTGTCCTGAGACGCCGTTTGAAACACAGACGATTTTTCATCCCATCCCGTATCCCATGGTCTTTCGAGGGATGGGCGAAATCTCATGGTGGGATTTGTCGAATCCGTCGGGCGGCCAGCAGTGTTTAGGGCGTGTTTGGCCCGACGCGCTGGATGGTTTTGACACCATATTAGGAGGGTTATGATAGACATTCCATCCCATCTATTGTTTGGGATGACGCTTGTACTTTAGACCTCTCGTAAACACTACCAGCTGCCCGACGAATTTGGCAAATCTCGTTTGAGATGGCGTCTCAGGACAACACTGTGATGGAAGAGACGACTCAGGCCACGCCATCTCGGTGCGTCTCCATATAACGTCGACGCTACAGCGAGGTAAGGCGACATTTGTGTGTTGCTTGGTCTGGATCGGCAGAACGTGCAATTGGTCGTTTTTCTTCCTCAACGCCGGCGAGCAGGGTGGAATCTCACTGTTTGAAGGTAAATATTCGATAGTAATCAAATAATGAGGATTGTAGATTTTGAATCTGTAATACAGTTTGTATGCATTAATTGGGTGTGGGACTTGTAGGGCAGAGGATGGGTCTTTGACTGGTGGATCCTTAGTAGTAAGGAGGTTTTGATGAAGATGAAATTGAAATAGGGATTTTCGTGGGTTTGGGCCTGGTGTGATATTTAGCCCTTGGATCCATAGTGTGTCATCGTTTGATCATGAAAATTTGTTGTTTTCTTGAAGGATTGCTTTTTTGTCCATATATTCATTTGTTTGTATTAAGGAGTGCATTTATATGCTGGCCCACAACGGATGAATGTTGTGGATAAGCTACATACACATCACAGTGGGCCCCACAGCGGTGTGGTTACCCAGTAGGCAATCGGATTTCCTACTAACATCAATAGCATGGTTTTACCACAGTTGGACAGTTGTTGCATCAAACACGCCAACTGGTAGGACGTGTACCAGCAATCCATGCAATACCAAATACGCCAACCGTCTATTACTGGGGCAATAGCCAATCCCACGAGCCGTCTAGACACGCTGTTGTGTCCACCATGGGCTATCTCAAATCTATGGGATCAATGGACAAACTTTGACAGCCCATCAATTACCTTAAACTATATCCCATCCCATCTAATCCACTGTAAAACGCCCGGCCAAACACGCCCTTACGAGGGCGAGAGGGCTGAAGTACAAGCGCCATCCCAAACAATAGATGGGATGGAACCGTCCATCATAACCCTCCTAATACGGTGTAAAACCATCCAGCGCGTCGGGCCAAACACGCCCTTATTGCCATTGGGATGGTACTAATGCATCCATCTCAACTTCAAACATCTCTTGCCTTTCTGTCAATCTAAGATGTGTTGTTTGTTCCATCCAGTGATCTGTTGATGGATACCTCATTCGATCCAACATTGGACTCTTCATGTGTATATTCTTGGAATGTGATGCTTTCTCCAGGCACATCATCTGTCAGCCGTCACACACTGCCAGAGTATCAAAGTTCTTCATCACAATGTACTGTGGTATACGAACTTAATAGTCTACATTACTAATACCTGTGTACAAAATAGTATACGCTAGGGCAATGAGCTGGGCCAGGCTATTCATCATTGGCCCTAGCAACCTAGACACCTGGCCTACATTTCAAGCCCTAGCTCAGCCCTCAGGCCCAGTTTAGTGGCCCAAGCACTGGCTCTTCAGGGCTGGGTAACCTAGACCATTGCCACCACTAGTGGAGAATATGGATAAACAAGAAACCCTCTAGGAAAAAAGAAGGTTTATTTTCCCAAAAGGAACACTTTCTACGTTTGCAAGTAACTTTTCAAGGTTTTTTTTTTTTTTTCTTGTTTTTGTTTTAAAGACAATTTGAGATAAATAAAATAAAGTTCCAAAGGACAATATGCCATTTTTAATTTGTTCAAGATGTGTTGTGGAGCAATCAACCCAAACAGGCGGGACAAGGCTATGATGGTGATGATGATCTTTTGGCCTTAGCCGTTGCATTTGCGGTATTCTATTCAAGTACCTTTTCTCTCTTGTTGAGGTTTTTCCTGTTAAATCACATTCGCAGATGATTATTGACTCTTCTGTCCTTTTGAGCTCTTTTTCTTTTTTTCTTTTTTTCTTTTTTTCTTTTTTTAACAGTGATCTTTGTGGTGCTTACTTTTGCCATCTTTCCCAGGGATTATACTAATCCATACCTTCCCGTTGCTCCTTCAGCTATAGATGGCAGTGGTCTGGTAAGGCACTGGCAGTAGGCAATCCATGGGAACACACACATGCACACACATGCCAAACACAGACACATACACAATAGAGATATTAGTTATTTTTAAATTCATCTCTGTTCTCTTTAAATCCGCATCTTTGTCATCATTGCAGGCCGGTGTGAGTCTTGATGGTAGAAAACAAGAAGTGGAGAGTAATGTTCTTCTTGCATCTATCGAGAACATGCAGTATGCAGTGACTGTGGACGTATTACATAAGGTATTCAATTACTATATCTGACACTTACCTTGCTAAAAGTTAAGAAATGCTTTTAAGTCCGGCTCCAATTACCATGCTTGTTTTGTTTGCTGGCCAGGTCTTTTCTACTTTTGGTCCTGTTCAGAAAATTGCCATTTTTGAGAAGAACGCAGGATGTCAAGCTTTAGTTCAGTACCCTGGTAATCCCAAACTTATGACTCAGGTTAAAACTGTACTTTTTTCTTCGAGCAGAATTTTGGCCTGACTACCACGTTTCAGAAATGATGAATGCATGTGTAGTTTCGTTTGGCCCCTTGGAAGCTGCAACAGTAGCTTTGCATCCTTGGGATATTAGTCATTAATGCAAGAGGACAAATGTTTCGCAGAATCCAAGCCGTGCTATTGACTTCCATTAGTGGAACTTTCAACTGTTCCAAAGTTCTACTCCATGCAAGTTCATTGATCTCCTATTTTAAATTGACCGAGTCTTAGTTGAGATATTTCATTCTGAAATAATGTTTTTCTTTTTGAGTTTCATGCTCTCTTTCAACATGAATGTTGTCAGATAAATTCTAATCTCTGGAGCTGGCATCCGTTCATTTTTGCCTGTCCACTATTGCAGATTTCTAAGATGTCACCTGGATTATTACATGGTTTCTTCTGTCAGAAAATGGAACTGCTTGTGTTTGTCTGCACTTGTAGATCCCTGTGGTGCACCACTTAAATAGGCAATTAAACTCATTTAGTATGCCAGATGTGTGGATTCTTCAATGACATTGGTTATATTGCAGATGTTCAGAAGGCCATCATCTCCAAGGAAGCCTGTCATTTTTGCTTGTCCACCATTGCGAATTTCTAAGATGGCTCCTGGCTTATTACATGGTTTCTTCTGTCAGAAAATGGAAATGCTTGTGTTTGTCTGCACTTCTAGATCCCTGTAGTGCGCCATTCCAATAGGCAATTAAACTCATTCAGTACATCAGATGTGTGGATCCTTCAATGACATTGGTTGTATTGCAGATGTTCAGACAGCCATCATCGCCAAGGAAGCCTTGGAAGGACACTGCATCTATGATGGAGGATATTGCAAGCTTCACCTCACCTATTCTCGTCATACCGATCTTAATGTAAAGGTATTCTTTCCCTGTACTGTAGAGCTGTTACATTATTAAGTTGCGCCATATTTGGTTCGAGTAAAGTATAGAACTCTGCCCGATAGTGATGCTCCAGCTGGTCCCAATCCAAGGTATTTGTACTACTGGCCCACAGCCTGTCCATGGTGGGCCTACTGGATAATAGTATATCTTGGTGACAACCATCCATAAGCTGAAAGTCTAAATGTTACCTTGCACCTTATTTGTACTGTGTTAACATTTTCTGCTTCCTGCTGCTGCCGGCAGGGTTAAAATATCAACCATTGGGGTCCCACCTGTAGAATCAGGGCATTGTCTGGGCTTGGTTTTAGAAACCAGCCAAGATGACTCTAGGGCCAATTTTATGGTTTGATAACCAATTTGAATCATGTAAGGAATTCAGGGCATTGTCTGGGTTTGGTTTTAGAAACCAGCCAAGATGACTTTGGGGCTGATTTGCCAGTTGGACGACCAATTTGAATAATGTAAGGACAAGTCGCATGTAGGAGTTGCAACAGGTGAGGTCTGGACTGGGTCAGGGTCAGTCCGAGTCTGACAGTCATTAATCAAGCCAAAAATTGTCCTACCAGGGTCCTGGCCTGTTTAATAATCAAGCCTTTAGGTTCCGGCCAAAGTCCGCCCATTAGGATCCTAAGTGGGCCTATGCCCTAATTAACAAACCTCAGTGTTAATCCAAGCCCTGCCTGTGGCAGGCTAATCCAAGCCAAAGTTCCAACATGCTAGCCTGACCTGTCGCCAACCTTATCTTGGATCTGCCTCTGATCTTCCCGTTTAGCTTTCTTTTGGTTTCCTGAGAGGAGAGTGCTATATGCTTATAAATGGATCTTCTAAGTTTCAGGCAAACAATGAACGGAGCCGAGACTACACCAACCCAAATGTAGCTATCTCAAACAGCCAGCCTTCAATTCTGGGGCAGCAGCCACTTCAGGTGCCAGGATCTGCAACTTCTCAGTACAGCAACATCCCCTTCGTACAAACAACCACTGGGATAATGGCCTCTCAACCCATGGGGCAATGGGATGCCAGTGTTGGAGCACCAGCACCTTTGCCTTCCCATCTGCCTAATCACATGTACATGTTGCCTGTAACCAACCTGCCTTCCGAGATGGGTCCTGCTGGAATGATGCAGCTTCCCAACCAAGGTGGCCTACTACCTGCCATGCATTCATTGCCACCTTATGGCCACTGACCAACTTCGGTAATGGATTGTTCTTTTACTCCTTTTTGTCCATTCTTTCTTCTTCTTCTTCTTCTATTTTGTAATTACTTCTTTACAGCAGGAGGGATGGAATGTGTAGGATACTGCAGTCTGCAAGACTGTATCATACCATGGTCTGGCAGTCTGCAAGACTGTATCTTATCATGGTATGTTCTGATTGTCCTTATTTCCATGGTTTTGGACGGGGTGCCACTCGTCTGAGTGGGATGTGGACTCAGCTGGACCAATCCAGTTTGTACCGCGAGTCACCTCCAATTCAGCCCCAACTCAGGCGAGTGGGGATTTGACTTGGGGCCAAACTAGTCGGGGGCAATTATCAGAGTTTGTAATCCATGCTTGTTTCTTTCATAGCAGTGCATGTCTTTGAACTGTAAATTTTCAGAAAATTCATTATTAGTGCATGACCCTCATGAGAGCAGCGCATCTGTTGTCTCATGTGACGAGTCCATCAGTGCGGATCTCATGGTTTTGTGATCCAGGCTGTTGATTTGATGGGCTGTGCTGTGGTGGGTCTCCATGATTGCCTGATCTTAACCCTTCCATCTGCATCTTGCTAGCAGATGGGTACAAGAAAAGTACACCAACAATCCACAGCCAGAGATTTTAAATATTAAAAAAAAAAAAAAAAAGTCCAGCACTGAATGGCGGACTTCTAATCAAAGCCTGGCTGTCAAACCATCCTACTCCGGAATTGTACTGGTGGACGCCTTACACGTCCTCGATGCAATCTGTCCTCCCTATTGAATTGGATGAATAGGGTCAATATCAGGGGTGTCAATGGGCTACGTCGGGCTTGAAAAATCAAAAGTTTGAAGAGTCCCGGCCCTAAACATTTCAAAATCCGGGCCGAGACCTACTCCAGGCCCGGTCCGTTGGCAGGCCTGGTCAACATCTAGCTCACTGAAGTCATGGCCAGACCCATCAAAATGTGCATGAAGGCCCAGTTCCATAATCGGTATCAATTATTGTACCGGGGTAGTTTGTAGCAAATCTCCTCCCTTGAAGCTTGCTCGATTTTCTGGGTCCCACAATGTGACGATCCAGATTGTTCATGCACCGAGGTGGTTTGCAGCAAATCTCTTCCCTTGAATCTTGCTCGATGTTCTGGGTCCCACAATGTGACGATCCAGATTGTTCATCTGTAAGTCCCTACGGAAGGTTCATGCAGAGAGAGAGAGCAGTCATCGGTGATCTCATCATCCTTACGAAATTGAATTAGAAACCGGGTCTAAAAAAGTACACTGACCTGCTTTCTCATGAATGCTAATGATCTTCAACCAGCCAGATTCTTTCCATGGAGATTGCATGCTACAGGAGCTTCCTGATGAATGGTCAGAACCATCGGGTTGTAGGGTAGAAGGGGTGAGCCTCTAGGGAGAGCTAGCCAGCAAACCTCTTTGTAACCATCGCTGTCCGGCTATGAGGATGGTGGAAAATGTTGTTTGCTTGCTCTTCTTGAAAATACCCCCACCCCCTTCAATGAATTATTGTTAATGCGTTCATCAGCAGAAGTGTGTTTTTTTGTTGCCTCCGTGTGGGCCTTGAGTTTGGACTGTCCATCCAGTGGGCCCCCACTGACTATGGAACATTTGTTACTCATGATTATTATTTTTTAACCGGTTGAATGTGGGCCTTATTGTTTGTTAACTTCTCACATTGTCATTTTTGTGACGTTGCCGTCTCTGTTGGATGGCCTACAGAACATGGGGGAGCCAATCAGCATTTATATGACTGCTTATCTATTTGCAGCATTCTGATCGGACTCTCATGATTGCCTAATTGGTGTACCTTGGCTCTACAGCCTATGTGATGTGTGGGCTGGGCGAAGAGGTTTGGTACTTGAACATCTGTGTCAACTGCCAGTTGTCAAAACTAAACCTTGGAGATGAAGTTTCAAGGGGAAAAAAAAAAGGTGCGGTTTCACACGGGAGAACATTTCCTTTGTAGGGCTTGGATGGACCCAAATATGACAATAAACAATTGTTGAATTGGTGGGGCCCACCCATGATCAGATGATTAAATGCATGAACAAGGACACTTGGAATGAAATTGTTCCTACCGTCCACTGTGGGCTGTTTGCTGGATTCCCATTCAATCATAGTCGTTTTTATGGTAATGTGAAATCCATAATGGTGATTATGGGGCTCATTTGTCCTGTCATGACAGTAGATATTTGGAACCGAAGATTTCAAAATTGGCTCAATTTTTAATCTCTCCAAATTGACCAAGCTCTTCAAATGAGGCTCAAATGTATTATTGAAGCACCTTTATTATGATTTTATACCATTTGTTTAATGCAGATGTAATAAGAGAGACCAGCAAAGGAAGTTGTAATCATTATAAATTTATATTATGTTATAATGAAAATCTCTCATATAAGCATGCATATTAAGTAATATAAAAGTATCTTCTTTACAATTTTATTGTGTTTGTCCAAACTCGGAAATTGCCAGTCAAATTACTTTTTCAAAGAGCTAGGTATTGTAATTTGTAATCATGGTACTTTTACTATATATTTATTATTGTAATTTGCAATCCAAATAGGTTCTTAAATTAAGAAAACCAAAGTAAACCAAACAGAAAGTGTACGTAAGTGCTTATCTCCAATGATTTTGAAACGATCTGCTTAGTCTAGGACTCAGATACAGACCCAGCTTGTATGGAGTGGCACCTGGGCTGCATATAATGGATCATGAGACCTATTATTAAATTGGTCCCCATCTGAAACTCTCCTCAACGCTATATATTCACATTGACCAGGGAGTTGCACCTGGACCAGCACAACAGCTGTGCTGGGCCATCCATCATTGACCAGGGCCGGGCCCTCAAGCCAAGTTTAAGGGTCAAAGCCATCCCTCTACAGGAGCGGTTACAATGGCCATACCGGATGGTGATGGCCCACCATGGATGAGTGACCTTTCCAGATAGATTAGTTGGCTAAAAACCTATGGTTTAAATAAAAGTGATTGCCATTTCAGTTCCTTAAAGAAGGGAGCCAAACTAATCAACTGTCCGTGTTCAGAAGACAAAAACTTCATGGATTGAATGATTTAGAGATGCTGTTTTTTAAATCTATGGCCACAACATTAAGGCCTACTCGATGGACGGTTCAGATCAGTATAAGGATCTACGAGATGCAAGCTACTTGTGCGGAGTGCACATGCTGATAAAGGGGCGGAGTACAAACTAAAACCAGACGTCCAGCCACAAAGACGGTTTCCACGCTCGACTATGGGACTGATGGGAGACTATGGGAGTGATGGGAGCGGATCAAGTGTTATACGTTAATGGGTGTTGCCCTGACCGTGGGGGCCACCTGTTGCCACGCCGTCCATCCGTTTTTCAGACCGTGGGAGGCCACCTTGATGTATATGTTATATATCCAACCTGTTGATGTTAAACAGACTGACACAATCCAACCAACAAGAAAAAAAATCGATCCCTAGCGAGGGTGGCTAACATGGAGTGTGTGTACTGACAGTTGTGTGTACTAACAAGCTAACCCATGAAAAAAAAAAAACAGACCTGGATGAAGGGAAGATCAGCTTGATCAAAAAACTTTTATGGCCTACGATAAGTTTTTGATGGTCAATCACCAGTTTCCAGTAGTATGGTCCACTTGATATCTTCTTAAGTCTTGAAATCAATTCCTAAAATGAAATGGGAAAACGGATCCACAGCGTGGATACACGACATTAATCAAGGTGGGCTCTAAACGCGGTCAGGGTAACACCTAATCCGCTCCCAAGGTGGGCCCCGTACGGTAATTAGGTTTGAATATTCTCAGAAGAAAATAGTATTTTACTGGGACTTATTGGCTATTGCGCGTTGTTTCGGACTTTTCAAAGAGAAATCACTGCCCCCAACTACCACGGACGCGGATTTCCTGCGAAAGCCTTTCGCAGGAAGTTCCTGCGCAAGGATGCTGGGTGGGGTCCACATATATGTTTGTGAGAAATCCACCCCGTCCGTCCGTTTTGAGAGATCATTTTAGGACGTGTCTCTAAAATTGAGGTGGATACAAATCTCAAGTGGGTCACACGAAAGTGAAAATTGGGGAAAAAAATTCCCAGGTATGTCAGACGCGGATTAGCTATTCACAGGTTTGAGTAGCTATGCTCGCTACTGAAGTCAAGTTCTATGGCCAACAATGATGTGTGTGTGGTATCCACACCGTCCAACTATTTGGAGAGATCCTTTTAGGGCATGAGCCAAAGATTGAGGCCGATCCAAAGCTCGAGTGGACCCACCACAGAAAACAGTGGGTAGAGTGACACCCACCGTTAAAAACTTCTTTCATGTCTGCGTTAACTTATGAACAAGTGGATCTCAAATAAACACCACGGTGGACCATAGGAAGGCTTCAACGGTAGGCATCACTCTACCAATTTTCTCCTGTGGTGGGTCCACTAGAGTTTTGGATCTGCCTCATTCTTTGGATCTTGCCCTAAGATGATCTCTCCAAAATGGATGGACGGTGTGGATACAAGACATACATTATAGTAGGGCCTACAGAAATTGGTGACGTCACTTCAGTAGCCTGTCAGTAGCTAATTCGCGTCCATGCAATCCCAAAGCTGAGGTGGGTATCGACGGACAGGAACCGGAGTCTCCGTGCAACACCTGCAACAAAGAACGCGTGCAACATCCGCGATTTATGGGATCCACTGTTATGTTCATGTGAAATCTACTCCGTCAATCAGTTGATTAATCTCATTTTAACCGTACAAAAAAATATCAGATATACCCTAACTCAGGTAAGCCATTCAACGAGAACAATGTAAAGTAGCGCCTACGTATCTAAATTCGCATGTTTTGACCCACTTAATTTTTTGATCAGATATTTTAGAATGTATCTTCATCGTAGTGGGTCATCGAATGAACGTTTGAGATGTCATATAAACAACCCTGTGGCCCAGGGAAGGTTTCTACCGTGTGCGTCCTCATTCCAACTTTTCCTTATGGTGTGAATCATCTGAGTTTTGGATCATAATGATTTTTGGGTTGAGGCCTGAAAATGAGGGGATGGAACTGATGGACGGAATGGATTGTCACAAAAACATGAAGGTGAGCCCACAAAACTTGGGTCTTGCCCGCTCTTTCTAAGAGGATTTCGGTTCGGTGTCTCTCCAGCTGTCTACCACGACCTGGATCACGCTCCATTAGGTGGAACGGCGTATTAGTTCACGTGAGATGGAGGGGGGGCATCGCGTCGCACGTGCGAACATGAAATGCTTGTGTAAGATCCCGTTTGTTTATCAGGTAGGCACACTTTAAGAATATTCAGGAGCGAAAAATATTACTTTTCGACTAGCATTTAGATCAGTTGTGTGAGAAAAATTGGACGGCTAGGAAAAATGACAATCGAATCCATGTTTAATGTACTAGTGTGGCCTTTCTTGTGTGATAACCCATCTATTTTTATAGTGTACGAATTTCAGAATTGTGTTGTACCGTATGAATGGTCAGATCTTGTACATAGATTCCACGTATGCATGTGAACAGCGTTGTCCATTGTCCATCTCACGCTAGCGAATACACTTTTTTGTAATAGTAAACCTCCACCTCAAGATTCCTCGCTCTAACGTCGCGATCGGCCCACCACGGCCATGATAATGATAATCTTCATCCCCACTTTTTAATTATAATTACAAAATTGCCCTTCCCATGGCACAGACTCTAGCTGTTCGAATTTACTCCAATGCGGCAGCACATCCACGGTACATGCACAACATGTAGGTAGCTCCCGACCTTAGCTCAGTTGGTAGAGCCAAGGACTGTAGTTGTTGAAATCGTGCAGATTATAGATACTTACTCTTGCTCCAGTGGTAGATTCTTACGAGTCTCAACACCTTGTCAAGGGTTCGAATATCTATACTTCGTGTTAAATTTTATTTATTTTTTTTTTAAAAAAATACATATAGGCCCCATTGAGACGGAAGATGGCCCAAAAATTACATTGAGCAAATGATCTTAACCATCTGACTTCGCCCACTGATAACTTTGTGGATCCATCATCATGTATGTGTTTTATCCACACCGTCTATCATCCTGAAAGATAATTTTAGGGCCAAAAATGAGATAGATCTAAATCTCATGTGACGACACCGTATGAAAAAAAAAAAAAAAAAGTAGTGAATGAATGTACACCATTAAAAATTCCCAGGCCCACTGTAATGTTATTTGACATCTAACCTGTTCATTAGGTCATACAGACTTGGATGAAGGGAAAAATATATATATAAGCTTGATTCAAAACTTTTCTGCCCCTAATAAGTTAAATTTTTAACGTTGGGCGTTCAATCAAAGCAGGGCGGTCCACTTTAGATTTGGATTAACCTCATTTTTGGAATTATACGTTAAAATGATATGGAAGAATGAGTGGACGGCACGGATGAAACACATACATCATGTTGGGCCCAACAGAGCACAGACCACTGGCCATTAGCTGACAGTGTCCGTAGCCAATTCATTTCCCTTCAAGGTAATGTATCAATCGTACCATCCATTCGTGGATGTACATGCGCACGTTACGGCACACGTCGTGCAGTGCCTACCGTTGCTTTAAAGAAGACTAATCAGATAGATACGATCATTATATCTATTCTTATTTTGGAGTGTTACCATCTACCGTAGGAGTGACATGATGGATGGTCCTGAATGGTAATCGACCCTCCCACGTGTACTGTGGATAGATAGCTCTACCATATTAGTGTTACACCTCTAGCACTCGAGATTCACGCGTGAAAGAGAAGATATTTCTGTAATTGTGGCTCGAGTGCGAAGTGGGAATACAGACGGATTCTTGATACGGACGTTTGTCGAAAGTCAATGAAATGCCGTGTACGCCGAAAAAGTAGCAATATCTACCGAGACCATCCAAAACTCAAGTAGGCAGTAGCGTTGCGACAAGAAACCGTGGGAATTAATTAACGTTCGTTTGATATGTGGACTGCGTCGTGACCAAAACACCACCAACCACCGTGGTGTGTTGACGTGGCAAAGTTCTGTTAGCCCACCCTGATCTATACTGTTCATCCACTTTGCGAGATCATTTGAGTGCATGAGCCCATAAAAAGCACACCATTAAGAGAAACACCGGTCATTGAAAGCACACCATTAAAGACTTCATAGTCCCACCATGTTTATTTGCCATCCGAACGGGATGGGAAATAAATATCAGCTTTTCCGAAACTTTAGAGCCCGTTTGGCCACCTGCATTAGGTGGGATTAAGCTGGATGGAATTGAAAAAGTAGCATTGAATGCTTGTGTAAGGTACTGTCTCAGGATTGGGCCTATCCCAGATTTCTATTATGGCATGTTTGGAAGATGCGGGACGGACTTGTATCCAACGGGATTGGAGCCAAATCCTGTTTGGCAAAGTTCGGATTGCAAAAATCAGATAAACATTTGTAGGTAATTTCCAACTATTGAATTCTTCCAGGCTCTACCGTTAATTTTTTATAACATCTATTCCGTTCACAATGTATATTGTTTACACGTATTTGTACACCACATCTTATGAGGCCCCACGTATGTCTGAATGGTGGACATTCAATCATCGGTAGTGTGGCCCATATGACACTTGGATGATTGTCATTTCCGGTTCAATGTATTTACATATTATTCGTAAACTGATGAACGTGGTGGATTTCTCATGTACATCGGGATTGGGCCCCAACTACATATCCTTCGCACGGGCGGGCTGACAGACGGTATTGGCGCGGAGCCCGATGTTTATACTGATGAGTTATCGCTGATCCCAAATCCAGGAGTATTGACAGACGGTATTGGCGGGGAGCCCCATGCTTATAATCCCGAGTTGAAAAAGCCGCACCAAACATGGCGGTATGGTTTATATCGCAGGATCACGAATGCAATCCCACCTACTCCAACGTAATGCAGGTGGCCAAACAGGCCCTTAATGTCCTGAGAAGTTTTAAAATATGAGAGTTGAATTTCTTTTATTCTTGAGCTCGTGCCTTGAAATGAAAATTAGTGGGCAAAACATCTCAAAAATATGTAAATATATGAAACATACCACAATCGGGCCCACAATCAAAGATCCATCGGCCTTGGTAGTTTGCCCGGATCTATTGAATCCGCATCCCACCATTGAAACCCTTTTAGGTCCCACGGAAGTTTTGGATTAAGCGGTTGATAATTTAGATGCCATTAAATATTACGGTGCGCCCCAGGAAGGCTTGGAAGGTCCCATTCTCACTAGTTCTGCAAGTGGCCCATTTCATTTTTTATTTTTATTTTTCCCGTGGGACCCATGGTGCTTTGGGTGACCGGAACACTTTATAATGAGCAGGGATGGGTGCTACCCCACCAGTCCTGGCTAGGAACCAATAAGGTTCTAAGCTGCCATTGTGATGTATGAGTTTTATTCACATCGTCCATCCATTTTATCATATCATTTTAGTATAGAAGCATAAAAATGAGATAGATCCAAGGTGTAAGTGGATCATAAAATAGGAATTAAATACCTATTGTTATCTGAAAAAATGGATTGACCAAGTCAACTGTAATGAGAGAGAACACAAAGTATAAGTAAAGGAGGTTGGATAAGAGCTCGGCCTCGACAAGAGAGCACGAACTCCATGATCAACTCGAGCATCGACTACCATAATTGGGTTTGACCCTGGTCGACATCTTGCTATTGCGACCAAAGAATAATTGTAAGTATCAATCCGACTTGTCTTGAAGAGAGGCTCGACCACGGTCAACAGTATAGCTAATCAATAATCCAGCTCGGTCTATAAGACTTCGGCTAATCCGACTTAGAAGTCGACCTCGGCCATCTATCGCGATTTCCTCGAAAGCTGACCACTAGAAGATCTTCTTATAATGCAGGGAGGATCAGTCCCTAAGATATTCGCTGAGAATAACTGTAACACTCCGGGTTTTCAGGGTTTGTGTAGGAATTCGGCTCCCAAATTCTCAGGTGTTATGGGTGCTCTAATGGGCTTCAAATTTTAATTACATTTGGTTGATCTCATAAATAATGGAAAGTTTAGTAAGACATGCAGCGTAAGTAAATCATAAAACAGTATCAAGTGCCACTAAATATAAAAGTATATAAATCACAAATCTCAAGTCATCTAAATAGGGAACTAGTCCCACCCAAACATGACCCAAAGCGACTAGAGCCCTGACCCATACCCCACAGTAGCCCGAACTCAAACTAAAAGGATCCACCAAAAGTCTAGAAGTAGGGAAGCTCCTCAACCTCATCAATGCTCACCTCACTTGGCTCGTCGAGCTCCACCTCACCTACATCTAGTAAAGGGTCTAGTTAGTGTTTTAAAACACCGTCTCAGAGTGGGAGTGGGTAGTTAACTCAGTGGTTACTATTAGCCTTAAGTTACAACAAGCATCAATTATATGATGAATTTAATGAAAGGCAAACATTCATAGATCTCAAACTAGTCTTGTTAATGCATGTGCATGTATTATGATATGATGCATGACCTCGCAACAACACTCCCTCTAACGACTTCGTCTAACGATCGCACATGACCAACACTCCCTCATTGCGACCTCAACTGCCGAGTTGTCAAATCCTAACTAATGCGATGCGTGAATAATGTTAGCCGAGTATTTAGTTAATTCCGTTCATCCAGTAGATTGGAAAAACTGGTACACCCCACATATCATTGCCCTTAACTGGTTACGAGGCCAAGGCTCCTCAACGTGCGAGGTCATGACCCCGCGATCTTTGATACCATCAGGCTCCCCATCCCCAATTTTAAGCACATGGGGAGTGTTGAGAAGAGGGATCACTCGAGGTCACTACGGGGAGGCTCGTCACCCCAGCGTAGGCCGACAGCTCGGACACAGTGTCCCATTCCACGATGCCCGGCTCTCGAGTCAGTGGATCGATTCAAATGGTTATCAATATGCTTAAGTGGTTGAAGGGTATTCCATGTTCCATACAGGCGTGAGTAGACACGGTTAACAAACATGGTTGGTCAGTGAGTAAACTATACCGTGCGAATTCAGGCGAGTACGTGACGGATGACATCAAGTACAAGCGACCCATGTAGTCCAACTACTATCGCCCATTCTCATCTACCCAAATCCGCTAGTGTAGTCGCAAGATGGTCCTACCAACGGGATCACCTTCTCCCACCTCAGTTGCCTGACCAACCTAAGGGTTTGATGACATTCAATAATATTCCAACAATTCTGGATTCGTCTTCTAACGCAGGTAAAGTCATGCACTCATACATCCAACATAAAGATTCAGATTTTTCTACAATGCAACTACTAACGAAATACGACATTAATGTGTGTGTGTTGAGTCGGGTTACCGAAGAGACTAAGAACTATACATCATTCATGGGACAAACATACAACAAGGATTAATGCAATCATGCATGTCACAAGAATGGTTATACTAGAATCGCATATGAGATAAATATACCATACCAAATCAAGTCTAATCATGTTAGAGAGCACATAAACAACACTCAATCATGTCATGGAATTTAGTAAAATCATATATGAGATGAACATGCTACACCAAAATCAAACCCAATCATGTTGAAGAACAAATAAACAACACTTATTCATTTCATGAATTTTAGGGGGACCTATCATGTAGGGTTTTGGCTAGGTTCTCTCTAGACTAATCAAGCACATCATCCTAACATTCATAATTATTAAACTCATAGTAAAATTAGTGTTAGGCCATCTAAGGATAATAGTCTGCACCTTGTGATGTTTCGCTCAACTCATGACGCTCCTAGGGTTAGAGTTTTGAGAAAATCGTTGAAAGACCTAAACAAGCATACAAGCTTGTGAGATTAAGGACAAATAACTATTGAACCCTAGATTACAAGTGAGATTCAACACTTACCCCCAATCATTGCCGAGAGAGTTTCGACGACGGCTCCGGTTACGGCAAGGCGACTAGAGAGAGGATGATAGGGTGGATGTGCACCGACACTCACATCCCAAGTTCTTTCTCTTCTCCCTCTCTCCCTTTTTTTTCTCTTGCTCTAGAGCATGAAATTCATATGGGAAGAGGAGGGTGCCCAAATAAGGCCTTTATATAGTGCCAGATTTGGTGTAAATGGCCCTAAGGGATGAGTTTTTACTATACTAGCCCTAGGGGGATATTTTTCTACCATTTTGGGGCTACTATGGGGCGTAGGAGTCGACACCCACCGTTGGATAGTTGGCCCTAGCAATGATCTACCCATAGACACAATCAGCATTCGGATGCATCAATGACGGGTAGGATCAGAATTCAGTTCAACGATCACCAACTATCGATCGGGCCCGCGACTATATAGATTTGTGTAGGACATTACTTTAGGTTGTTGCCCCAAATTTGGTCATGATCTAACGGTCCGAAAGCTACAACTTGGGTAAAGACTGAACACAGATAAGTGACTTAAGTTCTTGATTAGTTTCAAGAATATTCGCACAACTCATGCACCGACCTTATAAGTCCAAGTTGAGTGATCCGAGTCATGATCTCGACTGGATGTCTTGTGATGGACGTCAAGCCCAGTAAGATGGACATTATTCTATAGTTTTGGAACCAGTGGCTCACCAACGAGCAGTCTAGAGCTTGTTCAGAAAATCGGGGCATTTCTGGAATGAATTAGGTATTGAGATTTCTCGTGGGCAATGATTTGGGTTTGGATTAACTATGTTCATAGTGTAGCTTATTTATAACTAGTGAAAGTGGAGATTTGATCATGATTACTCTAAACCATCGGTTTTAGGCTAAAAGAGTAACGGGGTTGATTTGGTCTATTAGCCAAGATCCGGGCCTTATCTGACTTAGCTTCCGTTAGATTTTTAATTTAGTTATGATTATCTTGATTAGTTAGCGATGAGTCGGTCAGATTTGGGCCCTATGTGAGCAAATCATAAGGCTAAACTCGATGTTCAAGTGATCGATTGGATTCGTTAACTTCCAACGGTTGATTAATCGGACTTCTGCGGTTCTTTACTGGTTCCACCCGTGTATAAATTAACATTGAGTGCTAATGGTCAGTAAGTGATAATATAAGTTAATTATAAAAAAAAATTAAGAATTTTTGGAAATCCAAAACAGTGAAAAATCCATGATGTTACAATCTATCCCCCTTAAAAATAATTTCATCCCTGAAATTGCCTCAGGGTAATAAGTAAAGATTTTATTATTTCATTTGCCTAAGTTTTATTGATTTCAAGTTTATATGTGTGGTAGGGTGTATACTATCTATACTAGTCTGGCTCATTTTATTCTACCCCCCTTTAAACCTTTTCATTCTGATGGTTTACTACAATTTATTTATTTATCTATTTATTTTTTAAAGATATAGATTCATAATGACGATTTTCCTCTATCTAGAGTAAAAAAAATATATTTATTTTTAATGTTCGACCAACACGGAAAGACTGTTGTAGTGGGCTTGAACCCGATACGTCGATCATCGACCTGACTAGGGTAGAAGGCTCATCGTATCTCTTCTTCGTCCTAGTGGATCCTGGTCTTCTGCTCGGTCAAAGCAGTGAGTTCATTGGTAGTAGCCCAGTATTAAGAATTGGGTCAAGCAGCAAATGCTTCGCAGGTGTATACTTCCGTAATTCTGTAGTTCGATCAATCTAAATGTTTAGGGAATGACCATCATTGAAAAGTTTAAATCTCCTATTTATAAGGTTGTTCTTTAGGTCTTGGTCTAAGAGAGTCCTCGTTTTAATTTATAACCAATTTGGGGGTTAATAAATCTCAATATGCTTATGGTTAAAGATCATCCTAAAAAGTTTTTAAAGGCACAAAATTTTATATGAATTACCATTTCAATCCTATGGCTAGCTGGTTATGAGTAGACTACACTTTGGTTTCATAAATTTTAAGAATGAAGGAATAGTCGAAAGTTCTAAGGTATTCTGGAGGTTTGGAGTTCTAATAATGCTAATAAGGACGCAGGAAGGCAAAGATAAAGGATATCATCTTCTCGATATTGTTTAAACCCTTGAGTCTATAAGAGAATAGGAAAACTCAATATATTTTACTGTAGTCTTCCTCTAACATGAGCTTACAGAGTATTAAACTATGAAACCTAATCCTACTTAAGGGTCCTAACTTAATTGCACCAAAACAACTTAAACAAATATATATATATATATATGTAATCAAATTTAATCATGGGATGATTCCTAGCACGACTATAAATAATTATTAAATAGACACCCGATGTTAAACTTTAATATGAAAAGACATGACTAGTCTATTGGCTACTCGAAACTGCAGAAATTTTTTTGTTTTCAACCCTTCTATTATTTGTAACATATTCGTCACCTTTGGTTACTATATTATTTTAATTTTTTTTATAGTAATCCATCATTAAACTCACCTTTATTTCACAAAATCTCATATCATTTAAAGTTCTATAAGAATTATACAAATTTAGGAAGTACTGGTTGTCCAAAACCAACAATTTTCTATTTGTCTATAAAATACTTTTACTTCTTGTAACGTTCTTCATCTTAAAGCAACTAAATTATTTTTTTTTTAATTTTTATTGTGATTCATCAGTAAGTTTAATCTCACATTAAAAATTTGTCTCATTTTGAATTAAATTTATTTATTTATTTATTAAAATTCCAGAAGTAACAATTGTCTGAACTAATGATTCATCATTAAGTTTTAAAATGTCTATATTTATTGTAACGCTCCTTATACTTTTAGTATTTGAATTATTTTAAAAAAATTTATAATGATTCATCACTAAGTTTAAATCTATCCCACAAAATTTTATTTCATTTATAGTTGTAAATAAATTATTAAAATTCTAGGAGTAACCACTGACTGAAACTGACGATTTTTGGACATTTGTCAAATCATTCTAAATTTAACTATATTATAATTTTTATTTTATTTTTATATGAAACTAAACTTATTAAGCTTCAATCTGGCTTTTAAATCACCTAAATCGGAGTTAACGAAGGAAATATGAATTTTTGAAGTCGATACAAAATTGAAGGAAGTTCCAGTGGGGGTAACGCCGAAACTGGCTCTCAGGCGAGGTCCCGCCGGCTCGCTGGACAGTTGGACGGGGTCGGACGGTCCGGCGGGGTCGTGCGGGCGGGATCCCGCCGAGTTTTCTGGGTGGCCGGGTAGGGTCGGGCGGGGTCTTGCCGGCTCACTGTTTCCCCGGCGGGGTCACTTTGCGACGGGCATATCTCGCAAATCGAAATGATTTATTCGACGTGCCATATATGAATTTGGGGTAGGAGAAGCTACTCTATCCAAATAATAACCTACTTATATCACAAGATTCCTCCAGGTTAATGGTTAAAAATCCATTTTATTTACATTGTTACTATTTATAGTAAATTTTCGTTTGATTATAATTTTTCATCCTTTGAGTTTTGTAGTTATGTCCAATTTGAAAGTACTTAGAGAAATTAGAAGGATAAAGTGGTGAAAAGTGAGATTTTTTTTGAAAGAAATGGGTTGGAAGGAGGAGTTGAGACTTAGGGGTTAAGTTTTGAGAGCTTGGGAAGAAAATGGGGTGATGATTGAGAGTGAAAGGAGTAGGATTGGCTAGAAATGACCATAGGGAGAAGCTCCTAGAGCCTTTAAGGAGCTTAAAGAGCAAAGGAGGGGGTCCCCACATGTGGGAGGGCCCCACCTATTCGTCGAGCCAGGATACCCTAGATGTTGGGATCGCACAAGTTACTTTAACAGCTTGAACCTATCGCATTTAGGTCGGGTCGACTCAAGTCGTCCAACCTTTCAATTAGAAGTGATTTGCATCACTTTGCGCAGTTTAAGTCTTTCTATTCGTAAATCCTAATGTTTTAGTCTTCGGACTTGCTAAATGGCATGATACCGGGATCCTATAAATGTCTCTAAGTTCGATCGCTCCCTCCTAAGTTAGCGAATGCGTTATGGCGAGTTCATAATCCACAGCCCAATTTAATCCAAACCATTGCTTTGATACCATCTGTAACACCTCGAGTTTTCAGGGGTCGTGTAGAAACTCGGCTCCCAAATTCCCAGGTGTCATGAGTGCCCTAATGGGCTTCAAATTTTAATTACATTTGGATGATCTCATAAATAATTGAGAGTTTAGCAAGGCATGTAGCGTAAGTAAATCATAAAGCAGTATCGAGTGCCACTAAATATAAAAGTATTTAAACCACAAATCTCAAGTCATCTAAATAGGGAACTAGTCCCACCCATACATTACCCAAAGCGACTAGAGCCCTAGCCTATACCGTGCGGTAGCCCGAACTCAAACAAAAAGGATCCGCTGAAAGTCTAGAAGCAGGGAAGCTCCTCAACCTCATTCATGTTCACATCGCTCGGCTCGTCGAGCTCCGCCTCACCTGCATCTAGTAAAGGGTCTGGTTGGTGTTTGAAAGCACCATCCCAGAGTGGGAGTGAGTAGCTAACTCAGTGATTACTATTAGCCTTAAGTTACAACAAGCATCAATTATATGATGAATTTAATAAAAGGCATACATTCATAGATCCCAAACTAGTCTTGTTAATGCATGTGCATGTATTATGAAATGATGCATGACCTCGCAACAACACTCCCTCTAGCGACTTCGTCTAACAATTGCGCATGACCAATACTCTCTCATTGCGACCTCAACTGCCGAGTCGCCAAATCCTAGCTAATGCGATGCGTGAATAATGTTAGCCGAGTATTTAGTTAATTCCGTTCATCCAGTAGATTGGAAAAACTGGTTCACCCCACATATCATTACCTTTAATTGGTTGCGAGGCCAAGGCCCCTCAATGTGCGAGGCCATGACCCGGCTATCCTTGATCCCATTGGGTTCCTCATCCCCGATTTTAAGCACATGGGGAATGCTGAGAAGAGGGATTGCTCTTGGTCACTACGGGGAGGCTCGTCACCCCAGCGTAGGCCGACAGCTCGGACATAGTATCTCATTCCACCATGCTCGTCTCTCAAGTCAGTGGATCAGTTTTAAACGGTTATCAATAGGATTCAGTGGTTGAAGGGTGTTCCAGGTTCTATATAGGCGTGAGCAGACATGGTTAACAAACATAGTTGGTCAGTGAGTGAACTAGACCGTGCGAATTCAGGCGAGTACGTGACGGACGACATCAAGTACAAGTGACCCATGTAGTACAACTACTGTCGCCCATTTGCATCTGCCCAAATCCGCTAATTTAGTCGCCGGATGGTCCTACCAACGGGACCACCTTCTCCCACCTCAATTCCCTGACCAACCTAGGGGTTTGATGACATTCAATAATATTCCAACAATTCCGGATTCGTCTTCTAACGTAGGTAAAGTCATGCACTCATAGATCCAACATAAATATTCAGATTTTTCTACAATGTAACTACTAACGAAATACGACATTAATGTGTGTGTATGTGTGTGTTGAGTGGAGTCACCAAAGAGACTAAGAACTATACATCATTCATAAGACAAACATACAACAAGGATTAATGCAATCATGCATGCCACAAGAAGGGTTATACTAGGATCGCATATGAGATGAACATATCATATCAAATCAAGCCTAATCATGTTGGAGAGCACATAAACAACACTCAATCATGTCGTGGAATTTAGTAAAATCATATATGGGATGAACATGCCATACCAAAATCAAACTCAATCATGTTGAAGAACAAATAAACAACATTTATTCATTTCATGGAATTTAGGGGGACCAATCATGTAGGGTTTTGGCTAGATTCTCCCTAGACTACTCAAGCACATCATCCTAACATTCATAATCATTAAACTCATAGTAAAATTGGTGCTAAGCCACCTAAGAATAATAATCTACACCTTGTGATGTTCCGTCCAACTCATGACGCTCCTAGGGTTAGAGTTTTGAGAAAATCATTGAAAGACCTAAACAAGTATACAAGCTTGTGAGATTGGGGATAAATAACTATTGAACCCTAGATTATAAGTGACATTCAACACTTACCCTCAATCATTGCCGAGAGAGCTCCGACGACGGCTCCGGTTACGGCGAGGCGACTAGAGAGAGGATGATAGGGTGGATGTGCACCGAAACTCACACCCCAAGCTCTTTCTCTTCTCCCTCTCTCCCTTGTTTTTCTCTTGCTCTAGGGCATGAAATTCATATGGGAGGAGGGGGGACCCAAATAAGGCCTTTATATAGTGCCAGATTTGGTGTAAATGGCCCTAAGAGATGGGTTTTTACTATACTAGCCATAAGGGATGTTTTTCTACCGTTTTAGGGCTACTACGGGATGTAGGAGTCGACACCCACCGTTGGATAGTTGGCCCTAGTGATGATCTACCCATAGACACAATCGACCTGTCATTTGGATGCGTCAATCGATAGGTAAGATCAGAATTCAGTTCAACGGTCACCAACTATCGATCGGGCCCGCGATTATATGGATTTGTGTAGGACATTACTTTAGGTTGTTGCCCCAAATTTAATCTAACGGTCCGAAAGCCACAACTTGGGTAAAGACCGAACGCATATAAGTGACTTAAGTTCTTAGTTAGTTTCAAGAATATTTGCACAACTCATGCACCGACCTTTTAAATCCAAGTTGAGCGATCTGAGTCACGATCTCGACTGGATGTCTCACGATGGATGTCAAGTCCATTAAGATGGACATTATTCTATAGTTTTGGAACCAGTGGCCCACCAACGAGCGGTCTAGAGCTTGTTTGGAAAATCGGGGCATTTCTATAATGAATTAAGTATTGAGATTTCTCGTGGGCAATGATTTGGGTTTTGATTAACTATGTTCATAGTGTGGCCTATTTATAACTAGTGAAAGTAGAGATTTGGTCACGATTACTCTAAACTGTCGGTTTTAGGCTAAAAGAGTAACGGGGTTGATTTGGTCTACTAGTCAAGATCCGGGCCTTATCTGACTCGGTTTCAGTTAGATCTTTAATTTAGTTATGATTTTCTTGATTAGTTAGGGATGGGCCGGTTAGATTTGAGCCCTATGAGAGCAAATCATAGGGCTAAACTCAATGTTCAAGTGATCGATCGGATTCGTTGGCTTCCAACGATTGATTAATCGAACTTGTGCGGTTCTTTACTGGTTCCACCCGTATATAAATTAACATTGAGTGCTAATGGTCGGTAAGTAATAATATAAGTTAATTACCAAAAAAAAATTCAAAGATTTTTGGAAATCCAAAACATTGAAAAATTTAGGATTTTACAATAACACATTGGGTTCCGGAGATGATCCCCTTTATGATACGCAATTGAATGGCAGATTCATTACCAAGTAATTAGCACTAAACGACTATAAATAAGAACCATACCTATGGAGAAAGGTATACACTAGAAACTCTAAAAGTTCTACTGAAGCCAGATTCCCTGCCCTAACTTAGGCATTGGAGGATTCCCTGTTATAGCCAGGGTTTCCATTGTCGTTCGCTTTCGCAAGTGCGCAGTGCTGTTGTGAGGACGTCCAGATTACAACATCAACACTTATTATTAAAAACTTTTTGGGGGTCACAAAAGTTTTGAATCAAGCTGATATTTATGTTTCCTTCTCATCCCAGTCTATGTAGCCTTACGAGCAAGTTGGACCGCAATTAACCATCACAACGGGCCCTAGTAGGGTTTCAATGGTGGGTGTCATTATCACTACTACTTCCAGTGGTGTGGTCCACTTGAACCCTAGATCTGCTTCATTTACGTGCTTGTACTGACATGGAAAAATGAATGGATGGTGTGCATAAAACTCATACATCCACTTGTAGAGATCAGGAGAACTACACTTGATTCATGAAAATCACCTAACTTCCTTTGATGTAATTTTAAAAAGATGAAAGGTATATGAATTAGAATGGATTCCATCACCAAACCATGCCCCCTTAGGAAGGGTAGCCATCCAACCATGCCCAGAGACGATGGTGAACAACGTTTTTCCCGACGTCATAAACATAAAAGAAAAAGAACATGCTCAAAGCCATTGCACTTATTGTAATTTCAAATACAACAGACCATTAAAGATCGAAAACATTCCCTTAATAAAATTAAATCAATCGATCGCCTAAACAAAAGATAAAGAGTTCCCATCACACTACAAGCTTCACCTCTTAGCCCTAGCTAAGAGGTTTAACTCACATGAGTGGACTAGATCTCAAAATAAAATAAATAAATTAAAAGCAAAGAAGAAAAAAAATACAACTCAACTTCTGGCTCAATGCCTTCCCACGTCCAAAACTTCCCTTTATAGCCGGGATGGCTGACCCAGTGAGTCGTAGACGAACTCGAGTACAAACTTTCACAACCGTGATCGGTGTGGGCCCCACAGAGGTGTTTTCTCGAAAATCCACCCCGTCCATTGGATTCAGGACGAAATTTCACCAAGAATGGGTGGTTTTGAAGGTCCATTAGCACGGCCCACATACGAGGCCCACTGGCTCAGTCACACATGTGTACGCATGGGAGTGGAATCTCAATGGTTTTGTAGTTCTCGCTCATGGACGGCTCGGATCGTCCGTACAGACGTGACGACGGAGCCCACAATCCGACGCGCAAAACGGCCGCGGCCGTTCTTTACCCTGGACGAAAAACTACTTACGTGGCAATGGTGGGGCCCATTCGATTAAACCGATGATCCACTCCGATTGCATTGAGGAGAAAATTTCGGTAGGAATATGCATGTGATGAGGTCCATCCACATCTCAACACTCTGCCCATCCATTTTATCAATAATTTTAATATTTGAGCCCAAAAATGAAGTCAAGTGTTCAAATGGACCACTCCACAGAAACAATGCGGTGCGGGAATTGGACACCCGCCATGTGGGGTCCACTTGTTGTATGTAAAAATTCTTTTCCCAATATAATATAATGGGCAACAAAAAGCCTATCCAGAATCAAGCTTATATTTGTGTTTTCCTTTCATCCATGTCTTATGAATAGGTTGGATACAATAGTGGAAGTCATTATATCCACTGTTTCTTGTGATATGATCCACTTGATTTTTGAATATAAGAGCGCACTGAGTAACTCAGTAGGCGATCTGATTTCCATTTCTACGGCTCATGGTACGACTAAAAAAACACTTTTAGGAAACGCGATTGATCTAACAAAACACAATTAAAATACTCTAAACATTATTGCGGGTCCGATATGCAATATTTGACCCTAATCATAAAACTCATACCTCCAGATTAACTCAATAAGATCTGGAAGTGAGTGCGACCGCTGGCTCACGACCGTGGCTCCACATCTCAACACTCTGCCCATCCATTTTATCACCCAAAAATGGATGAATTGGACACCTACTGTTGAAAAATTCTTGGGGGCAACAAAAATTTTGAATCAAGCTTATATTTGTATTTTCCTTTCATCCATTGTATGCCACGTGGTCCATCTGTCTTTCCAGCTCATTTTAAAATACGGTCACAAAAATAAAGCAGATACAAATGTCAAGTGGATCACATAGCAGGGATTGCATTCCAACCACCAAAAGTTTATTAGCAGGGATTGCATTCCAACCACCAAAAGTTTATTAGCAGGGATTGCATTCCAACCACCAAAAGTTTATTGGGGCAGTTTTTTTTGTTTTTTACACACGCATCCGACACACCCACGCACGCCGTAGTGGAATTTCACCACCTATGGGAATCGAACCCAAGACCTCGTGTTGAAACTCCTAAGAGTCTACCACTGATGTAAGGAGTCGATTGAACCCAACTGGGGTAGTTTTGGATCAAGCTGCTATTTGTGCGTTGGATGAGTAATAAACATTACGTTGGACCTTAAAACCTTTTGGTGGTGGACGTTACCATTGTTTCTGGTTGTGTGGTCCACTTGAGACTTGTTTCTGTTTCATTTTTGAGACCATGCCCTGAGCTGGATAAACAGATGGATGGCATGGATATATAGGAGATACATCAAGGCAGGCCCTACGGTCAGGACCGCACCCTTTTCCACACGAAACAGTGGCGGGAACGCGGAACATTTAACCTTCTTGAGGCCTATAATATTCTGAATCAGGCTGGTATTTGTATCACTCATGGTTGGACTCACCTTATGAACGGATTGGATGGCATATGATTATCGAGGTGGCTGTTCTCGTGTCTTTTTTTTGGTGACGTGGTCCAATTGAATTTTGGGTCTGGCTCATTTTTGAGTTACAATTTCTAACGTGTGCTGGTAAAACTAATGGACGGAGAGGATTTACAAACACGGCTCGGTGGACCCCACGGTTTTTGTTATACGGGCTCTTGGAGGTAGCTTGCGTGCGCAGGGAACCTACGACGTGGCTGGGGAGTTGACTAACGTTGGTGTCGGCTAACGCTCGGGTTGAACCAAATGGCTATAAAACCATATTTGTCCAAACCCGGTTTGGACCGGATGCTAACCGGTTTTTATACTTTTGGCCCTTCTAGAACCTAGGCGGAGGTGAGCGTCTACGACATATGGTTTTAAGACTCGGACGAGTTCAATACAAATTATTCGGGTCAACTCGGATTCAGGACGAACAAGGCAATACAAGTCACCCGAGTCTTTTTGAGCCGACACTATAGAAGAGGATCAGTAACCTTGTTACAAAGGAGAGCGGATTGCCCACTCAGTGACTTTAGGGCCTGTTTGGCCGGACGGATGCCATGGGATTAGGAGGGATGGGACGGTAAAATCCCAAGATATGCCAAATGAGCCAAGCCGGCCCAATGAACTTGTCCCGGGATATAGCAAACCCATGGATATTAAACCAATCCACTGACATCACCATCATTACCTTAAAATTGATCTCATCGCTCCTAATCCCGTTCAATTGTGCCTGGGGCGTGTTGGGTTGGACAGATTGGAAGGTAAAATCCCGGGATATGCTTTGCGTGCCAAACAGACTCGATGAACTTGTCCCGAGATATAGCAATCTCATGGATCTTAAACCAATCCACTGACGCCACCATCATTACCTTAAAATCCATCCCATCCCTCCTAATCCCTCTTAATCCACCAAGCCAAATAGGCCCTTAGCATCTCTGTGGGACCCACACGTGATGTATGTATCTTATCCATGTCCAGGGAGCACTGTTTTTTATCCTGAGGTGCTCGACCGGTCGTGGCCCATTCACGACCGGTCTGGGATCCTCTCAATCGGTCGTGCAGGTTGCACGACCAGTCGAGGCTATGCAGATTCGTTCTGCGATTTTGCGCGGATTTCGTGTCGCAAGTCCTTTCGCAACTGGGATGCAGAAAGGGGAGTTACCTAAATTATAAATAGGGGTTCCTAGAATTTTTCTAGGTATTGTAAAAGCAAAAAAAAATTATTCTAAGGTGTGGCCAAAGGGTTTTCTATGTGCTTCCAAGGAAGAGGTTAGTATATTGCCTTGTAATCTTCGTTTTTCATAGTGGAAGTTTGCATCTATGGTTCTTTACCCTAGTTTGGAGTTTTTTCACGTATATCTTGTCTTGTGGTTTATTTTGAATACTTTGATATATTTCTAGTTTATATTTTCCCCTGTTTATCATTTGTGGGTGAGGCCTGAGATTGGATCTAGGCTCACTACGTTTGTTGGCATGCTGCGCAACAACTGGTATCAGAGCTATTGGTTTAGTTCTATTGGGAGCGATGGCGGAAGAAGAGAAAACTAGAATCGAGAAGTTTGATGGTTCAAACTTTACCTTCTAGAATATGCAGATGGAGGATTATCTGTATCAGAAGGACCTCTATGTTCCTCTAGGAGGAAAAGAGAAGAAACCAGAAAAGATGACAGATGATGAATGGTTTTTACTGGATAGAAAGGCATTAGGAACGATCCGACTCTCTTTGTCTAAGAGCGTTGCCTTCAATATATCCAAGGTGAAAACTACAAAAGAATTAATACAAGCCCTAGCCACCGTGTATGAAAAACCATCAGCGTCCAACAAGGTTCATCTTATGAAACAACTATTCAACATGAAGATGTCAGATGGTGGGAGCATGGCTGAACATCTAAACGAGTTCAATACAGTCACGAGCCAGTTGGAATCCGTTGGCATTGTTTTTTAGGATGAGGTTAAGGCGTTATTGATCTTATCTAGTTTGTCAGACAGTTGGGATGGTTTGGTGATTGCTGTGAGCAATTCTTCAGGGTCGACAAAGCTGAAATTTGATGATGTGGCCGGTCTAATTCTCAGTGAAGAATCTAGAAGAAAGGCATTAGGAGTTTCAGAGGATTCAAGGAATGCTCTAAACGTTAAAGAAATAGGAAGAACGCTGAATAAAGGAGGCAATAAACACGGGCATTCTAAGTCAAGGAAGCAGTCCAAGGGATGGAAAGACAAAGACGGGTGTTGGCATTGCGGTAAGAAGGGGTACATGAAACATGATTGCAGGGCACTTAAGAAATAAGAAGGAAGCTCTCAAGCGGGGAAGGATTCAGTGAATCTATCTGAAGAAAGTGACAGAGAGGCGTTGATCTTGTCTCTTGATGCGAGGAATAAGTCTTGGGTTATAAACTCGGGTGCTTCGTTTCATGTCACTTCATGTAAGGATGTTCTGCGTGATTATATGTCAGGTGACTTTGAGAGAGTCTATCTGGGTGACGATGAGCCGTGTAGTATTGTTGGAAAAGCAGATGTTCATGTAAATCAGAAAGACAGAACGTCTTTAAAATTGAAGGATGTCAGACATGTACCGAGTTTGAAACGTAACTTGATCTCAGTGGGGCGGTTGGCCGATACCAGTTATGTAACGACATTCATCAGTGATTCTTGAAAGATCACAAAAGGTACCTTAGTGATATCGCGAGGCAAGAAGGAAGGTACTTTGTACGTGACTTCAGGATTGTATAGTTCACTCGCAGCCGCATCAACTGGAGTGAATGGGCAGTTATGGCATCAGAGGTTGGGACATATGAGTGAGAAGGAGATGAAAGTGCTATTGTCAGAAGGAAAGCTACCAGGGTTGAAGTCTATTGACTTGAAATTCTACGATGACTACGTGTATGACAAGCAGAAGAGAGTAAGCTTCAAGAAGACGGGACGCGCTCCAAAGACACATCTGTTTGAGCTTGTACACACTGATGTGTGGGGACCGGTACAGGTATTATCTCTTAGTGGTTCACGTTATTTTGTCTCCTTTATTGATGATGCTAGTAGAAAACTGTGGGTCTATTTCTTAAAACATAAATCTAATGTATTTGATATATTTAAGAAGTAAAAAGTTATGGTAGAAAATGAGACAAGTAAAACAGTAAAATGTCTCAGATCCGATAATGGGGGAGAGTACTGTGATAAGAGATTTGAGGAGTATTGTGCAGCAAATGGAATCAAACATTAGAAAATGATTCCAGGGACACCGCAACAGAATAGTGTGGCCGAGCTCATTAACAGGACCATCCTTGAGCGCGCCAAGGGCATGAGGTTACATGCAAGGTTGTCCAAGACCTTTTGGGAAGATGTTGTGAATACTGCCGCATATCTCATCAATAGAAGTCCCTCAGCACCATTGGATGGTGGGCTACCAGAAGAAACGTGGACTGGGAAAGAAGTGAACCTTGCACATTTTAAAGTGTTCGGTTGCACTTCACATGTTCACATTAATGCAGAGCACAGAAACAAGCTGGATGCAAAGTCCAGGAGGTAGACGTTTATAGGCTACGGGCAGCATGATTTTGGCTACAGATTGTGGTATGCAGAAAATAAGAAAATCATCAGAAGTAAGGACGTAGTCTTCAATGAAAAAGTGATGCATAAGGACAGTGTGTAAGAAAATAAGGCCGAGAAAAAAGAATTCGTAGAGTTGGAAGAGTTGTCAAACACGGGTGTTATAGCGTCACAGGATGATCATGCACAGGAACATTATGAGGTGGAGCCACAGACACCGGTTGTGAGGAGGTCTACTTGGGAGAGGAGACCCACGGTCCGATACTCACCCTCCTTACATTATCTACTGCTGATAGATAATGGTGAACCAGAATGTTTTGAAGAAGCGCTACAGTCAGATACACGGGTTAACTAGGAGCAGGTCATGGATGATGAGATGGACTCTCTTGAGTCTAATCGTACATGAGAGCTAGTCACTCTACCCAAGGGTAAGAAAGCTCTTCATAATAAGTGGGTTTACAGACTGAAGGAGAAGCACGATGGTTCAAAATAGTACAAGGCCAGATTGGTTGTGAAAGAGTTTCAACAAAAGGCAGGTATCGATTTTACTGAAATATTTTCACCTGTGGTGAAAATGTCTATGATTCACATGGTCTTAAATATAGTGGCTACAAAAGACTTACATCTAGAGCAGCTAGATATTAAGACAGCTTTTCTTCATGGGGATCTTGAAGAAGAGATATATATGCATCAGCCATCAGGATATGTGGCACCAGGAAAGGAGAACAAGATGTGCAGACTGAAGAAGAGTCTATATGGCCTAAAGCAGGCCCCGAGGCAGTGGTATAAGAAGTTCAATAGTTTCATGTCAGAAAATGGTTATAGGAGATGTCATGCTAACCACTGTTGCTATTTGAAGAAGTTTGATACGTAGTATATCATCCTTCTTCTGTACGTTGATGATATGCTTATGGCCAGTTCAAGCATGAAGGACATCTCAGATCTCAAAAGACAATTGTCTAGAGAATTTGCTATGAAAGATTTGGGAGCTGCAAAACAAATCCTAGGCATGAGGATAAGGCGTGACAGAAAAAATAAGAAACTAGTTTTGTCACAGGTAGAGTACATAGCGAAGGTACTTGATCGATTCAATATGGGAGGTGCTAAGCCGGTTAGTACTCCATTAACCAACCACTTCAAGCTATCTAAGGAGCAAGGTGCAAAGACGCGGGAGGAATGGGACTACATGACTAAAGTCCCATACGTGTCAGCCATTGGGAGTCTCATGTATGCTATAGTGAGTACGAAGCCAGATATTGCTCAAGCAGTGGGAGTTGTTGAACAACCCCGGGAAGGAACATTGGGAAGCTGTGAAGTGAATCCTTAGATACTTGGTAGGTACCAAGGATGTAGGGTTATGTTATGGTCGATCAAAAATCAAGTTACAAGGCTACGTGGATTCAGATTTGGCAGGAGATATCGATAGTAGAATAAGCACTACAGGTTATGTCTTTACTCCAGGTAGTGCTATAGTCAGTTGGGTCTCTCAATTACAGAAGATAGTGTCTATCAATATGACAGAAGCAGAATATGTTGCAGCTACAGAAGCGTGCAAGGAGATGGTATGGATGCAAGGTTTCATGGAAGAGTTGGGTAATAAGCAAGCAGATTGCAAGCTGTACAGTGACAATCCGAGTGTAATACACTTGACTAATAATTCAGCCTTTTATTCAAGGACCAAGCATATTGACATCAGATATTACTTCATACGTTCGTTACTGGAAGATGGATCGATTGCTTTGGAGAAGATTCATACAAGTGAGAATCATGCGGACATATTGACCAAGGCGGTCACACGGGAGAAGCTGAAGCTTTGTTCAGCTTTGATTGGTCTTCAGGCTTGAAGACGTAGAGATGGTGCACTCCGGATGAAGAAAACGAAGGTTTAACATGATGTGTTTCCAAGTGAGAGATTGTTGAGATGTGGAACCACATTTAGGACCGTCTTCGACCGGTCGTAGGGTCCGGCTCGACTCAAATTCCAGCGAGCACTATCTTTTTATCCTGAGGTACTCGACCGGTCGTGGCCCATTCACGACCGGTCGTGGGGTCCTCTCGACTGGTCATGCAGGTTGCACGACCAGTCGAGGTTACGCAGATTCGTTCCGCGATTTTGCGCGGATTTCGTGTCGCAAGTCCTTTCGCAACTGGGATGCGAAAAGGGGAGTTACCTAAACTATAAATAGGGGTTCCTAGGGTTTTTCTAGGTATTATAAAAGTAAAGAAAAATTATTCTAAGGTGTAAGCAAAGGGTTTTTTATGTGCTTCCAAGGAAGAGGTTAGTATATTGCCTTGTAATCTTTGTTCTTCATAATGGAAGTTTGCATCCATGGTTTTTTTACCCTAGTTTGGGGTTTTTCCACGTATATCTTGTCTTGTGATTTGTTTTGAATACTTTGATATATTTCTAGTTTATATTTCTTCATGTTTATCGTTTGTGGGTGAGGCCTGAGATTGGATCTAGGCTCACTGCGTTTGTTGGCGTGCTACGCAACACAGAGCGGATAAAATACATAAATTATGACGGACCTCACAAAGTTTACTCCGTATGCTAACTGTAGGGAGTTACTCACTGCAATCTGCTTCCATAGAAATGAACGTGCGGAGTTAATATCACATGTGGGGCCCATCCTGATGTATTTTCCTTAGTTCAGCGTTGTCCATCCGTTTTAAAAGTTTATTTTAGATAATGATCTCAAAAATGAAGAATATCCAAATCTTAGATAAACTACACCACAAGAAAAGTGATAATTGAGTGCCCACCATTAAAACATTCATGGGGGCCATCGAAATGTTTATTTTCCATCCAAACTGTTGATAAGGTCAAAAGGATCTAGATGAAGAGACTACATTAATATCAAATGTATCCAAAAATTTGAAGGCCTGCAAGAAGTTTCTAATGGTCAATTGCAACTGTTTACTGTGGTGTGTTCCACATGAGATTTGGATACTCTTCATTTTTTGAATCATGCTGTATAATGGCATGATGTAAGTCACATACATCATGGTGCGCCCCCAGCCGGTGATACACCTACTGATATCCACTCAAGCTGTACTCGGACAGTATGACCCGTGTGGTCGGAAATTCGGTTCCGTTGCGCCTCATGCTGCCCGCTCTTCCCAATCACTAATTGTTGATATACATTGATTTTAATATTATATATATATATATATATATATATATATATATATATTAAAATGGTTTGTAAAAGATTATTTTTAAGTATTTTGAAAATAGCCTCACATTGGAAAAAGATGAGATTTTTTTAGTATATATGAGAATTGTGGAGTATTGTAATGTTTACCTACCTCATCCGAGATGTATAGGCATGAGCTCGGTGCAAAGGTGTGGGCATGTGAGACAGTATGACTGTAGAGGTGCTAGTGGCGCACTTTGTACTTTGTGTCGGAGAGGGTCGTTCCTTTGCATAAGAGTGCGATAAAAAGCTATGGCATATAAACGCTGAAATTGTAGCCGTTAGAATGAGGTGTAACTCCTCATGCACATAGAGGCTAACCATACAGAAACTGTTGCATGTGGCCAGCCCAACAACTAGAAACAGCTAACCAATGAGTCTAAATGATCAACATATAACAATTATTACACCACATGCAGAACGGTCAGAAACTGTCAATAACGGCTAGTTTCTCACAACAACTAGAAAACTCTCAATAATGACTGTCATTTTGATTAAATTCCATGGACCAAAACCGCTAGCCACCATAGCTTATATATACTGGGCCTAGATGGGTTTCCAAACCATCACAAACACACTCCAGTAGACTCATACGAACCAAATCCTCTCTTACAACTAGAAATTCCAGAAAAACAGTAAGGTTCATCTGAACCATTGCCTGAAGAACAAACCAATGGTGTGGTCTAAAACGGTTCATCTAAACCATTAGTTGAAGAACAAACCAGTGCAGTAGTCTAACTCATATTTCTTCTTGTCATTTTTTCTGGAATTTTTGCTTTCTTCTATTTCTGCAAGGCAATTGTAACAAAGTTTCATTAGTGTGTCTTCTTATTTACTAAACACAGATCCATATTAAGCTCACCGTATCCTAGAAGCAATTTGCTTGTAACCTTTCAACATATTCAGTCTATTTGAGTAGGGGCAAATTACGCTTTAAGGACCGCATTTCATACGTGCTTCAACCTGTCCTGATTCCATATTACTTTCGGTTTTTCATAATTTACAGAAAATCATTATTTCTGTATTAATTTCAACGCGGCTAAAGTAGTTAAAAAAAGGATGTGCGTGTACTTACTGCTACAGTAATGATAGTAATGATAGGTAGGTCCACCGTAATATTTGTAAATTGTAAGAAATTAACCCTATTCATCTGTTTTTCTAGATCCGCTGGGACATGTGCCCAAATATATATGAGAAAATAGGCCCCACGAGGGCCACGACAGGAAACAATAAGGATTGAATGTGCACCGTCAAAACATTTGTGGAGTGATCAGGCTCATAGTTTTTATGTTTCGAGTCATCTGAGTGGGAATGATATTATAAACGGTATGCGTTGCATATAAGCATAATGGTCACTTTTTAATATCCTGCGGCTATTTAATTCTTAATCTGATTTATTTTTTGCCCCGTGTCTTAACGCAATTGGAAGAAACAGATGAACGAGGTGGATTTGTCAAAAACGGATGAAAGGTTTGGATTTATCACATACATCACATGGCGCCACCTAACCTGTCCACGAGGTTTGTGGGCAGTTAGCATCTTAAAAACACCGCGCTTCGTGCTTACAATCGCTTGGTCTCAGAAATCAATGGACGCGGACCCAGCATGATGTATCCGTTTTATCCACACCGTCCATCCATTTTGAAAGATACTTTTAGTGCTTCACCCCAAAAATGAGATAGATCTAAATCTCAAGTGGACCACACCATGGGAAAACAGTAGTGATTGAATGTCCACCATTAAAAATCTCTTAGGGACTACTGTAATGGTTATTTGACATCTAGCCTGTTGATTAGGTCATACATACTTGGATGAAATAAAAAAATATATCAGATTGATCCAAAACTTTTGTGCCCCCAGGAAGTTTTTAATTGTAGGCGTTCAATCAACACTTTGCAGTCCACTTGAGATTTAGATCAACCTCATTTTGTGGCTCATATAATAAAATGATATGAAAGAATGGGTGGACGGAATGGATGAAACACCTACATCATGGTGGGGCCCACAGAGCACCGATCACCAGGGCCAGTGGCCAATCCGTTTACGAAATCAAGCGGGTGCACTCTCACCTCACCCACAAGTAGTGGGCCTGTGGTTCAATTGACTGGGCCATTGATCCGAAATGGTCTAAGGTAGCATCTACCCACTTCGATAGGAATTGTAGGATCTTTGACCGTGGATGTGAAATTTAGACAAGTGAGGTAGGGGGTTAAAGAATCTATGCCGTTGGTCCATTTGGGCCCGGCATATCATCCGATTAACTGTCTGCATCACTTATCAATGGGCATCTAGGCTCAAAGGTTATATAAATTCTCTAAAACAGGTGTAAAGTGCACTCACTAAAGGTCCATATATTCAACGTGTGTGGATGAATCTTATGATAATTAAATCAGGATTATATTTTGAATTAGCCTGTATTCAATAAGGGCCCACTTGATCAACGGTCCAGATCTTAAACATTTGTGCCAACCTGGCATATGCGAGCCGCCAATATTTGGCGCTTGCAGATGCGCGGCTGCAAGCACTTGCCCCAAAAGCCGAAACTAATTCTGCCCGGTCTGCCCGAAACTGCCACGAGTCTATAAATACCCCATCTTTCTCAGTCTCTTTCTCTTCAACCCTCCGTCGCGATGGCCAGAATCGCCGTTACCATCTCCGTTATCTTTTCTATCTTTCTTCTTGCTCACGCCCGTAATCCGTTAAATCTACCAGACCGGTCCGTTTCCGAAACGTTTCCGATCTCCGTCGTGACGGAAGATGACGCAAAGACTCTCCTCCTCCCGAGCGAGAAGCCGGAATCTGACGCCATTCCCACGGAGAAATCGGAATCCGACACCCTCCCCACCGAGAAGCCGGAATCTGACGCTGTTTCCGTCAGCAGCATCTCACTCCCCACGATGGCATCATTCGACGTCACGTTCCGTACGATCAACCGCCACTTTCCCCATCCACACGGTAAACGACCGTTTCTCTTCCGTTTCCCCCACAGGCACCGGTGCCTTCACCACCCCCACATCCGCGGGCCCCATGTACGGATCCCTTACGGGAACGACATGATTCCAGCGCAGGGCTTCGGTGGCGGCGTGCGTCAGATCCCGGTGGGAGTGGCTCGATTTCCCGGCGTGGGGGCGGATTACAGAAGACCGAGGCACATGCATGTGAAGGAGGAGGAAGATCGGAATGAGAAAGGTGGTTTTGTGAAGTGGTTTCGGGAGATTGCAAACCGCTTTTGAAATACAATGGTAGTTCTAGTTTCTGGTTTTAAGCTTTTATACGTATGTTGCAGTCGGTTCTAGTCTGTGAATTTTTTGTATTTTGAGAAATATATATACTTATATCTCAAACCCCTATATATATATACATGTATAGTATTTGTTGTGGGATTTTGTTTGATTTGAGTGTTTGGTGTCCGTCAAAATCACTTTGATTGAGAGAGCTTAAAACGCAGAGGATGAACTCTCAATCTGATTTTCAACCTGAAAATTTGCACATTTAAGTGTTGAATAGATATCTAGTTTTGTCACCAATATACCTTAGGATGTTCAGAAAAACTCAGCAAGCGATTAGATCAAAAATAATTGTACGGAAGAAGATATGATCTCAAGGATTAAGAATCAATTAATTTCTGGATTATAGTATTTAGGATTTATATCAATTGAAGGGTTAATTTCTTCCTGAAGATCTGCTAAAGAGCCTCTTCAAGAAATCCATACCCGTTCACAGCAAATAATTGTCTTTTCATGAAAGGACATAACTTTTTGTCCTAGGCATTTATTTTTGTACCCATTCAAATAGGAGCAGTTATCCAACAGGAAAAACTGTATCCACATAAGTGACACATGACATAGGTGCCACATGTACAGTCATGTCACAATTACTCTTAATTAACAAAGATCATAAATCATCAGGATAAACCCTTGTTCAATTCCAATTGAACCATGGCCAAAAAAGTTTGAACCATGTACTAAATGCGTCTAATAAAGCGCCAAAAAGCGCCCAAGCAGCCCTACAGCCCGTCACGCGCGTGTGGACGGTTCCCTGGTTGTATAAGCAAAAACCTCTTCTTTTACCGACTGGCTATATACACTATTTATGAAAAATTTAAATAATATATTTATTTACTTTCTAAAAATAACGTTTATTTTTAAATTTTATTTTTTTATTCTAAAAAACACAACATGGATGAATGGTTGGACGGTTGTTGTAGCCAATGAAGAGCGAGTTACAACGCGATGACTCGAGATCTCTACCCTAGCCGACTTAAATTGACTCAGATCATATTTTGAAAACTCAAAAATCTTCCGTTGGACAGCTCAAAAGATTCGTCCCATATAATATTATTATTCTTCTAGAGATGTGACTCATAGAAGAATGCCATTTCTCCACTAGGAGGAGTTTTGACTGGGCAGGTGCTACTGCCAGATACAGCTCATTGGCCAGTCTAAGTAGTGTGGGGCCTTCTCCCATGCCAGTTCCGAGAGCAGATTAAGTACGTACCTAGCCTCACCCAATAAAGTGCGGCCTTAACCGTGGGGCCTACTTTGATGTAAGTAGTCTAATATCCACATCATTTATACATTTTTCCATGTCATTTTGGACATAAACCCAAAATGAAACAGATCCAATTCTCAGATGGACCATACTACAGGAAATAGTGTTGATTGACCGTTGGTATTGGTTTTTCCTCCACCTGCTTTTATATGACCTTATCAACAGGTTGGATGATAAAGACTGTTTACATGGATTTCTTTGGGGTCGTTTGGCGCCGTAGATTGGAGGGGATTAGAGGGGGTTTCAAATCCCCTTTGTTGTTTGGCAGCAAAAAGCAATTGTGGATTGCCAAACTCGGGGGTTTCCAATCCCCTCTTTGAGGGGGTTTGTAATCCACGGTGAAAGCTTGGATTACACCTAAAATCATTTCAATAGTTACGGGTGTAAATGTATGTTACTGTACACTATCATTTTATTGGGCACATGGCCCACTAATGATGATCAGCACCATCCAAATATTGTTCATGTAGATCAGCACCGTCTAAACATTGTCCAGCACCATCCAAACATTGTTCATATTAATCAACATTGTCCAGCACCATGTAAACATTGTTCATATTAATCAACGATTAAAAATCATTGGTTAGTCACTCAGACATGATCTTGTGCTTGCGATCCATCTAAGACTTGGAATTTCATCATTTTCAGGCAAAACATATATTTTAACAGGCATATCACAACCATAATGTCAAAAATTATATATCTCACTAATTGGAGGTATTAAAGTTGATTTAGTAATTAAATTCAAACCCTTGTGAATATACCATATATAGGTATTTTTGAATTGAAGTTGATTCACACTCTAGGGTGCCAAACACACCCAGAGGATTGTCAATCCAGGGGGTTTCTAATCTTGGGGGTTGCGAATCCAGGGGTTCCAAATCCACGCTCCTAAACAGGACCTTAGTGTTTGGACTGATGCCTTAAAAAGATCTACCAAAACAGATGGATGGCATGGATATATAATAAATACATTAAGGTGGGCCCATGATAAGGGCCACACCATCTTGGGTGAATCCTATATATGTATATCAAGGTGGGCCTATGTTCAATCAAATAATCCCTCCAAGCACGGGGAGAATCCTATCTATCAATGTCTCCCAATCTTTTAAATGACCGATGGTACGTCCTATCATCTATCTGTACCATTCATCATTCATACAACTATGAACAAGGATTGGTGTGCAAAAATCACGCCAAGGGACTAATCCTAAACATCAAATGAATATGATAGAAATGAACGGTCTAGATTAAGCAGAGAAATAAAATAAGTTCAATCATGGTCTTGAAACAGGAGTTATCATCATGTATTGCTTATGATTCCAAAGTATTATTCTAATTTGATGACTCTAATCATGTGACCTATGGCAGGCCCAATAGACAGGTACGACAAATTGACCCCTCGCAAAGGTTAGGATTATCCAATCAGTGTGATTCCTAGCTCCTAATTATACTAATGAATGGTCCTGATTTATCCTATTTTAAAGGTTTGGGCATGCTTCTAACCTCTCCGTAAAGGTAAGGCAGGACAGGTCAGCATGACCCATAATTAAATTTATTATGTATATATATTTACAGGATACTAATTAAAATAATACCCAAAATAATATATAGTTGTACAATGTAGTGCGATGGTAACATATTTCTTATTTAAAAGAGGAGACAGACGAAGACTTATGGCTGGAATGTGACCTGCCACCCATAACCCCTGGCCTGACCTATCGTTTTAAAACCCAAGACAAGTTTAGTAATGGAATATGGGTGTGAACGTATTACCAACCTAGCTAATGAATGAGCTCATGCATACATATGTTATAGTTCTATACTCTTCTTTGATTAATTTTAGGGTGCGTTTGGATGGTAAGTTACGTAGGATAAGTTCTTTATGCCTTAAATAGCTTATCTTGATTTTTACTAATTAAACTAAAGTGATTAAGTAACTTTAAATATATAAAAGTTACTTATAATTGATTATAAACCAAACTTACTTATCTTAAATATAGAAAAAGTAACTTATTTGGTGGTATCCAAACGATCTTTAGTGTTGGGTGAGTGAAGTTATTGGGTCGGGTAGGGTTGAATCCACGCTGAGCCTATTTATTTAAATGAGGCTCATTTCTAGCCTGACCAACTAACCATCTAGCTTGGTTTGTGCCTATCTTACAACCTCGTCGGATCAACCTGCCGGCTAACCCAACCTATTGCCACCCAACTAAGTTAATGGTTGTTCAATAACTCAGAAAACTCATATAGATGGCAATGAGACCAGTTGATGCCAGGTGTTGGCCCTAACCATGTCCTAATCCTCTAAGCCGTGGCCCCAATTGGGCTGGAAAGGCCTCGGCACTAGCCCTAGGTCAGCCTGCACTTGAGGAAAAGTGTTAGGTGACCAAAGGTTTGGAATAATTCCCAAATTAAGGGGCTGTTTGATTTTTTATTTTTTATTTTTGGACTGTGCCGACGTTGGCAGGGAGCTTGTTTGCAAAGCTGTGCAGGGAATGCATTCATACAATTTCTGCGTGTAAAAATTATGGGACCCATCATGTGTATATATCTTATCCGCACCCTCCATCTATTCCGCCAGCTCATTTTAGGGCAAAAGGATGAAGCAGATCCAAAGCTAAAATGGACCACACCACAGCTAATTGTGGGAATTGAATGCCTAACATTGAAAACTTTTTGGGGGCCACAGAAGTTTTGGATCATGTTGATATTTGTGTATATTCTTCGTATATGTCCGTGTGATCTTATGAAAAAGTTGGATGAGTGATATGCATCCCTTTGAGCTCGAGGAAGGATTCATTTCCCTGTGTGATCCACTTGAGAGCTTCCAATTTACCTCATTTTTTGGCTCATGCCCTAAAATGAGATGGTAAAACGGATGGAAGGTGAGAATCACACACATACACCATGGCAGGACCCACAGATTTTAACAGTATCCAATCCCTCTATGATTTCATGTGTCTGGATGCAATTTTACCGGCGTAATTATATTTTCCTCTCATTAAAATATCCCTAGAAGTTATTTTAGTTATTTACCACCATGGTAATTGAAAAAACAAATTACCCTTAAGAATTTCCTTTTGGGATGTCCTTCACCGGTAGTAAATCCTACTTATACACAGTCTGGATTTTTGAAATATGACTCCAAACCCAATGATTACAGGTGGGACGAGCTAGGGCTAGTCTCGTAACCCATAGGCCTAACAATTAGTTAAATAGGCTTTGGCCTGGCTCTAGCCCAACAAGGCCCACCTATAATAAAATAAAATTATTAAAAATAAATAACAAATATATAAACAACAAATAAATAATAAAAAACTAGTGTCACGATCAAGGTTGAATTTTGAAATTGGTCTAAAATTAAGAAGAAAAAATAAATAGTAGTATCTCATCAACCCGCAACAAGTCCCATCAAATGGTTTTTTGATGATAGAAACATGACCATGGATTGAGAATGTTCCTTTACAGCCCAAATATATGTTGAACGGGACTTCACAAGCATCTTCAGCCCATCCATCCTTCGATATATTCACTTGATTCTGGGCCTGGGCCATCATAATTAGACCCGGCGGGCTCAGTCACTGGGCGTGGATTTAAGGCTGAGCCCAGCCCTCAGGCCAATTTTAGGGTTTGCTGTTCCTATAGGGCGTGTTTGAATTGAATGGTATTGAATTGTATTAGATGGGATTAATATCATTATTGTACAATAATTGCATGTCTAAAAATACCATGTTATTCTAGTCATCCAATCTCATGTTTGGAATAAAATTTTTGCTATGTGAAAACAGGACAAAATCCTATTTGATGGACTATGAAATTGTAATCAATATATCAAATTCACAATGAATGTGGTTCACTTGCACACGATTTTAACTAGAATATCATGTGTCAACAGGGTATATGGATGGATGGCATGAATCAACGCGTGCATCAATGTAGGGCCACATGTGTAGTGGATTTCAAAATCCACTAAAATCCAGCATGGGACCAAATGTGATTCCATGGGACTAAATGTAATTCCATCCTACCTAATCTCAACCATTCCCATCATCTCTAAATGCTAAATGGAATTCCACGGGACTAAATGTAATTCTATCTCACCTAATCCCATCTAATATGCCGCGAGGGCCACCGCTACCAATGATAGTCTTGAAACTACGCATCCATGTTGATGAATGGGAATGACTAACAAGTGTCTTTAAACTGTTATAACAGCAGCCCCCTTAATGTTTAGATTAGGTTGATGGGTTGGTCGGGGCCATTTATCATTAGCCGGGTCGACAGCCCTAGTCAGATGTATTGTCTGACGATGAGTCAACGGTTTCAGTGGTTTAAGTGCCTGTTTCTAACCGTTGGATCTACAGACCTCTTGTTGATGGATGCTTGACCGCATTGTCATGAATGGTTCTGATCCATCCTCCACTGGACCATTGGTTTTTTAGTTTTTTTTTTTTTTTTTTAAATGATAGTCAACCCACATCTAGACTGTCGTGTGATTTTACATGATGAATGGCATAGATCTTTTACATGTGTGGCAAGCACACAAATGTTATCTGACACACATGTGAAAGATCTCGTTTCACTGGTCTGGTGGGCAGTGCCAATATGGACACGTGAGAAAAAAAAAAAAAAAAAGAGGAAAAGCCTGTCCACTCATCTAGTAGGCCATTCTTGAATGAGAAAATTGGGCTGTAACAAATATAAAAAAGGCCCAACGCTCCATATCCAATGTGTGGCCTACCTGATGGACAGATCAGATTTGTTGCCCAGCGGATGTTGACAGCTGGCACTTGGCAGAACCTAATGAATGGCCAAGATCCTGCAAACGCGTGCCACGATGCACGTGTGCTGTCGAGCCTCCCCTCCGCTTCCACTTGAAATCTCAAAGAAGAAGAATTATACGGTACCAGTACAGCATCGTTGCACATCATACATCGGTTTTCAATTCTGACAAGTGGGGCCCATCGTTCTGCAATCAAGACCATTGGTACCTTTTGCCCCACAGTAGATAGGAGAATCTTAACCTTTCAATTTATTTCCTACAGAAATAGTTAAGAAGATAAACACCTGAACAGTCCACATTCAACTGATAAAAGTTGTAATATTTGTGGCTGGGATCTTTCAATCTGAGACGTTTTAGGTGAATTCTCTATCCACGGTTGTCCATAACAGATCAACGGTATGGATTCCTATCTACCACATGATGTGCAGAGATGGGGCCACCGTATCTTATAGTTGCACAATACATGAAGAGACCAACCTTATCCACTCTGCAACAAATCCAAACCGTTGAAAATTGAGGAAACTGATTAAAAAACCACCTTACCCGATTCCATTCTCCTTCTTTGCTTCTGCTTTCCTTTCCTCTGCTTTTGAATACAACGGTCGGATTTGATGGAAAAAACCACCCCATTTCACTTACATACCTCTCTCCCCCGAATCCCTGTCATCCACAAGAGAAAGAGAAGCAATACTAGCTCTCATGTCCTTGGAGTTGCAGACGTTTCCATGGAAAACCTACTTCCTTCTCTCAGATTTCCCCCTCATTCATGTGATTTTAGTGACACCGTGAAGCTACAATCTCTAAATTCAGCGAAACAGATCCATGCCCAGATCATAAAATCGGCATCTGGGTGGAATTCGGACTCTTTCGTAAGCAAACTGATTTGCGTGTACGCAGAAATGGGAGATTTCCGATCAGCTGCCATGGTTTTCTTTATGGGTTTTGAGAGGAATTCTCTCTCTTGGAGTTCTTTAATGGAAGAATTCGAAAAGAATGGCGGGAGATGGCGTGAACTGCTTGCAATTTTGCACGAATTGCATAGAGAAGAAATGATATTCAACGGCAGAATTCTGACAGCTGTCCTTAGAATCTGCACGAGCTTGATGGATTCTCGCTTGGGTGAGGAAATCCATGCTTGCGGGATCAAGAGTGGTTTCGATTCAGATATCCATTTGAAATGTGCTCTGATGGAGTTTTATTTGAATTGCTGCGGCTTTGAATGCATTGCTAAGATGTTCGATGAGATGGATGTGAGGAATCCTCTTCTATGGAAAGAGGGGATAATGTTGAATTCTCGAAACAGTTTGTGGTTGGAAAGCCTTGAATTGTTCCGTCAGATGCAATTCTCATTTGTGGAAGCTGATGGTTTCACAATCGCGAAAGTTCTTCAGGCCTGTGGGAGGGTGGGAGCTCTCGAACAAGGAAAGCAGATCCATGGGTATGTTATCCGGTCTGGTTGCATTTCAGATTTGTTAATATGCAATTCTTTGATTAGCATGTATTCAAAAAATTCCAAATTGGGATTGGCGAGAGCCGTCTTTGATTCGATGGGTAGTCATAGTTCTGTCTCGTGGAATTCGATGATTTCGGGTTATGCTCTCAACGGATTTATTGATGAAGCGTGGAAACTCTTAGATGAAATGGCATTGTCTGAGACGAAACCAGATATTGTCACTTGGAGTTCTCTTGTATCAGGCCATTCTCTTTACGGGCTTCATGATGAAATTCTGAAAGTTTTGTGGAGAATGCAGACTGCAGGCTTCAAGCCGAATTCAAGCTCCATAACAAGCGTTCTTCAAGCAGTTAGTGAATCAGGCTTGCTGAGATTGGGGAAGGAAATCCATGGCTACGCGATAAGAAACGGGATTGAAAATGACATGTATGTTGGAACTTCATTGGTAGACATGTATGTGAAGAAGGGTAGATTAACTGATGCTCGATCAGTCGTTTATAATATGAAATTTAGAAATGTTTTCACATGGAATTCATTGATTTCGGGATATGCGTATAATGGTTTTTTTGACAAAGCATTGGAGCTATTGAATGAGATGGAGAAGGACGGGATCAAGCCCGATCTGATCACATGGAACAGTTTGATTTCAGGGTATGCGATGAAGGGGCTCAGCAAGCAGGCTCTGGTGTTGATCCGTCAGCTGAGGATGTTGGGCTTGAATCCGAACGTCGTTTCCTGGACTGCTCTCATCTCAGGCTGTTCTCAGACAGGAAATTATGTAGAGTCCCTCGACTTCTTTGTCCAAATGCAGCAAGCAGGAATCAAACCCAACTCGGCCACCATAGCTAGCTCACTTCGAGCCTGCGCTGGCCTGGCTATGTTACTGAAGGGTGCAGAATTACACTGCTCTGCGATTAGGAATGGTTTTGACAGAGATATATTCGTCGCTACTGCACTCATTGACATGTATTGTAAATCGGGTAGTTTGCATAATGCTAGTCGAGTGTTTGGGAAGATTCAGAACAAAAATCTTGCCTCTTGGAATGCCATGATCATGGGATTTGCCATTCATGGCCTCGGTGAAGAGGTGATTTTGCTTTTTAATGAAATGTGCAAGACGGGTATTCGTCCAGACGGTATAACATTCACTGCACTGCTCTCGGGTTGTAGACATTCGGGAATGCTTGCTGAAGGATGGAAGTATTTCGACAGCATGAGGACGGAATATGGTATAAACCCAACACTCGAGCATTACGCTTGCATGGTCGATCTTCTTGGACGAGGCGGGTATGTGGACGAAGCTTGGGATTTTCTAAGGACAATGCCATTAGAACCTGATGCTGCCATGTGGGGTGCGCTGCTCGGAGCGTGTAGAATTCACAGGAACTTGGAGCTCGCTGAAATCGCGGCGGAAAATCTGTTCAAACTGGAGCCGGATAATTCAGGGAACTATCTGCTGATGATGAATTTATATGCTGCTGAAAACCGATGGGAAGATGTCGAGAATCTGAGGGATGTGATGAATATTGTTGGGGTGAAGAACAGGCCCGGATGGAGCTGGATACGGATCGATCATATGGTCCATCTTTTCTTTGTAGATGGGAAACCCCACCCAGATGTTGGAGAGATATACTTTGAATTATATCAGCTGGTTCTGAAAATACAGAAAATGGGGTACGAGCCCGATACAAGTTGTGTAGTTCAGAACGTCGATGAGGAGGAAAAGAAGAAGTTGTTGCTTAGTCACACCGAGAAGCTGGCGATTACTTATGGGTTGATCAAGACCGGAGAGGGCGCACCCATCAGGGTGATAAAGAACACGAGAGTATGCAATGACTGTCATTTGATGGCGAAATACATTTCACAAATAAGCTGCCGCGAGATTTTCCTCAGGGACGGTGTTCGGTTCCATCATTTCGCAGGCGGAAAATGCTCATGCAATGACTACTGGTAGAAGGCAAGATGACTCGGAACTGTGTGGAGACCGATACTATCAAGAAAGAACAACTGAAATATCGATCGAGATGGCTATTGCTTGGTGCAAAGACATGCAATGAGATTCAAGAAATGATGAGCCTATATGGTGCGTTTAAGCTTTAAACTGCCAGGCTTTGGATGAGGTGTGAGCGGGCATGAAGATGGAACTGAAGGAATGGTAAATCCATCTTCTGTGAGAATGTGAAAGAAGATTGAACTCGCACAGTAGCAATGACTGGAGAGCAGCAGAATGACAGATTGGTCTGTTCTGATGGGTTCGAACATGAGTGGCTTCAAAACAAAGAAAAAAACAAACAAACAACAAATAGGCGCCTGAAACAGATGACATTGAAATTGTAAGTGCCGGAAATCCATCTAGCTTGACGGGCTCAAAGTTGACAAGAGCACAGGAGAAACAGGAGCTTTTCCTGTATATCCTGAACATACCCTGATGCAGTTTCATATGGTCGAACTGAGGAGCTTGTAACTGCATACAAGCTTGCATAGAAATGTTTCACATGCACCACATGCACTGTAAATCATTACAGATTGAATCCAGATCGTTGAATTGTCAATAAGGACCAGATTGGTTGATGTTTTCTTTCCCTTTCTTTTTCTTTATAGGGTAGGGTGGAATGAAGAACAAGAAGAAAGAAAGATTTGCCAGCTTTTCAGAAATGGCTTGTAGAACTATATCTAACAAGGACTTCCAATCTGAAAAGAATCATGTGGTTCATCATTTCCTCAAGGCATATCAGCGGATGGCCACAACAAGAGAATCATCTGCTCTCACCCAAGAACATTGTCCATGATTGCAAAGTAGAGGGATTTGGAAGGTTTGGAGACGCCGGCTGCATTGTTTAGGAGTCTATGGTGCAAACCACAAGATCTCGAGAACATTGAGATGGTCATCTTTCCATATTGATTGCTGGATGGAACACAGAGCCATAGGAACCATCGATCTTCTGGGTACTGTGCAGGATGGATGACCAAGATCCATCTATTGCACTTTATGGATGGTCCTGACTACCAAATGGCAGTTTTCAAACACAGTTGAAACCAAAAAATAAAAAATAAAATAAAATGGTCAACAGCAAATGGCCCACCAATTGATTGCCAGGACCATCCAGTCAGCTTGATCTTTGGACCATGGCCCATCCACAGCAGTCAGCTTGATATATACACCAACTGAGAAGGAAATCTGCACTTTATTTCCATACAAAAAGAAGAAAAAAACAATTTTTGTTCTTGTAGAATAGATTCTAATGAGTCTTAGCTAGGAACAGAACAGAAGCCAACATTCCCATGGGTGCTGGTCAATTCCGGGCACGGCGATGGCTCTACTCCAAGGGCAGCACCACTGATGTCTGCACACTTCCATACTGCCCCCGTACCACCCGAACCAACACCACCAAAATTAACATTCGAGAGGCATATCTGAGTGAATGGAGAGTTCTTTAACCCTTGCATTACACCCGGCTGCTGAATGTTCACACCCCAAAGGTTCCTTAACGTAACCCCATCAACGATCGGGAGTGCATTCGGATTGAAATTGTTGTCGGGATGATCACCCACGTCGCCCGCTATTTTTATCCCTTTGCGCACATTGTCCATGCGTACATCCTGCACCGTTATATTCCTAATGAACCCTCCCCTGCCAATGTTCGTCTTCACATGGATGCCAACGCCCGTGTTGAAGAGGCTCACGTTCTCTGCCAAAACATTCTCTACCCCACCAGATGTTTCGCTCCCAATAGCGATCCCGGAAAATGGGGTCGAACCACTCAACCGCCTGATGGTGATGCCAGAGCTTGGACGGCCATAGGCAATGCCATATTCATCCCAACCACTCTTCACAGCCACCAGATCATCTCCGGTTGCAATGTAGCAGTCCTCTATGCAAACATTGAAGCTGGAATCTGCATGATTCAAATGGAAGTATAGTCAAGTTGAGACACGTCCAGATCTCCAGAATCCAGGAAATGACTATACTTCTTGGTATTGTATATAGGAAGAAGTGTTTTTTGCCGTTTAACTACCTGGATCGATTCCATCTGTATTCGGTGAGTCTGGTGGAGCTAAAATGGTGACATGTCTTATGACAACATCGCTGCAAGTAAAAGTAGTAGTTAATGATCTACCTGATCTTGTTTCAGCTTTCATTAAGTATACATACAAAGATACATGCATGTGTGTGCGATGTAGCAAATTTCAGATGATCTGTATCTGGAATCTTTTTGCAGGGAAGAAAATACAAATACCAGTTTCACCAATGCTGTGTTTGCATCGGCCAATAATCTTAACCCATGGTTTTTAAATGAGAAGAAAAAAGAACATGATCTTCTCCTCCCTTCTTTTATCAGATAAAACAGCAAACAACTTTTACATTGCAACTATTCATAGAGCTAAAACTGCATTACGTTTGAAGATGTTGAAAATATTATCTTTCTCAAAAGAATGGAAAAAATTGCAAATAATTTTCCATTACAATGTGTGAGTATAGACAAAAACATATACTTGAGTGTTTGATTTCCCAACAATATGCTTTTCATGACAGAAAAAATTTGTAACCATTTTCCATTAAAATGTGCTAGTAGTAATTTAACCAAGGATTCTACTGTTATTTTCCAATACAACATAAAAGAGATGTAACCCGTGGCACAAGGATAATATATGGAGGTGTCTAACATCACCCAGCAAACTCATGTTCAAAAAATGTCTCGGGAAATCAGCCTAGTCAACGGAGTTGCTGGTTCCGATTAGGAAACACAAACTCCCCTGTTAAAAGAAAGAAGCCAAACCATCATTGACTCAGCCAATTCTTCACAGAATCAGCGAGTTTTTGCTGAAACATCCAAGTTAAACTCAGAAACTGAAAGACCACTTTCCATATAAAATCCAAACAATTGATACACAAGTAAAATCTTATATTTTGTTCTTTACCTGCAATAAACAGGGTGAATATTCCAGAAAGGCGAGTTCTGGAATACCACATTGGAAATGATGATGCCATTGGAATTCACAAGCTCAACCAGATTAGGTCTTGTGAATTGGAGTGATCTTTGCCTCCACATGTTCCACCACACCTCACCTTGCCCATCAATCGTCCCATTCTGGCCTGTGGAAGCACAGGTTAATTAAGTAAAATAACAAGTTAACAAATTTCTCGATGCAAATTGAGAGTACATACGACATGCATCATCCATAAGCAGATATCTTATTTGGGCAAATGGACACACTCATGAATCAGTGAATGGACATAAAGCCTGCATGCACTCTACAAGCCGCACATACCAGTATACATAACGACCACACACAGTCAGTGATGTATACAGACATGTAATTACATACCAATAGTAACTATAATAAAATTCGAAATCCACATGTGTTTGTGTGTGAGCATACCTGCAGGCGTGGCGAGTATGTGGGTGTGTGTGCGCGAGTGCTTTGGCATGCCAGAATAGAAGTTCCGAGAATGGTCAGTTTGCGTTGCTTATGTACTTGCTTTGAAACGAAAATCACAACAAGTAGGAACTATACACATGATATGAACCATAGAAGCAATGCAAAACACATTTATGGTGTTTCCAAATCTGAGACACCTTATTAAGTGAAGACTAACCAAAAAGAAAAAAGAAAAAGAAAATCATCATTTTTAAATAAATACTTCTAACCTGAGTTCTACTGCTGGGCTTCCTTGTCTTATGCTTTGTTCTAGATTAAAAAGAAATTGAAGTTTCTTGAAATAATATCCATCTTTACACTAATTTATTCCTGTCGATCATGCTTCTCCTTCAAAAATATTTGTAACCAGTACATGCCATGACTACTTTTGGACAACTTGGGATAATTACCTTTCTTTCTTTTCTTTTCTTTTTCCTTCTTTCCTTTTTTTTTTTTAATGAATAGAAAGTTTCATTAAAAGAAGAAAGATAACATAAGCAGCTTCAAACAAACAACTACAACCGAGAAGCACTGATGTGTCCCACACTACTACAACAAATCATGGACTTGCATAAACTTGGGAAAATTTCATTGATTCCGCTATAGGGGCTTCAACCTGTGCAGCTTTGCCAGTGGGAGCTATTAAAACATGCATATATAAGGTGAACATATGAAGAAAGGAAAAAATGATTTTCAACATTTTACCAATTCCCTGCAACCTTATAAGGTGACTGGTGCAGAAAAACTGCCAAATACTAATTTCACAGATATGGTTCAAATTCCGACAAGTGAGGGAAACACTTTGGTAATCCAAACCACTGGTCTGTGTATCCCAATGTGGATGGACCATGCTCAAAGATCTCCTTACAATAATGATAACCTTTTGATTTGTGGCCTAAAAATAGACAGTGAAGAAGAGAAATACAGTAACATTCCACGTTCAATTGAAGAGGTCCAAAAATTGTTGCAAAGATCTTTGAATCTGGAAGAATTTTGGGGCCAGCCATGGTGGGATGGAACAGAACAACGGTCTGGTTCACAGCATGGGAACCACTCATTAAGTTGGCCACCCATGAATGTTGCACCACCAAAGCCTCTGGGAGCATATCCTACAGTTCCTCTAATAGCATTTAATAGGATTTGTGCTCAAAAGCTATCCATGTGGTTGTAATTTATTGAAGTGGGGTCCGGCATTGTAAAACTCAAATGAAGCAAATTATAAAGATTTCATCGTTCTGGATCACTATTGTTGTATCCCGCTATCAAGTTATCTTGCAGAACCCTTTCCATTATTCTGTTTTCTTTTACTAGAAAAAAGCTAACATATGATGCTAGAAGCAGGAAAGAATCCAATTTTACATGCTAATATGCATTGCAATCAAGGAAAATGGAGCCATAGAAGTGAGGAAGCACCTGTTATTATCACATCCCGAAGCCCATCCCCATGAATAAAGCTCATATACCTCCCACCAGGTAGCTCTCTCCCCCTTCCATAGGATGGCAAAGGATCAATTAACGGCCAGTTTGTTGTATCCTGCATGACCCAAGAAGCAGGGAAACAAACAGCGCTAAAGCACAGAGTTTAAACGAAAATTGGCGAGCACGGATCACCATCCTGAACATGGACGTGATTGAAAAATGAATCATGGTGGATGAGCCAAGGCCAAAACCAACACTGCTTGCGGCATGCAAATAGGCGTTGAGGAAAATGAATAAGGCAAGAATCCACATAAAACTGGCAAGATTTCAAGCCATCAACAGTAAGAATGGTTCAACAGATGCAATTTAGGTTTATAATCATGTGGGCACCACCTTTTGCTGATTTTCGAATGTTGGAGACTGGGGGCTGGTGAGCAGTACAATTGGAAAGGCCCTGTGACAATTTCGTGAACAAATTGAAGAAACTGTCCCCAACTTGTTAGAATTTACTCAAATGAAGCAACTTGTAAATGATGATAAGTATCAGTTTGTCAATTTGATCTTTGATGTTCATCACTATGCTATATCTGTTTGAAATTTTAATCAAAGTGGTCCTCTGTGCCATTAGTATCAAGAATGCCACTCTTGACCAGGACACTAACACCTGAGCTTGCAACCATTGCTGTACACTTAGAATACATGCACACTGATCTTTGGACCCTTTAAACTGTTGGCCCCGTCATGGATGGAGCATAGCCTGAAATCACAATCTTTAACCATTTCAATTTGTCTGTTAAAATTGAATCATTGCACACTTTCTTTTTTATCATCCGTTCGATGGACAACAACTGGATGGTTAGATTAGTATGTTTGCTGTAATTCAGGCTATGCTCAATGTGCAACAGTGCCCATGATTTCCGAAGCCTAGATTGATGTGCATATATGCTTGTGTACATTAGAGAGGTGGTAGCACCTTAAGCACATCTTGCTGGCCAGATTTCAACCTCTCCATTAAAGAAGAAACCACATTTAAAACTTCCACAACTGCATGGCCACCAGAAGAGGGGACCAGCCCATTTTCAGACAGGGCACAAACTTTGCAATTCTCATTGTCTGTGGTAATTTAGGCAACGAGGGTCTCAGAGCTAAGCTTGAAAGCTTTGGAAAATCTCGACACGGCCCATTAAACTCAAAAACACCTCAATTTGGGGACGAGTCGGTTTTCTCTGTCTAATCAACTGGAGAAACCTTAGCTGAACTGAAAAGGGGAGGAGGTGACCACGAGTGAGGATATTCAGTGTACTGGGTTTTCAGTTTGTGCAACTGAGCAAGTGGTACAGTGATCCAGACCGTTGGTCTGACAACATAGATGGACCACTCGGACATGATTCCATAGATGAAAGGATCCTATCAACCAATTTTTAGTCCTTTTTCAGTTGAATGGGAACCATTGCTGTGTTTGTCTCTCAACAGTCTAATTTTATCCCCCTCCTCATCCATCGTTTCTTTACAGGAGGATTCAGCTGACAAAGGACCTTGCAGTAAAGCTTAAAGAGGAAGAAGTATCCTGGCGCAAGAAATCTAGATGTAAGTGGATTCGTGAGGGTGATAAAAATACCAAGTTTTTTCATCACATGGCCAGCGAAAGAGGTCGGACGAACGCTATAACTAGCCTAACAATCGATGACACTTACACTGACGATCAGGATATTATATCAGAAGAAATTGTCCAATTTTACAAGAATCTGCTGAAGAAAGATGAATGGATCAGACCTTCTCTTGATGATCTTCCTTTCGCCAAGATCTCTGAAGACCAAGCAGCCTCTCTGGAAGCTCCTTTCTCTCCCTCTGAAGTAAGGCAGGCCATTAATGATATGGAAGGGGACAGGGCTCCTGGTTCAGATGGGTTTCCGGTCGCCTTCTTTCAATTTTTCTGGGAGTTACTCAAAGATGATATAATGGGTTTTTTTTCTGAATTTCATTCGAGAGGTATTCTGTCTAGAGGAATCGGGGCCTCATTCATTGCTCTCATCCCAAAATGTCAGGGAGCCCACACGTTATCTGATTATAGGCCGATAAGCCTGATCGGGGGTCCTTATAAACTCTTAGCAAAAGTCATTGCTTCTCACTTGATCGGAGTCATTGGATCGGTTATCTCCCATTATCAGAGCACCTTTATCCCTGGTCGCCAAATAACGGACTGTGCCCTTATTGCTAATGAAGCTCTCCATTCCAGATCCATATCCAAATGCAAGGGTCTTCTCTGCAAACTCGACATTCAAAAGGCATATGACCACGTCGATTGAGAGTTCCTCCTCTATCTGCTTCAAAGGATGGGTTTCGGCAGGAGGTGGTATAATTGGATTAGACAGTGCGTTGGATCGCCCTCCTCTGTTCTTGTCAATGGCTCCCCCAAAGGATTTTTCCAAAGCTCCAGGGGTCTGCGGCAGGGCGATCCGCTCTCCCCTTTTCTCTTCTTGGTAGTGGGCGAGGCCTTGTCTCGCATGCTTATCAAAGGCCAGGAAGCTGGTCTTACCAGCGGGTTTAGCGTGCAGGGGCTGCCCGTTCCAATCTCCCACATCCAATTCGCTGACAATATTCTCCTCTTTAGTGACGCCGACCAAACAAAAGTCAGCAACTAATGCACGATCATCCGTTGTTTTGAAGCAGTTTCAGGTTTGCGCGTCAATCTGTCCAAGTCTACTATGTTGGGGGTGAACATGGAGGAGATTGAACTCAAGGACTATGCTGATTTCTTCTGTTGTGCGTCTGACTCCCTTCCCACCTCATTCGTCGGTCTTCCTCTATGCATCGGGAAGCCCCCAAATAAGTCTTGGGAAAAGATCATCGTCAGGATGCGGTCTTATTTGGCCAATTGGAAGAGTAGATATCTCTCATTAGGAGGCCGGCTAACTCTTATAAACTGTGCTATCCAATCTTCCGATCTACCAGATGTCGCTGTTCAAGTGCCCGTCCTATATTGCGAAGATAATGGATAAGCTCAGAAGAGACTATCTCTGGCACAGAAAATCAGATAGGGATAAATTCAATCTGATCAACTGGAAGGCTGTTTGTCGTCAGAAGCAAGAGGGAGGTGCTAGCATCAAGGACCTTAAGCTTATGAACCATGCTCTGTGGGAAATGGTCAGGAGACTCGGAAACGAAGATGGGGCCTTATGGAACAATTTGATAAAGGGTAAATATGGCAGATCAGATGGGGGATGGTGGACAAATAGCAGATGCAACAGCAGGATGTCAACCATATGGAGGGACGCTCTTTCCACCAAGCCGAAATTTCTCAAAGGCATTTCCATGATTACTGGCAGTGGCAACCGGACTCGTTTTTGGCTTGATCCATGGGTAAGATTAGCTACGCTAAGCACCTCTTTCCCTAACATTTTCCGCATTGTAAAGTACCCTTTGTGCAGAGTCGCCAATTGTTTATCTCCTGAAGGGGGAACCCCATTTGGAACATTGAATGCAGAAGGAATCTTACGGATATGGAGATCAACGAATATGCTACCCTTCTAAAATGCATTTACAGCATCACCCCAAATCCCAACACTCCTGACAGATTGTTTTGGCATTTGGATAAACAAGGTAGTTTCTCAGTTAAGTCTTTTTATGGTTTCCTGTCTGCTAACCTCCCTCATTCTCCTGATCTTCAGCGGTATCATGGCTGGTACTACTCGGTCCCTCCCAAAATAGCGGCCTTCGGCTGGTTAGTTGGTAAACAAAAAGTCCTTACTGTTGACAATCTGCGAAAACGGGGCATTTCTATCACTAATATATGCGTCTGCTGCATGGCCAACGAAGAAACGGTTAATCATCTTTTCATTCACTGTCCCTTTATTCACAAGATATGGCCTATCTTTCTTCACCGGCTCAACGTCACTTGCTGCTTTCCAAGTTCAACTGATAGCCTTCTCTCTCTCTAGCACGGGATAAAGTGTGGGAAAAATCGGACTCCTCTATGGCGTATGGCCCTCCTTGCGGTCTGGTGGGCGGTTTGAACCGAAAGGAACAATCAGTGCTTTAACAACAATGCCAATCCTGCGGACCGCGTTGTACTCAAGGCCATTCTTTATTTGGTGGAATGGGCTTCCTACTCGCCAAAGCCTAACGCTTGTAATTTTGACTTTTTAGTGGCTTAGCAGCTCTGCTATCTCAGCAGATTTGGGCTGCTCCTTTCTTTGTTGTTTTTCTTTCTCGTCTAATATAATCTTTTGCGTTATCTCTCAAAAAAATAAAAAAATAATTAAAAAAACAATCTAATTTTATCCCAGAAATGGTAAACATAGGACTGTCCTATCAACAAGATTTCAGGGCGAAATGGGTCCACCTATGGTGGATCCAAACAACAGAAAGGTCCCGATTCTGGATCACATGACAATGAGGTCAATTGCACATTGACGGGAGGTTTGAAATGTTCCATGTGTTAGATCCGAGCTTTCAATTAGATATTCTGGCAACAATTAGATAGGCCACAGTATAAGACGCTAAAAACATCCCCTCTCCAGCCATTACTTCTGTGCACTGTGGCCCATCTGAAAGTGGAAACTGAAAAGAGCTTTCAGGCCAGGAGATTTGAACAGTACTTTCCACCTGATGGAAAGCTCTCGCAAATGCCATGTGCATGTGCGTGGGCTTGGTGAACTTCCGATTCTGGGCGGTAGACATGAGGATTACACTTTGATTTTAGTAGAAGTGGCGCCCATGGTTAAGTCATCCAAACCATTGGTTTATTGGCCATCACCATGGACCATTCCCCCAAAAGATCTTCTCAATGGCACAATCCTAATCCTTCAATTATCGACTAATGATAGAAGGGAGAGAAGCGAAATATAGCAACTGTCCACGTTTAACTGCCGAAAAGGCCCATTAGCAGTCAATAAGATGTTCCAAATCAGACATAGTCTCGAGCCATGCTTATCTACAGCGGGCTGCATCAGTCTAATGGTCTAGATCACCAAACGATGATGGGCTTGTATGGTACCTGAAAAGAGCCTCGCTGCGTTACCCACCAGGGATAGAGAGCCACGTGGGTGTAACTTACATGAGTTTCACCCATGCATCAGGTATGCTGCCTATTTTTAACCCTTGAACGCAGGAATCATGATCATCCAAAACTCATGTAGGCCAAACCATTGGAAACAGTGGGGATGAAATGCCTGCCCACCATTAGTTTTGAGTGTAGGACCCGCCGTGTTGTTCCTATGCCATCCAATCCATTCGTCTGACTCGCCTCACCAGGATGAAATCATTTACCAAAACTTACAGTATTCTAAAACTTAGGTGGGCCACGTGAGTTTGTAGGTTTTAGTTATAATTTTTTTGAGGTGGCCCACCAGCGTACTGAATCATCCTAATTTTCGGGATCACGACCCAAAAATGTGTGAAGTACGTGATGGAAGACCTAGATTTCGTGCACGTAAAGTTGTTTCTCCCACCTCAGAGAAAGTAACCCCGGTGGGTACCCAGCGCCAGGTGCCCAAGTGTTTTCCATCTCAAAATCCGAGAATAAGTCCGTAACCCAAGGGCAGGGATCCATGTGGAGTAGATCCACACTGTCCAACAGTTGCGCCATCTAAAAATTAGGTCAATTCAAAACTTAGGTGGGCCACGGGGAACGTTGAAATGGGAAGTCCCGCCATTAAAATCGTCCAAATAGCGTGAGGGATTCGCCGTGGTTTGTATATGTCATCCAATCCATTCATCTGCCACGTCACACCAGGATGAATGGATTTCCTGGAAATCAGGACATTCCATGACTTATAAGTGGGCCACAAAAAGTGGATTTAAAGTTTTCAGTCATGATTTTATGGTATGGTCCACCTAAGTATTGGATTGGGTTGGTTTCTCGCAATCACGGTGAAAATGTGGCGTCGCGCCTAATGGACGGGGTAGATCTGATGCACATTGTCTCCCACGTGGTGACTACAGTCCGCGGCTCCGCGACAGAACGAAAGGAGGGAATGCGAGTGCACTTTGCCCGCGGACGTGCAAGCGAGGACAGGAGCGCGTTTCCGAGATTTGCGCCACGCATGCCGCTCGTCACGCTTTTTCATCTTATCAACTCGACACGAGTATGAGGTGTTCCGCGCGTGTAAAAAATAAACGATTGACAAAAGTACAGTCATTAAACGAGGGAATCCGTGTGAGGGGACGACACGTGCCCAGTTGTCGACGAGCAGGAAGCGTGTGTGAAGCGAGTGCACGTGTGAACGATGAGATCCATTCCGTAGATCAGGCATACAAGCCTTGTTTGCCCTCGACCACAAAATCAGGCTGATTCAACAAGACTCATAACTAAAACCTCTTAACTCACGTGTTATAGCCCGCCCGAGTTTCAGAATAGGGTGATTTTTGGGAATGGCTCGTGCTGATAAGGAAGGTTGGAGGGCGTTGCATAACAACCATTTCCAATGGTGGGGCTGACCTGAGCTTTGGATCATCATCATTTGTCCGTTCCAGAGTGAAGGAGAGGCAGCGTAAATGATGAACGGATTGGATCACATGAAATTTCCAACCACGTGACGGTAGGTACGCGCAAGTCACGCTAGCAGGGTTGTTTTCTGAAGGAGAAAATGTAGTACCTGAGTAGCTTTGATAACAGCGTCCTTGGCTAAGTACAATGTCATGTGGCTGGTGAGGTTAAAGCTCCCCGTCAGCCATATCCCCGTCGGTATGTAGAGCAGCGTCCCACCTCTTTTCCTCATATGCCCGATCCGATATATCGCTGTCCGAAACGCTAACGTATTCAGAGTCTGCCCGTCGCCGACTCCACCAAAGTCCGTTATCGATATCACCTCCGGCCTGTACCTCATCCGTACAGCCCTGGCGCAAGTTAGCACGTCCCCTGCCGACGCGCGTTCCAGATAGAAAGGCGCCGAAACGGAGAAGTAGAGGAAAATCGCCAGCAAAGGATGAAGCATTTTTCCCAGTAAAAAAAAGTAGAAAAAATCAAAATGTTTTTAAGAAATCCGTAGATCTGAGGATCTTGACGGGGAGAAAGCCCAAAAAGAGCACTTTAAGGGCGGAAAATAGAGAAATAGCTGCTCAGAAGCTGTAAATCTTGCGGAAAAGTCCGGCTCTGGAGAGTCTCAAACAGAAAGGTCCAAAATCTCTTTAATGGCGGATGATTTGCAGAATCCGCAAGATTATCCGGAGATCCGCTAGTGCGCCAAAGGCAAGTATCCAAACGCTTTAACAATCGCTTTAAAAAAAGGCCCGAAACCAGAGATATATACCGAAGATGTGTAAATACTACAAGGAGAAAGTTCCAAAGGCTTTACGAAACACTAGAAGAGGAAGAGATCTGTAATGGAGGAGATGAAGGGAAAATGCGGTGGGATCTGGGGGTTTTTTAATGGAGATGATGGTCGGACGGTGGATATTAGCTCGGAAAACTAAGCTGAAAGTTGGGATTTGTCACCGAGCGATTTGTTTGGAATCTTCTTCAGGCAGAGAGAGAGGGGGGGGCGGGATTTGAAGGAGAATGGAAGGGAATTTTCCTTTCTATAAAGAGAGTTACTGGACATCAGTCAATGGCAGCAGACAAGGTGCGTGAACTGCGAGGTATTTTCTCTGAGAAAAGCTTTAATAATCTGGGAGACTGATGGATGATGCGCAGCACTCTTTAGAAATTACATTCGTGGCATGATATATTCAAAATAAACCTTACATGGTAAGGGTTCAATTTAGATATATTACGAACTAAAAAGTGAGACGCCGAACATTAGTGTTGATGCTAACAGGGCAGAGGAGACCTGGCTAGAGCAGAGGACCCTCCCATGTCAAAGTCAGGCTAGAAATTTGGGTCTAAGTTGTGTAAAGTAAACTTAGGGTGTGAGATGTTGCGTACATGTTCCTGTCGATATGTTCCATATTTATATTTTTTGATTAAAGTGAACGTGTCCATCAATTTTAGCACGATCTCTACCATTAAGCGAGAGCTACGCGTGCATTGCTATCGGCTGTGATGGGGTTTTTTCCCCGTCTACGACCGGTCCTGAGCCCCTCACGACCGGTCGTGGGAGGTGCTCGACCGGTCGTGGGTTCGAGCCCTGGCACGACTGAAAGTCCAGCGAGTTCGTCTTTGTTTTTTCTTAGCCTAGGGCTGGTCGTGGGAGAGCTACGACCGGGCCGTAGGTGGTCTACGACCGGTCGTAGGAGAGCCAGACTAGTCGTAGGTTACGTGATTGTTCCGCGATTTTGCGCGAAACCGCGGATTTGGAGTCCTTTCAAGCAACCGGGATGCGGAAAGGAGTTTCCCAAAACTATAAAAGGGGTTGCCTGGGTTTTTCTAGGTATTATCACAAAATAGCAAGAGGGTTTCCTAAAGCTTTGCAAGGATTTGCTAAAGGGTTTAGGCTATGTCAAGGTGAGAGAGAGGAGAAAGAGAGAGAGGAAGCTTATGAAGGGAGGTTCGCTCGTGGAGGTTCTCTACATTGCACCTACATCTCGCCGCTTCTATGTCCTCGCACCGGTTAGATCTCTCCGTTTCTCTATTTCTCTTATTGCTTATCCACTCTCGCGTGAGTGAAGAAGATCAGAACGTTCTCTACTTCATAGTGGATTGTTGATCTGACGAGGTCCCGTGGTTTTTACCTCTTTGAGGGTTTTCCACGTAAAAATCTCTTGTGTGGTGTGTGATTGATGCTTTGATTTATTTCATTGCTTTATTATCCATAATTCTCGGTTGTTCTTAGGGCTAGATCCCTGGTTTGTGCAAGGCCCCCAACAAAGTGGTATCGAGCTCGATTCATTGAACGGCAGATTGGTTTGAATTATGGAAGGTGGCTCAAGGATGATCGCCTCAATGGTTCTAACTGACCATATGGAAGGCTAAGATGGAGGACTTGCTTTTATCATAGGACCATATTCTCCAATCTCGCATATCAAAAAAATCCAAGGATATGACCGATGATGATTGGAAGAAGATGGACCGAAAGACGATGGGGTTTATTAGACAATGGTCGGATGATTCCGTGTTTCACCATGTGTCTACAGAAACCTCACCAATTGTAAGCTATATGGCTAAAATTACAAGGGTCAGATGAGAGGAAGACAAATTCTGCATAAGATATTTCTCGATAAGGCGACTTGTAAATCTCAAGTTCAAGGATGGTGGTTCTCAGGGTCGAGCACATGAATGAGGTCGCAATATAGTGAACCAACTCACCTCTATGAAGATGGTCTGGATGATGAATTGCGAGCTTTACTATTGCTTAGTTCATTGCACAGCGGTTAGGAGACATTGGTGGTGTCTCTAAGTAACTCCGCGCCGCACGGAAAGATATCCATGGAACAAACCGGTTGTCTCTTCAATGAGGAGACAAGGAGGAAGTCTCGTGGGTCTACTTCAAAGAGAGGCCCTTGTGACACAGAACGGGGAGAGGAAAGAACAGAAGGGCGGGAAGGCCCGAGATAAATCAAGAGGCAAGTCGAGTAACGTCCAATCTTGAACCGTGGCAAGAAGGGCCACTACAAGCATGAATGTCGTGGTAAGAAAAACGACAAGAAAGGAAAAGGGAAGGAAGAAGAATCGATTCCCTTTACCAGCGGTCGCTTCAGGATGGCGACATGGTAGTTATTCTTTCTACAGATCACGATGTATATCTCACGGCTACGAGTCGTGGCACCACCGGGTGATAGACTGGAGCTTCTTTCATGCGACTCACACAGGACTCCTTCACAAGCTACAAGTCGTGACTATGGGGCCGTGAAGATGAGAAATTCCTGCGTATCAAAGATCGTGGGAGTCGGTGATATTTGTGTGAAGACCGTATGTGGGGCCGCACATTTTCTCGAATGTGAGGCATATCCCGACCTTCGCCTCAACTTGATGTCGACGGGAAGGTCGGATGATGATGGCCATGAAAGCCTGTTCTTTGGTGGGCGATGGAAGCTCATCAAGGGTTCGTTGATCGTGGCTAGAGGAAAGAAGTGTCGCACCTGTGCACAAGGCAAGTGTCGGTATGTGCAAGGGTGGGTTGAACGCAATGAAGATTCGGCTATCGACATGTGGCACGCGCTGAGCCACATGAGTGAAAAAGGGCTTCAATTTACTAGCGAGGAAGCGCTCCTTCCGTACGCGTGTATGCCTCTCAAAACCCGTCTTGATTGTTTATCGAAGAAACAAGATAAAGTTTCATTCATTAAACTCGCTTTAATGTTAATAAAGTGCATGCATTAGATTTGGTTTATTCGATGTTTGTGGTCCCATGAGGACAAAAACCTTGGGTGGGGCATTGTATTTTGTTACTTTTATAGATGATGCATCTAGGAGGGTTTGGGTTTATGCTTTGAAATCCAAGGACGAGGTCTTTGGTGTGTTTAAGTTGTTTCATGCTATGGTCGAGAGAGAGAGACCGGTAGATCATCAAGTGCATCCGCATCGACAATAGTGGTGAATACATTGGCGACTTTCACGAGTTTCCCAAGATATACGATGAACAGCATCGGTTCCCAAGACCCCCAAAGATAATGGTGTATTTGTTGAGAGAATCGATGCATGTTATCCCATGCGAAGTTGCCCAAGACGTTCTCGGGGAGAAGCAATGCGCACGGTTGTATTTGATAAACAGTCTCCATCGGCCATTGAATGGAGAAGTACGAGAAGGTGTGGACTGGACAGATCCATCGTACACTATCTCGAGTGTTTGGATGCGGACATCCGTTCACGTACCAAAGGACGAGAGGTCCAAGCTCGATATGAAGATCGGGCAAGGTGTGTTCTTAGGGTACGGTGATGAAAAATTCGGTTACGTGTTATGGGATCCGACCGAGAAGAAGCTCGTCGGAGCGAGATGTGGTTTTCTTTGAAGATCGGTGTATCGAAGACATTGGTAAGCCGAGAAGAACCACCTAGTTGGTGAGCTAGAGGATATGGATCCGATTACTCTCCCGTGGTGCACGATGACGGAGGAATACGAAGCAGTGCGAGGACGAGGAGTTCCTTCGGAAGATGGACCAGGGGAGCGGCCCCACTTGATCCACTGTTGAGCCACAAAAGTGAGGAGGTCATCTGGGACGGACACGGTAGTCCAAGAGGTACTCGCCGCATGAGTACATTATGCTAACCGATGGGGGAGAGCCGGAAGATTATTCTCGAGCCTGGCCGATGAGCATAAGGAGGAGTGGTTGAAAGCTATGCTGGAATCCTTGCATAAGAACCACACCTATGATATGGTGAAACCGCCAAAGGGCAAGAAAGCTCGAGCAACAAGTGGGTGTTCGAGAAGAAGATTGAGCGAGAAGAATTCACGTGATGAGGTTCAAGGCCGGACTTGTGGTTAAAGGGTTTGGTCGGAGGAAAGGCATAGACTTCGAGGAGATATTCTCACCAGTGGTGAAGATGACATCCATACGGTGTTGCTTGGGTCAAGCGACTAGCATGGATCTCGGAGATAGAAGCGAGTTAGATGTTAAAACCGCCTTTCTCTCCATGGTGACCTGGAAGAAGAGATCTACATGCACCAACCGCAGGGGTTCGAAGTCAAGGGCAATGAGCATATGGTGTGTAGTGAGGAAGAGCTTGTATGGGTGAGCTGAAACAAGCTCCACTTTAATGGTACAAGAAGTTCGATTCGTTCATGTTACATGGGTATGACAGAGCAGTCGGACCACCGTGTGTTCACGCGTAAGTTCTCGGATGGTGATTTCTTAGTTCTGTTTATTATACGTTGATGACATGCTCATCATGGGAAAAGACATCAAGAAGATGACAGCTAAAACAGGAGTTGGGCAAGTCTTTTGCGATGAAAGACTTGGGCCGAAGCTGACAGATCCTAGGAATGGAGATAACCCGTGATGATGCAGAAACTTTGGTCATCACAAGAGCGGTATATTGAGAAAGTCCTGAGCGGTTCAATATGAATGCAATGGCTTGGGTCGGACTCACTCTGGCCACTTCAGATTGAGCGACGTGCGTTGTCCCAAGACGAAGGCGCAGGTGGAAGAGATGCGAACATACCCTACGCGTCACCGTAGGAAGTTTGATGTATCTTTATGGTGTGTACACGCCCGGACATAAAGCATATGCGTAGCGTTGGTGTTGTCACCGTACCTTGCTAATCCTGGCAAAGAGCATTGGCGGCGGTGAAATGGATATCGCAGTATCTAAGAGGCTCATCCAGGTTGAGCCTATGCTTGACGGTAAAACCGTGTTAGAGGGCTACACGGATGCAGATATAGCTGACATAGACTCAGAAGTCACATCGGGGTTCATGTTCACGTTTGCGGGGGAGCGGTTTCTTGGCGCAGCAAGCTACGAAGGTTGTTTGCGACTGACGAGCCGAATACATCATAAAAGCATGTAAAGAGATGCTGGATGAAAAGGTTCCCACAGAACTTCCTGGGCAAGCGAGGAGCACGTGGTCTATCATGCATAGTCAGTGCTTATACACTGAGCAAGAATCCAAGTCGGCATTCCAAGTCGAAGCACATGAGATTCTTCACTGGATCGAGGATACTTTGGAACAAAAGGTGTTACACTTGAGAAGGTCCACACGGACGATAATGGGTCGACATGATGACCAAGGCTTTGCTTTCAAGGGCAAGTTTGAGGTTTGTAGAAACTCACGGGCGTGAAGAAGGTGGATCCCTCCCGGGTCAAAAGGGGAGATTTGATGGGGTTTTTTCCCGCCTACGACCGGCCTGAGCCCCTCACGACCGGCCGTGGGAGGTGCTCGACCGGTCGTGGGTTCGAGCCCCGCACGACCGAAAGTCCAATGAGTTCGTCTTGTTTTTGTAGCTGGGGCGGTCGTGGGAGAGCTACGACCGGTCGTAGGTGGTCTACGACCGGTCGTAGAGAGCCAGACTAGTCGTATTACGCAGATTGTTCCGCGATTTTGCGCGAAATCTATGGATTTGAGTCCTTTCGCAACCTGGGATGCAAAGGAGTTTCCCAAAACTATAAAAGGGGTTGCTCAGGGTTTTTCAGTATTATCACAAAATAGCAAGAGGGTTTCCTAAAGCTTTGCAAGGATTTGCTAAAGGGTTTAGGGCTATCAAAGGTGAGAGAGAGGAGAAAGAGAGAGAGAAGCTTATAGAAGGGAGGTTCTGCTCGTGGAGGTTCTCTACATTTGCACCCACATCTCGGCCGCTTCTATGTCCTCGTAATCGGTTAGATCTCTCCGTTTTCTCTATTTCTCTTATTGTTTATCCACTCTGCGTGAGTGAAGAAGATTGTAACGTTCTACTTCATAGTGGATTGAACGAGGTCCCGTGGTTTTTACCTCTTTGAGGGTTTTCCACGTAAAAATCTCTTGTGTGGTGTGTGATTGATGCTTTGATTTATTTCATTGCTTTATTATCCATAATTCTGGTTTGTTCTGGAGGGCTAGATCCTAAGGTTTTGTGCAAGGCCCCCAACAGGCTGTTACCCGGAGATCGTGCACCGGATGATGTTCTAAACATGCGTTACTGTAGTTAATCCCTTTACGTAATTTTCGGCCATGTTCTCGTCTGAGCCGACCCTCACTCACGACCGTCCGAGCTCATGAGCGAGTTGATCCTAGTCGAAGTCAATGGGTCGGATGTATAATGGCTTCTTCTGGGTGTGTAATGACTTCTTCTGGGTTCCAGGTCGGTGTCAAAGCTCTAAAAAAATTTTGGAATTAGGTCGGTTTAGATAAACTACTATCAGTCCATGGCTCTGCTCATCTACTTTTCCAAGTAGACTTCTGTTGATGCAAAAATCTGGTACATCCTCTTCCGATCTTTTAGGACAAGGATCGTTTAGAGGGATTTTTAGGGAGAGTTTTTGCATACCTTTCACTTTGGAAATCTCTCCTATTTATAGGAAGGGGAGGATCCTGTCGTACCAGGATTCTTTTCCTGATATTGTAGGGATTCGGCATCAATCCGTTTTAGGACTTCAGCCGATTCCGAGATCTTCGAGATCAGGGATCCTTTTACTAGATTTTCGAGAAGGTATTTTACTTTACACCGTCTCTACCTTGCTCGGATCGGGCTCGGCCGACTCTACTAGTGAAAGAGTCTCGGCCGGCTATAAAAAGTAAAGCTACTTGCCTTCTGTCAGATGAGATGAAACTAATTCGTAATTACTATACTTTCTTAATCCGATAGCCGACTTTATAACTGACCTAAAGATGGGTCGGTTTTATGATTGATTAAGTGGCTTTTGAGCTTTGGACCTTAATCGGCCTCTTTGAACATTGTTGCCTCATTTTCCGAGTCAACTTTATGCGTATGGACTTTGTAAGTCTCAGTCGAGATTCATTTCTTATAATCCGAGCTAAGTCTCTTCTTTAGGCATTTACATGCTTGCCTCGAAATTCTGAACAATGTCAGTAGAATTGGTCCATTCCATAACCGAGTCTCTAGACTCGTCCTATTTTTCCCCCAACAACTTCTATCAGGTTTGGATCAAATTTTCCCGTAACAAAAAGCATCCTGTTCTTCTACTTCCACAAACAAGCGTCCAGAAGTCTGACTTTGTGAATATGATTTAGAGACGGTCAATTTCACGATTTAACCGGTTTAATCTGAGTTTGTTTCTGCAACGGACACTATTTCTGAGCGCCTGCGTATCGTGCTTCATACGCAGCCGGACTATCAAATAACAACCCTTTCTTTAAATCTGCTTCCTTTATTTCGTCTTTTGTCTCGCTCTTCTTTATTTAGATGAAATATGCGGATACGACTCGCGCGAATAAGGATGAAAGAGACGATCCGCAGATAAGTACTGACATTTGACAGATATGCCGGATCCAGACCACTCATCAGGTGGGGTCAGAGAGAAAATTCTATATCTGAAAATAAAGAAGGTTAATCCATTTTAAGGACTACACATGGGCTACAGCTCTATCTTGAGTAAAGATCACTGTTAATTTTTCGTTTTGTGTCCATTTCGCCAGTAAGTATATGGGCATCTGAAAATTCATGATTGAGTATGTTTAGTGGACCCTATCCTGATGGATGCTTCGGATCTAGCACAAGTGTGCCATGCTAGCACTTGGGACTTTTGCCGCGGATGTGCCTTGAATTCTCTATCTCGTCTCGCACTGACACTCGTCTATCCAGCTGTATTCCGATTCCGTCTCGCACTAACATAAATGTTGCTGCTCTTGCTTTTATGAAATTACGAATTTCCCCCAAAACCGACTTTACCATTGGGATATGATCCTGTGCATTTTATCTCCATTTTGTTAAATGGTGGTGAGTCGTCCACCCGCATGCGTAGCATGATAAATGTCAAATCAGGAAGGTCCATGCTCTGGACTCCATTGTGGATAGAATGAATCGTAAAATATCACACTGGTCGGGTGATCTTAAATGTCCTATTGGTTTCCATCAGATGGACGGTTAGAAAAGAAATATCAACAATCCATATACAACGGCTGAATTGGATGGTTAAGATGTCTGCTTGCCGCCATTTTTGCACTCTGCTCCATCTCTTTTGGGGACCAAAGGTTTGAAGGGACATGCATGCATGTTGCATGTGCAACGGGTGACTACAGAGCACATGATGCATATCAGACACCATCGGTTTGTTGGCCGCTGTGAAGCGGAAACGGATTGGCTACTCCCCTGCCACCATCCGATGGCTGGTGGTCGGTGCTCTCTGGGCCTCACCATGATGTATATGTTTCATCATGCCGTCCATCTATTTTTCTACATCATTTTATTTTTCTAGATCATTCTATGGCATGAGATCAAAAATGAGTTATATCCTTAAACTAAAGTGGAACACATTACAGGAACCAATGTTGAATGAACGTGGACCATTAAAAACTTTTTGGGGGCCATACAAGTTTTGGATCAAGCTGATCTTTGTTTTTTCCATTAACCTGGGTCTGTATGACCTAATAAACAGATTCGATGTCAAATAAACAGTACAGTGGGCCTTAGGAGGATTTTAATGTAGCTATTCAATCACTATTTATTTTCCTGTGGTGTGGTCCACCTGAGATTTATATTCCTCTCATTTTTGTCATGAAGCCTAAAATGATTTGTAAAAAATGGATGAACCGAATGGATGAAACACATACATCATGGTAGGGCCCACAGAGCACCGACCACAAGCCACGGGGCTGGTGGCAGGGGGAGTAGCCGATCCGCTGTCTTGGGTTGTGTCGATGCGGACAGAAGTTATGCTAGTGAATCTTTTGACTGTTTGTAATTGGGTCGGGCTAGAGCTTTGTCATTCATGAACCGATGGTATGACACCCAGGCCCAAATTGCCGACCCCGTTCAGTCTACAAGCTAGCACGAATGTGGTATTTCATGAAAAGATGGAGCCCATTTGGTGCTTTCTTAGTCGGTCTAAACGGAAACGGATTGGCTACTCCCCCACACCAGCGTCGGTGCTCTGCGGGCTCCACCATGATGTATGTGTTTCATACATTCCGTTCATCCACTTTTACAGATCATTTTACGGCTTGGTACAAAAAATTAAAGGGATATAAATCTCCGGTGGACCACACCACATGAAAACAATAGTGATTGGATATCCACCATTAAAATCTTCCTAAGGCCCACTGTACTGTTTATTTGACATCCAATCTGTTGATTAGGTCATACAGGCCCAGATGAAGCGAAAAACAAAAATCTGCCTGATCCAAAACTTCTATGGCCCGCAAAATGTTTTTAATGGTCGACACTCATTCAACACTGTTTCCTATAATGTGGTCCATTTGAGACTGGGATATATCTTATTTTTGGTCTCATGCCGTCAAACGATCTATAAAAATTTATGGACCGCATGGATGAAACACATACATTATGGTGGGCCCCCACAGAGCACCGACCATCAGCCATTGGCTGGTGTCAGGGGGAGTAGGCGTAGCCAATCCGTTTCCGGTCGAAACGGGGCGTTGTGACGTTTGCAGATAAGGTGGCTGTCGTAATCGTATGATTCGTATCTGCAAACTCGCCATGCCGCATGCAATGCTAGTCGCGAGAGCGGCCACCGTATACAGCTACACCGCTCCCAACACACGCACGCGTCGCAAGTATTGACGATGAACACACGCACGCGTCGCACGTGTTGACGATGCATGCATTCTTCTTGACTTTCTGGTCATGGTTGGGCCAGTTGAATGTAAAAACGGACGGTTAAATTGGTTCCCAGTCGCGACACACGTGCGACCAACCCGATGATCGTGACGGCTCACTTTTGAGACACGCGTACCATGTGGCCCAACCAGAATAACGGACCGTTTCTCTGCACTTTTAATTGTCATTTATTCCTGCGCCTGTCAATAGTCCCGGGGTAGGTCTCGGCCAGGATTTTGAACAGTTTCGAGCAGCGCCATCGGGCCGGCCCAAATCAAAATTCGGATTTTTCGGACCCGAGCTCGGCCCATTGATCCATGGCGTGACACCGTCTCGTGGCTGACAGATGGAGCTCCATTGTAGAAGTAACGCAAGTCACCTGGAACTTGAGAGCCTTGAAACCGGGAGCAGATTAGATACTGAACGCTTCAGTAGCCAAAAGGCTGCTGAAGTGGCGTGGCAAAATGACATTGGTGAATACCAAATGGCTGTTTCCTTCCAATAAATGCTCTTTCTTCCAGCGGAGATCCGTTAGCGGATGATTTTCCCTTGGTTAAGCAGTCAAGCAGTGAGCGCACTTGGCCACGCACAGGTAATTGTGACGCGGATTTCCTGCAAAAGACTTTGCAAGAAGTTACTGCACTGGGAACTCAGGTGGGGCCTATTGTAATGTTTGTGAGAAATCTCACCCGTTCATTTGTTTTTTAAGTTCAATCCAGGACATAAAGTCAAAAATGAACCGTTTCTATAACTCAAGTGGGCCAAAAATGTGATAATTGAACGTCTACAGTTGAAATATTCATGGGCCACAGAAGTTTTGAGTCATGCTAATATTTGTGAGTTCAGTTCATCCTAGTAGGAATGAAGTTATTAACGGTATGGATGGCTTTTAAACATCACTGTTGAACCCAAGTAGATTTTAACGGTAAGAATTTCCCTAACCACATTTTCCTTCAGTACAGCCCACTGGAGCTTTGAAAACGGTTCATTTTTGGCATCATGTCCTGAAATGAGCTCAAAAAACGGATGGAAGGTGAGGATTTCTTACAAACGTCACAGTGGACCCCACCTGGTTCCCATGAACTTCCGTGTCCAGAAAATATGTACGCGGAGTTTACTGGTACGTGTACAAGGGAAGCGGATTGCGTACTAAGTAAACTCTGTTGGGTCCACCGTAATTTATGTATTTTATCCAGTTTGTCTATCCATTTTATAAGATAATTTTAAGGCCTTAGCTTAAAACCTAAGCATATAAAAGGCTAAAATCGACCACACCATAGGAAACAGTGTGAATTGAATTTATACTGTTGAAAAATTCTCAGAGGCCACAGAAGTTTTGGATCAAGATTTTATATATATTTTTACCTTTATTTAGGGGTGCACACGGTTCGGTTTAGTCCAGTTCTGGGGTGAAACGGAACCGTTACCGGACCGTTGGCACCCAAGAACCGAACCGAAACCGAACCGTTAAAACTAGTTCGGTTCCGGATCGGTTCTACGGTTCTAGGCTTTTTATAATCCAGCCCAATTGCAAGCCCATGTATATCCATGTTGTGGTCCATTTGATGAATGGTTTAGATATTGTATAAGGTGTGCAAAAATATATTTGCGAAAATAATTGTTCTAGATAAAATAATTATAAGGTGTGCAGAAATACATCGGTTCAGTTTTAGGTTCGGTTCCACAGTTCGGTTATACGGATCGGATCCACAGTTGGTTCTACGGATCAGTTCACGGTTCGGTTCGGTTCTACATACCCCCAAACTGGGAACCGAACTGATGTCACCGATTCTTTGATTTTTGGAACCGGAACCGGTACACTCTAGAACTGGACCAAATCGGACTGTTTGGGCGGTTCCGGTCCGGTTTCACGGTTTTATTGGTTAAATGTGCACCCCTACCTTCATCTATGTTTTTTTATCCTTTGAACAGTTTGGATGAAAAATAAACATCACTATGGGGCCTGGAAAGGTTTCAACTGTGGAAATCACTATTTCCACTGTTTCCTGTGGTATGGTCCAGTTGAGATTTTTATAAGCTTTAAGCTCTGGCTCAACGCCTAAAATTAGATGGAAAAACAAATGAAAGGTGTGGATAAATCACATAAATTCAAGGTGGGCCCAACTGAATTTTCTCATTATGACAATCTGATCTCATGGCCGAGTGGGTGCACGGTGGAAATGGAGAAAACGAAGTAGCATTAATACCCAGGAACATGCTATTGGTATCTAACCAATGGCCTTTTGCTACATCACTTCAGTAGCGTTTTGGCTACTGAAGCGTTCAGTATCCAATCCGCTCCCTTAAAGTCGGATGCGTATCAGATACTGACAGGTTGAGTAGCGTGTCTACTACTATTGAAGTGACGTCACCAAGTTCTGCGGGCCCTACTATAATGTATGTGTTATATACACATTGTTTATCCATTTTGAGATATCATTTTAAGTCATAAACCAAAGAACGAGGTAAATAAAAATATGTAGTGAACACATCACAGAAAAACAGTGGGGAGAGTGATTCCCATCGTTGAAATTATCCTAAGCCCACCATAATGTTTATTTCAAATCCAACCCATTCAAAAGTTAAAAAAGACATAAAATAAGAGAAATTATAAATGTAAGCTTGATCTAAAACTTTTGTGGCCTTTAAAAGTCTTTGACCCTCGGCGTCACATTCCTACTGTTTTCTGTGCTGGGTTCCTGGAGCTTTGGATTTAACTCATCCTTTGGATATTATCCAGAAATGATCTCTCCAAATAGATGGAAAGGTGTGGATGCAACACATACATAATAGCGGCCACGAAACTTGGCGTAGTTAGTCTCGTTACTCAACCTGTCAGTAACTAATCCGCGCCCCTCAAAGCCGTTGCTGTCTCGTCGATGGCGGACGCCATTATGCTCGGGATTTCGGTTTGACAGGTGGGGCCAGAGCCGTGCTAGCTTCGTGCCACGTCGGTGAAACTTCCGTGAGAACCACCCCGTCCATCAGTCACGTTGCGTTATTTTCACCACGAAAGCCAGAAAACATGGGGAACGGATTGGCTACTCCCCCTGACACCAGCCAATGGCTGGTGGTCGGTGCTCTGTGGGCCCCACAGTGATGTATGTGTTTCATCCATGCTGTCCATATGTTTTTAAAATTCATTTTACAGTACAAGACCAAAAATTAGATATATCCCGATCTGAGATGGACCACATTACAGGAAACAGTGTCGAATGAGTGTCAACCATTAAAAACATTTTGGGGGCCATAAAAGTTTTGGAGCGAGATGATTTTTGTTTTTCCCCTTTATCTGGGCCTGTATGACCTAATAAACAGATTGGATGTCAAATAAACAGTACAGTAGGCCTTAGGAGGATTTTAATGATAGATATCTAATCACTATTGTTTTCATGTGGTGTGGTCCACCTTAGATTTATATACCTCTCATTTTTTGCATAAACACCTGTAATGATCTTTAAAATGGATGAATATAATGGCTAAATACATCATGGTGGGGCCCACAGAGCACCGACCATCAGTCACAGGGCTGGTGTCAGGGGAGTAGCCAATCCGTTTCCCACTGTATACCTAACGCTCAGGTGAGCCACACCATGGGAAACAGATCGGATGGGCCGCCGCTATTAGTTCTGTGTACGGCTCATGCTGTTTTTTGCGTTCCATCCAATCCGTTCATCTGATGCCCCTCTTCAGATGATAGAACTGCCCAAAAATAACACTATTTTAAAACATGGGTGAGCCATGCCACGTGATTTTAGCGGGAGCAGATTAGGTGTGGCGCTTAGCGTGGGCCTGTCAGTGGATTGTTTCCGATCTCGGCTCGGACAAGAAGCCGTCTGACCAGCGCTCCCGTGGGGGGGCACACCGTGTTTTATTTGTTTATCCACACTCGCGGTCCATTAAAAAAAGAGTGAGATCCAATGCTTGAGTGGACCACACCAAATAGTGAGTTTGGGTTGCGTTAAATGCACAAATCATAAATGCAAGTGGCTTTAAATGCAAGAGCGGCCTTTAATTGGTTTGAAAAAAAAAAAGGATGGACAATGTAGGTAAACAGATACATCACGGCGGGCCATACAGGAGCAGTAATTAGATGGCTTATTATTAAAAATAAAGCGGATCCAATTCTTAGGTGGACTTTATCATTGGAAGCAGTGGTTACTGACAATTAACGAGCCACAAAAGTTTTGGATCAACCAGATATTTATTTCTTCCCATCATACAGGTTCATCATTGTTTCTTATAGTATGGTTCCACCTAAGATTTTGGATCTCTTCATTTTCAGGCTTATGCCCTGAAATGATCAGGCAAAACAGATGAACAACATAGATAGCTAATACATACATCAAGGTGGGCCTCACAGTAAGGGCCGCACAATCCGCTCCCCATTTTAGACGGGCTGACGCATCTGATGGACGGGTGGGTTTGATGCACATCAAGTGGTTTCCTCGCATTAGAGAAAGCTAACCCTGTAGGTCCGTAGACGAGGCATCCCCAACATTCTCCCTGAGGCCATAGCTGGGCGATCCAAACCATGATTGCATGATTCTTCTTACCGGGATGGACCATCTGATTGCATCTCCTTAATGGAGCAATCCATTATTGGCCCTGAAAAGAGACGGCTGAGAAGAGAAATACATCAACGGAACACATCATTCAAGTGGGAGAAAAAAAAAGTCCTAAGATTGGTCTGGATTGTCGATCCATGGCCCAACTTGTCATGCCAAGGGCAGATGATCCTTTCCTTCAAATAGGGGATAGGTTTATCGGACCCGATCATCGTCCCTTGCCTAAACTCCAGGATGATATACTCTTCACGTGGGCTGCGGGTCACACATGTGAATATGTACCACATATATATATATATATATATATATATATATATAGCTTTCTAGCATGTTGTGCACCTGAAGAGTATTCCATCTTATTTGTTGGGCCAAGGCACATTAGCCGGGACCTGGCTGATTAACGGTCCAACATTCACACGTGCTCCAGTGCGAGCACATGTGAGTGCTTGTGGTGTCCGGGCGCTTATGTTTGGCTTTTGAATATGGGCGCCTGCAAGTACAACACAGTAAAGGAAGAAGAGTACCACGTCCAAAGCTTCTTAGGATAAGCTTTGCCTACAAAGCGATTGTGGGGGCCTACCGTGACATGTGCATAACATCCAATCCGTCCATCATGATCGTCCCCTCATATTCTACGTGGGCTTAAGAAATCAGATCAATCCAAAACACAGGTGGGACACCATATGAAACTATGTCCAAAACCTTTAAAATCACTCGCCGAGGCCCAACTGAGTTTTGGAATGGCCTGAATTTTTGGATATCCGTTCATTCTGGTTGGAGCATCATCTGAATGGATTAGATGGCGTACAGAAAACACAGTGAGGCATACGTAATCAGAAAAGTTTTCAAATGGTGGATGTCCTCATTACAACTGTTCCTTGTGGTTTGACCCACCTCATTTTCCGATTTTCCTGACTTTTTGGCATCAAGGAGAACATTATAGGATGCAAATGATGAATGGATTAGATGTCATTAAAACATCACGGTGGAGCCCATGTGTCTGCTTTTCAGTTTAAGCTTATCCTACAAACTTTTTAGTGGATCCAACCACGTCAGTATTCTATATTTCTCGAACCCTACCAGCCTCGCATTTTCAGGCCAGTAAGGTCAGATATTGGGACCAAATCATTTAGTGGACCCCTTTATACATAGATAATTCCCCAAATATCTCTTTCGTCCAAAAATGCTAGCCATATGATTGGTGGCCTTTTTTCCGATGCATGTGGACTAAAATATCCCCCTCATCAGAAAATCTTAGCCACATGATTGCCTACTTTTTCCATTGCATGTGGACCACTGTCTAAACTCATTACGAGCCAACATACATAGGTGGCCAAAATAGACATTTATCTGCCAGCTGTACAGAATCAATAATAACATCTTGCTGGTGTTATTTGTTACTCTGGCAGCGTATGACACTTGATGGTTGATACACAGGTACTCAGAGCTTGTACTACTGGCACATATTAATTCAAATTAAACTAAATCGCAGAACCCACTATTATTTCTAGGTCACCGTCCCAAAATCAAATCTGCAGAAAAATCCTCACCTCTGATTCAGGGACACTTGCCTGTTGAATTAAGTACATTGGTTTTATTTCATTTTTAAATGTCCAATGAATGTCACAAACCGTAAAAATAAACAAAATTGTTCATTCGGGATATATCTAATCTGGGACCCATAATTTGGACCGTTTAATTTGAATTACTCGTTTCCCACGTACTCAATTTCTAAGCAATATCTAAGTGCCTGTGTATCATCCATAACCTTACGATGGAGTAGCAAGGTATCAGTCCCACCATGGAATACGTCCCATTTTCTGTGAGGTAGCCCTCTCGTTGTGGCCTAAAAAAGTTTGGCAATCGGTGCACCGACGACGCAATTCAAGCAACGCTACCGACTACCTACCCAACAAACTGATATGTGGTGCACGTGGATGGACATGGACCATACAACCAATGGCCCACCAGTCGAAATGCATCATTGATCTAAAAATTCTTACAGCACTGGCCTAAAAAATCCGACATTAGAAACGCGAAAGAGAGATGATTACTGAGACTTTGAAGATGAGAACGTACATGGCCCATGAATTGAAACATGTAGACATGTCTCACTAGTGACGTGGCTGGTGATGTATCAATCAGGGCCATCCATGTATTCGGCCCTATCATGGACGGCTTGTCCACCGATCATATGGCTGAGATGACTTGATATGCGTGTATTTTGGACCGTTTGAAATTAATGGGAAAAGTGACCAGATGGATACACTATCTTGCAGCGTGTAATTGGGAGAGATGGCTCTAGTTTATTTGGATTTACACACATGACATGCGTGGATGAGATCAGAACTGTTCATTCAGTGCTTCTAGCAGTGAATTGGATATAGATAAAAAATTACATGGTTTGGATTATCCTAGCCATTTAACGGGTGGCGTATAGAATAACTCTCGTTCAGTGAGAAAAGTTCATTCTTATGTGGTTGGGGTATCTTGATCAAGGCCATTCTTAGTATGATGCCAATCAGTGGTGGGACCCACAGGATGCATGGCTGGGATCATCATACGAATGCATCAAGTGTTCAGTGCAAGATATGGAGGGACGAGCGTGGGATTTCTCCCTCTAATTTTTGTTCTATTTTATCATGTGCCAGACAAGACGATAGTTGATAGTTTACAGCAAGTTGCGCGGTATCATCCACTACACAAGCATATCCTGACCATGCAAAATGTAGGACCCACCGTGGATGGAGCATTCCCCTAAAATTACATTGATCGGACAATCCTAACCAAGTGATAGGTGGCTCATAAATGAGCGGTTAGAGCTAAAATGGTCAGGGTTCAAATCATTTAAACTGTCTGTCGGTGTGGATTTTGAGATAGACTCATCCGCGGCGTGGCCCAATACTTGGACAATCCAGAATGCTTCACAGGTGCGTTGTGCGTTGTCGATACTCATGGCAGGTATATCCGTTGTTATGGCACGTGTATTGCCGTCCACGCGGATCCTTACTCTTGCTCGGGTGGCAGACTCTCAAGAGTTTCAGCGCCCGTTAAGGGTTCGAGTATCCATAGGTGGTGAAATTCCACTACGGTGTGAGTGTGTGAGAGTGTTTGCGCGTTTATAAAAAAAAAAAAAAAAAAGTTCCATGGATCTTAAGACAACCCACTGACATCACCATCGTTACCTTTAAATCTCGTCCAATCCACCCCTGATACCATCAAAATTGCTTGGGAGAAGGTTTGGTGAACCCTGCTAGGTTTGGACCAACTCACCCATTCAGGTCTGATCAAGTCGGGTCTGAATAAGTCGGATGAGCTGAGTCGGGTGAGTTGAGTTGTCCCATTCCCAACTCTAATTGGAAGCTCTAGGCAATTCATAAAACAACTGGGTAAAGGTCAACCTGAGCCGAATCTGTTCACCAGATGAACCAAAAATTATAGCGTGAACCCAACCCACGACCCAACAGCCTGCAGCCAAACCTGGCCCACATAAAATTCATCAGTTCTGAGCCTGAGCTGACCCACCTGTCTAAATGTAACCGAGTTGGGCTCAACTAAACCTGACCTGACCATGCATGATACAACTCAGGTTTACGTATGGAATTTTGGGCTCAAGGCATGCCTAGGGCAGCCCGACTGATAAATGCATATGTGCATACGACACATTGCATGTCAGTTCTGACCAAGGGATCAATCCATCACCTGTTTTGATTAATGAAATTCAATCTCAGTCTTTCATCTGCTCTGTCATGGATTTGGAGTCCTTGAAATGGAAATCCTAATCAATGCAAATCATCGACTTGTCGAATATTTGACATGGCCTTTTAATGCCATAATCCTAACAACACGTGCATTCATTCCATATTCGATTATCATGTTTTCAACTAAGGGAATTATTCTTGCTTGGGAAAAGTGGGCTAAGAGGGTAGGTAAGAGCTATTTGGATATTGATCTTGTTCGCTTAATTATGAACTATTTTGAAAAAAAATAAATTTTGAAGGAATTGTTATCTTTTCTTTCTTTCTTTTTTTTAATCCAATATGACAATTGCTTGGCCCAACATTTAGGCTACCCTACATTCAGGCCTGTATGGATACCACCGAATAAGTTATTTTTTTCTACTTACAACAATAGATAAGCGACTTATTTCACATAAGTTTGGTTTATAATTAGTTATAGGTAACTTTTTTACTTAGAAATACTTGAACACTTTAGTTAATTTTTTTAATTTTTATACTTTTCACAAGTTATTGAAGAGAGGCCCAGGGAGACACAAAAGAAAGGAGAAGCTAATAAGTATGTTTGTCGAAAAAAATTATCTTCTTAATAAGTAAAAATTAAGTAGCTTATCTCAAGCAACTTATGATCCAAACGGGCTCTTAATGTGGCTCATTTCATTAATGGATTAGATCTCCAACAAATGTTTACCATATGTAAATAAACATCTTAAATAAAACTCTTTCCAAAATTTTTCCAATGCTAATTGTTATGGGAAGATCCGAGCCTTCTCAACTCCGAGGTCCGATGTTATTCAGATTCGACTCGAGATGCATAACTAAGTCCAAAGTCACGAGAATGGCAAAAGAGAAAAACTCCCAACTCGGCATCAATTGTGCTTTCACTCCGAGGCCTTAGGCGAATGAGTTAGGACCGAAGCTGTCGGCTTGGAGTAATCTGAGTCTGAGACGGTCGGTTTGAGACTCGGGTCAGAATCTACTTGTGGGACCTCGACGTGTTCCATTACCGTACTATTAGCAATGGTTAATCAACCACCCACGTTAGCACGACCACACGACGGTTGGGTAGCCGAATCTCCTGAGGGAAGTAGTGAATGCCCCAAGACGCGCTGAGTTATGCGGACATGCCCATCTCAGGCGAGGGGGTCTCGTGAGGAAGAAATAGGTACACAATATCCCGCACCCTCTCTCTATACTCTATTTAGACCCAGATTCCCTAGCCTAACTTAGGCATCGGAGGGTCCCCCAACTCAGCCAGGGTCTCCTTTGCTCACCCTTTTGTGCAGGACCAAGGTCCATCGAAGGCTCAACGCATTAAGTGGAGGGTGGTCCAGATTTTGACCTCGACACTAATCAAACAAATTTAAAACTTCTTTCCAGGAATTTCCATAGTTTCAACTCTCAAATAAGTAGAATTTAACAAGTCCTAAAAAACCGTTACCTTTTCATAAGTATTTCCCTTGTAAAATAAACACCACGGAATAAAATCCCTTGGCAACTAGACACGTAACGAGGGTCGAATCTTTCCTCGGCCATGATTTTATTCAGCATGCTATAACGTGCTGAGTTACTCTGTATGCACTATGGCAAAGTGCATGCACAAGCAGTATAAATTATATGCCTAGGAGCACAATTACCCAAGTTAAACCAATGAAATTGTGGGGCCAACCATCTCTATTTCAGAATCCCAAAATTAGAGTGGTTGAAAAATTATAACATTTGATTCATGGTCACTTGTTTGTTAAAATAGTGTAGGTGGATTTTTATTTTATTTTTATTATATTAATATTTAATAATTTGTTTTTAAAAAATAAATTACAAAATACTCCAAGTAAGTTGATATGGACACAGTAATATCTATATATGAGTTGCTTAGGGCATGTTTGGTCCACGGGATTAAATGGTATGGAATTGTATTAGATAAGATTAACACCATTATTGCACAATGATTGCATGTTTGGAAATACCTTAGTATTTTGGCCTTCCAATTCTCATGTTTGGGATAAAATTATTGTCATAGGAAGAACACTGGATTAAGCAAAATCCCTATTGGTGGACCTCGGTATTGTAATCAATGAACCAAATTCACAACAAATGTCAGTCACCTGTACATGTATATAACTAAAATGTCGTGTGTAAAGGGCGTATATAAATGGAATGCATGGATAAAATACACGCATCAACGTGGGGCCCACACATGTAGTGGATTTCGAAATCCGCGAAAATCCCGTATGGGACCAAATGCAATTCCATCCCACATAATCCCAGCCCATCCCATCCTCCCCAAATGCCGAATAGAAATTGCACAGGACCAAATACAATTTCATCCCACTTAATCCCATCTAATACCATGTGCTAAACGGTTCCTTAAAAGTCGAGTAAGTAGTTAATCCATAAAAGATTTATAAATGGGTAAAAAAAACACATACTTGGAGTTGATTCTTTTTTCAATTGGATATGTTGGGTAATTAGTTAAATTGATATCCATTGCCAGCACGGGGCTTTGTAGAGTGGCAGTCCAAAACATGGGTTTATTTTGTTTAGCTGGATTATAGCTTAAAAAAGCTTGTACATAAAGATCATAGCTTGTTTGGGAGCTTGGGATTGAAATCCTTAATTTAAAATATTAGATTTTCATTTATATTTGATATTATGGATTTTTAATTTCTTGAAATTCAAAAATTGTGTTTGGGAGTTTGGATTTTTAGTTACTAATTTTTAAATTTATTTACAGGATACTGAGTGTGACAAAATTAAATGATTTCAAATATTTCAAACATGACATTTGTTTGCAATATAAGAAAACATCACATTGAGCTCATTGTTAAATAATCTTAAGAAAAAACAAATTAAATTTATGCCTTACAAAGGTGGATCTATTAATTTTATAATTAAAACAAAATCTTATATTCCTTTTAGATTATAATTATTATTATATATATATATATATATATAAGTGGCCCACATAATGATTATGCAAGCTTAACCTTTGTAGTATCCCATCATCATAATACAAATACAAGTGAAAATATTTAATGACTTAAACGAATGCAAATGCCATAAAAGAAGATAAGGCATAGTTACGAGGATTGAAGGTGACTCAAAGATTCTAGATTTTGTAAGACAAGTCTTATTTGAAGTTGAAAAGCATGAAAATCTTTAAATTTGAACCATCCAAAATTGAAATATAAGATTTTCACAGGTGCCAAACACCTCACTTTACAAATCTTGGATTTAAATCCCCAATTATTCTAAATTTAGATTACGGTAGTTACCAAACGACCATTAAAATTTGTGTTTGGGGCAGCCGATGGTATTAAAAAAGGAATACAACGGTCCATGTTTTCAACTAAACCAGTTAAACTCCAAAGTAACAGAAACTATTATCTTTTAACATGTCAATATATTTTGGACACCTCCATCCACACCAGTACTCAATAGGCCTACATGGATTCCTAATCATACGAGCGCATCAATCCGATACGTGCAAAAGGTGGGCCCATCATGAAGATCGTCAACTGTCAAAATTAAGTTGATCCAATAATCAAAGGTGGAATAGTTGTCAATCAACTGATTTGATGGCATGGCCCACCTCCTGCATATGAGCCATTGGTATATGAAGTATTGGTGTATCATGATAAACTTCGCATGTCATTATAGAATGCAGACCGTATGTATTAATTCCCGATTTCATCAAATATCGGAAATGTCATCGAAATTTAGTACATAACATCAACGACACGGATGAACGGATATGTGGGCCAGTCCATTATAGAAACACATCCGGAATCATATTAAAACATTTTAATATCAATTATAACAATGGAATGATTATCTTTTATCTCATCTAGAAATTTATTAGAAAATTTTAAGCTTTTTTTTATATGAATTATAGTTTCATTATATATATTATGTCATGAAAATATGATTTTTGTTTGAATTAATTTTATTTTTGTTGTACAAACAACTAGTCCAATTTCTTTTATTATTTAGATAAATATTCAAAGATGTCTCTAAGGTTGATCTATATTTTATGACAATACTAAGACATCATCTATATATACTATTATAAAGTGGATATAGGGATTAAATATCTCATTCATTATATTTTGAAATTTTGATGCTGCATTTTTTCATCGAATGACATAACATTCCATTTAAATTGTCCAAAGAGAATGTAGTTTTATATCTCTCTGCTTATGTTATTTGTATTTGCCAAAATCTTAATTTCATATCAAAATTAAAAAATATATATATATATGCATTAACTAGTTTATTAAGTCTTTTTTATTTGGTATATGATATGTAATTCATTGTAAAGCTTTGTTTAGTGGTTTATAATTTATAATTAATCTAAGAAATCGTCTTTCAATTTCATAATGTTTATTGACATAAAAAGCTGAACAACGTCATGGTGATTTAAATGGTCGAATTAAATTTTTATTTAATAAGTCTTGTATATATATATTTTTTACAATGTTCTAATAATTCTTAATTCATTTGTATTGGTATTGCTTTAGTGAGAATTTTTAATTCATTAAATTCTTTTATATAAGGTAAATTTATTATATAGTTTTTTTTTTTTTTTTCCAAAAGGCAGAGGGTAAATCTAAACAAATTTCTTCTTTAAGTTTTTTTTATAATGTTTTTATTTTATTTTTTAATCATATCTTTTATAATTATTGTTTTATTATAAGATTTTGAATTTCTAATTTTAAGTATTTACTTTTTAAAAAATATATATATTGTAAAATGTTAACAGTTTTATAGTTCTTGTTTGATTTTAGTTCTTATATACTCATTGTTCGATGATGATTGATAAATTTAAAAATAATATTTTGGTCTAAAATTTTTGTATGTATTATTTGACTATCTACACTAAAAGATTTTATTAATTATAAGAAAAGTATTTTAAGATGATTAGTTTATTAATGTCTTTAATCAAGAGAAAATCTGTTTTTATGCATATTCCTTTATTACATACTTGTACTTTTAATAATTTATAGTTAAGTTGTAATTTTACTTCACCAGCTGTTCTTACTTCTTCGTTTGTTGGTTTAAAATATTGAGGTAACACTAATTATTCTTGTGTACAATTCATGTATGTTCCTCTATCTATTAAAACTATGGTGCTTATATGGAATTCTTGATTTATTATTATATTTATTAAAACATGTCATTTTTTGTGTTCTATTTATATGATTATGTCTATATGATTTAAATGAGTACTAGAAATGCTTGATATTTCTGATGTCTTTTTTTAATTTAATATTACTGATAATTTGTTCTTGTAAGTGGACTTATTAATTTTATAAATAAAACAAAATATTATAAAAAGCCCCCATCAACATAATGATTATACAAGCTTAACCTTTGTAGTATCCCATCATCATAATATAAATGCAAGTGAAAATATTTAATGGCCTGAACGAATGTGAATACCATAAGAGAAGATGAGGTATAGTTACAAAGATTGAAGGTGACTCCAAAATTCTAAATTTTGCAAGAAAAGTCTCATCTAAAGTTGAAAATGATGAAAATATTTAAAATTGAATCATCCAAACACCTCACTTTACGGATATTGGATTTAAATCCTCAACTATTCAAAATATAGACTACAACCACCAAACGACTCTTAGCCTTTGTGTTTAGTGCAGCCGATGGTATTAAAAAATGAATATGTTGGGGAAAAAATATAACAAATCCTTGAGTCGGCTTGAGGGTCAGAAGAGTCAGTGAAGTAATGGCTTGGACTCGTTGGACATCGAGTCCGGATAGAGCCCAAAGTCCATCAAACGCTGGATGGAGAGACGTAGCTCGGATCGTGAGGGCACTTAGCCCGACCAAAGCCTGAACGTTCTAAACCATGAAGTGAAGCCTTTAAAGGAGGAAGTGCACCTCAAGGCTTAATTAAAAGCCTCACAAAGGAAAGCCCAAGCCAACCTAAGATCAGTTGGCCCTAGAGCCGCCTGAGCTTTAGTCTAATTTAAAGATTGAGTTGCCCAATAAAGTAGGTGGAGATTAGCTGTAAAACTTGTCTCGGCACGACCGTGTTGAAGAGATAAGAGTCGGCCAAGCTATATCGCTCCATATCCGGAAGTTGCCTAGTAAAACTCTAGATCTCTACCCGAGATTATCGGGAGATAAGGTTAAGATCTCCGAAGAGTTAGGAGTATCAGGGATTACGGATCCCAAGATATTGAGATATACTCTAACTATGGAAACCCTACGGGGTACGACACTATTATAAATACAAAGACCTTCATGGTAAAAGGTATGCAAAAGCTCTCGCCCTAAAAACCTTTACTAAAAGACACAGGTTCTGACTTGATCATCGAGGGTCCCCTGGTAAAACCAGGGTCACCTTTCCTTCTACTTATGCAAGTCTCAAGTTCCCAGAAGGGGCGAGTCGAAAACATCATCAACGGTTTGGCGCCGTCTGAGGGAAACGATACAAAAAGTCGTTTTCTCCGAGTACTGAGCATTCTCCAATGGCGAGAACAAGGAGAACCGTTTAGAACAAGCCCAGTGAGGTCCTTGTCACCGGACCACCAGCGATCGAAGGCACGCCTGGTACGAATGGAGCCCAAGGGGTCTAAAACCAACCTGATAATCGACAAGGTTCTGTAGCCTGTTAGGCAATCTCTGTTTCGACCAGGCACACTAAACGGAATTGAGGCAATGGACGATTGGATATAGAGGTCCAATAGCTCAGGACCGACATGAACTACATGAAGCAGATACTGAAATAAATTCATCGTCAATAAGTCCAGCTGCTCCAACAAGATGATGGTCCAATGAATGTCCCACAACAATTCGTTAATCCTCAGCCCGTCGCACCACGAACTGTCCCTCAACAAAGCCAGCACCAGGCTCTGGTTGAGCCGACACCGTCCCATATCTCTGTAACCACTCCGCTGCCTATCACCGATCTACGACACGAAATAGATCGAAAACGGCGTAACAGGCCCTCTATTGAGGGTACGACTGATAACGACAAACCCTGGAAGGCTTAGATGCAGGACCTACAGAAAGAAATGCGAGAAGAAATCGCAGATATGAAACAAAACAGCTACGCCGATCAAACGGGACCCAAGGCAAAGGCGTCCTCATTCACGGAGGAGATCATGCAGGCTCGGTTATCGGAGCAATTTTGTTATCCTCAGATTCCACCCTTCACCGGCAAAATCGATACGATCGAGCATATTGAGTCCTTTCAGACCTATATGGAGTTGCATGATGCCACGGATGTCATGATGTGTCGGGCCTTTTCTCTCACTTTGGCCGATGTAGCTCGGCTTTGGTTCAAACAGTTGAAACCAAAGTCCATTAGCTCGTTTACCGAACTCAACGACGCGTTTCTCGCCAATTTCATTGGTAAGAAGAAAAAATTGAAATCATCTGCGCACCTAAACAATATAATTCAAAAGGAGGGAGAGCTACTTAAAGATTATATCAAGCGCTTTTACTTCGAGTCACTCCAAGTCCAGAAGCATTCGAATGAGACAGCTCCCAATTATATCATGCAAGTTGTCAGAGACTGGCCTTGAGACTTGGATTTCAGGCTTCTAACAATATAGCATAATATGAAGCTCTGCTTATAGGACTTCGGTTAGCGGCTAGTTTGGGGGTCATTCATTTAAACATGTACAGCGACTCCCAACTGGTCGTCAATCAAATAGCCGACATATATCAGACTTGGAAGGAAAGGCTAAAAGCATATCTTACGAAGGTTAGAGAGATGATCGCCGGGTTCCGTTAATATTTTGTTATCTGAATCCCAAGGGCTGAGAATGCCAAAGTCGACCTCCTAGCAAAGCTCGCTTCAGCTGACGAAGACGATATCCTCAGATTCGTTCCTATTGAATTCGTGGTCGAGTCAAGTGTCGGGGGAACTGAACCTTCGGCCCTGCTCCCCATTGATTTCGAATCATCTTGGGTCGACTCAATCGTCAAATACCTTGAGACCGACGAACTCCCCGAAGATCGTGCCAAGGCTCGACGACTGAAGAATCATGCCGCCCGCTACACCATGCTTAACGGGGTACTATACGATAAAGGATATTATGCACCCATCCTATGATGCCTGAAACCGAGTGAGGCCGACTATGTTTTACGTGAAATTCATGAAAGCATCTATAGTAATCACTCGGGCAACCGATCCCTGGCTCACAAAGTTATTCGGCAAGAATATTATTAGCCGACTATTAGTGAGACGCTTGGAAACTTGTTCAGGGTTGTGATAAATGCTAGAGGTTTGTCACCATCCCTCGACAACCACCTGAAGAGCTGACACCAATGGTCGGACCTTGGCCTTTTGCCCAATGGGGAATCGACATCATCGGGTCGTTCCCTATAGGGATAGATCAGACTAAGTTTGTCGTTGTCGCCGTCGACTATTTCACCAAGTGGGCCGAGGTCGAGCCTTTGGCCAAGATAACTGAGCAGAAGATCACAAACTTTGTTTAGAAAAACATTATTTGTCGATTCGGGATACCTCAGACTATTATCTCCAACAACGGGAAACAGTTCGACAATAAGTAGTATCGTGAAATGTGCCAAAATCTCGGGATCATGAACGTTTACTCGTCCCCGCGTCATACACAAGCAAACGGACAGGTCGAAGCCTTCAACAAGGTTATCAAACAGCACCTTCGGACTAAGCCGGACCGAGCCAAAGGAGCATGGGCTGAAGAACTTCCTAAAGTTCTTTGGGCATACTGAAATACAGCTTGAACTGCGACAGGAGAAACTCCATTCTCACTAGCCTATGGCTCGGAGGTAGTTATCCCTGTGGAGATCGGTCTACCTACCGCCCAGGTGAGTTCATTCAACGAGTAAAACAATGAGGAGCTGCTGACTCTCAACCTCGACCTTCTGGACGAGATCAAAGAGTTGGCTCGACTTCGGACAGCTACCTATCAACGATTGGTGTCTCGATCCTACAACGCCCGAATCAAAGTTAAGCGATTTCGAGCAGAGGACTTGGCCCTCCGAAGAACTTTACAGAATACTAAGGAAGGCGGTGCAGGAATGCTAGGGCCTAATTGGGAAGGCCCCTACATAATCGCAAACACTGTCCGACCATGTACTTATCGACTGGAAGACATAATAGGGCAGCTCCTGCCTCATCCATGGAATGCCGAGTATCTCAAGATATATTATCCTTAGCTCGAATAAAAAGCAATCCGAACTCGGCTCGATTGCTTAAACACTTACAAAAAGAAGAAGAAGAGAAATGTGTAGAATATTGAATAAGCAAAAAACATATATTCATTGATCAGTAAAGTGTTACATTAGTCAGTTCATTGATTACAATTGTGTTGGATTGATAAAAAAAAGTATTCAACACTCGGATATCGGTAAAGCACAACGTTCGACGTTGTTGACTTGTTCGACCCTGAAGCTTGGTGTGTTTGAAGTGCCTAAAGCAGATGTGAGGAGCAAAAAGGAATTTTGCTCTGCCATATAAACTTCAGGGCTTAGCTTCGTCCAACACACCAGGAGCTAACCCAGGAGATGCTGATGGAGTTGCATTATGAGTAGTTGCAAAGGCGTCATAAGTGTCTGCCTCGAGATCAACCGTTGCCTCACCACCGAACCCCAACTCGCCCTCGTTAAAGCCGAACAGATCTAGATGGGGGAAAATGTCTTTCATCACCTCGATACACTTTGCATAACCTTCTCGATAGACAAGGGTTAGCTCCTCCTCGAAGGCCGAAGATGAAAGAAATTGTCCCACTGCCTCATCCTTTGTAGCCGCGAGGGCGGCCTTGGTCCCCTTCGCGAGCTTCCGAAGCTTCTTCTGAATCAAATCACACTCTGTGGCCGCCTGTTCGAAGGCTGACTTGGCCTCTTCCAGTCGTGAGGCCACACGGTCTCTTTCCGTGTTGACCGACACAAGAGCAGCCTTTGCCTCCTCGAGTTGGCCCTCCGCAAAGATGGTCCGAGACTCCGCAGATGAATGTCGAGCCTCCGCTTCCGACCGCCGAGTCTCAGCATCTAACAGCCTAGCCAAGGCAGATACCTCGGTACGAGCCTTCAACATGCAAGGGGCGAACTGCAAAAAAAGGGGGCTCTTTTATAAAAATAAAATAAAAATCCGAAGCAAAATGATATAAGAGTGGCGATATTACCTTGAGCAATAGCGTATCGATCCTGCTGAGCGTGTTGTCCACGGAAGACAACTCTAAAAGGTCAAAGAACTCTCTCGCGAATATCTGTCGACTCGCCTACGGAAGGATTTCTTCAATCTTCTGGTGGAAGGCTATCCTCTCTTCCTCAACTGCTCCCATCCTGCGCAACTCCCTCTCCTCAGTCCTTGGAGCGACAGGTGCCTCAGCCAGCTCTGGCTCGGGAGCCTCCCGAGGCTGCTCAGAGGATGCCGCTACCACCTTTGAAGCGACCACTTCCGTTGCCTCCGCCACCTTTGTACCTTCATCGACCTCGATAATAGCCGAAGGAGCAGGAGGAGCGGTCCTCGCCGGGCCCTTCAAGGTCGTCTTATGCCCCTTCGAGGCCCAGGAGCCAGAACAAGGCGGGGCTCAGATTTGAGACGAGGGATGAAGAGAGGGCCGAGCCTCAGACATGTCTGCATTCGGAGAAGAATGAGCGTCAGTACAATTGGACATTCAAAAAAAAAAAAAAGAAACTTAAGCTTCTCACAGGTCACAACAGAGTCAAAGCCTCACTCGAAAAGAAGCTCCAGTTGAAGAAGCCTCTTACAAGATCTCCTCTCCGGGCTTAGGGCTCGGAAACTCTAAATCTGAGTCAGAGAGCCCGAGTCAAGCTTCAGAGGATGCCTCGGTATCCCTAAAAAAAAAGGAGAGAAGTCATGTCAGTGATTCGACAAAGATACAACTAAGTAAAAGGCAATAAATCACATCAACTCTACTTGCCGCACAAAATGCTCGAGAGATGAAAGGGTGGATAAGTTCGGACTCGTCCGACTCCCACCTACCGAGGTCCCAAAACCACTTATCCCTCCAGTGCTTGTTCTGTTGGGGGCCTTACACAAAACCTTAGGATCTAGCCCTCCAGAATAAACCAGAATTATGGATAATAAAGCAATGAAAACAATCAATGCATCAATCACACACCACATGAGATTTTTACGTGAAAAAACCTCAAAGAGGTAAAAACCACGAGACCTTGTCCAGATTAACAATCCACTATGAAGTAGAACGTTACAACCTTCTTCACTCATGCAGGAGTGGATAAACAATAAGAGAAATAGAGAAAACGGAGAGATCTAACCGATTACGAGGATATAAAAGCGCTGAGATATAAATTGCACAGTAGAAAACCTCCACGAGCAGAACCTCCCTTCTATAAGCTTCCTCTCTCTCTTCCTCTCTCTCTCTCTCACATTTTGATAGCCCTAAACCCTTTAGTAAATCCCTTGTAAAGCTTTAAGAAACCCTCTTGTATTCTCTTGTGATACCTAGAAAACCCTAGGCAACCCCTTTTATAGTTTAGGAAACTTCCCTTTCGCATCCCGGTTGTGAAAGGACTCAAATCCGCAGTTTCGCGCAAAATCACGGAACAAACTGCGTAACCTTCGACTAATCCTGGAAATTATAGGACTGGTTTTAGCCTCCTTCGACTGGTCGAAGCCTGTCCACGACCGGTCGAAGACCACCTTCGACTGGTCCTGGAAATTCCAGGACTGGTCTTAGCCTCCGAGAAAAACAACACTAACTCGCTGGACTTTGAGTCGTGCTAGGGCTCGAACCCACGACCAGTCGAGCGCCTCCCACGACCGATCGAGTGGGGCTCAGGACCGGTCAAAGACGGGGAAAAAACCTCATCAAATCTCCCCCTTTTTGACCCAGGAGGGATCCACCTTCTTCAAGCCAGCCAGGTTTCTACAAACCTCAAACTTGCCCTTGAGCAAAGCCTTGGTCATCATGTCTGACCCATTATCGTCCGTGTGGACCTTCTTAAGTTGTAACACTTTTTGTTTCAAAGTATCCTTGATCCAGTGATACCGGATCTCTATGTACTTTGACTTGGAATGCTGACTTGTATTCTTGCTCAAGTGTATAACACTCTGACTATTACAATAGACCACGTGCTCCTCCTGCTTCAGGCTAAGTTCCTGTAGGAACCTCTTCATCCAAAGTATCTCTTTACATGCTTCTGTGACTGCGATGTATTCGGCCTCTGTCGTTGACAATGCTACGACCTTCTGTAGCTTGCTCTGCCAAGAGACCGCTCTCCCTGCAAATGTGAACATGAACCCCGATGTAGACTTCCTGGAGTCTATGTCACCTGCCATATCTGCATCTGTGTAGCCCTTTAACACAGGTTTACCGTCACCATAGCATAGACTTAACCTGGATGAGCCTCTTAGATACTGTAGTATCCATTTTACCGCTGCCCAATGCTTTTTGCCAGGATTGGCAAGATACCGGTTGACAACACTAACCGCATATGCTATGTCTGGGCGTGTACACACCATAACATACATCAAACTTCCTACCGCTGATGCGTAGGGTCTCGTCTGCATCTCTTCCACCTCTGCCTTGGTCTTGGGACACTGCCTGTCACTCAATCTGAAGTGACCATCTAGTGGAGTACTGACCGGCTTCGCTGCATTCATATTAAACCGCTCTAGGACTTTCTCAATATACCGCTCTTGTGACAGCTAGAACTTTCTGCTACTTCTGTCATGGGTTATCTCCATTCCTAGGATCTGTCTAGCCGGGCCCAAGTCTTTCATCTCAAAAAACTTACCCAACTCCTGTTTCAGCCTGTCGATCTTCTTGATGTCTTTTCCCATGATGAGCATGTTATCAACATATAAGAGTAGTACTAGGAAATCACCATCTGAGAACTTGCGCGTGAACACACAGTGGTTTGACTCCATTCTGTCATACCCATGTTTCAACATAAACGAGTCGAACTTCTTGTACCATTACTGTGGAGCTTGTTTTAGCCCATACAAGCTCTTCCTCAGCCTACACACCATATGCTCATTGCCCTTGACTTCGAACCCCTCTGGTTGGTGCATGTAGATCTCTTCTTCCAGGTCACCATGGAGAAAGGCAGTTTTAACATCTAACTGCTCTATCTCGAGATCCATGCTAGCCGCCAACCGAAGCAACACCCGTATGGATGTCATTTTCACCACTGGTGAGAATATCTCCTTGAAGTCTATGCCTTTTCTCTGACCAAACCCTTTGACCACAAGTCTGGCCTTGAACATCGTCTGGGAATTCTTCTGCTCAATCTTCTTTCTGAACACCCACTTGTTGCTTAAAGCTTTCTTGCCCTTAGGCAATTTCACCATGTCATATGTGTGGTTCTTATGCAAGGATTCCATCTCCTCTTGCATAGCTTTCAACCACTCCCCCTTATGCTCGTCGGCTAGGGCCTCAGAATAATCTTTTGGCTCTCCCCCATCGGTTAGCATAATGTACTCATGCGGCGAGTACCTCTTGGACGGCTGTCTGTCCCTATATGACCTCCTCACCTGTGACTTAACAGGTGGATCAAGTGGGGGCTACTCCCCTGGTCCATCTTCTGAAGGAACTCCCTCGTCCTCTGCACCTTGCTGTACTCCCCCGTCATCAGGCACCACGGGAGGAGTAACCGGATCCATGTCCTCTAGCTCACCTGAACTAGGCTGGTTCTTCTCTGGCTTACCAATGTCTTCTATACACTGATCTTCAAAGAATACCACATCTCTGCTCTTGACGAGCTTCCTCTCGGTCGGATCTCACAACCTGTAACCGAATTTTTCATCACCGTACCCTAAGAACATACACTGCCTGATCTTCATATCGAGCTTGGACCTCTCATCCTTTGGTACGTGAATGGATGCTCTACATCCAAACACCCTGAGATGACTGTGCGATGGATACTGTCCAGTCCACACCTTCTCAGGTACTTCTCCATTCAATGGGGCTGATGGAGACCTGTTTATCAAATACACTGCCGTGTGCATTGCTTCTCCCCTGAACGTCTCGGGTAACTTCGCATGGGATAGCATGCATCTGATTCTCTCAACAATGGTGCGATTCATTCACTCAACTACACCATTATGCTGGGGGTCTTGGGAACCATCTGTTCATGCCATATACCTAGGGACTTACAGTACTCATGAAAGTCGCCAATGTATTCACAACCATTGTTAGTGCAGATGCACTTCAATGATCTACCTGTCTCTCTCTCGACCATAGCATAAAACAATTTAAACACACAAAGACCTCGTCCTTGGATTTCAAAGTATAAACCCAAACCTTCCTAGATGCATCATCTATAAAAGTAACAAAATACAATGCCCCACCCAAGGTTTTTGTCCTCATAGGACCACAAACATCAGAATAAACTAAATCTAATGCATGCAATTTATTAACATGAGAAGCAGTTTTAACAAATGAAACTCTATGCTATTTCCCTGATAAACAATCAAGACAGGTTTTGAGAGGTGTACTTGTCACGTCTGGAAGGAGCCGCTTCTTTGCTAGTACCTGAAGCCCTTTTTCACTCATGTGGCCTAGACGCCTGTGCCACATGTCAATAGCTGAATCTTTTGCTGTGTTCAACCCACCCTTGCACATACTGACACTTATCTTGTACAGGGTGCAACACTTCTTTCCTCTGGCCACGATCAATGAATCCTTGATGAGCTTCCATCGCCCACCAGCAAACCGACTTTCATAGCCATCATCATCCAGCCTTCCTGTCGACATCAAGTTGAGGCGAAGGTCTGAAATATGCTTCACATCCCTGAGAACCAATGTGCACCTCACATCAGTTTTCACACAAATATCACTGACTCCCATGATTTTTGATACACCAGAATTTTCCATCTTCACAGTCCCATAGTCACCTGACTTGTAGCTTGTGAAGGAGTCCCTGTGTGGAGTCGTATGAAAAGAAGCTCCCGAGTCTATCACCCAGTCGATGTCCTGACTCTTAGCCGTGAGACATACATCATGATCTGCAGAAAGAATAACTACCATGTCACCATCTGAAGCGACCGCAGTGGAATCTGATTTATCTTCCTTCCATTTTCCTTTCTTGTCGTTCTTCTTACCATGACATTCATGCTTGTAGTGGCCCTTCTTGCCACAATTCTACCAATCAACATCTTTTCTGTTACTCGACTTGCCTCTTGATTTATCTCGGGCCTTCCCGCCATTCTTGTTCTTTCCTCTCCCCCGTTCTTGTGTCACAAGGGCCTCTTGCTGAGTAGACCCTTGAGACTTCCTCCTTGTCTCCTCATTGAAGAGACAGCTAGTCACCTGTTCCATGGATATCTTTCCGTCTGGCGCGGAGTTACTTAGAGACACCACCAATGTCTCCCAACTGTCAGGTAATGAACTAAGCAATAGTAAAGCCTGCAATTCATCATCCAGGACCATCTTCATGGAGGTGAGTTGGTTCACTATATTGCTGACCTCATTCATGTGCTCGGCCACAGAACCACCATATTTGAGTTTGAGATTCACAAGTCGCCTTATCAGAAAAATTTTATTACCGGCTGTCTTCCTCTCTTACAGCCCTTGTAATTTCAGCCATAGGCTAGCGGCTGAGGTTTCCGTAGACATATGGTGGAACACAGAATCATCCAACCATTGTCTAATGAACCCCACCACCTTTCAGTCCATCTTCTTCCAATCATCATCAGTCATATCCTTGGATTTTGCTGATATGCCTAAAATTGGAGAATATAGGTCCTTGCAATAAAGCAAGTCCTCCATCTTAGCCTTCCATATGGTCCAGTTAGAACCATTGAGGCTGATCATCCTTGATGAGCCACCTTCCATAATTCCAAACTGATCCTACTCGTTCAATGAACTTAGCTCTGATACCACTTTGTTGGGGGCCTTGCACAAAACCTTAGGATCTAGCCCTCCAGAACAAACTAGAATTATGAATAATAAAGCAATGAAAACAATCAATGCATCAATCACACACCACACAAGAGATTGTTACGTGAAAAACCCTCAAAGAGGTAAAAACCACGGGACCTTGTCCAGATCAACAATCCACTATGAAGTAGAATGTTACAACCTTCTTCACTCACGCAGGAGTGGATAAACACTAAGAGAAATAGAGAAAATGGAGAGATCTAACCGATTACGAGGACATAGAAGCGCTGAGATATAGATTGCACAGTAGAAAACCTCCATGAGCAGAATCTCCCTTCTATAAGCTTCCTCTCTCTCTCTCTCACACCTTTTAATAGCCCTAAACCCTTTAGCAAATTCCTTGTAAAGCTTTAGGAAACCCTCTTGTATTCTCTTGTGACACCTAGAAAGCCCTAGGCAACCCCTTTTATAGTTTAGGAAACTTCCCTTTCGCATCCCGGTTGCGAAAGGACTCAAATCCGCAGTTTCGCGCAAAATCGCGGAACAAACTGCGTAACCTTCGACTAGTCCTGGAAATTCCAGGACTGGTCTTAGCCTCCTTCGACTGGTCGAAGCCTGTACACGATTGGTCTTCGACCACCTTCGACTGGTCCTGGAAATTACAGGACTGGTCTTAGCCTCCGAGAAAAACAGCACTAACTCGCTGGACTTTGAGTCGTGCCAGGGCTCGAACCTACGACCGGTCGAGCGCCTCCCACGACCGGTCGAGCGGGGCTCAGGACCGGTCGAAGACGGGGAAAAAACCCAATTACGTTCGATGAAGGATGGTTAGTTATTAAGGGCCCGTTGATGTTCCGCCATGAGCAGAAAAAGAACTAGACAGGATGCTGAGTATGTGCCCGCACTTGGTACAAGTGGAGAAATTCATTCACACTTAGCTCAAGCTGCCGCATCTTGGCCCAGAGCACCGCACAACCAAATAAGTCCCTCCACCCGTTCGACACAACCTGTCCCGGAGCTATGCCCAGATTGCTTAGCAGATCCCAAGCAATCCTCTGAACCGATAATCGGAGACCGCATTGCAGCGTGACGTGGAAAATCGCAACTGCCTTGGGTGGAGGTTGGTCAGGTAGCTCTCCAGGCTGAGAGAGAGTCAAAATGACCGAGTCCGCAATGTGATATTTGAATCGGATCTTAGACAGCTCCTCTGCTGTCATCACCGAAGGCATGAGTCATTTAACTCGTTCTTTGGTCTCAACTTCTTCCTCACTGCCCTCTTTAGGATCAGAATGACTAGAGGAACCTCCAACGGCCATACGCTCAGGAAGTGAACCTGTTGCCTCTACCAACGCCACCGGCCTCCCTGCCGGAGGGTCCATAACCCTCTACAAGTGGCAAAATAGGAGGTCTGCTTCTCCAACAAGCTCCGCCAACAGCGAGGGTGATTCTGAAGCCGCTCAAAAGCCGCTCGCTTCACCCTCACCGCTATATTCTCCCTCCCCAGGGCTTACGGGGCCTAACATTGTTAAAAGAAAAGAAATGGAGGAAGAAGGAGCTCATCGGAAAAAAATCTAAGAATGCCGAAAACGGGTAGCGAAGCAAAGGGTTACTGTGCCGGAGTCTGTGTAAGAGAGAGAGGAGATGAAGGAAAAATCGAAAGAGGAGCGAAAATGGCGAAAGCGTGCTTAGGGTGACCCTTCTTTATAAGGCCGCCAGGTGTCTCCAACATTAGTTGAGGAGCCGAAGTGACGTTCCCTTGGGCACCCTAGCTTATCACGTGGCGGCTCCCCATGCGTTGCCATCGAGTATTCCACCACGTGTCCGATCTTCATACGTCCTGATGTCGAAACGACGGCCGCTCCGCTCATGCGGCCTCGATAAACGAACTGATGCGTGGTCAAGCGAGACGACGTGTCTCGGAAGCTGCGCGAACTGCCTTGCAGTCAATAAATGCTTCATCATAAACTTGGCTCAAATACAATCCGACTTAATTCTGAAATACTCCCCGACCGCCTTAAGGCGATGTACGGAGTAGGGGGGCTCACAGTTGGGGAAAAAATATAACAAGTCCTTGAGTCGGCTTGAGGGTCAGAAGAGTCAGTGAAGTAATGGCTCGGACTTGTTGGACGTCGAGTCCGGATAAAGCCCAAAGTCCATAAAACGCTGGATGAAGAGACGTAGCTCGGATTGTGAGGCGTCTGGCCCGACCGAAGCCTGAACGTCCTAAACCATGAAGCGAAGCCTCTAAGCGAGGAAGCGCACCTTAAGGCTCAATCAAAAGCCTCATAGAGGAAAACCCAAGCCAACCTAAGATTAGTTGGCCCTAGAGCCGCTCGAACTTTTGTCCGATTCAAAGATTGAGTTGGCCAATAGAGTAGGTGGAGATTAACTGTAAAACTTGTCTCGGTACGACCGTGTTGAAGAGATAAGAGTCGGTCAAGTTATATCGCTCCATATCCAAAAGTTGCCTAGTAAAACTCTGGATTTCTACTCGAGATTTTTGAGAGATAAGGTTAAGATCTCCGAAAATCTAGGAGTATCGGAGAATACAGATCCCAAGAGATTGAGATCTACTCTAATTATGGAAACCCTACTGATAATGACACTATTATAAATATAAATACCTTTATGGTAAAAGGTATGTAAAATCTCTCACCCTAAAAACCTTTACAAAAAGACCTAGGTTTTAACTTAAGCATTAGAGGGCTCCCTAGTAAAACTAGGGTCACCTTTTCCTTCCACTCGTGCAGGTCTCAAGTTCTCAGAAGTGGCGAGCCAAAAACAACATCAACCGAATACAACCATCCATTTTCTCGGCTAACATAGTTAAACTCGAGAAACGGTAACTGTTATCTCTTAACATAGGAAGATATTCTGAGCACTTCCATCCACACCGGTACTCAACGGGCTTACATGGATTCCTAACCATACTTGCGTGAATCTCATGCCTGCAAAAGGTGGCCCATTATGTACATCGCCAACTTCCAAAATCAAGCTGATCCAATCATCAAAGGTGGAATAGTTGTCTATCAACTGATTTGATGGAGTGGCCCACCTTCTGCATGTGAGCCGTTAGTCTGCGAAGCAGTGGTGTATCATGGTAAGCTTCGCAAGTCATTTTAGAATCCAGACCGTACATAATAATACCCGATTTCATCGAATATCAGAAATGTCATCGGAATTTGGTACATAACATCAACGACACGGATGAACGGATACGGGGGCCGGTCCATTATAGAAACGCATCCTGGCCGAGCATTGACGTAATTCATCAGCGGAGCATCTAAGCTTGCTTCGGAGCACGGCCTCGCTCGCTGTCTCGACCAGTCAACCAAGTAAAACAAAGCCCTCACGCGGGCGCCAACGTGATTTCAATCGCAGATAAGGTTTCTTCGTCTCTTGCTTCTTCCAATCGTGTGGTTGTTAACTTCAAATCTCTGAGAGAGAGAGAGAGAGAGAGAGAGAGCATTGCTTCTCTTTCAGCGAATTCTTTCTATTCATAGCCCTAATTCCTTCTCTCTTCTTTGTTTTGTTCGCCATGTCTGCTCTTCAAGCCTCTCTCATCTGCAGGCCTCCATCTCTTCCGTCTCTCTCTTCTAAACCCTATCGTCTCTTTCTCTTCAATTCCCGTCTCTGCAATCCCTTGCATCCCCGCTCCTTCTCTCGCCGCCCTCATCCCATCACCGCCCTCGCGTCCCTGCCCGAAAACCCCAATTCCACCACGGATTCCTCTTTCCCTGGGCATGACTGGATTTCGGATCTTGAAAAAGAAGAAACTGCCGATTTATCTGCCGGAAGTGGCAGCGACGGGTTGGCGGCCGATGCGGAACCCGCTGCGGGTCGGGATGATGTTCAGGCCGAGAGCGGGGATTCAGTGGGGAAGCAGGTGGCGGGGAGCAGGTTCCCGTTGGCGGCATTTCTCATGGGAGTGTTCGTTTCGTTGAGGAAGGGGTTCGAGAATCTGGCGACATCGGAGTGGTTGAGCTGGTGGCCATTCTGGCGGCAGGAGAAGAGGCTGGAGCGGCTTATCGCAGAAGCTGATGCAAACCCGAAAGACGCCGCAAAGCAGGGCACACTGCTGGCGGAGCTCAACAAGCACAGGTTTTGTTTATTTATTTATTTTTTCTATTCACTACTTTATTTACATGATTACCATTTTATTCATTTTCAATGTTATACACTTGCATTGCTTATGGTCTTGGAGTTTGGCAATCGTAAAAGTTTCCTTACTTTTATTGAAGGCATTCTACTGTAGTAAGATTTTTTTATTTTTTATTGGTTATGAATGTATTCATTGCCTGTGTATTCTTTTGTCAATACTAATACTGGTGGTATTTGTATAATAAAAAGTGTGACTAAGAAACTGATGGATGTTCTTACGAGCCACCAATCAAACTATTTTGAAAACTTGGGTTGAACTTGTTAGGAATTGACTGTGTAATAACCATCCTTGGATTAAGGACCTGTTTAGGTATCACCCAAAAAAGGGAATTACATGGATTTTCAAGATGGAAAAATCGACTTCCAAATTGCTTATGTTTGGGGTAGCTCTAAAGCATCAGCTGATTGGTGACAAACGCTTGTCTTCTGCCCAAAATTGCTAGAGAGATAAAAATGGGTCCAGTCTGTTCTTTGTAATTTTAGTTAATTTGGTTATTTTTTATCACTTGAGAATTCAGGATGGACGATGTGCTACCACCTACAGCACATAGCCAACCGGACGTATACTAAGGCATTTATCCAACATATCTCCGTCTGCTGTGTTTCTCTCTTCCATGTTTTTTCATATCTATAAAGATCTGCTAACCTTTTTACGTTTTCTAAGATAGGGGATGTGATTTTAGAGTTTACTTCACAGGATGTAGACAATTAGATTGTTTTGTATGCTTCTGTGTCTCCTATTGCATACCCATGTTTAGTGGTTGCAGCTCTCATAATAGCATTGCTGTTATATTCTTGGCAGCCCTGAATCCGTGATTAGACGTTTCGAACAAAGGGATCATGCAGTTGATAGTAGGGGAGTTGCAGAATACCTTCGAGCTCTCGTTGTCACTAATGCTCTAGCAGAATATCTCCCAGATGAGCGATCAGGGAAGCCTTCAAATCTTCCTACCTTGGTAACATTCAGCCTTAGCTTGGTTATCCTTTTTTCTTTTGCTTTGTTTGCTATCCTTTCTTCACAACCTAGTGAATGTCAACCTCGACATGACTTTCCCTTCTTTCAATTTCTTGTTACGCTGCATTTCCCGTATGCATTCCTCAAATCTGTATCACATGGCTTTATAAAAAAATGTAGAAGATCTAAAATACCAGCCATTTTCCACTGAGGTTGAGGGGCGTATGTGGTGCCACCTTGAGGATGGGACATGCCACTATGAAGGCCCCTAAAATGCCTCTAGTGTTTGTAAGGAAGGGAGGGTGCTGGGCAATTGGGTAATACCCACTACCAGCAAAAATGTCCACGTCACCATTAGCCAAAAGGAAAATGTCCATCTCTGTCACGATTGCCACGGCCTTGCCCTCCTCGAGTGGCAATAAAAGCAGTGGCTGCAGGATTAGGAGTCATTGTTTTGAGAGATTCAAGATGAGCTTCCTTATTATGAAACATTACGCTAAACTTATCAAAGTCGAGGAAGGGATCTGCAATGAGAATCATGGTTTGAAGGACCTTATAATATGGAAGGGGGTTATCTAAAGTATAGGCGACAAAATCATAGTTGGGCATACGCAATAGAGGTTAGGACATCAACAATTAAGTGTAATTGAGAGAGATACGTGGACACAAATTTTGATTCTTTAGGTTTTTTGTTTTTGTTTTTTTGAAGATCATATCGAAGTTGGAGAGCCTTAGCATATGAGATTTTTGGGAAAAGTTGGTTTATTTATTTATTTACTTAAGAAAATGCCAAACATCAAGGGAAGTACTGAAGCCAATGACTTGAGTGAGAATATCGGAGAGATGCATTAAGCTAACTCGAAATCAATTGATCAGTTTGAAACTAAGACTGATATTTAGGATTAGGTTTTTGCACATATTTAGAGGAACAATTGGAGGTGTTTTTGGACTCAAATATTGATGAAGAGGAGGTTTCAAGCTTTTAACATAGCTGTACAAGTTTTGACTATTGAGAACAAGGCAAAATTTGCTATTCCAATGCAGGTAATTAAATTCCTTTTAAGTTTAATGGGAATAAGGAAATGGAGTTGGGAGATGTTAATTATCCCAACTACTTGGGGTCCACAAAGAGGAGGGCATGTGAGATGGGAGATATTAGGAAAAGCAAAAGAAGAGGCCATGAGAAAGAACAATATGTTTGTGTGTGTGCATGTGTGTGGCAAGGGGAAGGGGATGCCTGTAGTGGGTGATCCAACAATCGTAATTGGCAATCAACAAGGGATCAAAGAAGATCAAGTGGAGGTGTTAAGATCAATTGAGAAAGAGTTGTGTAGACTTTTTTTTTTTTTCAAATGTTTTGTAGAATGAGAGAGACTAAGAAAGATGAAGAAGACAAAGAAGCCCTAAGTTCGAACTAGGTGCTTTGATACCATGAATTCATGAATCAAGGCATTCAATAATGATGATGGTGGCTGTAACAAACCAACGCTGTTACTGTGATAAACGCTGTTGCCGTGATAATATGGGCCGTAACGACTGTTATTTCCTTCATTTATTATTATTATTATTTTTCAAAAAAAGTATCAGCCCCGTAATGGACCCTTACGAGCATTTTTTTCCCGCAATGGCTATTACACATAGCGGTACCCACCATTACCGTTACGTAACTGTTTTTTAAACCTTTGCATGAATACTTTGATATTTACTGGATTGTAAGACTAGATCTGGAGAGCCTTGGTATGAGATTTTGTAGGTTGGCAATGGGTGGGCTTGGGCTTGTATTTTGAACTGAGCCGAGCTTATTCAAAATACTAATTTTGCCTGGCTCATTGCCAGCCCTAGATTTTTTATAATATATATATATTTTTTGCAGAGAATGCCCAAGTCTTAGACATTAGGAGTTGTCAAACCAATGGCTTGAATGAGAATAAAAGGCAAAAGAGATGCATTAAGCCAACTCTAAATCTTGATAAATTTGGAACCAATACTAATATTTTGCATTATATTTTTCACATATGCAAAAGAACCATTTGAAGCATTTTTGGACTCATAAATATATGAGGAGGTTTCAAGTTTTCAATATAGCCATATAAATATTTTGTAATCCTTTTCTTTTTTAATATATATCTTCAGTTATCTCTTTAAAAAAAAAAAAGTTTTGGCTATTGAGAAAAGGGAGAAATTGAGTCTTCTAAAGCAGGTAATTGGATTCCTCAAGTTCAATGGAAACGATGAAATGAAAATGAGAAAGATTAGGAAGGGTAGAAGAAGAGGATGCTCTGTGTGTGTGTGTGTGTGTGTGAGAGAGAGAGAGAGAGAGAGAGAGAGAGAGAGAGAGAGAGAGAGAGAGAGAGAGAGAGAGAGAGAGCCTACCTAGGTTCGTCCAAAGTGCTTCGATACCATGAAAAGGTATGGTGAGATTGTGAGTCATACTTTTCTGAATTTGTAGGGATGAATGAAATTTGTCGAAGGCTCTCTTGTCCACATAACCCAAATCAAAATAGCGCATATTCGTGAGATTGGTATCCTAGTTTATAGATTGTCTTGGAATTGAGTAAAGAGATGGAATATCCTGTTAAATTTCATTGGGCTTATAAGTTGTCCTTTAGGGTCTATAAAAAGGGTGGTTTGGTAGAGGGCACTACACTTTTTTGATTTTGTTTTTGTTTTTTTTTTTGTTTTTTTGTTTTTTTTGTTTTTTTTGTTTTTTTTTGTTTTTTGGTTTTTCTGGAGTTTTCCGAAGTTGTTATTTAAGTACACCTGTAACTACTGCAGATATTTCAATTTCAATTAGTAGTCCATCCCTCACTACCTGAACATTCCTCTGTGCTGTGTTTACTTCATCTATTCTAGCGATTTGGGTGCTGAATACTTGTTGATTTCACAGCTGGATTGCATTAATCCCCACTATCATGGAAATGAAGCTGATTGTGTTGCTGAAATCAATACAGCTCATCTGAAATGGGGAAGTGGGGTTATCCCAAACTTTTTAAAAAAATAATAATAAAGTTAAAAAAAAAAACTGAAAAAATTAGAAAACAACATGAAAAATTTAGGAAAATTCAGAAAAAAAGATTCACACAAATTTAAACCAAATTCACTCAACTCAGGTTAGCAAGTGTGTTTGCTTTGAAACAGAGGGCTTTGTGATCCCTTAGTTAATTTCTCTTCTCCGTAACCGTAGAAATGAGAAAACGGTTTGAAATTTAAAATCCACCATTATAAAGTTGTAGCACACCGCTCTATGCAACTCTTCATGACTCGGTGGGACACGGTTACAGCTCAGATTTCTTTTAGGTTGGAGTGGCCTTATTGTCCTAGTAGGGTCAACACCGGTACAACTTGTTGGATGATATTTTAAATCATACAGAGGATAGAATAATAGAACCCCATTGTCATTAATGGTGGTGATGTCACTACTTGTACCGGAAGACATGTCCTTGAACAGTAACTTGGTGATTTCTAAAGAACACGGTGGAAAGATACTCTCTTTCAGTTATCTTAAACTTCATCGGGGAAGTAGAAAGAAACACACTTCCCTTCCTAATTCCTCATGGAGAAAGAACTGGGAAATGAGGTTCTCAGTTGTGTTGGAAGACATTCTCAAACACAAGACTTAAGTGGAACCATGTCCAAGAAGGGCTTCACCACTAACATGTTTTCTTTTGTTAAGGATGGGAAAGAGAAAAAGAAACAACAGGTTATGAAGTTACGAATTACAAGGAAAATCTGTGGTGATATTATTTCATGTTTAGCGGGTCAGTCCCTCATTGTTTAAAGTCATTTGAATCTGTTGTCACCTCCATTAATGGAGCATGGTCCAGTATAGTAGTAAAAGTTCTGAATGTAATGTAGTTTGACCATCCAGATCTATGTTTCTATGTTTAGGTGTACTAATTCAATTTTCTTTTTGAAAATTTGCATCAGGAGATTCACGCTTCATGATTTTGAATCACACTATTTCTTGTTCTAGTATCACATTTCTTAAACATGTATCTGAATATTCAAATCCATCAATGCTTTCTATCTGAGTTTGTTTTGATTTTTTATTTTAGAAATTGATTTGTCTACACATAGAAATCCAATGCTGATCTTGGATTTTTTACACAAACAGTTGCAAGAGTTGAAGCAACGTGCATCTGGAAATATGGATGAGCCCTTCTTGAGCCCGGGCATATCTGAGAAGCAGCCTTTACATGTAGTTATGGTGAGGAGTATAACATCTTTAGCTCTAATTAGGTACTCTTACTGCTAGGAAGAACCTGTATGTTCTTGTTTTGGATGGGACCATCTATTTTTCTGTGTTCAAATTTATAATAGTCATATTTTGTTTTGGCTTTATTAGGTTGACCCTAAAGCATCAAACAGATCAGCACGTTTTGCTCAAGAACTCATCTCGACTATCTTATTTACGGTTGTTGTTGGATTGATGTGGTATGGCCCTCTTTACTCCGTTTTACTTTATTATTTAAGCCCTACTCGGGTTTGTCATTTTATTTTCAATTACCTTGTATGTTTAAGATGTTACGGAACTTCTCTCAGCATGAGTACTGTTGGGTAATCCTTACCAAATGTTCTGATTTAAAGAATGGTCTCCTTTCTCTTCACAATCTGCACTTTTTGTATGGATTAAGTTTCCAAGGATTATATTGATATTTTTTAGGGCTTCATAATGCTAGCATCAAAGGAAGTGCAGTAAAATGTCTCTCTTATGCAAGTTGATATCTTTATTGGCCTCTTTTAGGGGGTGTTTTTTTTTTTTTTTTTTTTAAAATTTTTTATTTACATATGTATTTACTGGTAAATAGACAATCATTATTTACATTTGTAAGTAGAAAAAAATACAGCCGTGAAATGCACTTTATGGGAGACCGATCGATTTACTGCTAAAAAGCTGTAAATAGTCATCATTTCCAGATAAAGGTGTTTGTTTCCTACATGAAATTCATGCAGCAAGTTCTTGCGTTGACTCTCCGTGTCTTGCATAAAAAAGGTGGGCTCTATACCTCTGAATTGATACAAACACAGTCCAAGTGGGGCCATTGGACGGGATGGTCCCTCAGTCTTGTGCACGATAAGATTCCCCCACATCCATTTATTTCTTTGTGTGATGTGAGGTGTGCCCCGGTATCCACAAAGATGGTGCGGCCTAAGTTATGGTATGGTCCACCTAAGATGGTGTGGCTGAAGCTATGGTATGGTTCACCTAAGATGGTGTGGCCCTTATGGTCGGGAGTTTTTAATGGTAGGGCTTTGAAGCATTGCTGTTTCTTATGGTTTGGTCCACCTGAGTTGAGGATCTGCATTATTTTTGGATCATGCTCTAAAATAAATTGAAATAACGGATGGACAACGTGGATGAAAAAATTCAGAGAATTAAGACAGGTCCCATGGCAAGGGCCTCATCGTCTTAGATGAGGCCAGGGACCGCACCTAAGATGCACAAGAAAAAAAAGCCTGCAAGAGTTTATCGTGCCTGCTGGTTTAATATCCGGTTTTCACGTCATGCCACTAGGCACGTCGCTGACAACAGTGGTTGTATAAATGATATGAACATCACTGTCGTTGTATCCCTCTTTTCTCGGACAGGTTGTCATATCGTGCATCACATAACTTGTCAGGCTGCTTCATTTTCTTACCACCATCATGTTGATTTTCTTACCAGCATTCCCGACATGTAAGTATATAAACTCCAAATTCTACACTTGTACTCCTCCAAATGCGCCCTCGGGTGATACAAGTGAGTAACCTGTTAAGCGGATATACACACATGTTGCACATCTAACTGTGCATGATCGTTGTCCAAAAATAGTTCAGGCCATGGTAGCAAACTTAAGGTCCATGAGAAAGGCAATCATTAGGGTCCTACGCCCATACACCCAAACTAAAAGAAGAAAAAGAAAAAGGCATAAGCATCAAACATCACAATCCTAACAAGAACACTAGTCTATCTACTTTCACAAAATGCCACCGTACTTTCCATACATCTTGTACCTCCCCTTGCAGTAGAATATCAACTGTATGTCATGATAAATACCAATAAGGCACATATGAACCCAAGCATTGCACATCCATCATCCCCTGCATGACTATCACCAACCTCGAAATGCGTAAGGGTACTGGCGGCAAGGTGTTCCATTGCGGTATCGGTGGGCATAACGGTGCTAACCGTTACCAATATGGATACGGCCCGTATCGGCCGATGCGGGGCCGTAACGGCCGATACGGGGTGTGTAACGGTGCAATTTTTTTTTGGTCAAAAAATTATGGAAAAATATCCATTAAATCCGGAATATTTCAAATATGCATTCATTTATAATTTGGAACATGTTTATGGTGGTGTAACGGTCCACTCTTTGGTGAGAAGTTGTATCGGATTACTTGATGAATTTATGAACCTGACAACCTAATATTGGCTATAGATATTTTATATTTAATTATCTAACTATATAATATCAATATGAATTAATTAGAATGAATCTAATACCAAAATATATCATATTTGTAGGTATTGGTGTATTACATACCTCGTGACTTGTGTACATTTTATTTCAACATACAATCTAGTGACTTTTATGTCCAATTATGTGATTCATATATCTAACAAATTAATATAAATTTTCCTAATAAATCTTAAGAAAAAAAATTGAAATTATATTCAAGTAAATAGTGTTGTCGATTTAGAGCTAATTTGGTGGACCATTTGATGCCCCAAATCGACGTTATATTCATGTAATCTATTGTCACTTATCTCACTAATGGATTGGTGGATATTTATTGAACAGTGTAGAATGAAAAATATCAAATGACCTATTTTAGAAAAACAAGTTTTTGCAAATTAACAGTGAAAATCATTTAAATAATTTAATTTTGGAATTGTGACATGGCAACAATAGTGCCATAATTTAATTTATTAATTTTGAGTTAATGTATGCCTCATGGACAATTTTTATGGCCATGTACACCACGATGTATGTATTGTATATCAATGACATCCATCCGTTTTATCAAATCATTTAAAGGCATGGTCCAAAAATGAGGTAGATCCATATTTAAGGTGGACCACCAGTGGGTAGGCCTTGAAATTGGGGTCCACCTTGATGTATTTGTATATCCGTGCTGTCAATCTATTTTGCCAGCTCATTTTAAAGCATGATCCAAAAAAACAAGCAGATTTAAACCTTAGGTGGGCCGCTAGTGAATGACACCCTGAACATAGTACCCACCTTGATGCATTTGTTATAGATCCATCTGTCCATCCTTTTAAAAAAAAAATAAAATAATTTAACACACGCACACACACTACCACACACTCACGCCGTAGTGGGATTTCACCACCTATGGGTACTCGAACCCTTGACCAGGTGTTGAAACTCCTAAGAGTCTACTCATTTTAGGGCATGGTCCAAAAAATGAGGCAAATCCAAATCTTTCGTGGACCACTCAGTAGGGATTGAATTCCCACAATTAAAACTTTTATTATTATTATTGTTATATTTTTTTATTTTTAAGTTGCGACTTGTGTTTTCCTTGATCCAGGTCCATGCAACCTTATCAACAGTTTCGATGGTAAATAAACATTACAATGGGCCATAATAAGTTTTTAACAGTGGGCATTCAATCCTATGGTGCGGTCCACTTGACATCTGGATCTGCATCATTTTAGAGACCGTGCCTTGAAATGATCAGGAAAAACTGATGGGTGGCATGGATATACAATACAACACATAAATCAAGCTGGGCCACATGCACTAAAACAATGCAAGTGCACAGTGGGCCTTCAATCCTACTGTGCGGTCCACTTGAGATCTGGATTTGCTTCATTTTAAGGACCATACCTTGAAATGATCAAGAAAAACTGTTGGGTGGCATGGATATATAATACAATACATAAATTAAGGTGGGCCGCATGCACTAAAATAGTGCAAGTGCACTAAGCGGCATGCGCCGCAGACCACCTGTTCATTTTTTCGAGACCAAGAGAGAGAGAGAGAAATGAGAGGGAAAAAGAAAAAATGAGAGGGAAAGAAAGGGAAAAAGAGAGAAGGAGAAAATGAGAGGGAAAGAAAGGGAAAAAGAGAGAGAAGGAGAAAATGAGAGGGGAAGAAAGGGAAAAAGAGAGAGAAGGAGAAAACGAGAGGGGGAGCCGCACCAGAGGGGAAAGAAGAATAAGCGAGAGGAGTAGTTGCAGCGGCGTCGCGGGGAGCTGCAATAAGAAGAAGAAGAAGAAGAAGTTGCAACGACGTTCATGTTAGTTTTTTTTTTTTTCTTTAGGGTTATTGCCCGTAACGGCGGTTATGCCTTGTAACGGCTGTTACAGCCCCCATAACGGCTGTTTTGGTCCCGTTTTTTGGACCTCCCCGATTCAGCCCCCGTATTGCGTAATGGTAACCGCCGTTACCATTACGTATTAGCCGTTACGGCCGATACGTAACCGATTTGGGACACCCTGACTGGCGGATGCATGCATGGATAAAAAAATGTGTGGATAGTGGGGGTGCCTCCTCCTCTCATGCAATGCCATGTTGGTGTGGTTGGAACGATCGTCATCGTGTTTATCCGGCAGCTCTTCCACCGGAATGTTGGGGGATATTCATATATCTTGGTGAATGCTCCCCATGCAATAAAATGCTTCATCAACAATCCAATATGATTTAAACCTCGCCCTGCTGTAACTCTTGACCTGAACTTTGCACTCTTCCCATGTATAGTAGATACCAGGAATCCTTCCGTTGAACACGACGTACACTTTCCCCATCTGTAAGTGTCATATTTAAGATAATTAGGAATTGACCAATAAGTGAGTGTTCTCCAATGTCAAATGCTATTATAATCTATTTCAAATTCATTTTATCATCAATATACAAATCAAAGCATGCAACAAAAAGTCGGGCAGATGCAAATGTTGACGCAAGAAGGAATTTAATTGCATGTGGAAATGAATACTTGAGGCAAAAATTAATACTACAAGTGCACAAGTGATATACCATGTATGATCATTATGGCTAATTTCCATGTACTAACATACGACGAAATCATAAGTAGAGTAAGCAATTCCACAACGTGTTGTAACTTTGAAGGTCAAACTACTTGTTTCATGTGATTTGGAATGAAGATCGGTGCGATGCCTATCTTTAATCACGGGAGTGTGGGGCTTTCTGTTATCCGCCTTTGAATATTCCTTCTTTGTTCGAGCCTCAAGGTATTTTGTTGAAATCTTTTCTGTTCTTCACCCAAACCATCGAAAACCTTTCAAACACCTTCCTTCATTCTTCATTAGCCTATCCATCAAAACCCCACGGTTACAGACCAAACCCAAGCCGACCGGACCCCACATGTGTGACCGTATGGCCACACGTGCGAGCCCCACGTCCGGTCTGTATGGCCCACTTTTCCTTTCTCCCTGCACCTTTGATCATTCCTTTCAAACCCCCATCATCACTCGTCCAAAACCCTAACCCTAACCCTAAAATCCCAAATCTCCCAATTTCCCCCAAATTCCCAAATCCTAGATCTCCAAATCCTTCAGTTAACCTAAAATCCCTAATTTGCCTACATCCAAAACCCTAATTCCCATCTCATAACCTTCATCCAATTTCCCAATTTAACCCTAATTTCACCATTTCATGTAAAGTTTCCTAATCCCAGTTTCACCCACACCTAAATCTAGTAAACCCTAGGTAGTATTAGACATTTTTCTTTACAATAAACCTAACCATATGCTATTTGGATGTTCCTATATCCATTAGATTCTAGTTTTTTTTTATGTTTAATGATCTTGTAGGACGATACTTGACAACTCAGGCTTAAACTATGCATGTTTTCCTCTTAGAATCTTGATATTTGTGATGATGTTAGCAAGATTTGTGGTTTTTATTAATTAATTTAATTTTGCTGATTGATCTCTCACGTTATTTGAGTTCATGCATTGGTCCTGCATCAGTAGTCGTGCAGGAGACGATAGATGTGAAGTGCTTGGGTTCGTATGTGCTTTATTGGTATTTATCTTGACCATACAGTTGATGTTCTACTGCTGAGGGAGGTACAAGATGTGTGGAAAGTGGGGTGGCTTTTTGTGAAAGTTGACAGACTAGTGTTTTTGTTACAGTTGTGATGTTTGATGCTTATGCCTTTTTTGTTGGTTTGGGTGGTGTATAGGACCCTAATGACTATCTTTTCCATGGACCTTAGGTCTGCTATCATGGCTTGAACTATTTTTGAATAATGATCATGCACAGGTAGCTGTGCAACATGTGTATATATCCTCTAAACAAGTTACTTGTGTCACCTCAGGGTGCGTTTGGAGGAGTACAGGTGTGGAATTTGGAGTTCGTATACTTACATGTCGGGAATGCTGGTAAGAAATTGAAGCAACCCGACATGTTATGTGATGCACGATATGAGAACCTGGCCGAGAAAAAGGGGACACAACAGAGATTGTAGGTTTTGCTTGGTTAGAGGGAAAGAACAGAGTGCTTACGGTTGATAATCTTCGAAGGAGAGGGATGATTATTACCAATGTCTGTCTTTGTTGTTTGTTGTATGTTGTATGTTGGAAGAGGAATCGGTGAATCACTTATTTATTCACTGTCCGTTATCACACATATTTGTCTGATTTTCTTTATCGTTTTGAGATGGCGTGGGTTGCTCCTAAATCGGCTGGCAGCTTTCTCAAGTCTTGGCATGGCACGTCTATGGAAAAGTCCAAGTCGATGTTATGGAGAATGGCTCTCCTTGCGGTCTGGTGGGCAGTTTGGGAAGAAAGAAATGAAAGATGTTTCAATGGGTTATCTAAATCAGCAGAGTACGTCGCCGCTAGAGCTAGACTATATGTTGCTGAGTGGGCTGTTAGTGTAGACAAATTAAAGGGGTGTAACTTGTTGTTCCTTTCTTAGTTTGTTCTTTCTTTTAAGCTGTGTAGCTCCCTCAGCGGTGCAGCCTCGCTTTTCTGTTTTCCTTTTTTTTTTTTTGCTAATATATATTGTGACTTTTCAAAAAGAAAAAGAAAATGGGGACACAACAACAATGATGTTCCCATCCTTTATACAACCACCGTTGACAACGTCGTGCCTAGTGGCATGAAGTTGAAAATCGAATATTAAATTGGCATGATAAACTTTTGCAGTTATTTTTAGGACGTTGTAGGTGCATCCCTGGCCTCATCCAAGATGGTGCGGCCATTGCCGTGGGACCTACTCTGGTTCTCTAAATATTTTCATCAACGCCGTCCATTCTTTATTTCAGTTGTTTTTAGAGCATGATCCAAAAATGATGGAGATCCTCCACTCAGGTGGACCAAACCATAAGAAACAGCGGTGCTTCAAAGCCCTACCATTAAAAACTTCATACCATAAGTAAGGGCCGCACCATCTTAGGTGAACCATACCATAGCTTAGGCCGCACCATCTTAGGTTGACCATACCATAGCTTAGGTCACACCATCTTTGTGGAGACCAGGGTGTACCTTGCATCACACAAAGGAATAAATGGATGTGTAGGATCTTATCGTGCACATGACTGAGGGACCATCCCCTCTAATGGCCCCACTTGGACTACATTTGTATTAGTTCGGAGGTATAGAGCCCATCTTTTTGATGCAAGACATGGAGAGTTAGCACATGAACTTGCTGTGTGAATTACATGTAGGAAACAAACACCTTTATCTGGAAATGATGACCATTTACAACTTTTTAGCAGTAATTAAAAGAGTCTCCCATAAAGTGCATTTCATGGCTGGATTTTTTTTCTATTTACATATTTAAATAATGATTGTCAATTTACCGGTAACTACATATGTAAATAAAAAAAAACAAACAGCCCCTAATGGTGCATCCATGGTTGAATGCTTCATGTACGGCCTTATTGGTCCATAAATCAATGATTCATGTTTATGCATAATGATGCCTATTTAACGTGAGATGTATTCTTTCACATTGAAATTCTATTAAATCATTTGGATTTACCTTTATCAATGAATTTCCTGTTTTGTGTATGAACTTATTGGCTTGTAAGTCAGTGAATCATGGGTTTTTTTTTTTTTCAATATGAGATTGATTCTTTCACATTAAAACCGTATTAGATCCTCGCGAGTTTCATATCAAATAAATTTTGTAGTTCAGGACCTTCAATTTACATGGTCACTACTGAAAGTCCAGGAAGGGATCAAGTTGCAACCAGCCTTGGGGCCGTGCCAAGTCAATTTGAGCAAGTCCAGGAAAGGGTCAAGTTGCAACCAGCCTTGGGGCCATGCCAAGTCAACTTGAGCAAGTCCCAACCAGAATTAAGTTTTCAACGCTCATTGAAAATTGGATGCACACATATCATCTTTACATGATACCAGAGTTTTCGAAAGAAATTTATGTACATATCAACTTGAATTGCTTGTCGACTGTTATTAATGTACTTTTTATTGCCAGGGTAATGGGTGCAGCAGCACTTCAAAAGTATGTGGGCAGCCTAGGTGGGATAGGTGCTTCTGGTGTTGGTTCAAGTTCTTCATATACCCCAAAGGAACTGAATAAAGAAGTCATGCCAGAGAAGGTAAGATAATCTTTTCATGTGTTCTGGTATATAGGGTTCTATTTATATCTTCTTTAGTTACCCTGTACTTGAGATGTAAATAGTGTGAACTTTGTTTTAGAAACTTCTCTCCTTTATTTTTATAGTACTGCCATGCTGTGTGCAATATAATTTAAGTTAGAGATCAGAAAGGCATCAATACTGTTTCCGTTACATCCTAGAATTTTGCATAAATAAGCTAAAAAAATATAAAGAGGAAATTTAGATGGCATCAACTTTGTCTAGATTTAAATAATCTTTGTTCCATTATTCTCTAGTGCTTCGTCATAGTTAATTTATTCACAATTTCCTAAAGATGGTTAATTCTTGTGGAAATTAATCTAACCAACATTAGCAATTTTTGTTTTATGTTGTCCTCAATAGCAAATAGATCTGCTAATGAATGCTGTCACCCACATGGGGATGTCACCATGAAGAAAATCATCTAATCATTTCTGTGGAAAGGTAACACTACCAGGGATTGAACCCTGGATCACTTACACGCACTACACCCTCTACCAGCTCATCTAACAATCAGGAGACTTGCTCAACACATGTTGATGAATAGAATGATCCCTCCTATGTTGACTTGCGTTTTCTAGTAATTTTGTTAACTTGCATTTATTTTTTCAGCATTATTAATGGATCTAGATGTTGAAATAGTTCTACAGTTTTTGTATATATATAATGAGTTGATCTTGTATCCAAACCCTACTGATTAAATTTTCAATATTGCTATCTCTTCATGTGTACGGCAACTAACATGAATGTACTGCTATGCTGTGTGCTGACCTGCCTTCATTCTTACTTAAGTGGATTAACAAATGAATAGTATCATTTTTTATGTGTTGGAGCATTTCCACAACTAGCATTCACTTCCTGCAGAATGTGAAAACCTTTAAAGATGTTAAAGGCTGTGATGATGCAAAGCAAGAGCTCGAGGAAGTAGTTGAGTATCTTAAAAACCCAACAAAGTTTACTCGCCTCGGAGGGAAGTTACCCAAGGTTTGTTCAACTTTTAACTAATTTTCTATGACTGTACTTTTATCTGTTCTCTTTGCATGTATAATTTTTGGTATATAGTTGCCGACTTTCCTCAATGGAACTCATGGTGTTTTATTCCGACCAAGTAGACATGTCACATGGAATTAAGTCCTGTAAATCTGTAGCCATGTGTCATCAGTAAAAAGGAAAGAAAAAATGGATATAGATACTGTTTTTACTAGACTTGTGCCTTTCCAGCATTAGATGAAACTCTTAGTAGGGCTCTGCCATGCACTTATATACTATAGAATTTTCATTAGGACCTTGAAAAGAATTTGGTTTTGCATTGCTGTGGTGGAGCATGTGGACCTTGTTCGAAGGGATGATGTTGAGGTTTGGTCCCATCTATATTCTATAGTGGTGGAGAGCTGTTAAGGATTTTTTTTGGAAGAAATTCAAGCGCAGGCTTGAAAGTGTGAATTCCCTCTCACAGAAGCTAACCCTAGGTAACTGCAGAGAACTCGAGCATTGATTACTGTTTTACTAAGGAAGATATCTTTAGTTATGTCAATGTTGATGAACATGATGCCGACGAATGTGCCTGTACAGTCTTGCATTCATTTTATCTGCATCTTTTGTTCATTGCCCTTTAGTCGTGTATGGTTCACTTATTGTAATAAGTCAGGGGCACTGTTGTCATTTTATTGCATTTATTACTTAAAAGGTTATTTGGGTGGGGGGTTTGTAGGAACGTCTCTCTTTTCTCCCGTTCTTCTTCTCTTTCTATTTTCTCTTATTCTTTCATTATCTGCAACACTACCAGTTACAATGAAGGGGATATTTGGAAAGGGAATCGGCCAATGTTAGAACCTGTAATAATCACTATAATGTGTGATGAGTTTGATGACATTTAGAACCCTGTGTGGGTGATTCACCGAAGCAGCAATAGATTCGGATGTGGGAGCAGGAAAGCGTCTGTTTCAAAATGTAAACAAGTAGAAATAGATAGGAAGCGGGAGTGAGCGATAGTCGAAAGTGCGATCCGAAGGAGCAGCACCTAGTTAGAAGGATCCTGCAATTCACGCAAGCAAAGGCTCTATCCTTAATTTTATATATTTACTCCAATTTAAAATTTATCGTTAATAATCTCTCTCTCTCTCTCTGCTAGCCTGCACCATCCTTTTACTATTACTTGCTTTTGTTGTTTTGCATATCAAGTGGATGGTTAGGTTAACTCATGCTATTCATTTGCTGTTGCATTGTCCTCTTCACCATCTTAAGCATTGTATGTTTTGTTTCTTCATTATTTTGTTAGAGCAATTTTTATTATATTTGCAGGGAATTCTCTTGACTGGAGCACCTGGGACAGGAAAGACTCTGCTTGCCAAGGTAAGAGATTATCTACATGCTGCATAGAAATGTTTGCTGTTTGTCTTTGTTGTCTTCTTCTTTCTACCTTATGTCCTGAAGTTATGATAGGTAATCTGTAGTTATTTGAGTGTTGACCATTTGTTACACCTTGAACACTGAGGCCTTTGCAGTTCTCAGAATGATTCTGTTGCTTATTTTTTAGTTGGAAAGGTTGTGTTCTCTACCATGACATAAGTCACCAAAATTTTACGAGAACTTCGGTTTTCAACACTTTGGGCACCATGTCTCGAAAGTGAATCATGGGAACTCTCCTACCATCTACAATTTGAACCTGATCTTATCTTTGTGTGAGTATCTGGAATGTTCTATGATCCTCCTAATGGACCTTAATCACATATATCAGTTCCCACGTAGGAAACTCATCCAGAAAAGATATTTGACTGAATGCTATTCAAACAAACAAGTGAGAAAGATACATCATGGAAGAGGCAACTGCGAGCAAATAAAAAGTGAATCTCCTTTTCTCTCAACTGTCTCAGGAGTTAGCAATATTGCTGGCTTGCCATATAAGTGTACAAAAGATGCATCTTCCCTCAATGCCAAATCTCTAATCTCATCCTCTATAATTCGGCTACTTGCATTGAAGGTCATGGCATTTTTCCAATCTTCCTCCACTTTGAATACGAAGTATGGCAAGTGGGTGTGTCATGTGTGTGAGAGCGATCAATAAGATGGGCATGTTAGGTGTTCTGCAGGCGCGATGACAGATGGAAGGATTTTCAATAATAAACTTTGGCAGATACAATAAAAGATGACTCATCTCTATGATTACTGCTATTGGTCTGTTGGTGCACATGTTGTGATGTTCTCTTTTTACTCTTGAATAAAATTTTTGTTAAAAAAAAAACCAGATATGACACCCTATGACTGATTGAATCTATGAATTAAATTCAAGAGGATCTGTTGCCCGTTCTTGTTCTGTACTGACCATCAATATTTCAGAACGCCAACAAATCACAAAGCACGCTGTTTACCGTTTGGCAAATCTGTTTGGCTGTAAGGTGGGATCCTTTCCCACATCTTACCTTGGGCTCCCATTATGTGTTGGTAAATCTCCTGTTACTGTTCAGGACAAAATCTTGGAGAAGATTCATAGTAGACTATCTGCGTGGAAAGGTTAAACACTGTCTCTCGGTGGTGGGCTAACTCTTCTTAAAGCATGTCTATCTAACCTTCCAGTTTACTTTACGTCTCTCTTTAAATGTTCTAATTCAGTAGTTCAAAAGATAGATAGGATGCGCAGAGATTTTCTTTGGGAAGGGGGGTCTGTTTCAAAAAAATTCCATGTATTAAACTGGAAAGAGGCATGTTATCCTATTTCCCAAGGAGGAGTGGGTATCAAGAGGCTTGATTTGGTGAATTCTTCGCTTATGGGAAAATGGGTTTGGCGGTTTTCCTTTGAAGATGGGGGGCTGTGGAAATCTATTTTGGTGGCTAAATATGGGACATCTTCTTTGGGTTGGTGGATCAAACAATCCTCTGTGTACAGGATGTCTTATATTTGGAAAACCATTAATAGGAGTGCCCCTCAAATATTTGACAGATCCAAATTTAAGGTTGGTATAGGAAACATAATCAGGTTTTGGGCTAATCCTTGGATCTTTGAGCAACCGTTGCAGACCTTATATTCGGGTCTCGTGGCCCTTTCTACGGATAGAGACACGCTGATTGAATCCTGCTTCTCTTGGGAAGGGTAAGAAAGAATTTGTTTTCTCCCTTAAGGAGGAATCTGAAGGATACTGAGTTAGAATCTTTAATATCCCTTCTTTCGAAATTGCAGGGATATAAGTTTGATTGGGATTCTCAAGATTCAATTGTATGGAAGATATCAGTGTTTGGTCTATTCTCTGTTCATTCCTTCTATGCGGATCTTGTAAAATCGGGAGAAAGGAGTCTCTGCCCTGCAACAGAAGTCTGGAAATATGGAGCTCCCCCAAAAGTTGCAGCCTTTGCATGGCTAGCACGAAGGAAAAGAATCCTCATGCTCGATAATTTGCAAAAAAAGGGAATGTTTCTTCCGAATGTTTGTCTGTTGTGCTTTAGGGAAGTGGAGTCAATCGATCATATCTTCATTCATTGTTCTTTCGCCACGAGAGTCTGGAATGGGATTCTTCATCTGGCTTCGGTTTCTTGGACCATGCTGTCCTCTATTGACAATCTCTTCTTGTCTTGGCACGAACCGGATGGGGAAAAGATGTGGAGGAGATGGTGTTCTGCTCTGTTAGTGATTCTGTGGGCTATATGGGCAGAAAGGAATGATCACTGCTTCTGCAACAAGAGGAGAGGAGGTGGGGGTTTTCAGCAGGGTTCTTCAGTATTTGTGGGGTTGGGCCCCATAAGGTGGCCTGTGGGTTGTTCCGGCCTAGGCGCTGGATGTTGTATTTTAGTTCCTAGGTTTTCTCTAGTTTTTTGGATTTTTTTTTTTCCTACATTTTTGCTTTTTGGTTTTTGGTTTTTTCCATTCCGTTGGGTGTGCTTGTCTCTCTCTCTCTCTCTCTCTGTTTCCTTTTGGTTCTTTTTAATAATATTTCACCCTTAAAAAAAAATAGTGAATAGCGTGTATTATCGCATACACCCCTCTGAAGTTTGAGGTGTAAGCTACATAGCATGTAGCATAAGCTACACACTACTTCTAGATTTTTAATCAAGATTGTGCTTGGTTGCACCTAGAGATGTACACGAGTCGAGTTAGCTCAGTTAGCTCGCTTGAAATTGAATTCAGACCGAGTCGAGCTGGTTTTTGACGCTCGAAAAAATTTCAAGCCAAGTTCGAGCCGAATCGACTCGGATCGAACCTCAACTCGAATTGACTCGGATCGAATCGGCTCGATGACTTGGTTATTTTGATATTGATGCTGCTCGCTGAGTGTTTGATGAAATGATTCAACGACGTGTTGTTTTGGGTGCATACATTCTCCGTGAGATCGGTTAGTGGCGAGGAAGGAATGGATACGAAACAAATCACTACAACAAAAAAAAAAATTACATTATAAGATTGCTATCATATCTTGATTTTGATGCTGCTCGTTAAGCGTTTGATGGAATACTTGTAAAGTGCTGTTAATGTTTTGCATTATGTGAGAAATTGAAGATGCATTCTGTGTTTGAGAAAATGTCGCACAGGCTCAAACTCGGCTCAAACTAGCCCGAGTTGCTGACCGAACCGAGCCGAGCCGAGCTGGCCAGTCAGGCTTGAGGATTGAGCCAAGCCGAGCTGGCCAGTCAGGCTTGAGGATTGAGCCAAGCCGAGTTCGAGCTAGGGTTAGCTACTGGCCGAGCTGTGCCGAGCCATGCCAAGCTCGACTCGGTTCGACTCATGTACAGCTCTAGTTGCACCAATTCATGGTATTATGCACCAAATTACACTGATTAATAATGAAATTTAACAAAATTTCATGATATTTGGTGCAACCAAGTGCAACCTAAAGTAATAGGAAATGGCAATGATTAAGTAGAAATGTATAGAAAGAGCAACGAAACTAATTTAATATTGTTATTCGTATTATTTTATTAAAAGCATTAAAAAGATTAACTAAATTTTATTGAAAAAAAAAAAACATAACAAATTATTGAAAATATTAATGGATTTTAATGTTGCAGTGAAAAATAATTTGTCATGTGAGCTATGTAGCATGTAGCGTAGGCTACAGATGACTTGCGCTATTTTCATGAGCTATGTAGCATTAAGACTAAGCTACACTACGTAGCATAAGCTACACGCTACATAGCATAGCTATTTAAAACATTGCAAATGCTAAGGAACTCCTACAAATCTCTGTGGTGGATTACATTTGGAGTTTCTACTTCAGAAATATGTCTAATATAGATAAACAATTCTTCCACCTCTTTCCTGTTGCTCATAGTGAGATTACAGTGTCCCACTAATTTTTATGTTTTCTTGGTTAATGCATGAGTGGTGCCAATAAAAAAAGAAGAAAGTGAATGGCATCAGCTGTGCACATATGCATGATTTGAGTGTCTGAGATCTGATTCTGAAGTCATTTACCACTGATTGAAACTTGTGGTCTATTGACTTCTATATAAACATGTCTCTTTTCATCTAGCCTGCCATTTTGTTTGTCAATTTATATGCTGCCTTTATTTTGTTTCTATGGCTGAAGCTGGATCACTGCAGGCTATTGCTGGAGAAGCTGGGGTGCCATTCTTCTATCGAGCAGGTTCTGAATTTGAGGAAATGTATGTTTGCTGCCTTGTAGTTTTTAATTGCCTTGTATGTTCGCGCGTGCGTGTGTGTGCGTGTTTTAACAGCGATATTCCTCATAATGTAACTGTTAGAGGCATAAGTGGTGTTCTGCAATTACATCCGTCTTTAATTTGAATAAAAGAATTTTAATTAGGATAAAAGGAGTAGCCAAAACCAGATTATTGAACCCAAGGATAATGAATGAAACAAGCCTTTTGTAATCAGAAAATAAGATACTTTATTAAGATAGGGGAGCCGAAGGTCAAAACATACAAAAGCTACAGAATGCAGCTGATCAAGGAGGAGCAACCCCAGAAGCGACTGGGAGACAAAATTGGTGAACTTGTCAGAAGGGGGAACAACCGCGTCGTCATCTTCTGTAAATTGGCGAATTTTTTTTTTTTTTTTTTTTGAGAGAAACGTTCCCGAATCAGAGGATACCATGCTAGGAAATCTGTGCAAATTCCTACCGATTAAGTGATCCCAAAAATAAACCAGTTAACAAGTAAATCTGAAGTTATGCTGATCAAACCAGCGAGCATGGCAAATTTATTATTATTTTTTTTTTTGTGTGTGAAAGATGATGAAGTCCTATTAAAGCAAGTGAAGGAGAAACTCCTTGATGACCACCATCAACATTCCTTCTAACTCTTTATTTCAGGCCTTCAACTTAACCTTCTGAGCCATATTCAAGTTCCCTTTGCGAGATGCTGCAGCTTACCTTCTTACAGGCTTCAAGGCTCACCGACGATCTAGGAGTGGGCCCAGGTGTCTTCTTCACCTGGCTCTTCAGTCCCCTCCCTTGAACTTCTATTTTATCCATATTTTTCAAGGTTTGCAGTCAATTTCGATCTTCCTTTCTTCCATTCAACACTTCAGTAACATTATTTGCTTCAACCTTGTATTTGAATCACATAAAGTCGAACTTCCCCTGTCCTCCTGTATCCCTATTTCTAGGGATCACAGTCTTGGTAGTTCCCCAAAATCCTAGAACAGAGGTGATGCATCAATAGCCTCTGACAATCGGTGAAAACCTGCTACAAAAATGCTGAAGATGTCTCCCTCCTCATCCATTGGATCTTCCCCTACCTGTCTTCTGAATGGAATATCTTACGTTCCTTTTTCAAGTCAACACACTCACCGTCTTCCATTTTCAGCAAACTCTCATAAGCACCTACATCTTCCTAATTCTCTGTGCTCCCTGGGTGTGTGGAAGTTATGCTCTTGTGGAAGTCACCATTTAGATAGTGTGAATCGTTACCTTTTGCCCACTTTTATGAAAGTAAGGAAGAGGAATGATTCTCCTGATTGTTCGCTTCACTTTGTGTTTGTAGGGAGTTCAGGTTGCATTCAGTTCAGGTTCCGCAAATGTGATTACTTTTCTAGAGGCCATTTGATCTTAACAACCTTCTGGAAAGAAGGCATCGGATGTTGCTAAATTTGTAGGGAGTTCCAGTCAGAAACTGTTGCTATTTCTGATTAGACAAAAGTCAGCCAACAATTATAGTTCTTAGAATCATCTCATGATTTGCTTTTATGTTTGTTCTCTTTTAGTTATGCCAGCCGTAATTAATTGTGATCAGGCTTACATGACTACGATGAAATTTCAAAATGGCAAACATGCTGGTGTAGGAGCTCACATATAACTCTAAAACTGTCTCAGTTGGCACTTTTTTGAAATCTGCAAAATCTGAGTACATTCGTCCCTGGAGGAGACCATGAATCTTGAATCTCCTGTCTTTCATGGTTTAGTGCATGCAGTATGGCATTGACACTTTGGGACATTTTGGTTGAGTTTGTAACTGAAGAAAGTTTTGGTTAGCTTATCATTTTCACTTTTGTATGGCAGGTTTGTTGGAGTTGGTGCTCGCCGTGTACGGTCTTTATTTCAAGCTGCTAAAAAAAAGGTCGGATATTCCCCCCCGTGTGACTGCTGCACTCTGTCCAATGATTCAATTTAGCAAAAAATATATTGAACCATTTTGAAATTCATGTGAACTGTCTTATGCTTGTATGAGTATGGACTGTTTTGTCTACTTGTAAACTTATAATGGATTGTGTATAGTTATGGAATCAGCATGATGCAAAAGAATTGAGCGGTGCTGAAAAGTCTGAATGTTTCCTACCAAATGTTGTGGCTGCTGGTGATTTTTGGATATGCCAAGAATTTTAACCTTCACAATGTGAGTTTGCTAAAATGCACATCCACCATGCGATTGTCTTTGACTTTTGCTGATGTTTATGAAGGTCTCAGGTGTAGGTAATGAGTGTTCTTCTTAATTCCCACATTTTGGAAGGAAAAGGCAAAACGCAAAAGATTGTGGAGAATGAGCAATGAGGATCAATTTCACAATGTGTGATTGATTTCTGAATGTCAATTGGCCAACAGCTGGGCATCTTAAATCAGGCCTCAATTGAAATAGTAACAAAATGTTGTCTCAATTACCAAAGAAAATGCTGGAAATCAATTTTTTCTTAGTATTTCTTGAAGATAGGAAGAAACTTGCTGTCAAAAAGCAAAGGCTTGACATTCCCGAGGAAGGATCTTGAGGTTACGAGTTCAAAGATTTGAAAATCTTCTACAGGGATGCATCCTTTGCTGAGAGCATATAAGAAACTTGGATTTGGTATTGCGTAATAGTTCTTATTAATCTTGAATGAAGTTAAAGGTCTTGTTTCCTATACAGTGAATGGGTAAAAAAGAGAGTGCTTTTCAGCAATTGAGATCAATATACAATTATGGAATTCACATGAGGATGAAGTTACCTGATAAGAACGATGTGGAGTAGAAGGGCCCTTAATCTATCCTAAATGATTTTTTCTGCATGCATCAGGATGAACTCTCAAGATAGCCCATTTACGAATGCCAAATGGTTGTACCTTTTTTTTTTTCTTTCTAAAATCGTTATCTTCCTCAAAAATCAGGTTACAGTTCCCATTCTACACGTTTAATACTTACAATGTTTTCTATTGATCCTTTTATCTGCAGTCATTTCTTGATTGTATTCCTATCTTTTCTTGTTATTAAAGCAACTGCTTAATCCATAGTAAATCTGTATTCGCTGTAACTTTGGTATATAAATGTCCCTAGGCACCTTGCATCATTTTCATTGATGAAATAGATGCCGTGGGATCCACTAGAAAGCAATGGGAAGGTCATACAAAGAAGACATTACATCAGCTGCTTGTTGAAATGGATGGGTTTGAGCAGAATGAGGTATATCTTTACAAACTAAGTACTTTGTTTGATTCCTATATTTATTTGTTCACCCATTTAACATTCTCTTATTTAGGGCATAATATTGATGGCTGCAACAAACTTGCCGGATATTCTGGATCCAGCTTTGACGAGGCCTGGTAGATTTGACAGGCATGTAAGTTTCTTTCTACTACCCTTTTTTGAGTTCTTTGTATACTATTTGCTACCAGATTCTGGAAACGGAAGTTCCAGATTCTTTGTACTTTGAAGAAATTTGCCATTGTACTGGTGACCATTTCTATGCAAATAAATATATGCATGTTTTAGTCATATTTGCTTCTTGATCTATCAGTATGCTCATATTATACCGTGGTCTAAATGGACATCCCTTCTATAATTGGTCACATGCACACGTGGGTTGGTATGCATGTGCATATCATAACATACAATATGCACTCATAAGTGGATGTGTTCAGACCATGTTTGTGTGCTTTTTTATTTGGAGGTTTCTGTTCTCTTAGATATGCTTCTGTTGTTGAGATGCACAAAACTTTAACAAAATCTTGTTATAGATTGTTGTCCCAAATCCTGATGTGCGAGGCCGGCAAGAGATTTTGGAGCTCTATTTGCAGGACAAGCCTTTGGAAGATGATATAGATGTCAAAGCAATTGCACGTGGTACTCCTGGCTTCAATGGGGCAGGTGTACTTTCTTACTCTATTCTGCGCCAAGAGTATTTAGTGCATTCACAAAATCAATGGTTTCTTTTCTCCTGTTTGACGACAGAATATGGATTCCTGGTTGTGAAAAATGTTTTGAAATAAATAATGGAACCTGCATCTTTTTTTTTTTTGGTTAGATCTGGCAAACTTGGTAAACATTGCAGCCATTAAGGCTGCAGTAGAAGGTGTCGAGAAGCTAACTGCTGCACAGTTGGAGTTTGCGAAAGACAGGATAATTATGGGTACGGAGCGGAAAACAATGTTCGTATCAGAAGAGTCGAAGAAGGTCAGCATGTTATCCACTCCTTTTTTGTTACAGTATTGCTAGTGTTGTCTTGTACTTTGGTATGAAAACTATATCTTTGGTTGCTTTGTTTGACCCCTTTGCAGAATTCAGCAAGGCATTACGTTATCGGGTAACGGTGGTATTCTTTGTTTTTTCAGCTCACTGCATATCATGAGAGTGGTCATGCCATTGTTGCATTCAATACTGATGGCGCACATCCTATTCACAAGGCAACTATAATGCCAAGGGGATCTGCTCTGGGGATGGTAACCCAGCTTCCTTCTAATGATGAAACATCGGTCAGCAAGAAGCAGTTATTAGCACGTCTTGATGTTTGTATGGGAGGGAGGGTTGCTGAAGAACTTATCTTTGGTCAGGAGCACGTTACAACTGGTGCAAGTAGCGATCTTCATCAAGCTACAGAGCTTGCTCAATACATGGTATTGCCTCTGGGTTCATTTGAAAGACCAATATTCTTGTTCACCATCAATTTCTTAGAATTTTCTGGCTTATGTTTTCTATGCCAGGTGTCAACATGTGGGATGAGTGATGCCATTGGGCCAGTATATATCAAAGAGCGCCCTGGTACAGAGATGCAGTCACGCATTGATGCGGAAGTATGTCTTATGAATCTTTATTTTTATTTTGTTTTCAAAGATACTAGATATGATGTAGTTGTGACCAGTGATAAATGTCTTTGAAATACTTCAGGTGATGAGACTGCTAAGAGAAGCTTATGATCGTGTTAAAGGCCTACTAAAGAAGGTTCGTCTTTGAGACAATCCTCCATGACTAGATGGCATACATTAAAACTTTAATATCCCTCAGCATATACAAAATTTTCAAATTACATCCCACTAGTAAAACTGGCTTGAGAGAGATGGTTTGCAATGGAGCAAGGGGAGGGGGAAGTGGTTAGAAAGTAGGATTCTTTCGGTGGGGAAGAGTCATGGAATAGCCTCACCATAGAGCTTCTTAAATTACATAACTGCCTTTCAGTTTCCTGAAATTCCTCGTAATATCATTTTATATTGCAAGGTTTATCTGTTTACAATAACTAATCCTGACAGTGGAACAGGATTCATGCAGTCGACCCCAATTAGTTAGGATAAGGCTTAGATGATGATAATGATGGATTGCAGATATTATTTGTAATGTAGGGGCATTTCCACACCGGGCTTGAGTGGGGTAGCTTGTGGGATGTGGGGACACACTCGGGGTGGGTGAACCATGTGATTTGGGGCCCACGGCGGAGGTCTTGTGTTTGAGACTCCTCACCGGGGGTGATTAATGCAGGGGCATTTCACACCAGGCTCGAGTGGGGTAGCCCGTGGGATGCGGGAACACACTCGGGGTGGGCGGCCCATGTGATTTGGGGCCCACGAGCCTACGAGGGGGGTTCGGCCGAGGTCCTAACTCGTGAGATGTGGGGCCTGGGCTATGAGATAAATGGATTAATTCGCCATACTCTAACAGTTCGAGCTTTTAGAGCAAGTGGTTAATTGTCCTGCATCAATTTGCCTCTCACTGATCTCGTTATGCATAGTAGAGATGAGATCATGAGAGAGTACGCGTATCTCAATTTCTTGCCACTGTATAATTCCATTTGTTTATTTATGATCTATTTTTGAAGCTCAGGCACTGCTTATAACTGTTGGGTATTGGAGTATTCACAAAGTTCCACTCAATATTTGTGAGAAATGTTTTTTAATGGGACACTTCTGGGTTTAGTGGATGTCATAATTGAAATTAGAATTTTTAGCTATAATCCAACTCAAAAATGACATCCTAGCATGCCATTGTTGCATGGGACTTTGTTATCTCAGTTGATTTCCCTTGTTGTAGCACCCTGCTTTAGTAGTAGTTCTCAGTAATAATAATCCTCAAGGATTATGACCCCCATATTGTCCGCTAAAATAGTGGACCCCGTGTACATATCCATTATGGTCATTGAGGGCTATGAACCCCCTCGCAATTATTTTCAATACTTGTTGTCCATGAGGCATGAAGTGTTCTTTTTAAGATGTCCATAGGTAGATTGTTGTATTATGAATTCCACAAGGATCTTCTCTACAGTGCTTTCTATTTTCTACCTTTAAATTGTGTTATCTGTGACCCCGGTTTGGCATCCTTTTTCTTTCAGCATGAAAATGCATTACATGCCCTGGCGAATGCGCTGCTTGAATACGAGACGCTAAATGCAGAAGACATCAAACAGATCCTCAATCCTCACCGAGAAATACAGCTTTCTGAACAGCAGGAAGAGCTCGCATTGAGTTAGGGTGCACGTACCTGTATATTTACATCTTCTCTAGCTGCAGAAGGGGCAGTGTACAGTGTATGCAAATTATACAGGTAATTTATAAAATTATTCAAAATTTTCCTCTTACTCCTCTCTCCCTCACAAGGAAAATGATATGCATGTAGGAGGAGCCATATGGTCCCTTGGCCAGCGGATATCGATGATGTCCTTGGCTCTTGGCTCCTGAGTTCATAAAACCGAGGCCCATGGTTTGGTGATCCATCCAATCAGATCAACGGTGTACATTGCCAAACCACCAGCACCAGCTGTATGAACTCAGGACCCAAGGATGTTATTCTTATTGAGGTCGAGGATTCCTATAAATGCCTCATTCTGTGTCTGAATTTAAATTTGTTGTACGCACTCTTGAGGACCTGTTTCTAAATTCATGAACTGGAAGGTTATTAAATTGTCCTATCAATGGATTGGGATGGAATTTGTATTTCATTTGGATTTCCGTCATGCATTTATTGAATGTGCAGGAGTACAAACAATAGTTTAGAAACTCAAAAACTCGACTCGATAGCCAGTTGGGTTCGGGTTGACTCGAAGGCTCAACTCAACTAGACTCGATATTTAATAACTAGGAATTTAATCACACTAATAATAAACACTTCAAAACTAATATGAATATAAATATGCTACTTAAAACTCAAAAACTCAACTTGATAGCCAGTTGGGTTCGGGTTGACTCGAAGGCTCGATTCAATTGGACTCGATATTTAATAACTAGGAATTTAATTACACTAATAATAAACACTTCGAACTAATATGAATATAAAAATATGCTACTTAAAAACTCAAAAACTTGACTTGATAGCCAGTTGGGTTCGGTTTGACTCGAAGGCTCAATTCAACTAGACTCGATATTTAATAACTAGGAATTTAATTAAACTATAAAAATATGCAACTTAAAACTCAAAAGCTCTAACTCGATAGCCAATTGGGTTCGGGTTGACTCGAAGGCTCGATTCAACAAGACTCAATATTTAATAACTAGGAATTTAATTACACTAATAATAAAACACTCCAAACTAATATGAATATAGAAATATGCAACTTAAAATGCAGCAGTCTTTGGTCAGGTGGTAAATGCTAACTGCTAGCTTAGTTGAGGTCATGAGTTTGAATCATACGATCTGTATTTTTTATAATAAAAAGTCTGTTGATTCAAGTGAGTGATTCGTTTCGAGTTGACCAAGTTGTCAAGTCGACTTGATGACTCAAGCCACGTCTTTACTGAGTCAGATTCCCCAGCTAGTTTCACTGTGACTCGCCCGAGTTTTGAGTTGAGTCCGCGAGTTCTAGAACTATGGTATAATCACAACCCATGGATCTGCGAGTTTTAGAACTATGGTATAATCACAACCTAAGGATCTGCATGGGATGCACACCAAAAGTGAAGGGCATGACTCCAACAACCAGGATGAGGATGGAATAATGACTGACCGGACTGGTTTTCATCCTATTCTCATGTTGGGGCACATTTGCAGACAGGAACATCTAGCTCATCTCGCCATCTGCATTTTGCGGGATGTGTCAAATGTCTCCATTCCTGCAGGATGTTCATGGGCAGGGATGCGCATTCATTTCCATTCTCGTTCTGGGGTACATCCAAACAGACCCTAGGCATTCACATGTGCCTGCTAACTGCCCTTGGCTGCCTGTTTCCTTGTGTGATGTTTTCCTGTTATAAAACCCTTTTGCGTACAAGGCCAGGAGTCTTAGAGAACCTTTATTCATAACTCTTTTTTTGATGTACGATGAATAGGATATCAATGGAGTAGGTACAATTGCTCAGTTTCATAATAAACATCTCTCATGGCCAGTAAATCAGTAATGGGGTTACTATAATTACGGGATTTGACAAACCCTTTTGATGACTCTTTGCTTGTTTATATCTTTCTTCGGGAGAAACTTGTAGGAGCATGGTGTTCTGTAACGGCCACCATCATTACCTTTACGATATGGGTCATAACGGCTGTTACGGCCCCTGTAATCAGTCTCTCTCTCTCTCTCATTGAAAAAAAAAAAACAAAAAACCTGTATCTGCCCCGTAACAGACCATTATGGGGCTGTTATGGTCTTTATAAGGGACATAACGTGCCGTTAACGGCAGTTCCATGTCTTTTTTTTTTTTTTCCATAATTGCTGTTACGGGCCATAACGATCTCATAACGTGTAAAAGTTGCCACCGTTGCCTTTATGTAACGGCCTTTATGGCACACCATGTGTAGGAGGATTGTGATGCACCATAACTGCTTGTGGAAAAGCTGTAGTGCGTGTGCTGATCGGTCCATTTAAGGGAAAAATTGGTTCTAACCGAAATGCCCCCAGAGGCCTTGATTTGTTCGGGTCCTTTGCTTGGGTGGACCGATCAGCGGAGGTTTGTTTTCATTTCTCCAATCGCATGGTCATACGTAGATGAGATTTAATTGCCAAACCTGTAATTGATTGAGCAGGTTGTTTAATGGGGCTGTCACTTTTGGAGATCCAATTGCAAAAGATTGACACGGTATTCTTACAGAGGTATGATCCACTACAAATTCTTCTTGTCTTATTATGGTGCAAAATTGTATGTGGGCCTTGAGTGGGCCACCTATGATCGACAATGACCAATGGATAGCAATCAGATTGCACATGATCCATAGAAAATCAAGATTGGATACTCGTAATGGCACAATTAAAGGCATTCACCATGACAGCACTAGTAAAGATGGTCTTACCATCCATTTTGCAGGCCTGATTGGGGTTAAATTGAAGTTATGTGCAGTCCACGAAGGACCCATCCTATCCAATGTGGACCATGATCATAGGTGGGCCACCCACTTGCCCTAAAAAAGTCTGGACCTTCATAAGGTAAGAAGAATGTGTTCTTGGATCAAGGCTTTTCGGTCATGGAAACACCCATGTTGATTCATGCATGCGAGGACATTTTTTTGACTATCGATCTTAAGCAGTTATGGCATTTTACTTAAGAAGAGTAATGATCTAGTGGGTTGTGCATTGGAACCTTACCATGCACATAGTTGCATTTGGACTCATTTCCATCCATATCAGCAGTTTGGACTGTCCATGAGAGCTCTTCAGAGGCAGCCATGAAAAAATCGCACTGATTGGATGATACAATCCATCCGTCTTGTCTGATGAGGGGCTTGCAAAGAAGAGTGATGAACAAGATAGATCCAGTCACGGATGTTTAGAACCATGTGATTGCTGTGGTTTTTGCGAGTAATGAAAGAAGACTAGATTAGAACTAATGGATGGACAAGATAGGTGATGTGAATGATCATGCTGTGGTTTTCATACGCACGGTCCCTAAGATAATCTCTCTTAAAACACTGTGGTTTTTCTTGATAGACATTGATAGAAAAATACAAACTCCTTTAATATTTTCGAAAGTGAGTCTAGTCTCTAAACCAAGAGTGTTGTTGGATTACCCTGGCTTAGTTCCCATACCTCTTGGCCAGAGCAGATTTTTGGAATGGTTTCTTTCTAACGAGGCAAGGTATTTGACACTTTGGCACGACTTGATTATTTATGGGCATACTCAATAGGTTATATACTTGGCATAAAAACTATCTCAAAATTAAACTGTCCAAATCGTGGGACCCCTGATGTAGGTAGGTCATCATACATGAATCATGTCCGTTGGACAATCTTGATCTCTTGTTTCCTGGACTTGGACCCTCACCTATTTTTCATCTCAGCCGTATGATAATTGTCCACCACCAATTGACTAGTCAAGCAATCAAATCAGTACAGATTTTGGTTTATGATCCATCCCGCCGGCTGTTGGGAGCATGGATTTTAATTTGACTTCCCTGCACTTGCTTTTTTCTTGGTGCAATTTCTCAGTGCCTGTGTATCAACCATCTCATCCTGCCGGCGTATCAAAGTTTTTGTCTTCATCCGAGGTGCTCCATTGGCAGGTCCTCACAGGTGGAACAATTTAACAGTTGAACTTGATGTGAGATACTAACTGCAGGTGTGCGCACATGATATCCTGGGGTGACCGTGAGTGGGGCCCACGGTTGGTGGTCCAGACCGTAGAATCTTGCGAGCTGACCGGGGTGGGTGGTAACGAAAGTTTCCCAAGTTGGAAGATAATAACATTCAAATAGGTGAAATATAAATAAATAGGTCTCAAGTGCAACACGTTGGCCCACAAGTTATAGTCCACCCACTGGATAAAACCTATGAAGCGCATACGCAATCCACCTATTCAATAGAGAATGGCTCCACCATCCATTGGGATGACCTTGTGCCAAAAGAAAATTAGCCATTATCCATTCATCGAGTGGGGGCCGCACTAGTATTTTGTTATTTATCAATGACTAGACAATGTTTTTTATGGTGTTGGGCTGATCTTTTTGAACAGGTGAACCTTATGGTGGAGCCAACCTATTGGAAGGTTTATTAGATGTCACATGCACTTAAAACAGGGTGAAAGTCCTTCGCCGGTTGGACCATAGACTTGAAACCTTCTCAATGAGTTACGAACCCCACGCAGCCACACCACTAATTTCATTAGATAAAAAAGGGCCTCAAGATTGGAGGGTGCTCCAACATGCAACCAATTTATAAGTTGGGAGAAACTTGGTGGGGCCAGCACGAAAGAAATCCAATGATAAAAGGTTCCTAACCATCGAATTCATTAGAACACACGTGAAGACCATTGGTCGAAGAAACAGGTCCAGGTCCAGGTCCAGGTCCAGACATCAAGTTGCGTCATTCGTTAGGTACGTCTCTCTCACCTTATTAGAATATTCGTTTTATCCAAAGAACACCTGCCAAGACTTCCACCTAACAAAAGAAAATTTCGATCAAGCCAACAGAGAAATGCGTGGAGTCCCACGCACGTCTGCCTTTACACATAATAGCCCGAATGCATGCGCCAACCTGCCATGCGAATGAGACCACTTTGAAGATGACCCGGCCGAGAAATCGGGCCACCACACTCATCAGGCAGGCAATATCCACATTTTATCTGGACCTACGCAAGTGTTCTTGGACCGTCCATTCTTAGGTATGTGGGGGTGGCCCACCTGATAACCGGCCCAATTTTTTCCTGGTCATCTTCAAATTGTGTACGCGGCAAAATACCCAGGTAAAACAGCTTAGGCAATGGTTCCCTATCATCCCTGAAATGTCGGTGAAAAGCCGAGTATTGTAAATTAGAACTGTGCATATCCTCAGCTCTAACTCTAAGGATCACACATTTATTTGTGGATGCTTATTTCAACTAGAGCATGGCCAAGCATACACGCGTGGAATAAAGCTCTTTTGCGTGTCACACGTGCCAGCGTGGCAAGATGGGTCTTAGATCCAATCCATACATCAGAAAGGCACCACTAATATTTAATACCCTAGCCTAAGAATCCGGTTGATCCACTGGTCAGGTGGGCCACAGTTTGCAAAACAAATGTACGGCCCTGGAAAACTTTGCTGAAGTTTCCGAATCCAACCACCTATTTCCAATATTGGGGCACGGATGCTGGGCGGACACGATATGTTTTTGGGAAAACGTGTAAATGGTCTGATGAATGGATTGGATCTTACACCTACATGCCATGCTGTCAAATGCCTGGAATGTTAGCTAAAGCTCATTCTGACTTATCTATCAATCATGAAAAGGCATCAAAAATTATTATTTTTTCCCGAATTCGCTCTCCAAAAACCATCCAATCTCTCCAAGAACCATCATATCATGATTCCAAAGTCCAAAACCTCCCCTCTTCTGCAATACAAAGGAATTTTTTCATATGACCACTCATCGTTCAGTGCATGTACAGAAAACCCGACTACTTCTAAAGTTTTTCAAATAAATTTAAAAAGAATGATATTTTTTTAAATGACTAAAAAGCCCATTATTAACTTCCCCTTAACTCACCTACCTAGCTAATCCAGGGTTAAATGTCATATACCATGTCATCTAGACATGCTGCATGTGACATATACGCCCTGTAACCCGAAGCTCCATGGGACACACCCCTATGTCCCTTGTGACATCCACTACATCCATCAGTTTCACCAACTCACTATAGGACCCCCCCAAAATAAAACACACGCACGCACAAGGCAGAAACAAAAATCAAGTGAAACACTAGTAGATGGAAACAACCACAGCTGAAACCTTCAGGGACCCACCACGATGTCTCTATGACATCCACTCCATCCGTCAGTTTCGCGAGCTACCATATGGTAGGAGGTGAGCCAAAAACTAGGCAGATCCAAAACTCATATAGGCCACACCACGGGAAAGAGGTGGGGGATGGAAATGCCCATTGCCGATATCTTCATGGGCCCCACCATCATCTATATGTTTCATCAAACCTGTTCATAAGGTGATGCTGACAAGGATGAAAGGAAAATACAAATATCAACCTCATTTGAAACTTGAGGATCCCAAAAAATTTCAATGATATGCGTTTAATTCCACTATTCTACTATATGGCTTTACCTGAGTTTTGAATCTGCCTAGTTTGGAGCTCATGTCCTACTATGAGCTTAGGAAACTAATGGACAGAGGATGTGACGAGGACATTGCAGTGAGTCCCACCAAACTTTAGCTTATCCGAGCTCAAGTCAGGCAGGTGCAATTGGAGTAAAACAATGGAAACTATGTTCAAAAGGGACAAAACTATCTTTAGGCTGCTAATGGCCCTTCTCATTCATTAATTGTCTGTTGGTCAAAGTAGCTGCTTTTTTCGACTGTATACTTAAAAGGCGAGCGTTTATTTAGAAAAACTTCAAAAGCGGTGTTTTGTATATGTACTATATGATAGGCAGTCATATGGAAAAATCCCCAATAATAATAACAATACTGAAAGTGGTAATGATAGTAGTAAATATGTATATATACAAAAGCCTCCATGAAAGCAACAACCTCTTTCTATATATATCTCTGCAACTCACAGCTACAGTCACCCCTCCCATTAAAAGCCATCATCATCATATAAAAACACAAACATAGGTTGTGTCAGTGGCGGGTGCAGAGATATTTACAAACCCTAGATATGAAGGCAAAAGACATACCCACCAACAAAAGCCAAAACCCATGAAGAAGGTAGAAAAGGAAAAAAATAACAGAGCACCTACTCATCTTTCTTTTTTCTTTTTTCTTTTTTCTTTTTTTTTTTCTGGGAATTTCTTTTCTCATTTTCATGGATAGGTTTTGGAGTGCTGTGGAAGAAGATATGTGGTTCTTGATCCCTACTAAGACACAGGAAATCCCATTGTTGTCATTTCTAAGGAAACGGAAAACAAACAAAAGCAGATATGGGGGGAGAGAGAGAGAGAGAGAGAGAGAGAGAGAGAGAGAGAGTTGGGGGCTCCAGAAGACGGAAAAAGAGCTAATACCAGTCTGTCTCCAAAGCTTCCGAGATCCGAAAGCCTCGGAAGCTTCATCCATGGCGATCGGAGCCTATACACTATTCTACCGCCCCTCCAGTCTCAGTATCGGTCGATGGGCTCGGTCCGGTCCTGCACTGCCAGCCGCTCTGACACGTCTGCCAGTGACTTAAGGTTGCACTTGATTAGGGCCTCCACAAAGTAGCATGTCTCATCCTGGGTGTTCCCATCAGGCACGTCCACCACGAATGATTCGATCACCAGCGTCCCGGGTCTCCCGTCGATGATCTCTGGATGGAGAGTAATGACAGACGAGTAGTTCTGAAGAAGCAAGTGAAAGATCTCAGCTGATTTGGAAGATTTTAGAACAAAAGCTATCCATAGCGAAATAAGACCTGAGCCAGATATGACTGTAACCAAACATTTTCATGTGGGATTGATCCTTGAGACCTTGTGCCTATGAGCAAGCGTGGCAATAATGAAGCAATGAGAATTTATATATATAGAAAAAAAAAAAAGCAATGGGAATTTGTATTTATAGAAAAAATTCTAGTACTCTACAGATGTGGAATGTCTAACATCAAAACATGTAGGTGCAAATCCAAGTTATTTGAAGCTTAGAATAGACAAAGTGCGACTTCATTTGATGTTGGCATTCTGTAAAACATGGGAAAAAAGACAAGCATTTGAATCAATCGGTACCAGATGGATTGTGTTGTCATAATCAGTCAAACTTGAAATGGTTCTGTGAGAGAAGTTCCGATTTGGATTCTAAGCGTTTGAGGTCAAATGAAGGTGAATTTTGTAACATGAAGTCATGAAGATAGAACTCAAAGACATTAAAAGTAAATTCTGGGTCAACTAATTAGATGTTTGATGAACCAAAACCCTGAAGCAAAAAGAGAGAAGTTCATATCAGAATCAACAACTGTGGCTCAATCTTTTTCCATAAATCCAACCCACCAAAAATGGGTTTCATGAATTATTCTCAATAGATGCCACAGTGGAGTTGGCGCGCATCAAAACTTGTACAAACGGCTGAGATTGTGCCCACGACTGTGGCCCACCTGTTTATCCAACAGACCTGTCTTTTAGGGAAGGCTATTTCTCATTGATAATGTGTCCTGTGGACAGACTGGACCTCACATTCGTGACACACAACCACACTTGGGTGGGAGTTGGTAAATCGCAGCCCCCCAAATCAATTTTTTTTTTTTTTTTGGGAAAAGGGGAGGGCAGGTGCAGCTTGAAGGTTGTGCCAGTGTGGTGCAGACTTAAAAATTAAATGGTTTTGAAGAGGCATCCGGAGGTGCCTGGGCTCTAAAAAGAATTTGCTTAGTTTAGGGACCATATAAGATTTTAAAAAAACGCCAGCTAAATTAACTGCAGAAAATTCAGAAGAGATATGGGAAGGACAGGAACCCCACTTGGACACACGCACAGCAGCGGGGCATAACATGCAAGAATCAGGTGGTCCATCATGTGACCCCATGTGTATGTGCTGTGGCCCAATCAGGACGAAATGCTCATTATGCCAGCCTCAATTGTACCTTGAATGTTTCTTACCCAGACATTTTCCTGTAAATGGGTGGTCCACCTGATGGACTGGTGTGATTTTTGGTCAGGGGAATACACAAAGGGGTCACTTGATTGACAGTCTGGAATTCACATGCCTGCTCACTGACACAATGCCTGTGAGAAACCTTAGCAGGGGTCTGTGAGGAGTAGGCTTATTGCAGCAAAGGGCAGTTGATTTCGGTTGAGACAAGAACAGTTGGAAAAGATGCAACCAAATGACACTTTCCAGATTAAATAAAAAAAATAAAAGACAAACATTTCATCTGTGAAATTTGCTCATTTTTTTGACAGAAGAATATAAACTACCACAAGCGTCATCTGGGTTGGCCAAGATGTAAATGTAGCTAAGCAGGATTTGCAATATGGATAAAAGGTCAAAAATGAATTTGCGCCTTAAATCAAAATCCAAGAAAATATGAAATTCCTATCTATTGATCTAGATATAAGCCTTTGACAAATTCAATCTATATTCAAGTGCAATCTAAACTAAAATCTAGCAATCTAAACTAAAATCTAGCAATACCCATGCAAGCGAAAAACAGAACAGCAGGAGAGAAAAAAGAAAAGAAGATGGGAGGAAGAAAAATCTCAGACCCTAAGCCTGTGATCGCCGCCAACAATCCTGACGCTGAGGATATGCTCGGTGTCGTCGAGGAGCTCCAACCGTTCAGTGCTGGTCGTGGCCGGGAGGCCAGACTTCACATTCACTTCTCTAACGCTCCCAATCTCGAGATCCCCCTGCACAACACATCTGCTCACAAAGGGCTTATATTTCTGAGGCTGATCGAATCTCCTCACCAGAGACCAAACCTGATAAATAGAGCGAAGAAAGAAGAAAATTCACCACAAAAGAAGAAAGAAAAACATAAACATCAATAACAGATACAAATTGCCGAACAAAGAAAAATCCTATCAATTCCAATGCAACCGATCGAAAAACGAATCAAATAGAAACCATATTTAACATCGAAATCCAGCAATTCATCCAAACCGACCGATCTCATCCACATCCAAATAATCGCAAAGCAGATCATCATCTTCAAAATACTCTCAACCAACAACAAGATTCAAATCACAATTTCATCAAATCACCAAACAAAATCACAAAGGAAAAAAATTCCTCCAGATCTTTTCACCTTAGCAAAACCTAGCTCACACATCAAAGATCGAAAAACTCCACCAATCTCATCAGAAACCTCCTCAATCAACTCCAGAAAAAAATCACAAAAAATCCAGATAACACAACCTCCATAGAACGCAAAACCAAAAACACTCCAGATCGAGCAGAAACCTCTCCAGATCTGATACAAAAACCACGATCTAACATCCAAAGGCGAAACGAAACCCAATAAAATCAGGATCCGGAATCCGATCTGAGAGAGAGAGAGAGAGAGAGAGAGAGAGAGAGAGAGAGAGAGAGAGAGAGAGAGAGAGAGAGAGAGAGAGAGAGAGATGGTCTTACGAGATGGACGGGAGCTTTGATATGCTTCACGAGAGTGGAGCTGCACTGATTTTCTCGGGGCTGATGCTGGTGATGCCTGCTTATATACTCGTCCTCCATCCTGCTACCATTTGCACTCATGGCGTAGTACAATCCCCACCACCTCTCTTCTCCTACCATCCAAACCCTAATCCCGCTTTTCTTCAAAACCACCTCACTGCGAATACCGCTATCCAAGAAAACCGCCTTTCGATCGCCCCTTCCCTTCCCTGTAGAAAAGCCTCGGAACGGAATCGCTCTCTCACCGCCCGGAATTATAAAACGGGGGAAGTGAAATCCGCTTTTTCCCCTTTCCCCTCTCTCTCTTCTCTCATGCTCCCCTCGCCATTCCTCCTCCTCCGTATTATCTCCGGCAGACCTACGGAAATGGCCTCGCTTTTGCGGGAATCTACGGAAATGCCATCCCTTCGTCGGTTTGCGGGGCTGGGGCGTTTATTTATGTTGCCGAAAATAACCTCCGGTCAAACGCTGATTTACTGCTTCTTTTGCCGATTCTGCGCTTCGCGACAGCGGCGGGTTACTCCGCTTCGGTGGGCGTTTTGGTCATTTTTGATGGAGTAGTTGTGGTCGTTGGTATCGTTGTCGGCACGCGATTTCTCCGCTGGATTTGGATATCGGGAGAAAATGAACTGACCTGTCTGTCGGAAAGGGAGGGATTTAGTGCATTTGTTACCTGTCATCCTATGATCCATACCGTTGAGATTATTCAAACCATTTCTGTTGGGATATAGACCGACCATTTTATGGATTGGATGGTTGGATACCTGTCCACGATGGCTTGGATGGTGTTTCAATGCAACCGGTGATTCTGTACGAAATCTCCTCACCGCAAAACATTCTGACGAGAAACGTCGGTCCTAACTCCTAATCCACAAGGGTCTCAAAATAGTGTTTTTAGGCTACCATTCCGTGCAAGTGGGTCCCACGGTACAACGCAGCCGTTCTATACTTCTGGGCCGCATGGTTCACTGATCAAGATGTTGATATTTGTGGGGTCCACTGCGCATCAAAACTCCCCCAGATTGGAAGTTTAAAGCCATCCAATCTTTCCCCCTTCTCAAACGAAGGGTTAGGATCCGTCAAGCTGGTGATCTATATGCATCCTACTCTATGTGGAGGCGATCAGATCAACGGTCTGGATCACCATGTGTTCGAGCTGTGTTGAGCGAACCCGTGATGTGTAATCGTAATCCAGACTGTCCGTTAGATGCACCCCCACGTTGGGCCTAAATTTAAAAAAAATTCAAGCTGGTCCATGCTTCAGGTGGGCCACATCAAAGGGAAAAATGAGAGACGGCCCACCGTAAAAAATTCCACATGGAATGTGGTGTCCACGATGTTTTGTATGTGCCATCCAAGGTCGTTGTCAGGTGTTCAAAAGCTCAGATGGGCCACAGCACATGCGTTTATTGGTTTTAGGCGGGGTTGTACATTGTTTCCTATGGTTTGTCTTGCCTACCGTTTTATCAGATGGTTTTTATTTTTATGGTCAACATGAGAAGGCGGTGCACCGTTTGGATTCCATATACATGCAACGGCAAACGGTGTGGCCTTATGGCGCACTTTGAACGGATGCTATCATTACCTATTATTATTTAACCTCTCTCTTTTAAATAAAATAAAATAAACCTGTAATGGGGTTATTGGGTGGGCCTACTTCACTTATGATCAATGGATAGGAATGATCTACCACTGGTTACATCATCTTCCTTGAAGTATTATTGTAGGGCATGTTTGGAGATATCTCGTTTCAACACTTGAGGTCTTGGCATCGATCCCTAGTGGGGGTGGCTAACATGGAGTGTGTGTACTGATATGGGCGTGTACTAACAAGCTAACCCAAAATAATAATAATAATAATAAAATTGTTTGGATGGCTGGATTCCACCTTAACATAATGTTATGTAAATGGGTAATGATTATTAATACGACAATAGTCTTAATTAAAGTCAAATAATTTACAATAGTTTTAAGTAAAGCCACATGTAATACAATATTATTGTTGTAGCTTCATAAGTAAAGCCATAAGTAATACAATATTAATGTCGTAGCTTTCAATTATTTTATATGCATGTAATTTACTCATGTGATTGTATACGTATAGATATAACTTACCTAATATGTGTTATATCCACGATGTTCATTCATTTTGCAATATTATTTTATGGCATGACCCCAAACATTAGCTTCATCTAACGCTTCTATGAATTTGCAAGAAAATTTTAATGACAGACATTAATCGTAATTGCTTTTTTCATCACAATATGAATGGACGGTGTGGATATAACACATACATCATGGTGGGGACCATGAAACTATGACACCTCAGCCTTCTTTTGCCTGTCTATGTCGGTAAGTGCGATGGATTATTATGATTTTATAACTTGGTTTATCCAATCAGTTATAAGGAATAATGATGTGAGTTTTACATCACATTATGATGATTTCCAGTCAACCAAATATGTCCCTAACAAGTAAGGCCGGCTGCATGATCATTTTTACTCATTCCACTTTATCAAGGACCATCACTTTAATTAGCAAACGGGACAACAAGTCTTTCCTTACTAACTCTATTTATTGTCTTTTAGCTCTTCTATTTGTACATTTAGAGCTGTAGCTTGCTTGCAAGGACTTCCGCTTAACTTGTGCAGTCATTGGTCTTCTTTGAACAGGTCAAACCATCTAAATATACTTTCCCTCAACTTCTTGCCTTTTGGTGTTGCTCCTAATTCTATCGAATACATTCATTATTTCTAATTCTATTATTGTCTTATCATTTATCCATCTCAACATCTCATCTCAACTATACTCTTCCTATTGACATGTTATACCTTAACTACACAATATTTTGTCCTATAAAGCATGGTTTATCTTATAACCAATTTATAAAATTTTAGTTATGTAGTTCGAGTGGTATGAGATGATCACCTAAAACTCCAAAGCCGCATATTTGATTCTTTCACCCTCTTAAATTGTAAGGTAACATCCTTCTTAATTTCTCCTCAAAAAATATGAAAGGTGGTCATTCTGGAAAATTTCTTGATCATCGATTTTTACTATTTCTTTATTTTCACTCTTCTTGTTAATTTTTTTTTTTTTTTTTTTTTTTTTTTTTTTTTGAGGTTAGCTTGTTAGTACACACCCATGTCAGTACACACACTCCATGTTAGCCACCCCTCGATACCAAGACTTCAAGCGTTGAAACGAGGTATCTCCACTCAGTCTGCCAGTTGAGCTATGGATCTGGGTTTATCCTTTTTTCACTCCTTTTGTTACTCAAATTGAAGTTTGGATGCTCTGTTTTAGTTCAACTAATTTTAAATCATTTAGATTCTAAAGTACCTCTTTATAAATCTATCTAGATATTTATGTCTTACCTCATCTTGCCAATCAAAACATTGTCATTTGCAAACAACATACATCATGCCATTTCTTTACATAAATGCTTTGTTAACTTGTGCATAGCCAATGTGAAAAGGTATGGGCTTAATGTCGATTTTTGGTGCAAACCTAGAGTAATTGGAAATTCACTCGCTGTCTAGTAGTGGTTTTCATATTTGTTACTACTCTCTCTCTCTCTCTCTCTCTCTCTCTCTCTCTCTATATATATATATATATATATATATATATATATATATATATATATCCTTAATCATATGATCAATAGACATATTTGGATTCTTCTTTCTCTCACACCAACCATATTAGCTCTTTAAAGTCATATCTTAAGATTTTTCTAAGTCCATAAAAACCATGTGGTGATCCTTCCTCCTCTCCTTATATTTCTCCATCAATTGTCTAGGTAAGAAATAACTTCAGAGATAGACCTTCATGGCATGAAACTAAATTAATTTTTTGATACAGATGTCTCAAGCCTTAGTATTTGCTCAACCACAATTTCTCAAAGTTTCATACTATTGGTCATGAGTCTAATCCCATGATAGTTAGTGCACCTTTGTATGTATTTATTATTCTTATAAATAAGTACTATGGTATTTTTTTTTCATTTGTTTGGTAGTTTCTTTTATCTTATAATCTTGTTGGACAACTTTATTACCAAAATAATCCAATATCTCTCTTACATTTCCAAACCTCTTATTGGTATACCATTTGGTCCAAGAGCCTTTTTATTTATTTATTATTATTTTTTTCATCTTGCTCAAAACAATTTTTTCACTCTACATATGTTAATATTACATAAGCATTTATGGATTGGCGTTATTTGAGTTTATGATTTCTTTTATCTCTATGCTCTCAGAGTGATTGTCATTTAATAAGTTTTGAAAATAACTTCTCCACCTTTCATTGATTCGATTGTCCTTGACTAGTACTCTCTGATTATTGCTTTCAATACATCCAACGTGAATTAGGTATGTACTCTTTCTTACCTTCTCTTGTCCTCGATCTATTGTACAGATAATGATGCACATTGCTCTTTGGTTGTTTTTTATACATCATCATTCGCCACTAAGTTTCCTCATATATTGGCTTTTACCTCTAGATACTCATAACACATCTTTCACTACTTTTCTAATGTTCTTAACTATTTCATTTCATATAAAGTTTACTTCTCCCTTGACATTTTACTTTCTTTTTTTTTTTTTTTTCATCAATTGATTTATGAATATCATTGTTTTTTCTCTTTTTAAATTTTATAACTTAGTTTTTGGATACCTATTAATTTCATTTCATTTCTTCCATCTTTTAAATATAAATATCTGTAACTATTAACCTATGTTGCACAATCAAGTTCTCTTAAAGTATCACCTTACAATCATTGTATAATGACTATTTTGTCTTTGATTAACATAGGCAGAAAGAAATATATTTGGTTGGTATATAATTCACTTTTAAAAGTTATTAAATGTTCATAATTCTTTTTAAAGTATATTAGTGCACTGATTTATGTACTTTGTTTGTCAATCACGTGAGTCATTATGTCAATGAATTGGTTGAGCCCTTAGAAGTCGAAGACCGAAGACACATTAATACTGAAGCATCAAGGAAGTGAAGAACATGTATATGATATGCCTCAGTAACCCTAACCCTTGACCCAAAATATCCTTTGAACCTCGAGATGATCATATCCTTATAAGTAAACATTATTGATCATTCATTAACCTTATAAGCCTTTTAAAACATGATAAGATAGGTTATAAAGGTCCCAAGTTGCTGAAAATCAAAACTATTCAAACTAGCAGACTCAAAGGTGTGCTTGAGCAAAGCTCGATCGATTGACTTGATCGACCGAACATGACAAAAAACGTCCAATAAGCATTTGGCCTAAATGTGGTTTAGTTTGAGTACTTGAAGCACGAGCTCGATCGATCAAACGTGGTCAAAAGAGTCCAACGAGTTCATTGGACCATTTTTGGCCAAACTCGATCAATCAAGAGTTAGGCTTGATTGTTCGAGTCTAGCCATTGGAGATCTGTTAGAGCCTTTTGTTATAAATATTGCTTCGGATCTTTAGACAAATCAAGGAATTTTCGGTGCAAATATAGGGTATGTATTTTTTTTACTCATACTACACATCTTAGTTCTCCATCCAAAGAGTTTCATGTCAATCTTCTAGTGATCCTTCAATCTAATAAGCATTCCATGCTCTTATTTGAAAATGTGGATAAACTCTCACTTTTTTAGAGATTAGACATTGTACGTATAGTCAAATCCCTGTCTAAACTTTCTAGAAGATCCTTTTAGATGAATCCCCTGAGATTTTAACTCTCCACTAGTTGTAATATATTTACTCAACCTCCCATCACCTTGGTCACCTCAAAGGAGCATAGCATGCAGGACATTTGATCGTGAAGTTTAAGCATTGAAAACCCATTGGCATCAATGTCTAGGGAGCAATGAGAAGTTGGTTCAAAGCATGTGAAAGCATTGAAGAAGCGTCTCGAGACAACGCGTCAATGGAGTTCAATCCGACAAGTAAGGTTGTCATTTGTAAAGTCCATGTACAATCCTTCCTTGTGTAGGATTAAGTATAAGAATTTGATTGCTAAACTCGATTAAGTTCTTGTTTAGGACATTGGTTCTTGTGTAGGACCTAAATCAAGTTATTGTCCAGGCCACCAATATTGGTGTATACGTATAGGTTCTTGTGTATGACCGAAGTTTGTGGCAAGCCTATAAAAATTCATGTAAGTCTTTGAGGGAACCGATCCTTATGTATGATTGTAAAAGTTAGATGTGAATCTGATTTAAAACCTTCGATAGTGAAATTCGGTACACTTATAAATTAAGTGCGTCCTCTGAGAGTGGAGTAAGGAAACCGAACCACTATACATGCTTGTGTTTGAGATTGTCTTTGAGAACTTGTTTAATTATGCTTATGTGATTGATTGATGAATTATATATATGCATGATTAAATGAATGCTATGAGTTAATAATTAGCACATCCCACATACACGTGTACACTATCCTATTTATAGAATAGTTGTCTTATTAACATATCTTTTTATAATCTATATGATTGGACCCACTAATGGCTTAGAAGCCTTAGTGTTGAATTATTTTACTTAACTTGAATGACGTATTAGTTAAAACATACAATTGAATTTAATTAACTAAAATTTTATTTAGTCATAATCACTCGAAAACCTTATAATCGGCTATAAGAAGTTTTTAATTATATATCGTTCAATCATCACTATGTCCTATAGTATGGTCCACCTGATATTTGAATATTCTTAATTTTCAGACTCAAGCTCTAAAAAATGATCTATTAAAATAGATGTACAAAGTCAATATAAAATACATATATAAAAGATAGGCCCCATCGTCTTTGGTGAGGCCGGGGTTGCATCTAATCCGCTCCCGCATATAAGTGAGCGCCCTGCCCATCCACATGCAGGTACACGTGCTAATATGGAGCACATGCAGAAGATATAAGCCTTCCATCTTGGTTGAAAATAATGTTTAGATCTTCTTACCTAAAAAATAGAAAACTGTATGGAAGTTAATTTTTTTTCTAGCCATCCATTTTTTTTCATGTAGTATGGTCTACCTGATATTTGAAATAACTCTACTTTTAGGCCATAAAATATGAATAATGTATCAATCTAATGGTAAGTTTATATCCCACACACGTGTTAGAATTTAACACATGTTCCTGTGTGGATTGCAAGGTTCCCACATACGTGCAAGAAATAAACGCGTTGCATTGAAGTTGTATTCACCCGCATAGCAAAGCCCCTACCCCGAGGGTCAATTTCGTGATTTATACAAAACAAAAGGATACTTTCGTAGTTATTTATTATTTCTCAATCTCATCTCCTACAACCGGTTTTATTTTTATTTTTATTTTTTTTATACTTTAACTTTCAACATATTATTTTATGATATTTGAAAAGTTCGGTAGACCCATGGACCATTTGAAACTGTAGTCAATAATCAAGCGACTGAGGTTAGAGAGCCATCGCAGCCATTGAGAAGACCAAAAGCATTGTCCCTATAAACACAACCATTAAGTTAATGGTTTACTAATGTGGATTGTTAGCCATCAATATCTTTTAATCGTTTCCTCTCGTAAGGTGTGGATAGAGAGGAATCATAACAGTTTCCTGTCAAATGAGTGGGGCCCGCATTTCGGTAAGAGAGGTAGGGTTGTACACGAATCGAGTTAGCTCGGTGATTAGCTCGCTTGACTTGGATCCTTACTCTTGCTCGGGTGGTAGACTCTCAATAGTTTCAACACCCGGTCAAGGGTTCGAGTATCCATAGGTGGTGAAATCCCACTACGGCATGTGCGTGTGGTGGTGTGTATGCATGTGTAAAAATAAAATTTTAAATTTAAAAAAAAAAGAAGCTCACTTGACTTGACTCGAAAAAGCTTGATTCGACTCGGTTCGAAACTGAGTTCGAGCCAAGTCGAGCTGATTTTTTGCGCTCAAAAAAATTTCGAATCGAGTTCGAGCTTGCCCGAGCTCAACTTGACTCGGATCAAACCCAACTCGAATCGAACTCAGATCAAACCGTTTCAGTGACTCGGTTACTTTGATATTGATGTTGCTCACCAAGTGTCTGATGAAATGACTCAATGAAGTGTCAGCTGGTGGCAAGAAAGGTATGTTTCATCAAACAAATACTCTTTTTTCTTGATTTTGATATTGCCTACAAGGTGTTTGATGAAATACCTGTAAAACTATCGCTGGTGTTTTACATACGGTGAGAATTCGAATGTGTAGTCCGTGTGTTTGTGAAAATGCTATACATGTGAACTCAACTCGATTTTGGATCGAACTTGGCTCGAATTGGCCCGAGCTGCTGACCGAACCAGTCAAGCTGAGGTCGAGCTGAGGTCAGCTAGTGGCCGAGCCGAGTCGAGTTGTGCCAAGCTCAACTCGGTTCGACTTGTGTACACCTCTAAATGGAGGCCATTGGTCTACTTAGATAAGACATTCCTAACCTTTCAACATATGGCCTTAAAATAAGCAGTTAAGAAAAGACATACATCAATGGACCACATTCAACCACAAGAGTATGAAAGATTGGCGGCTAGGATCTTCCGGTCTGGAGACTTGTGGGGAATGACCAATCAATAGTGGGTCTTAACATACCAACAATTTTGAATTAGTGAATTGTGGGCCTCATCTGTACAAACTGAAAGCACTGAGTATGCTCTCTATAACGTCATCCAGGATCATATAATTCCACCCAGGGGATATGATAGTCTTTTGCCTATGGCCCATTCATCAGTGGACCCAAAGGAGTACGGGTTCCAGTGCTCCCGAGATGTATTAAAATAGTTATATATATATATACATATGCATATAAAATAATTTTTTTATCTATAAACATTGTTATTAATTATTTTTTGGCTCACATCTTAACATGAACTAGAAAAATGGATGGACAGGGTGGATTTTTCATAGACATCATGGTGGGTCCCACCTTGACTTTGATAACAGGCAATCCAAGCCTTCCAAAGGCAGTAACATGAGCGGCTTTGATCATTGTCTAGGATGCAACCCAAGGGTGAAAAGTTACCCCTTTCGATAATGTGGTAGGGTGTCACCATACCCCTATGGAAACCCCTATGAAGTAACCGTAACAAAAGTAAGAGATCCCTTACCAATGGATCACTTAGATAATTTGATTGAAATTCTATTATTTTGATAAATCTCGAGATCTACATTTGACCAAAAATCGTAGAATTATTTGTGAATTGGGAGGTCATTAGATTTTTTAATCCATATGACTTGTATGGTTGATTTGCGATATATATTCTAGGTAAGAGCTTCGGTTACCAAAAAAAAAAAGAGAGTTAAGCACTATTTTTTTTTGTCTATATAGTACACGGTTTCTATTTTATAGGATTTTACAATTTTTTTTGAGATTTTTTTTTTCATAGGTACATACACACCATCACATGAACTTCACCATCGATGGATACTCAAACCCTTAACCTGGTGTTGAAACTCATGTGAGTCTACCACCAAGGGAAGAGTAAGGACCCATACCATGTAGGAGATTCAAATGGGCTTCAATATCATTATATTAGGCCATATGCAAGACCTTGGGTAGGAAAAATGAAAATAAAAAAGAAGAAATAAGTAAACATAGTGTGGATGTTGTGGATATCCTTAGAACATGTAAAGTGCAGTATGGAATGATTTGAGATGTGAGAAGGAAAAAAATAAAAATCAAATACCCTTTTTGGATAAAAGAGATGGTCCCCAATTATAAACTTACTCTTTGACTTATATACCTACTTTTGACTTGATTATTCGTGCTTTTAGTTAAATAGAATAACAATGCATTCAAAGTTGATAAGAGATTGAGGCAAGCTCTTACTTGCGCATTTTGGAATTGGTTGCAATGTAGCAACTTCGATTTGGCTTGACATGCACTTTAACTGGCAAGGGTCTCTGTAGCATCGATTCATCTTCACCTCCCGCCCTCTGCCTCCTTTCGAATGGCTCGTAGTTTTGGTCCTTAAATAGACTAAAAGACCACTTATGACAAGCCATTTTTAGACCTATATGTTTTCTTTATAGCCATAAGCAAAACTTGCAGTGAGGGTATCTTAAACGGCCATTTGTGGAGCCTTTTTGAAACATCCCCTTCAAGGGCCTCGTTAGAGATTGCTTTAAAAAAGAAAAAGAAAAAAAATTAAAATTTTTTTTTATAAACTCAGCAATTGGTGTGAATCGTTGTCTTGGATCTTATGGGAGTTACTGTGCACAACTCGACCCTAACACTCGCCTATTCATGCATTAACCTACTGGCTTCAGTGATTATTTCTGAAAGGTGTTAAGTATCGATTCGGCTAGGTTTTCATGAAATTTTGATATCATAAGAGTCAGAAAAATGTGTCTTGATTGATTCATGACTTTTAGATACCTTAGGCGAGCAACCGAGATTTGTTTTAAACATACTGTAGGCTCATCAATCCATTCCGTTGATCATTTTTAATTGCATCGAGGGCCTTTTCTAGCTATCCCATCTAGCCTTTTGAGGTCTTTTGGACTAGATGACGGTGATTTTATTAGAATAAGGGTATCTAAGGGTGATTTTATTGGAATATTTAATATAGATTTGAGTTTCTGGTTAAGGATGGAAACGGTTTGGCAAGCCCTTTGATCAGTTGATTCGGCTCGTTGACTACTTTCGAAACTTACCACCTCTTATCCTATCAGACATATATGGCCATATGATAAGTGTTGGGCACGTAGCCTTTTCGATTGAAGCTAAACCAAAGTTAGAGAGTAATTTTTACCTTGCATCGAGTGGGGTGTGTGCATGTCATCAACGACAAATCCAAAATGGCCTATTCTTCAGATGGGCCACAACATTTTGACACAAATGGTTGTGCGGCTAGCTAATGAGTCGATCATTCTGGTTTTCCATTAAGGTGATCTTCACTTCATGGCTCACCATTCTTGGGGCTTTGATGTCCCATCATAGTGACACAGTGGCAGAAATTAAAAAAATGATGCATATGATAGCTAACATACATTAATTAGAAGCTCCCACATTAAGAGGGTCATTTTGGTCATTTTATTCATCAGGTTGTTTTGAAAATTTTAGGGGAAGAGAAATGCTCCCATGCTCTCGTAGCACTATAAGTTATAATACTCCTAATTGCATTAGTACACTTTGAATTCATTGTTCAGTACTGTCCATTAGGTTTAATGGATCTATCATGGCCTAATTAATATACAATCATCACACGGATCTGACAAAATTAACCATTTGATCAATGGCCTTTAATATGGATGCTCAAGATTGTTTACACAAAATAGGTCCAAAAAGCAATTTGATCCATCTGTGTTAGGGGCCATCAAGGGTGGATTTGATAATCAAAGTAGTATACTTTTTGCATGGTAAGCTATGAAGGGTGTTCTGGATGCAATTAATGGATGGTTTAGATCGATCAATTCGAGTGTACAATTAAACAAATACAACTAAGAGTACTATAACTTATGGTGTTCTAGAGCATTGGAGCATTTCTATTTGGTAATTTTAGCTTTTGGTAAGTCCCATGCTTGAGGCTATTTGGGTAGGGAGTAGGGACAAGTCTGCTAAGCCCACAAGCATGTTCAGCCCTGTTTAAGCATACGACTGCACATGTGCCAACATGGCATATGTGTAAAGGATTTGAACCTCCCATGATGTGTGCCATGCCGCCTAGATCATGTTGCTAAAAAATCCTTCTATTTCATTCTTAATGCAGGGCCACAATACAAAAAACAAATGGATGGCCAGAAGAAAATCATTTTAACCTTCTATTTGTTTTATATATTATTGCGGAGCAGGAATGACAATAGGCTAGCTGGTTTGGTCATGCCCGGGCAGCCAAGGGCTGGGTTCGAGTGTTTGGACCAAGCTTTCCTATGAAGGTCATGTAGGAATTTTAGATCTGTAAATTTGTAATTATGAAAATGTTGGGATTTGGCCCGTGGAATCACACAGATATGGATCTAGGATAGCAATCCAATGACGCCAAGCAAACACAAGAGAACACAGAGTTTTAATGTGGAAAACTCTTGCAGGAAAAAACCACAGCACAAAGTGACACAACTCTACTATGAAAGCATAAATTATAAAGAGAAAGGGCTTACCCAATTCGAACAATCTCGAATCTCACCCTTGCTATACCCTTTAACACCCTAAAACCCCTTCTAGAAACCCTTGGAATCTTTTTAGAAAGCCTTAGGCTACTTTAGAATAGCCCTAGGAATTCCTATTTATAGTTTAGGAAACCCCATTTATGCACCGGCTTTGGAATAGTTCGGAAATCGCCTCAAAGTTATGCAGTCCGCGCATAGTCTGCGTAATCTTCGACTAGTTGAATATATCTTTCGACTGGTCAAAGACCTCAGGAATTTCTTACTAGACTTCGAGTCGAACTTTCCCTAGACTAGTCGAACTTTGCAGATTTAAGACATGTTAATAACAGAAAATTCAGTAATAAAATTAATTATAAAAAGAAATAAAAAATTTTAATTATGAAGAATTTAGAAAATGTATTTAATTTGAAGTGTGACAAAAGTCACTCAGCTTGAAATTGATTTGTCCTCATTTGGACGATGTCCGTAGTGCAATAAGAATACTGGATAATAAATTTCTAAGATACCCTCGAATGTTGTCTAGTCACACTGGCGCACTCAATATAGGAAGACTTAAATCATTATTGTATGTCTAACCCGAAGACTGAACCGGATGAACAAAAAAGAAATTATTTTAAAGATTTAAAGGGAAAGAGAGAGCCGAAAGATTGAATTAATTATGAATTTGGAACCTGAGAAGTCCCCGATATAGACTTCAAAAGTTGCCTCAAATGAGTGTGTCCGTACCCCTTCCAAAAATTATGGCTTCAGAAATACAAAATAAAAAGGCAACAAAAAACTTTTAGGCTTGCGAGTATACTCGTGCGTACACGCACACCACACTACGCCACGCCATGCCTACGGCCAGGCCCAGCGCGTGCGTGTGGTTTATGGCATATATTGGGGCTGAAGGTATAACCCCCCATGCAAACAACCAAATTTATATGCCCTCCGAGAGGGGCTTAAGCCATATGCAAAATCTTCTTCTTATAAACTCAATTTTTTCTCATTGCATATCTTATGTAGGGCTAAATTCACACTACTATGAGACAAAATGCATTTGTTACTTTTTAAAATTTTAAAGGAGATTTCTCAAATCTTTTAAAAATTATTTTTATTTATTTTAAAACACTAAAAAATACAATATGTTAGACCTGGCGCAGCTCGGCCCTATATGGCTAATATTGCTGCATGGCTAGGCATTTTCTACCTGATTTGAGTCGTGGCAGGGCTAAGCTAAGGCCAATTTTAGACTCGCTAATTTTTTTCCTTGACTGTGACCCTTCTCATGAAAAGCTCAAATCCCATGCACACGTTGGCATGTACAATGGCAGAGTTGTATGCACAAGTGAGCTTAGAAAACCTCTTGGTAGGGCATCCCTTGGAATTAGAATTAATCTATAATTCACAATTTTAGTAGAGCCCATGTCCTCCATGTTGGATTGTAATGTCGAAGTGAGCTTTTCAGCATGCACTCAATCACAATTATTGAAGTGTTTAGCTTCTTCCAGAACTTCTGTAGCTACAAACATGCCGAGGAAAGTGTTGTTATGGCATGGAGGGCATTGGACCGCTTAACACCCACCTTAGATCCCCTACTAAATTGGGCCCCAAGTTCATGCTTTATTGATGAAAATAATTTTTGATTATCCTATTTTATTAAAGCTTTTTACTATTTTAGATGTTTTAATGTAATTGAAAAATTCAAGATAGCATAAATGATGCAGGACATGAAATGTAAATATGATATGCAAGATTTCAGGCTTAGATCATACCATTCAGAAACAATTACACAAATTCCACATCCCACATGAAAATCCAAACGTTCAATTAAAGGGGAATTTATGCGGGTCACACATGATAGGGCTGGATCAATAAAAACTATGAAGCAAACAATACTCAAAGATAAGAAATAATCCTTCACACATACATAGTAATCAGTCCCTAATCCAAGGGATTCACCAGTTTCAAATCAAGGAACCTTAGGGAAAGAAAATGGGCATATAAGTTAGGAAAAACGTAATTTAGGGCTGGGTTTCATGAAAAAAAGGCTATGAGAGGATAAAAGAGGACAAAAACCTGAACCAAAAGACGATCCTCACGATGGATAGCGGGCTTGGGGCGCTCCGTCGAAGTTTCAACTCGCTTCGGGTGCCGAAATCTGAAACCTGTCATTGTAATAAAGAACTCCGATGCAACAAGACGACCAATTCGATATAGATGATGGGGAAGATGAAAAAAAGATGATGGGGATGGGGATGAATTGGGGTCGATGTGGCTTCGCACCACGGTAGTTAGCCCTTCTTCGAAAAGGGAGGGCTTCGCACCCACTTTTGAGTTCTTCCACAACTCACGAAGAGAGCGAAAACTAAAGCGTAAATTTTTATTAAACTTCAATGAATCAAAAGAACTACAAGGGGTGCCTATTTATAGGGAGAGCCCTATACCCAAAAACTCGCACCATGTGCGACACCTATTACTTGGCGATGAAGTAAACTAAAATAAAAATAAAACACAGAAATCTAAAGCGTTCACAATGTTCTAAATAATAACAAGAAGCAAAACCTAAAAAATGAAATCAATCCGACGAGTGGGCCATGATCATGAGATCCCATGATGGGCTTTTCTTGACTATCGGGCCCACTTTTCTGAACCAAAACTTGTCTTCTAACTAGGAGGCCCTCCCTGGATATCGTCATCGAGCCAGATCGATGATGGGATCCTCCTTCTGCGTACATACGTGCGTAGGGGTGGTGGTGTGCGGCTGTGCGTGTGCACGATGTCCTCATCAACTCTCCTCGGCTGCGAAGATTTCGCCACTGACGAAATAAAACTCCTGAACTGCTCTAGGATGTCAGGATCAAGTCGCTGGAGTTCCGCCTCAGTGAGCCATGTGTTGTCTGAAGCTGGACGTGACTTCCATTTAACAAGGTACTTCTGAAACCCGCCATCCGACGTAGAAGTTATCTCATGATCCAGGATATCCTCTATTTCCTCTCTTGGGATGTGAAGGCTAGGTATGGGAGGTAGAGGCTGGGATGAAAGGTCGGGAAGAGACCATGGATCAAAGGTTAAGTCTGGAGAATCAGGACGGGTGGGCGAATGGCCGGATAAAGTATCAGTGGGTCCCTGAAAAGTAACTAGATCCTCCACATTGAATGTGGAACTAATTCCCATGGAGGGTGGAAGATCTACCTCATACGCATTGAAACCGTTTCGCTTTATAATTTTGAAGGGTCCAGCGCTACGCGCGTGTAACTTACGAATGACCCCTGGAGGGTACCGCTCGGGCCTGATGCGGACCATCACAGAGTCCCCAATATTGAACTCTTTGAAACGTCTATGTTGGTCTGCAGAAAATTTGTATTGCTCATTACTAGTAGTGATCTTTCGCCTGATTTCTTGATGCAATGAATGTATGTGATATGCAAAAGACTCTGCAGACTCTGATGGCCTATGGGATAATGACATGGGGATAAGATCAATAGGCTTCCTAGGCTTGTAACCAGTAACGACTTCAAAAGGACTTAGACCTATGGACCTATTGACAGAACTATTGTATGCAAACTCGGATATGGGTAGTACGGCGTCCCACGTCCTGGTATGCTCCCCTACTAAACATTGAAGTAAACTCCCTAGGCTTCTATTAACCACCTCAGTCTGGCCATCGGTCTGAGAGTGGTAGGCAGAAGAAAATTGGAGCCTAGTATTCATCATGTGCCATAGTGTCTTCCAAAAGTAACTCATGAATCTTACGTCACGGTCAGACACTATGGTTTTTGGTAACTTATGCAGTTTGACAACCTCACTAAAGAATAGCTTGGCAACATGAGAGGCGTCAGAGGTCTTAGAACAAGGAACTAAGTGGGCCATTTTGGAGAAACGGTCCACGACAACAAATATGGAGTCATGCTTTCGAATAGTCTTGGGAAGTCCAAGCACGAAGTCCATACTGATGTCCTGCCAAGGGATGAAGGGAACTGGCAAAGGTGTATATAATCCTGTATTCTGTTTCCTCTGCTTTGCCAGTTGACAAGTATGACATTGCCATATAATTTTGGTCACATCCCGCTTGAGGCTTGGCCAATGAAATCTATCCTCCACTAGGGCAATGGTCTTGTCACGACCGAAATGACCCGCAACCCCCCCTGAATGTAACTCCCAGACAAGAAAATCGCGAAGGGAGGTGCGTGGTATGCACAAGCGGTCACTTCTAAATAAATATCCGTCCAGAATCAAATACTCACTGCTAGCTCCTGACGGACTCTCTAATAAAGACGTATACACAACCCCAAAATCTGGACACTCAAAATACTCTTCTTTGATGCGCTCAAGGCCCGTAACTTCAACGCTCATGGAGTTGAGTAATACGACTCGACGACTCAACGCGTCAGCAGGCTTATTCTCTACACCGGCCTTGTGTTTAAGCACAAAAGTGTACTCTTGAAGGAATTGAACCCACTTGGCGTGCCTAGGGCTTAATTTCTTCTGAGAGTTCAAGTATTTTAAGGCCTCGTGATCTGAGAACAAGACGAATTCTTGCGGTAATAGGTAATGTCTCCAATGGCGTAGTGATTGCACTACCGCATAGAATTCCTTGTCATAGGTGGAATATCTCTGCTTCGCCTCGTTCAATTTCTCACTAAAAAAGGCGACAGGGTGCCCTTCCTGGTTAAGTACTCCTCCTATGCTGACTCCTGACGCATCACATGCGACTTCAAAGGCTTTTGAAAAATTTGGAAGTCGCGTGACTGGAGCTTCGGTCATCTTGACCTTTATCTCCTTGAAGGCCTTCGAGGCGGCCTTTGTCCATTAAAACTCTCCCTTTTTTATGCAGTCCGTGATGGGAGCCACAATGGAACTGAAGTCTCGAATGAACCGCCTATAAAAAGTGGCTAAGCCATGAAAGCTGCGCACCTCATGAATATTACGGGGTTCAGGCCAATTAACGATGGCCTTGACCTTCTCGGGATCCGCCGATACGCCCTCAGCTGACACAATAAAACCTAAGAAGATCACACTACTAGACAAGAATGCGCACTTCTTTAGATTGGCGTACAACTTCTCAGCCCTAAGGATCCCACAAACTTGCCTCAAATGGTTGAGGTGTTGCTCCTTAGTTATGCTATAAATCAAGATATCATCAAAGTATATGACTAAGAACTTTCCCATGAAGGGTCTCAACACTTGGGTCATCACACGCATGAAAGTGCTTGGGGCATTAGTTAACCCAAAAGGCATAACTAGCCACTCATATAGCCCATCCTTCATCTTGAAGGCCGTCTTCCACTCATCACCAGGGCGTATACGGATTTGGTGATACCCACTTTTGAGGTCAATTTTTGAGAAGATAGTAGCATTGGCCATCATATCTAGCATGTCATCAAGACGCGGTATGAAAAACCGATACTTGATTGTGATTTTGTTGATGACCCTACTATCAACACACATCCTCCATGTGCCATCCTTCTTAGGTGTAAGAAGGGCGGGCACGGCACACGGACTCATGCTCTATCGAATGAAACCCTTCTCTAGGAGTTCATCAATCTGCCTCTTCAACTCAGCGTGCTCCTTCGGGTTCATTCTGTAATGCAGGAGGTTTGGTAGAGTTGCCCCAGGGATTAAATCAATGGTATGTTGTATATCCCTCATAGGGGGAAGCTCATTCGGTAAATCATCAGGAAAGACATCACGAAACTCATGTACTACCTGAATGGCCTCAGTGGGTAACTCTACGCTAGTCTCTGGTACACTCTCCCTAGCCACAAGGGCGTATATCATCGAGTCCACCTCCGTTTCACGCTCAAAGTCTTTGGCATTCAAAATATGGAGCGGTTTGGACTTGGACTTCGACTCCTTCACTTCTTTTAGGCCACTCACACTACTCTGTGTGGTGAACTCTTTTCCAATTGTATTCTTGGGTGGTAGAGGATTTAACTTGACCTTCTTGCCCTCAAACCAGAATGTACACACATTTGAACAACCAAATATGGTAACATCCTTGTCATAGAGCCACGGCCTACCCAAAATGATATGGCCCACATCCATAGGAACAACATCACACCAAATTGTGTCCTTATAAGATCCGAATTGAATAGGGACAAGACAGCGGTGCGAGACTGGAATGGATGTCTCATCAACTCAGGAGACTCTATAGGGCTGAGGATGGGCTTCCAGCTTCAAGCCTAAACGACTCACAGTGCTAGTCGATGCCACGTTGGCACAACTACCACTATCCACGATCATCTTACAGTTCTTTTCCCCACATTTCGCATAAGTGTAGAAGATCGTGTTGCGGCGCCAGTCATCAGTGTTCTTGGCTTGAGCCAGGGCGCAATGCACAATTGCGAGGGTCACGGACTCTTGTGCTCCCTCTTCCTCATCGCTAGGGGTTCCGACTGGCTCATATTCCTCCTCAATATCACTCTCTGGGGGTACTACTTCTACTTGCCCATCAATAAGGAGTACTTTGGTGCCCTCTCTGGTGCCGCACCGGTGAGCAAAATGACCAAACCCCTGACACCTAAAACACCTAGTGGCCCCACTTCCACGTGAATTAGACCCGACAATCTCTTTACCCTTATCATCCTTAGGTCAGAATTTGAACATTAGGGGAATGTTTGTTTTGGAATCCCGTGTTAGGTCTAGCCCCGAGGGGTTGGCCTTAATACCGGATTCGCGAAAGTCAAACCGCCTTCCCACGATGCTTTTTAAGGTATTGCTCAACATCTAACACTACTTGGTACAACTGTTCGATAGTGTCTATGTCTTTGGCGAGCAATTCTCTCCTAATGTCAGACGGAGGCCCGTTTTAAAACGAGCAAGGGTGAGTACAGGGTCCTCATCAACCTCACAACGGGTCAAGTACTCTTCGAATTTCTCAATATAGTCAGCAACACTCATGGAACCCTGTCGAAGAGATTGCCACTCCTCAATCAACCGCAGGCGATAAGAAAAAGGAAGGTACTTCTCTTTAGGTGTTTCTTTCATTTCGCCCCAATAGACTATTGGGAGTTCCCTCGCTCTTTCTTTCTTTCGCTCAACCGTCGCCCAAAACCTCTTTGCTTGACCCACAAGCTTCATCTTGGCGAATCGGACTCGTTGAGCATCCGACATATCATACCACTCAAAATAGTGGTCCATATCCGCCAACCAATCTAAAAAAGCTTTATAGTCTAAGTGGCCATCAAAAGTAGGGGCATCTACTCTAACTCCCTTGAGGAGTTGCGCATCTGGGTCATATTGGTCATGATATCCCTCAGGGGCGGGTGCACAGGTGCGCGCCCATGACCAACTCCTTGGCCGCCTCCATTCCTTTGTCTAATCTCCTGACCACCTGCTTGAGAATGGGCATCTTCCCCAATGGTGGGGTTTGCCCTGAGGGAGGCCTCTATTTGAGTAACGCGATCATCAAATTGGTTAAGGCGTTGATCCATGCGTTGTTCCAAGCGCTTAGACATAGACTCAAACTGCTGGGTTAACTTGACCATTGATTCTTATAGTTACTCAATGTTTAGAGTAGGGTGCAAACCAAAACCGCGACCCGTTCGTGTGGGCATACACAGGCTAACTCAACCTAAGGACTTGCTATGACAACTATATGCATCTAAAAAAAACTAAATGACCTTATGAGATTCTATATGAAGGCGATAACACACCGCTACTAAAATTCAGCTATATATGATGGACTGAATGCATGACAGACTCAAATAAATTAAACCTTAAATATGTGGTGAATTCCCCTACAAGAACCCTAGGCTTTGATACCAAATTTGATGCAGGACATGAAATGTAAATATGATATGTAAGATTTCAGGCTTAGATCATACCATTCAGAAACAATTACACAAATTCCACATCCCACATGAAAATCCAAACGTTCAATTAAAGGGGAATTTATGCGGGTCCAGGCCTACACATGATAGGGCTGGATCAATAAAAACTATGAAACAAACAATACTCAAAGATAAGAAATAATCCTTCACACATACATAGTAATCAGTCCCTAATCCAAGGGATTCACCAGTTTCAAATCAAGGAACCTTAGGGAAAGAAAAGGGTCATATAAGTTAAGGAAAACGTAATTTAGGGCTAGGTTTCATGAAAAAAAAGGCTATGAGATGATAAAAGAGGATAAAAACCTGAACCAAAAGATGATCCCTCGTATGAATAGCGGGCTTGGGGCGCTCCGTCGAAGTTTCAACTCGCCTACGGGCTGAAATCTGGAAACCTGCTGTAATGAAGAACTTCGATGCAACAGAAAGACGAATTCAAAGTATGGATGGTGGGGGAAGATGAAAAAAAGATGATGGGGGATGGGGATGAATCGGGGTCGATGTGGCTTCGCACCACGGTAGTTAGCCCTTCGAAAAGCGAGGGCTTCGCACCCACTTTTGAGTTCTTCCACAACTCACGAAGAGAGCAGAAAACTAAAGCATGAATTTTTATTAAACTTCAATGAATCAAAAGAACTACAAGGGGTGCCTATTTATAGGGAGAGCCCTATACCCAAAAACTCGCACCATGTGTGACACCTATTACTTGGCGATGAAGTAAACTAAAATAAAAACCAAACACAGAAATCTAAAGCGTTCACAATGTTCTAAATAATAACAATAAGCAAAACCTAAAAAATGAAATCAATCCGACGAGTGGGCCACGATCATGAGATCCCATGATGGGCTTTTCTTGACTATCGGGCCCACTTTTCTGAACCAAAACTTGTCTTCGAGCTAGGAGGCCCTCCCTGGACGTTGTCATCGAGCCAGATCGATGATGGGATCCTCCTTCTACGTACATACGTGCGTAGGGGTGGTGGTGTGCGGCCGTGCGTGTGCACGATGTCCTCATCAATAAAATATCAAATGGATGGATACTATCATGATGAATATGATGAATCATCAACGTGATATTTTTTAATATGCTATATTTTAGATGTATCATTAGCAAATGAGAGAGAGAGGGTCGTAGTGCATCATGCAGTAGGTAAGCTATATGACAAGGGAATATGCATATCTTGTTGTATGTCACATGTTCGGAGTGATAGTATTTTCTCCACCATCTTAATGATGGTATATATGCTAATACATTTTGAACTCCATATGTCACCCTATATATCAAATAATCTAATTGAAGCCCAATTTGGCAAGAGTGAAAATGTATGTTCGGTGTCATGTAAACAATATAGGCTTAAAATTTCAAACATGCTTTAGTTAATTTACTGGTAGAAACTTCAATTGAGAAATCCTAAAATAGTAAGTTCACTGTTGCTTATAAATGACTTTATAACATAGCGTAGATAAAGAGAATAGATTATCTTCTTCTTAAAAATAGCTCTTGAATTCACAAAAAAATTATCTACAATGTAGATAAAGTTAATATTATTAAACAAAAAAGTGTTTATAATATGCTTGATAACCTTATATAGGCAAAAGAGATTACAGATTTCTAATTTGACTTAAAAAAATTCTTTCAAAATAATAAAAAATCTTTAAAACGATAAAAATATATCTAAAACCTATCCAAACTCATAAGCAACAATTAGATGGTCAAAACAAGAACTTTAGTCAACATCTAAAACTTTTCAACAATATATTAATACGCGTGAAATAAATAATTGGTCATAAAGTTATAACCATCAAAAGCAATAATGCACATTTAGGTCAATTTTGCCCAAACAAAGTTCTTCAGCCTTCCATTAGATCATCTTTTCCCCATCCTACATCACTTCACACAATGTGCAAATCAAACAGTTGCCTACTAGTCAATTAGAATATTACATCCTTAACATGCATTAAGAGATATAGCTATTGAAATAAATTGAAGCTTTGTGGAAGGTAGAAAACCATTCTTAAGCCGAACCTTGATAAGCCCTTCATTCTCAATTTCATCAATTCATTAACCTTTAATTGCTGAGTTCATGGTCTATGGCACTTGTGCTAATTAGCCAATCCATGAATTTATTGAGGATAACCAAAGACATAAATTACATAATTCTTAAGTTCAGAAATAAAATTTTTGCCAAATTGATGAATTTGGTTTGCAACAAAGTAGAACTCTTAAGCATTATTATTCCTAAGAGAGTTACATGATACTCTTATAGTGTATGTCGCTTGATACACATCCACTCTTAGATTTAATATGCAACCCGCATTAACTCAAATTAAACCAACTAAATTGTAGAACACATGTCACCGAGTCATGATTCAAAATTAGATCATTAGAGCAATCTTAACGTTTGATCCACAGATGTTGTTTGTTGAAATAGGACCATTGGGAGTTCGGATATTTATTCATTACATCTAAATTCCAAACATAATTTGGACAGTTTAATTTGAGTTTTGCGTATATGCAACTTCAATTTAAATACTTTGTTTAATTTGGATTTCATTTTTGACCATCCAATAAATGTGGATAGATAAAATATTCACATAATTAAATAATTTTAATTTTTATTTCATGACAGATCCAATTTGAAATCGATAAATCGAGTCTATGCTCTCATTGCCTAACCCCCTGTCCGGCTGAATCTTGGAATCTATTGGCAGTGATTCCAATTAATTGGGATAAGGCTCAAATGAGGATGATGGTAGTGCAAATAATATTTTGGACAGTTTAATGTACCTTACTTGTATGCCATCCCTGCATGCAATTTAAATAATCTTGAAACGCCTGCGTATCATCATCACGCTCTGCCCGAGTATGAAGTTTTTCTCTTTTATTTTTGTGAATTCTTTTAATTATTAATGGCTGAGACTGCCCTTTTCGTATTTCATAAGTATCTTGGGAATATTCTCCGTGCGCTCGTTTCCTTAAAATGGGAAAACCAAATCTAAGGACTGCACCAATAATTGCTAAGGTGAACGCCGGAGGTTACAGAGCTTAACCTTCACACCTTCGGCGATTTTGGTGGGGGATTTGATAAAATCGCCGATGTTTACATGTGGTGGACCAGTGGAAGCGAGTAGGGGAAAGTTGGTAGGACGTTTTTGGAGCAAATGTTTGCAGCCCCGCACGCGCGTGCGAAATGGGATGCGTGTCCGGAAGAGTGATTCGTATAAGGTGGACCACACGTGTAAGTGTATTGTGGACTGTTGCAAAAATAAAATAATTGTTTGTGGGGACTTGATGATGAGTGGACAAGGCAAGTTTGGAGCTAGCAAACCTAATCGGAGAGTTAGGTTTGATATAACCGTAGCATGGTAGACCCATCTCTCCACAGTAGATCCTGCAGTGTCATGCATTAATTGGAGCTGTCTATTAACTAATCACGGATGGTGCATCTTCCAGAAATAAAACATTAGACGGTCTCATTCTTTAGATTTCTTAATATTATATCTAGCAATCATGACCGTTGATTACTCATTTTTTTACTGTGACATTGAAGGGCACTGGTCAGATGGATAAGATTAAATTATGTTGGTGTCTATTAATGTATTTTTCATGATGGGAAACTAGATGAAGAGTCCTGATTGATATATCACACTGTCACGTGTCACACGTAGTGATGTGCTCTACCATATTCCATGCTTCCGGCTCTACCATTCCTCCGTTTACATTTACCAAAAAGCACCCTTTATCTAGCTGAAATGCTAGATGTGTCCCACAGACGAAGACAACGGATGTGACATTTCCGAATTAGGAACGAGGAATGCTACCTTCCAGCCCCCATTTTCAAGCGCGAAGAACATCTGCCCGGTACGTTGCAAGTTGAGACATCTGTACGGGATCAGGGACGTTCATCAAAACATGCCCTTTTCTGCAAATCAATCCGGTCCACATATTGAGTGATATATGAGTACATAATTTTAATGGAACTGTTGGCTATTATTCTTCTAACCGTTCATTTTCTTTATCAGCATTTGTCAAATACATGAAAGGATGGATTTTAGAGATAAGAAATATTTACTGTGGGGCCACCCTATGAGGGGCCTAGATGCATACCATCAGGTCCATGGCGCTTGAATTTGTTGCGTCTGAGATGTCCAACCCACAAAGAGAAAGAGAAATTATAGGCAAGCACCCCCGAGCTGTATGGAAAAGTGGGCTCCAATGATTGGTGATCTAGACCGTCCATCCGATCAAAGTTGAAGAGACCGTGCTTCAAAATTCCCACGGACTGGAAGATCGTTGCAGTGGACCCGTGCTCCATTTTCTGCTTAACTGCTTATGTTCTGGCCGCCAATAGAAGGATCTCGGTTGTTCATCGAGGAGAATAAAGTGGGTCCCATTCGACCAACGGTCTGGATCAAGACCTATAGGCCCAACATTGCCAAAGTATTGGCTCGAGGATATTTCATATATCCTCGGCTCCTCTTACTTGGAAAAGGGACGTGTTTGTCATTATTGGAGAAGACAGGAGAGGTCTGTCCTTTTCTAATCCGCTCGGAAAATACCCCACTTGCTGTCTGATCGCATTAAAGTTAAAGAGATACTCGAGAGAGGCCGCCCGAGGTGCTGAACTCGCACGAGTGCACCTTTTGAATGTACTCGCCATATAAGTAGGACACACGTGTAAGAGATCAGAGCCGATTATTTATTGCTTCTATTAGGAGAAACCCATATTGGAAAAAATATATTTGAAAAGATCATTATTTGGGTCACATTTATGGATGAAATACGAACGGCTAAGAAAATTTTTCCATTGGTAGAAACAGCTCTCACGGTGATCTTATAGGCCTGAATTTTCACTACCATCTACCGAGGGGATTGCCAGATAGTTAGCATCTGGGATCTCGCACATGTTTGTTTTGCTTGTGCATGTGGAGCAGGTCCACCTACGTATTGTACACGTACGGGTTTACTCGGCAATTCTCGAGGGCGCTTACACGCGAGGACGGGTTCTTTACATGGACACGATTTCCCTACAACACGCAACGAAAAGCTAGGTGGGACCAACGGTGATGTCCTTATAGAATCCATTCCATCCATCAATTCTGCCAACTCAGCTTAGAATATGATACAAAAAAATCATGCAGATCCAAAAATCAAGTGGACCACACCAGGGGAAAAATGAGAACGAAAACGCTAAAATATTTAAACCTTCTACCGGCTCAGCGAAGTTTTGTATCAGAACTTTTACCTTCATCCTTCCAGAATCACCTGATGAACGGGTTGGTTGGGATATAAACATCACGGTGGGCCCCAGGAGTATTCCAATGGTGGCATTCGTCATCTCCATTGTTTCCTTATAGTGTGGTCCACCTGACCTTTGAATTTCGCTGATTCATGGGTTCTCTTCCTAAAATGATCTTACCCCAGTGATGGACGGAGTGGATTTCACGCAGACAACACGATGGAGTCTCTCTGGTCTTTGATGAATGTGATCCCTACGCCACTTGTTGTCGGAGACTCGCGTCCCTTCGGAATAAAAAAATTAATGTCGTACGTCGCAGCGACAGAGAAGCTTTGTACTACGTCGTTGAGCTAGTGGCCCATCTGCTTGCACGTACGAAAGAGGAACCACCACTACTGTCGAGGTGGCACACTATTGCAAGATCCGATGATATTCATCAGGTGGTCCCCAAAGTGAATGTTCCTGAACCCAACAATAATGTGGTCCATTCATCAGGGACCACTTCTATATGTAGAAATCTTGATTAACAAAGGATCAGCGGTCCATATTCAACATATGATATTGGGTCGTGTCGTCGGCAATCGTATACTTTGCTTGTGCACGTACGCCATTTCCAGCATGTGGGGTCCATCTCCGGTGATACTTACCCTTTTGCTATGCATTCTTAGGAGGATGAGGACCGTCAATCGGGAGAAAACGTTAGGAGCCCCTATCTACAACGAGACTCATCTGATCAACGGCTTGGATAGAGAAATCTGTGGGGCAGGCATGTCGGGAGTCTTTTGAATTACCAAACTGTATAACCCTATAATCCATCGATTCTACGTACATTCGTGGCCCGGCCTGATAAATGGCCACTCTCGTAAGTTTGCAGGGATGAATGGGCTCCTTTCGCGACTCGTAAACAAGGTGCACACTGCTGTACGCTAAGTCAATCACAAACGTCCAGTAAGTGGGCTCCACCGTGCTCCTCCAAGGTAAGAGTATCCAACCCCAATCAGGCAATACTTGTGCAATGTGGCTTCAAACATACCATAAAATGGAAAGAGGAATTGTACCGTACGTGCACGGCATCTTTGTATGGAAAGCACCGGTTTTCAGTTCTTACAAGGGACGTGGATTGGGTACCACCACGGGTGTACATCTGGCCTCAGCTTAGCTTGAACAGTGGCTGACCTCAGCTCGAACTCGGCTTGACTAGGTCCTTGATCTTGATTAGCCAGCTCGGCTCAGCTTAGTTCGGTGAGCAGCTTAGGCCAGCTCAAGCTAAGTTCAAGTCAAGATCAAGCCAAGTTCGCTATTAAGGCATTTTCACAAACACCTTAACTACAACTTCAAAATCTCATTGTTTTACAAATAGAGACAATAGTTTTATAGGTATTTTCTCCAACATCTTTTAAATAACATTCTTTAAAAAAAAAGAGTATTTGTTTCATGTACATACCTTCCTTGCCACCAGCCAGCTAAACCTTCCTTCTTTGCCACATTGCCACCAGTCAAACCTTCCTGCCACCAACCATATTTCGTTGAGTCATTTTATCAAACAGTTGGTGAGCAACATCAATGGTAAAGTAATTGAGTCACCGAACTAGTTCAATCCGAATTCGATTCAAGTCGGATTCGATTCGAGTTGAGTTGAACTAGGCCTGCTTGAACTCAACTTGAACTCATTTTCGAGCTCAAAACATCAATTCGACTTGGCTCGAACTCTACTTCGAACTGAGTTGAACCGAGCTTTTTCGAGTGGAGCCAAGTCTGAGTGAGTTAACTGAGCTAGCTCTGTTCATGTACACCTCTAAGTACTACCTCACTAGGACCTAGCCAGAGACGGAGGGTCCTGTGGGGGCTTGGTGGGGTCCACCATAATGTATATTTTTTATCCTCGCCATCCATCAATTTTTATAGGTTATTTTAGGCCACAAGCCCAAAAATCAGACCACACCACAGGAAGTGGTGGGTCTAAAAGCTGACAGTTGAAAACTTCTTGGGGGCCACTTGGGGGCCACATAAGTTTCACACTACCGGAAGTAGCTAATATGTATGATTTCCATTTCTCCATGTCTACGTAACCTTCTGTACAGGTTGGATGTAAAATAAACATTACGGTGGACTTTTAAATAATAGGAGTTGGGTTCGAGTCTTTACCTCAGTTGTAGACCTGGAGGAGTTTCAACACGAGGTCTTGGGTTCGATACCCATGGGTAGTGAAAAAGAAGGCGTGCGTGGGTGTGTGTGTCGGGTGTGTTAAAAAAAAATATATAATAAAATTGATTGGAGTTCAATCCCTGCTACTTCCGGTAGTGTGATCTACCTCAATCTTTGATCTAACTTCTTTACGGGTCCAATGGTCCATCGAAATAGATGGACGGTATGGATAAAAATATACATCACGGTGGGCCTCACAGAGGCCCTGACAGTACCGTCCGACTCTAGCTAGGTACCGGTGGAGCGCAACTTCTTGGGCTGCGACCCCTTAACCAGGATGTGGGTGAGACCATGACCGTATGGCCCAGCTGGATGTGTTCACTGTATATCCACTCCGTATATCTCTTTTTACAGGTTATTTTGGGAAATATTCCCAAAACCGAAGCAGTGGTCATTGAACGCCCACCATTACAAAATTCCTAGTGTCCACCCTAATGTTTTTTAATCATTAATCTGTTGATAAGGTTAATATCAGCTTGATCTAAAACTTTTTTAGCTCACAAAAGATTTTTAATAGTCACCAACTACTGTTTCCTGTGGTATGGTCCATCTGAAATTTAATCTTCATCGTTTACGGGACCATGGCCTTAAAATAAGTTGGAAAAACTGATGAACGGCGTGGATATACAATGCATAGATCGAGGTAGGCCCGTACGGTGAGGGTCTCACCCACAGTTCGTGGAGGTGGTACCCAATCCACGTCCTCTGACAAGTGCGCCTGTGGTCCGATAATCCTAGACCATTGGTCTGTTGGTGTTTGGCCCCACTGTCTATTACGCATGCGGCTGGACCTTTCAGACCGAAAGATAGCATGCAATCAATATCAGAACCTTATCTGAATTTGGAAAATAAAGGGCTATGATTTTTCTATCAAAAGGAGATCATTTAGGCATAGTCCGTCCACAGCGGCACAAGATCAACGGTTTGGATCACCAAACCATGGGTCTCAATATGTAGAATTGAGAATTCGCCTGTAGTATGATAGATGTGGGCGCGTAGCATCAAGCACCCAAACATCAAAGGGCCACTGTTCAAATTGAAAGTACAGGAGGCTACCCAAAAATTAAAAAAAAAAAAGGCAGTGAAGAAGTCTCTAAAGTCACGATAGACGGTCCAGATCGGCCGTTCGTGAACGGTTGTGAGTCGCAGCTAACAAAGTGACTTTCAGCGCCAGCAAACCAAACCAGACGCCACCTTTAACGTGATCCGGTTTTCTCCCGAACGCCCTCGAGAATGAAAGCAAACGCATTTCCCGAAAGCAGCGA